>RCIC01000004.1:2302500-3502500 GCA_018883505.1 Ceratosolen fusciceps | reverse complement strand
TATTACTTCTATTATTTTCTTAATTTTATGATAATAATAAATAAAAATCTGTAATTTGTTTTTATAAAAACACGTTATTATTTGTTACGAGATCATCATCGTCTCCTCTCAGACTCAACCGTCTTTGTGCATTATATATCACATCCCACGCATTATAATCGACTTTTTTTACTATACTAAAAAAATAGTCAGTAGTATTATGCGTACTACCGGGTTTTTCTCTGACGATATTATTATATTTTTCGATGAATTTTAATACATGATACTTCTTTCCAATAATTTTACTTTTTCTCTCATATTTTATACATATAAAATTATATTATCAAGAACTAGAATATTAAATATATTTAATTTAAAAATAATTTTTAAATAATGCAAATAATTATTTCTTGTTACGCGACGTTCGTACGAATTTATATGAATATTCATAAAGTTAAAAATATGCATTATATGCGTAATAAAAATGATATAAAAAATTTATTATTATTTATTAACTAATTATTAGTTAATAACTGTTCACATTATTTTATGAAAATTTTTATATTGCAATGTGTTATTATATAACTGTACAAAAGGCTGTATCATTTTGTATTTATTTGTAATGTATTATTAATTTATGCAATGAGGGAATGAACTACGCGTCATGATATCAATTCTCATAATATTATTTTACAAAAGAAAATATTTTCTCGATAAACAAGTCTATTGAATTTAATAGACAAAATTCTTATTAATATCTAAATTTGTTAAGAATAAAACGAGTTAAAATATATTAAATCATGAAACATAACTCTGTTTGGATTCCTTATACTTATATAGAATAAAAAACATAATCTAATTTTTTATGTATTAAGCTATAAAAATTTCGATTCATGTAAAAGAACATTTTTACATTTTTAATGTTACTTGCACTCGTCGAATAAGATACATGTCGAAGAGCAAATATATATATTTCGTGACATGACGTATTTGAAAATAAATGAAATATACAGTAATATTTACAACAAAATATCTTATCTACACACAGAGACACATACCCATCTATCCACAGACGCGCGCACATATGGACGCACCTTTTCATTATTTATTTGAAAAAAGTGATAGCAAAGAATATAATTAAAATACACTTACAGGATGTTTTTGGTTATTGCACAGCTGAGCCGTAATAAGTTTGTCAATTTAATGATAATGGTAGTTTGGCTCTATATAAGAAAGTATCGAAAAAAATTGTCCAAGCAATAAATTTACGTAATAAAGGTATAATTACGTATATATTACAAGTCTCGTTAGAATTATAATAACAAAAATTAATGATTCAACGGTAATATTAAAATATCGATAAAACTCAAATGACTTTGATAAAAATACGACCGCGACGTTCGAGTGAACGCTTAAGTTGTATTGTGAGTGACAATCAGGAATCAGTATCAGTCTCTGAACTATAATCTAGTTTTTCTCAGGTATTCTTGGGGTGCTCGATTTCGCGCCAGGAGCTGCTGGTGCATATACCGGCACCCCTCCACCAGTCGTTCACGTCTTTGTAAAACCTCGGTTTCTGGGCCTCGTCGTGCATCATCGAGCAGACTCGGCACCAGAAGAACGTGTTGATGAATTCGCCAGTGCCCTTCCATTTGAAATAGGAATTGTAAAGCTCGTCGTCGGCGTCGAGTCGATGCAAGTACTGCGCGAGCTCTCGCGGCGACTCGAACTCGTCCACGTGGATGTACGATCGATAAGGAGCACTGCGCTCGTAATCCGTCGGATGAGCGCCCATCACAATCGGCAGTACATTGTGCCTACGACATTAAATTGATTCTTAATGCTCACCCGCCGTTATAGGCGGACAAAGTTTTATATTAAATACTCGGGAGGATATAATTTTTTCACTGGGAATCGCTCGTCCGAGCAAATGCATTTCTCGAAACTTCTTAAATATTGCATAAATTGTATATTGAGTTGAAAAGTTATTATCGACCTGAATCATACTACATTTCCGTACGTCGAGGAGTTATGAATTTTATTTTCGAGATATTAAATATAAGGCATGTGTTCCATCTAGAAAAACAAATACACACGCACGTTACAGAAGACGATTAATTTAAAGATAAAAATTTATATCAAAGACTGGCGTATACAATGCCATTTATATGGAAAAACATTTTTCTATTCTATAAATTGATACACAAGTATATTGTAAATATGTGGCTTATCGTAAAAATTTTTTAAAATTTTATTCCACTAAAACAACAAGTGTATATTTACCCAAGGCCGTTGACGAAAAACTTTTCTGTAATATAATCCCGGCAGTTCGAATTTTCGAAAGCTAAATAGAACTTATAATCAGCATCTAGCATATCAAAACAAGCTTGTGCTTGAGATCGCGGGCACTTCAATGTACCACAAGCTCCATAAATATCCACTTGGATATATTTTGAGAGCTCCTTAGCGTAATACATACGCTGATTGCGAGGATGACAATTCGATACAAACCACGCCACCTGAAAACCAAATTACAAATATTTTATTTTACTCTAACTACCGTAAATAGATTACGATGCTCGAAATCCGCCATTTAATATAAAGTAAAAACGCGATGGATTTATTTACAAAAATTACTTACGTAAAATTAAATATTCTTTTTTCTTCGTACTTTCTAAGACTTACCTTCTTCGTTTTATTGGCAGCATAATTGAAAGTCTGTGAGATTTGCGTAATACTTGGATTATAATAGTGCCACCTCTCATAGGGTGCAACGATATCACTGTCACGCCGATAAGTAGCAGTCCAATTCACGACGGCATTTTTTATGCTTTGCGTATGATAAGGGCATTCGAGGAAGTAGAGCATCCAGATCTTTAAAGAAATTATATGGTTTAATATATAATTATATACAATTGACGTTATAATACTTATACGTTATATAAAAATGTCTAATAATATTGTTTTTATCCCTATAGACTCGTACGTCATATAATATATGGTAGTGAAGCGAGCGTATAGTTCAAATACGTATTAGTGAACTGGCTATATTATAGCGAGTGAAACTTCAAATTTTAGCTAATGATTTTCAAATTTAATGTATTATTAAAATTATGAATTTACCTTGCAACCCGATTGGTTTCGTATGAATGGAATATTTATTTCATATCTCAAAGACGCGTTTGATCGATAATTTAAAAAAAACGCTTGTTATTAAGTTTGTAATTTAAAGAAAAAGAAAAAGGCCTTGTAAAATGCAAAGAGTAAATTATACTATATTCAATGTAACCTGATTTGGCGGTCTTCGTCCAACATGCGTAATGTAATCCTTAAAGAGGATCAAATCAGCATCGCCGGGACTATCGCGAGTTATCATGCAGGTGTTTACAGGGCAACCTTGCTGGAAGAAAAGATCCGGGCCAGTCTTCGCCTCATTCATACCGTGTGGCACGTAAATCTTTTTAAAATGTATATCACTACTTGATCGATTGTAATCCGGCGGGACGTACATCAGCTGAAAGCAGGTAATTCGGGTAATTTATAAAACGACTGCCTGTACATACGGGTTAGGAGAAAAAAAAAATCACTATGCTAATTATAGCTCACCTGATTTGTAACGCGATCGTCCAAAGCATCTTCTTCGGGCCAAAGACGTGCGATTCTTTTACCTGTACGCCGATATCTCAAAGCAGGGCTTGGCCTTCTTTGTCCACCTTTCATGTACCATGGTCTCCTTACTGGATCACTCAGATCAACTATGTTTTCAATAGTATTCGCCGTTCCCGTCACATTGGCCAACTGAATAAAACAAGCGTTTTATGAAAATGTTTATCCTTAGTACAATTTCAAATTCAAATTTTCATTCTCGTTAGTACTCATTAGGATACGTTACTTACAGACCATTGGATACATCGTACATCGCTATGGGGATATTAAATTACACAAGTACAAAAATGCCTGAATGTATTATGTCGACTAAAAATAATATGCAAGAGTATAAATTTTAATGTTATACAGATATTAAGCATAAGAATATTGTCGAGATACATGTCATATTAAAGTGATTATATCAGCGACAAACTATCAACTAAATGTGTACAAGCTAATAACTTGAATAAATTATACTATTTCTATATTCTTACTAATTATGATTGCAATACATTATAAGTAAGAAAAATCTTACAATTACATTTAAAATAATAAAGTTCCTCTTTGTTATACTCTAATTGAAAATAATATTTTCTAAATATCTAATGTTATTTAAAAATCGATTACGTGCAATATACATCTCGAATCTATTTTCACTTCGTCAGATTTTTTATTTATAACTTCTTTGCAGTTTTAATAATGATCTATATATGCATATATACAATCTATTTTTATAAGATTCCTACGTTGCACTAATAGAAGAAAGTAGCGGTCCATTTCATTCATTGATTACAATCTAAAAATTATGTAAAAAATGTTATTTGTATGACAGGTTCGATTAACTAAAAGTTGTTTAAAACCAAGCTTACGTGTGCTAAATTATAATTTAATTTAAAGTTTGCTTTCTCGTATTTTATGAACGAGTCTTCGCATTTACAGGTATTAAGATATTCTAGCTATTCTATTATTATGCAAATAAGGAACTAATTTAAAACGTACATTATCAGTTAGTAATTATTAAAAGATAAAAACAAGATTGGGAAACGACTTCTCATCTGTTTAATATACTCAATTGTTATTTTACTTGTTTAATTTTATACATTCTACAAGAATGTAACTTCGTTTAATATATTCAAATTAATTTAATAAAGTTGTAAGCAGTTAAGTTATTAAAATATTGTTTATTAAGAAATAAAAATAAAACATTTACATCACAAAATATTTTATGAAATATTGGCAAATAATAATTTTTTAAAGTTTACGTTAAATTTAATGAATTTAACTAAATTTTAAATATATTACATATTTTCTTTTATATGAAATATTATTTTGTATGAAAAAAATATAAACATCATTCTATTTATCTACCTAACTGAATTTAAAGTAACTATATTTTTATATATCAACATATTTTCGAAAATAAAAGATAAACAGATAATATTGGTGTTATATATCAATTAGCAAAATGTAAGAATTTTGTAAATACCTATATAATTTTTTCTTTAAATACTTTTTATAATAATTCAGATTTTTATTTTTTCAAAAAATACATATCGATCGATCTTAACAATAAATAAGATATTTATATGAATCGGTTTTCTAATCATGCTCTAAATATATATTATTTCTAATAAATGGAGTTGACAAATTATCAATTTACAGTATTTTTATTATAGTAATTTACAGTATTTCAATTATTACGCATAATATGTCAAATTACCTTTAAATACCTTTAAAATAAAATAAACAATTTTTAAATAGAATAATTTAACAACTGCAAAATATGTGTTTTTTATGCAATTTTTGTATTTCACAAAAAAGTGTAAAAAAAAAAAAAATTAATTTAATTTTAAATACTTTAAAGTTTGAATAAGAAGCATATTAATATAAAAATATATATTATTATTTATTAAAATATATAAAATATATATATTATTATTAAAAATGTAATATATATTAATATAAATGATATAAAATAAAAAACAAATCTGTTGTAAAGTTATATAATAATTATGAATATTATTAATGAAATACGTATTAATAATATTTGCTTAAAAATACTGATTTAATTTATAAATAATGCGATTCGTAAGTTAGAATATAAAATAGTAATAGATTTTTTTCATTTATTTATTTATTTTTTTATCTAATAAATAGTATTCCAAGGCTAGTCTAATACAATCATCGCATTGGACGTTAATAATTAGAACGAAATATATACGATTAATAAACTTTACAATATAACAGTTTAAACTTAATAAAGTACTTTCTCAAGAATACACGATTCGTGCGCACGAGTGCTCATGTTAAAAAAAAACTCGTTCTAAAGAAGTACCTAAACTATATACACAGCACTAAGTTTACCTCGACTGATAGTTTTTTCTGAACGAGTCGCGCTCGATCTGTCATCGTGATCTTCTGTATTGTTGTTGTAGACCTCGTGGGCCCCGAGAGCGGTTTCACCTGCATTATACGAAATTCACCAAATGAGAAGCAGCCTCTGCGGTGGCTATTTCTACTCTATAATTATTCTCTTTAAATAAATTAACTGAGAAAATATGAACTTCTCTCCCTTTCTAATAAAAAAAAAAAAAATAATAATAATAAAAATAAAAACAAAAATAATTATACTTTTTAAAGAGTCATATGATCGAAGGCAAGAAACGAAGCTTCTAATAGGATTAATTACAAAATATTTTTTATATTTAACGTGTTAATTTAAATCATCAACTGCATAAAGTGATTGAATTTATCATTTAAATAATTGAGGAAAAAATTACTATACTAGTAACTAAAGTTATTACATCGTGTAAATATTAATACATAAAAAATCCAAATGCAAATTTCAATGGTATAAAATTAAGCGTTTTGATAGTAAAAAAAATATTACGGTCAAGTTTCTTTCAGTAAATTGATACTATTTTTAATAATCGGGCCTTGTATGATTCAAGGACAATATTTCCTTTATCGATTATAAAACTTATACGCAGAATCATTATCTTAAGAAATTTTAACTACAAAACTCCGTCGTATGATGCTACATAAAAGTTTTATTGACTTGGAAGCAAATGAAAATTGAACGATATGTAGACCTCGTAGATGCAAAACAGATACCACTGCAATAAAATATCTAACCGACACATTCCAAAATATTTTTAGTAATAACACTTACGAATAAAGAATATTATATTAAATTAATGAGAGAACGTTATATCCACAACTCTAGCAAAAATAGCGAACGATTCAATAGAAAATACTTACTTAGTACACGTCTACATAAATCTGACGATACAAGAATGAAAAATACTAATATTCGTATGCATAAAAAGATAAATATGCTTAACTATTAGTAAAACTCTACATTGTGCTGATAAACATTTATTTTACTATTGTAGATCCATTTTTTTGCAAAATGTAATTCTTATTTTAAATTTGCAATAATTTTATTCTTTAATATTATGTTTAAAAAATGAGAAGCTTATTCCTATGCTACGGCATGAATAATATATATGTAATAACAAAATTTTTTCTAACATAATCCTTTCTATGTATTTTTATTTCATGAATAAACAATTCAATTTCAATAATTTATATAATGTTATTATATAAAATGTCTAACATTGGTTTAAATATAAAATATAGAAATAAATTTGTTTGCATTTAGTTTAAAAACTTTTAAAAATCAATTTAATTTGAAAAATGATATTTTAAATTATTATTTTATATCAATATTATAATAATTTTTTTTATTTTCTTAAATATTTAATATCTTAAGTCGATTTTTACTTTTCTCTAAGGATTAAGAACCATACAAAAAAAAAGGGGGAAAGCAATGTCAATGTAAGTAAAATTTCTCATAATAATACTTATTTAATATAATTACAATTTACAGCATCTATATTGGAAGTCAAATAGCTAAAACGACAGAGGCAAGTTTTACCTCTCATTAGTTAAGATTAAAGTATTGGATTTTCACCTCATACTACTTAATGCACTTATTTTTCAACTGCTGAGTCATTAGCTTTACTATTTATAATTTCAAATCAGTTTTAAATAATACTGATAAAGTAATTAAAACAGGTGTAGGTATCATTATAAACTACGAATGAATGTAGAAGGGCACATACGTATACAGATGTACAGTAATGTTGGAAAAAGTAGATAGTTTAATATTGAATCTAAGTTTATTGACAAAGTCTCTTTGTTATAGGGGAATTAATTTACAGTCTTCGAATGACTAGATGTGGAATTTTTATAAAATACAATTTTGAACGAATAGCCAAGTAGAGCAATATGACTTTGATATCAGAAACTACAAAAGAATTATTCGTGAGGCTGAAAATAAATGTCAGGGTAGTTGAAAAATTAGTAAAAAAGAGAAGGTAGGTCTATTTATATAGAAAGGAGAAGGCCTCGGTATAACCGGCAAATATTGTGGTTTCGACGTCAGGGATTTTAAAGTTCAGAGTAAGCTTATAATTAGGGAAAATTAAAGGAAAATGATCGGGAAGGCGAAATAAGCAGAATGTTTAAAGGAATTAGCGTTACGAGTGTATAACGTTGGTAATTTCAGCTGCATCGTCAGAGTTTGTACTCACTTTAACGCTATCGGCGATTGGTCTGACCGCTTGGACCTGTTCCGGCCACATGCCATGCCAGAATTCCTTTTGTCGCACGTTCACGAGGAGGAGTAGCATGCCGGTGAGGCAGCCGACATAGAGGAAGCATCTCTTGAGCGATATGCGACGCAGAGCCATGCCGCATTCGCGGGGCCCGCGAAACCAAGCGAGCCGTGCAGGAAAACGGCCTCCTGCTCTATCTGTTGAGTAACCCTGGCTTAGACAGATCCGGGCTACTACTCCCACGGCTCAGCGACATTCGGCTGCCCTGGTTCTATTCACATTTAAGCGATGTTAGTTCTCTCTCTCTCTCTCTCTCTCTCTCTCTCTCGACACAAGCTTAACTTTTTTATAATAGTAACACGTGCCAGTAAACCTGGCGATATGCCGTCTCCGGCACTAATTCAAACACTCGACTGCGAGGTTCATAGCGAAGGCGTTATATCTTTAAAAAATAGCTTGTTATCTTAATACAGATAAGGATCGCATTTATTTATCACATTTATTTCATTATTTATATATACAGAATAATTCACGATAAGATTGTGATCTTAATGATAGTACTACATTTTCAAATGAACGTTACTAGTTTATATATAATGGTAAAATTTCTGTTTCAAATCAACCTTTAATATAATTTCTACAAAATTTTAAATATTATTTTCATTTACTTACTTCCTTATCGAAATATAAGAACTACATTAAGTGATTTTTCAAACAACGTGTTGTAAAAAATGTATACCCTTGAGGTTCAACTGTATTTTTGTTATGAAATAAATACCAATTCTACAGCGATAGAATACTAGCGATAGAATACTAATTTAAGTTCGCAATATATCAGCAAACTCAAATAACAATATAAATCTATTCGCCATATCCAGAAGCATATTTAACATTTTGGATACTCTAATAATGTTACACGTAAGTAATCTGAGCTTCACCTGAATTCTTATATAAATCGCTATATTTTTACTTTATTTCGCTTTTTTCATAAAACAAAATAAAGAGACAATTTTTTTATTAAATATTTGCTTTCAAATAACTAATTTATTCGAACGTCCTTTTTGACATAAAACAAGAACAGTGTTTAGATAAGAGAATATCAATATCTAATGTATTCGCAGTATAATTCTATATTTCTATTTAATGTCTTTTGGTAAATAAATTTTTCTTTGTAACCGGCAATTATTAAATTTTACATTACCACTCGCTATAATTCATATATAATACGCAAAATACATTATATAACATTTAAAGAATGATGTAATAATGATTATAGTAAAAGAAGTATTTTAAAAGACAATTATTTCGAAGGTTTAATCTGAGTAATTTAATATAATTTTAAAATTAATGTCATTGTGTATGTCATTAAATAATTTTTCTTTATAAAATCATTTTTCGTTGTATGAAAAAATTCTGTACATGGCTTTAATACAATTGGAACATTAATAACGGCTTTAATGTACCAGTTATTATCATATGGGATTATCATAATACTGAATTATATATTTCATACATATTTTGAGAAATATTAAAAGGAACGTTTAAATATTATTATACAAATTATTATGCATACAAACAGACTATAATTACATAAATCAGAATTAATAATTTAAATTGTAAACAAGAATAATACATTTTAATAAACTTACATAAAAGTGTCGTAATCGCAATTTTTATACCTAATCTCATATAATAATTTAATTAAAAACTTATATAAACATAAGATATCCGGAGAAGAAAAATTTGCTTCAATTTAAAATTTTTTTTATTGAAACTAATGATTTTCATAAAAATATTCAAATTTTCAAAATAATTAAGAGTTAAATAAAAGCTTATAATAAAATTATATTCTCAATAATTAAATACATTGTTTAAGCGTCAATATATGCATAATAATGTCAGTAATTGTATTTTAATTTAATCTACCTTTTTTTAAAAATGTTTATTAATAATAAAATATAGATAAAGTTATGTAATTTGTAATTTGATTTCATTAATTATATATATTTATATGTATAAAGGAATTACCTATAATTGAACAATATACTGTTACTATCAGGAAAACGATCGGTATTTAAATCAGACCCTGTAAGACAACAATCTAACCTACTTTTAACTTAAAAACGAACGAGGTGAAGTCAGAGTATAATTATATTTTTTTGTTATCTTATATCACTTCTTAAGTAATCTATGATTTTCGAGGTACAATCCGTGCTTATAGAATCATTACTTAAATATAACAGCAAATGTCATTATTAGTAGTGAAAAAAACCATTTAACCCCGGTTACGCTGACTTTGCGATTAGACTGTTAAACCGGTATTTTTAACGTTTAAGTTATCCGTATTAATTATCAAGTTTAATATATCTATGCGCTATCTCTATTAATATGTTCTTTTAACTACAAGCTGGTATTTTACAGTTCTTTCTTATCATGACTAAATATAATTTTGAAAAATTTGTAACTTTCCTACTTTGAAAAAATTATTCTACTATTAATAATTACACACTTTTTATTTTATATTTTTAATTGAAACTTTTCAATGAATATAAATTATAAAATCTTTTTTTTTAGATTATACATTGTGAAAGAAACTCTAAATAATAATGTGTAGAAAATTCGTAACTCTACATATGAATAATTTATTTCATACATATTTATTGGGATTTTGACATAAGAATTTTTAAATAAGAGAATAAGAACTAAATATTGAACTTTACCTATTTACAGGTAATTTATTTTATTCGCAAATATTAAGAAGTAAACATTATATAATATGAATTTCATTTCCCACGTAAAATAAATTTGATATTTATTTTATTTTAAAAATTTATTTTTTTTCTATAAAATATTTAAGACTTATACATTAATAAAAATAAAAAATATATTACAAATATAATTATTAATACTGATTAAAATTAAGATCAATTAGTCATTGAATCTTTAAGTTTTCTACCTGAAATTGTAATCCCGTTAAATATCTTGTAAATAAAAAGTTATAATTTTTTTCTTTTAATAACAATTTACAATTAAAATCCTAAATTAATGTGTATTTATAACTTTCAAATATTTATATATAAAAACATACAAATCAAAAATTTAATTTAATTTAATTTAATTATTTTACATTATTTTGCTACAAAAATAATTTAAAGCAACAGTATTAATGATCAACATTAATGTGGTTAACATTAAATTTTTATGGTATTTATGCTTTAGTTTAGATTATATTTATAAATTAAACATATGCAGTTAAATCGAATACAGCTATTTATATACATTCTATTTTAATGCTTGAAACTACAAATTTTTAATATTTATTACACGTAGTATTTTTCTTAGAAAAACCTTATTAAAATTTCCAAAAAAAAAAAAAAAAAAAAAATACATAACGAACTGACAGTTACATTCTTTATCTAGGCCTCTATGCCATGCATTTATAATTAAAAACTTTGCATATTATTTTTAAATAAATTATTTATAAATTTATAGTAGGATGATGTTATAAACAATAAACCATAATTTTATTGACATTTTTTATTTTTAAAAATATATAAAGATAATTCGTTATTTTAGGTTTACAACTATTCGTTTATAATACAATATTATGTGTATTCCAATGACATTGTTTCAACAAAATTAAGTTATATAAATAATAAAGTAAGTAAACTGATTTCACTTCCTGAAATTAATTAATATAATACTTTATTAATTTTATTGCTTTAAAAAAAATAAATAAGAATTTATTTTATTATTATGTAATAGTTATTAACATTAAAGAAATAAATGCTTTAGATTAACAATTTAAAAATAAATTTACATTAAATCAGTAAAAGTTTTAAAAAAAGCTTTAAAATAAAAAAAAAGACTACTATTAACTAGTGATAAACAATGCAAGTCAGTACTAAAATTTCTATAACAGTAGTGAGACTAAAGCATGGCAAAATAAGATTATATATAATTATTTTTCCAGAACATATATTATTTTCAAACATATTTTTTACACAGTATAATAATTTACGTAACAACAGTAAACGTATAAAATATCTTAGAAGGATCGTGTTTAGTTATTTTTAAAAAAAATTTATTGTATTGAAATACGTTTTTTCTGAAAGTAAAGACTATTAATTTATAATTACAAGAATAAATTTATTGATTTATATTTATATTTATCAATAATTATAAGAATAAATTTATTGATAATTAGAACAAGTAAAATATTCATTTAAATTACAGAATTTTAAGGTAACAAATGTTTTTTTTTTTAATATTAAAAATAAATATATTAAATATTTTATCTTTTTTATAAATAGTTGCAGTAATATTACAATTAATTAACTAAGATACTATTCGTTTCTGTACAATCATTGGACAAATTGGGTACAATTTCGATTAATTTTATGTAAAACATAATCAATTTTATGTAGAACATTAATTTTATGTAAAATAATCTAATAAAGCGTATATATGTGATACAATATATATGCGGTACAATATATTCTATGATGCCATATATAAAAAATTTATCGTTATTAACATAATTAATAAATATATATAAATATATAAATTTTACTAATTATTAAATGACTATATCTGTATAAAAAATAAATCATTTACATTGTTTTCTGTGCAATGTCTAAAATACTGCATAATATTTATATTATTTGCACGTCCTTTTTCGATTACATTCTCCACGTGCTTAAAATATGAATTTGCATGTTTCATCAATTTAATTAGAGCATTTCTTATACATTGATTCTCGTTATTTATTGCTTGAAATAATTATGTATGAATCTTTTTAATAATTTTTATGTTTACATCCGTAATTATACCTAATTATTGTTTAATTCGATTTCTAAAAACAATGTATAATTAAAAATCGTAGTTAAATGATTAATTATCTTTAAAAAATTGATTGAATACATTGTTTGATTATGAAAAGTATTTTATTTCGTTAGTATATTATAACTGAATATAATCTTATAAATAAAACGTGTATACAATCGTAAAACAATTTTTAATTCTAATGATTCGTTAAGTCAACCAACATATATAAATACTTTTTTTACTTAACTTTTAATTAATATAATATATATATTAAAAGAAATTAAATATGCAACTATTTTCTACAATGTATGATCATAAATATATAATAAAAAGAGAGATTTTAATGTAAGTATAGTTGATATATATAAGAATAGTTGATCAAAGAGTAAGTAATGTTGCATCTGTACTTTTTAATTGTTAATTTTTGTTTTTAATTAAATTGAATGGGAATTGCATATAATAATCTCAATAAAAAAAGCAAGACTTTATATTTATATATTTCTACCGAATAGATAATAATAGGTGATTGTACAATGTAGATATTACAATATAAAAGCCATCACTGCTTCATAAAATATTCAATATAATCACAATATTGAACGTTAATATTCATAAAATCTTCCGGTCACTATAATCTACTATCGGAGACACATAAATGGTTAATATTTTATTAGCAATTAATAGCTTTGACAAAGTAATTGCATTAATTTAAAAATATTGATGTCTTATCTAGAAGAAACTCTTTCCCATGAATAAACAAAATTTAAATAAGCATGTATACATTAAAAACATTAAAAAAGGATATATGCATCAATTTATTAAAATTTTTTATTACTTATAGAAGAAGTAAGTTTACTAATGACTTATTTAACAAAATTACATAAGAAAAATTACTTTTTTTAATGAATATTATTAATGTAGGATTGATTTAAAGTACAACTTAATTGCATTAAGATTTTAATTTTATGAAAGTAATATTATAAATGTTAATGTCTTCTTTTCTTAATTTTTAATATATTTACTTATGTGATCGGTTTTAATAAAAACGAATGTTGTAATTTTAAAAACGGTTAACTAACAAATTTCTTTAAGATCAGATCAAAATTATTTATGAAAATAAAACTTACTGTTTCCCAGTTATTTCCAATATATTTTACAGCACTTTAATGTTGAATGTGGAATTATAGAGGGCATCGTTTCCCTACAGTAATATATAATTAACAAACAATTTTTTCAAATACAAATTCAGAGGATTCAGTATTAATAGTATTGTGTAATAAGACACTATCATGACCACTTCCACACTATTCAATAATTTGTTAATTTTCGAAATTTAAAGATAAAAGAATTAGTCTATGGAGATGAGAAAGGAATTTGTTACATAATATTAATACATGGATGAAAAAGGAAACTGCACCGAGATGTAAGGTTGCGTTGAGTCGGACGTTGTTATTCTGAATAAGTTCTTGACAATGGTTGGACACGTTGTCTTGAAATCTCGTGCTCGTAAACTGACTACGAGGGCATGGGAAAATTGAACAATCGAGTAAGAAAAATATGAAAAAGGTAAATAATTAAAAGAGACACGCCTTAGGTCGAAGAGATAGGTTGAACCCTCGTGAATTGTTCAGGAGCGGATGGGGCCAAGAGAAGCAGGATTACGCGCATCGAGCTTGCAACGCGAGGTGGCCTCCGATCGAAATTACAGAGGGGAGGAAGAAGCGCAAGCACAAGGGCGGGAAGAAGTGCGAGAAAAGAAGATAAAGAACAAAAAAGAAAAAAAAAATGCGACTGCGACAATGAGACTCACCGACCATATGGCTCCTATCGCTTCCTGGGGAGCGACATCAGCAGCAGACCAGCGCCACACGTATGTCACACACCGGTCAGCGATATCACACAACGTGCTCTCAATCACTTCTCCCCTGCACATACGAGGCCGAACCTTCCCTCGTACGCGAGTGTGCATCTATACACGAAGCTAAGCCTACTGATGTTCCTGTCTGCACATTCACAGCCACGTTGTGAAGAAGATGATCAGAGCGTGCGCGTACGCTATTCTGCTAGAGAGAAGGAGAGAAAAAAAATCACATGACAAGCAATAACATCACTAGTGGTAAGAGTAGCAGACGCGATAATGCTGTATTTTCTTCTCAAATTCACGAATAATTGACTCTCTCTCTCTCTCTCTCTCTCTCTCTCTCTCTCTCTCTCTCTGGAATGAACCCTCCCGTGGATGAAGATGTTGATTAACTTACATGTAACCAGTCCGAAAGCCAGTTGTTAAAGGAGCGAATGAGTCGAACGCAAACGTTAAAGAACAGAGAACTTGAAAAGTAGATAAAGCTATGACGAGAAGGAGGAAAGGTTATTTAAAACCAAAGATATTTGAAAAAGATATAACAGGTAAAAATATAGTGAGTGAAATAGGGTAAGAGAGTAAACGAGAGAGAGAGCGAGAGATAGGGAGAGAGAGAGAAAGAGAGAGAAAGAGAGAGAGGGAGACTGATAAGCGTGAAGGGCTGCCCACCTTCTTCGTTCAACTCGAGGGTTGAGTTCTTCCTGGCAACGAACGAATGCTTGATAGAGAGAGAGAGAGAGAGAGAGAGAGAGAGAGAGAGAGAAAGCGAGAGCGAGTGAGCAAAATGAAAAGGGCGGAGGGGCAGAGCGCGAAGAAGGGAGGAAGACGGGACGAGTCTAGCGCATGGATATGTGTATGTCAGCAAATGCGGCGGGTATCGTACTTGAGCGAGTTGGCGTAGGCCACCTTTTCACAGGAAAATCCATAAATGCCGCGTCTGCGCGACTGGCATTGTGCGGAACCGCGTGCACTCAACGCCGCCCGATTCTTCCTCTCTTGCGATCCCCTCCCCCTCCCGCCTCAACCCACCGTCCGAGAGCCACTCAACCAGGTTCAGCGATGCTGCGCTCCCGCCGAGTTCCAGAGGTGGGCGTGTGCGTGTTCCTACCGGGAAAGCGTGCAAACGAGTCCTGGGGAGAGCCGAACCAAAGCCGACTTGCCCGTTTCGCCGGGTACGTTGCAACTGCTACTACTGATGTTGATTTCGACGTTCTGAGTACCGGCGACGAACTCGGAAATGTCTGAGCAAGGTATTACAGCTCGAAACGATCGATGATAGCCAAATGCACATGGACTGCGGATGCAGACGGAAAACCGTCTCACGGATCCTCCTGCCTCTTTAATTACAATAAACAAAAATAGATTTTTTATGAAAACCTTTCACCGTCATCTTTAAACTAAAAGTATCTTCATTTTATCATCTTTTCAATTTAATGAACTTTAATTCGTTATGATTATAAATTTGTTGATAGCTGTTAACACATTATTTATGATTTATAATGTGAAATTATATAAATTTCATAAATAAAGTTATTCTGCTAGGTTTTAATAATATTATTGTATCACTAATATTGAATATATAATTATATAAATTTAATTGCTTACATAACAGCATATGATATAAAATAAATCTCAATTTCTTATACTTTATATCTGTATCCTAAAATATAATAACATTATTTATTTTTAAAATTATCTTAGTCGCTTTTTATTTTACTACATACTTAACTATTCATTTAATGACATATAGATAAAGTATGAAAGTCTACACCCAATAATTAAATCACGTGTAATTAAAAGCTTTACCTATAAAATCTATATAAATGTTACATAGTACCAATGTTAATAATTTCAATCACTAAACAAAAAATATATAATTTTAGTTACTATCGAAAACGTTCCGCTAAAAGTTCGTTTCAATATATAAGAATAATGTGTATGTTATTTATACATTTATCTATGCAATTGCTGTATATTTTTATCTTAAAACATGTTACTGCATAAACAAATGCTGTTAGTATTAAATTACTATTATATTTCATAAAAATGCAAATATCTACATTTAAGTTCATTTTGAATTCTTTAATGTCATAGATAATGATAATAATATCTAATAAAATGAATTTAAATTGTTCATAAAATAGTTTTTACTCTATAGTAAAATAATAAAGTTACATGGAAACATAATTTTACGGTATATAATATTTGATTGGTTAGTTTTAATCAAATAAGTAAATTCAGACAATATTTATAATTCTGATAAAGCCATTATACTACAATAATAAAAATATTTTTATGATAAGTCTTGGAAACCGCCCCGCGTTCATGATATTTAGTCTTATTCGTATACACATGACCTACATTTTTCTTTTATCACTTATAAATATCAATTAAAAATAACTATAATTTTAATAATTGATAATAATTAACAACATTCATTTTATGGCATTTTATTCTTAAAATTGAACGTTTCAAAAATGAAAGTACTATACAATTTATTTATTAGAGAAAAAATAAATATACTTGGATTAAATGATATTTAACTTATTACATATATTATATATATTTTGCTATTTTCTATTTTTTTAAGTCTATAATTTTTAAAATTCTTTTAATAGATAATTTTAAATTCATTACATTGTAAATTTATACTTATTCATTTAATTTTTCAAAAATAAATAGTATATTTGTTACCGCTTAATGAGAAACATTTCTGATGAAAATGAAACATTGGATCTCAATACACTTAATTTGTACTATTGAATACTGACTAAATTTTATTTTATTTTATTTTATTTTATTTAATATTATTTTTTATGTATATATTCTGTACTGTGTAAGTGTTTTTATACATTATATCCCAAAATTTTTATATTTACTTTAATTATTTTATAATTTAAATAATAATTAATTATTATTTTACTATTCGATTTTACTGAAAACACGATAAATATTCATAATATATAAATTATACAAAGTACGCGACACTTGATAAGACATAAATTTACAAGTTTTTTAAAGGATAGAATTTAATTGACAGAAATGAAGGTCACATATTTTCCTAATAAGCAAAATTATCGATATTTTTTTCGCATATATTTTATCTATATATATATTTCAATAAGTATTGTTACATGTACTTTTTAAAATTTTCTAGTAAAATATTAATTATTTTAATTATTAAGTTGAAACTATCATTATTTCATTTAAGTTTTATTGTATTATTTATATAAATACAATAGCTAGATTAATATAAAAAATAAATATATAATTTATAGATTTAAATGCATTATAAATCATAAAACTTTATATCATAAAAAATTTTTTCGAATAATTTAATTATAATATAATAATTATAATAGAACAATATAATAGGATCTTATATGTACAAAATTGCATTTATGTATATTCATAATATACATAAATAATATTTTTATTTTTATAATATATAATATTTTTATTATTATAAAATAATTACTATGATGAGACTGCTATAATAAGCAGTAAAAGAAAATATAGGAAAACATATTACATTGATAAATAATTAAAGAAAAAATCGAGTACAAAATAAAAAATTATTCATTTAAGATAATGTGCTCTTAAAATAACAATATCTAATTCAAAATTTGATTTATAATTACTATTTGTTATTAGTACATATACTTAGGTTCCCTGTAATATAAACATTCTAAGATTTAAAATTATTTGAACTGACAATAGCTTCATTTGTTTTTGAACCTAATTATAACGATTGTAGGAAATGTACACGGGCATGTGTACGTATGTGCATGTGTGTATTTTATATATAATCATTAATTAATAATTTCAAAGTTTATTTATTACTTATTTTAAGAATAAAGTAATTAGACATTTTATTCGTTTTTATTGACTTTTTTAAAAATTCAATTTCATCTCTTATAACATTAATTTCTAAATTAGGTGATATTAAAATTTAATATAAAATTTAAGATATGAGTTTTTCAATTTTGTTGGTATTTAGTGAGGTAATATAGTATTTAATCAATAAATTTATGTTTTAAAATATCAGACTTTTTCTACAGAACAATAAGAATTTTATGAAACTTAATATTTAGTCCAATTCAAAAAATAAAAACAAAATAATTTTATATTTTTAAAAATAAAAATTTTATTTACTTTAAAAATAACGTATTGACTTAGTTAACCTTTTTTTTAATTAGAATGAGCAATATATTAAATATATTAATTTATTAATTTAATCATTTATTAGGATACTTTTTATTAACAAAACCCTTTTCAAATTCAAGGACTATATTATACTTTTATGTATATAATTGTGTCTAATTATTAAATTTTGTAAGTTATAAAGTTAATCTATTTATCTTAATTCATCACCAGATATTTGAATAATAAAATAAATTTGAAGTTCTTCTGAATATATACTTATTCTTTAAATAGATAAAATTATTATCTGTTAATTATACAAATAAAATTTCCTGAAATATGTTAAAAAATTATCCGTCATTAACATTTTTTATAATAAAATATCTGAACAACACCTCTTAAAAATGAAGGTTCAAACCTTGTAACATTGATTATTATGATTGTCGTAATGCCTTATTAAACTCTAAAAAAAGCCTTGTAATTTATTAGAAGGAATGCTTGATCAATAAATTGAATTTTTAAATCATAACATGGTTGCAAGGATTTAAATATAGTAGTCCTTCATTCCATAATTCTACGCGAGTCGTATAAGCAACACATTGATAATTAAGAATCAGTACTAATAAATCTATTTATATTTGAGGTGGTATTGGCAATGGCTTCTTAAGATATTGGTTACGAAAACCTATTTATAATCTCTCTTGTACGTCAAATACAGCTCATATAAATCCAATCGGTATTTGACTAGCGTAGTACAAAGATTCCGGTCTTGTCTCTTCGTCAGTCGGTGTTATGGCGTAACGTGCATGGAAAGGAGGAACAGCGTCTGACGAATAGTCTTTAGCATAATTTTTGTCATTGGGGACCAGCTTCTTGTACTATCGTGTCTTTAAAATCATTTTTATAAGTGTCCCCGAGCAAGGCTTTATTTTCCAATTTAGAAGTATTTATAAGTATCATTAGACCATACAAAAATGGGTAAGTAATAATTGATTTCTATACCAACACTTACGTATCGTATATGTTATTTATATGAAAAGATTATTAGAACGCAAATGAATTAACGTTTCGTCTTCTTTGTAGTGCATATTTTATTTAATATTTCATTTGAAGTTTTTATATTAATCATTTTAAATTATATCTAAAATATTGAAAGTAATTCTCCGTCTTTCTTTCATGCCAACTCTTTCACCTCGTTCTAATTCTCTTTCGCATTACCTTTATCTCTCTTTCACTCTCTCATTCTACTTTTTTCTCGTTCCCTCCCTCTTTTTGTAACTAAAGTTTCTAATTTTTTCTCTCTACATTTTCAATATCTTATATCTTTTAATTTTTTTTATAATATGTAACATGACCCAATAGATGAACCTGATATTCCTATGTTGGATGTGGGAGACTTTGAGGTTTTGGATGAATGTGTTGGTGAAGATGAAAATGAGGAGCAGGATAGAAGCTACGAAGGCTCTGAAATTGAAGAAGAAGATGAACATGAAGAAAATCAAAAGCATCTTAAACGAAGAGTAGAAAGTATTCCAGAGAGAGATAGAGAAGATACCAATATAGATGAAAATAGTGGAGACAATGGTGATAATATTTTAGATGTTTCAATTGATGTAGCAGAAAATGAATTTTTAGAAAGTGTAGCTAAAGACTTTTCTAAGAAGTTGAAAGATGACCTAGAAGAACATCCACGTAAATCAAAAACAAATACTAAAAAGAGTGAGCCGACTGTTCAAATTAAAAAAATGATATTAGACGTTGATAAAGCTGATGATGAATCAAATATTATAATGCCTAGAAAAAAACCTGGCCCAAGATCTAAAACAATGAATGTTCAAACACCACCAATTAAGAAATCTGTACAGAAAATTGAATTTTGTGAAACAGAAAAAAGCATTGAAAGTATTACAGAAGACCAAAATATCTTAAGTCCTAGTTCTGAAAAACAAAAAGAAAAAAGTGAACCAAATATTCAAAATAAAACCCCAGCATTTTTAAAAAACGATTTAACAGATGAAGAAATAATGATTCATTTTGATGAAATTGAAAACACTGTTATAGCTTCAGATAATTTTATCATTAAAAATGAAGTAGAAGAAATAGAAGAAATTGTTGAAATTAAAGATGAAATTAAAGATGAAATTAAAGATGAAAAAAAAAGTGAGGAAATTGAAAATATTGAAGATCATGAAGAGCACGAAGATGTTGAGGATCATGAGGATCGTGAAGACCATGAAGATAATGAAGATGAAAATTGGAATGATAATGATAGTAATGCACAAATGCCAAAATTGAAAATTGAAGAAGAAGAACTTAAAGAAAGTGAAATGTGGTACAAAGAGAAAGTAAGAGATTTATTTATATATAAAATTTAAATAATTTAAAATATAAAACAAGTTGTGTTATTTTTTTTTTTTTTTTTTCTATAGATAAAAGCAAAAGAAAATTCAGTAGAAGAAAGATTTACAAAATTAGCCAAAATTATTCAATATTCTTATCCAATGTATAAAAAATGGTTAGATAGGAATGAGTCATTATATGGAACAGCGATTTGTAAAATGGAATCTTCTAAACATAGTCCCTTAGATCAATTACATCCAAATCGTTGGAAATTTATATGTAAGTATGAAAAAGTAGAGCTGAATATTTAGTTCTTTCCTTTAGTTTAGAACTAATGTTATTTAAAGCAGATTAATAGGAAGGTATAAAGAACTGTATTAGTATAGTTTAATTTAAAACAGTTTTGGTATCTTAATAAGATGTGTTGTAAGAGTGATTTTATAAATGTTGAAAATAGGTTAAATGCAGCCCCAGAAGATTGGCTTCAACATTGCGATGATAAGGCTTACTTTTAAAAGCTGTACATTGAGAAATTTAATCCTTTTTTAGTTAAGGATGGAGAAATTCTCAGTATATTATTTGTAAACATTTTTAATATATTATATTAAAACAATCGTGTTGATTGTTTTTATAATTAAATAAACTAAATATTTATACAAAAAAAAACTTCTATTTCCTTCTGGAAATAGAAACGAATTTTTTTGTTTGCATTTATGCAATAATTTGAAACGCAATGCTGTGCATTTGCGATTCTCAAAAATAATAATTGCAATTGATTTAGCAATCATATGGAATTACTATAAACTGTTTAATTACTACAGTTTGATAAGACCAATGATTGGAATAAATATTTTAAACATCATCAACGAAATATTGGAATTCATTATATCTTACAATAATGCAAAATGAATTAAATTTTTGTTGTTTTTTTAACACAAGCAAACATTAAATTCTTACTTTTAAATAGTAAGCAAAAGAAGTATAAAAATGATTTGCAAAAATTTAAATAAATATAGTCGTTTATTCTTAGCAGATATAAATGTAAAGTATGTATTTAATACCTTTTACATGTTTTAGTACATCATGTTTGTAGTATCAGGGCTATATTTCTTTATTTCTTTAATAAAAATTGTGAAGGTTGAAAGTGATGAATTTTGTGTGACATGTTTAGGCAACAAAAAACATAATCAACAATCTTCAAAGGAGGAGGAAAAAGAAGCTGACAATTCATCTGATAACAAGAATATTCAGTCAAGCTGGCAAATGATTCCTGGTGTTCCAGATGCTAATTTGGAAAATACTGAAGAATACCCAGCTTTTGTAATGCGCGTTGTAAAGGTATATCAGCTTTTGATAAATCAACGCAATTTGAAAAAAAAATATTTATGTAAAAAGTATATATAAGCAAGGGATGGATGGAACAATACTATTTATTTGTTATATTATATTTATTTTAAATATAATAAAAAAATGTGACCATGAGAGATATGTTCAATATTATTGAACAAGTATATCTTGATAACAAATACAAAAGTTTTAATGTTTTGTAAAACTGAAGAATAATTGAAAAAGGATGTCTTCTTTCAAACGAAACTAGATAAATAAAACGAAAATAGATGACTGGATTTTAATGTACGAGATTCGAAAATTTCTAAATGAAGGAAATATTATCTAGAAAGTGATGTATGTTTGATGATGTATGCCCTATTAGAAATTTTTTTAATTTTATGGAACTACAGAAGAAGTGCATGAATGGAAAGCTAATATTTTAAAATTAAATCTCATCGAATTATTGTATCTAAAGTAGAAAATATGGATCAATATCTACTTACAGATTTTCAGCTATAATATTCATTAGAGTAAAATAAATAGTTCACATTATTTCACTAGATAATTATAATTAAATGAAACGGAAATGTAACGAATTATAAAATTAATTAATAAATCATACTACAACCATTAAATAAGTATAGCATAGGATCATCTTTGAATTTGAAGCATAATGGAATATAAAGCTTAAGCTTTTAGCGGCTGCTACACCAGTGTTTATTAGTTTGATTTGCCATCATCTATACGTATTCGATGATATGAAACTAAAATGTTAAAACTGCTGTGCACAATTATTTTCAAAAATGAATAATATTTCAGATGATCATTGCAAATAAAGAAGAAATATGACTCCATCTGTCCCTTGTATAGATTTATATGAATAATATAAACACGATAATGACAAATGTGTGTCAACAAGATGAATTCTACTTAATCCAAAGTTAAAATTAAAATGGATCAATGGATCAAGTATATATTACTATTAGTATGAGAAATAAAATTTTGCATCGTTGGTAACAAATTTATTATATTTTCGTTAATCGCAAATAAGTTGACTAAGGTTAACATTTCATTATATTTGTAGAATTATGTCAAACACTGCAGAAAAATATTATTTATTAAATTTTATTCTTTATATCATTCGTATTTATTATTTTATTTATATCTTTTCATTTTGAGTATTAATACCGCGAAATATTAAATACTTATTTAAGAAAAATCAAATTAATGTTGCTTTTTAAAAATTTTCACTTATTCATTTTTGTTTATTTATTTTTAAAATACAGCTTAAAAAGACAGACAATTTATTTTTATTTTAGTTTTCTATACTAAATCGAAATTATTTTTACAGGTATTTGAGGAGTTTCTTCAATCATTAGAACAATTAGAGAAAGATGAAGAAATGAAAACGGTACAAGAAGAAAAGCCAGTAGAAGAAGTTGAAAAAGAAAATGTATCAGAAATAAAAGAAGAAAAAAACGAAACGGATGATGCTGACATAACTGAAATAAATGATATCAATGATATTACTGATATCACTGAGATCAATGAGATTAATGATATTAGTGGTAATACCGAAATTAACGACAAACCAGAAGCTGATAATGAAAAATTAAATGAAAACCAAAATTCATTTATTAAAAATCTTGATGGATTAACAATATTGCTTCGATGTAATCGAAGAGAGGAATTAATGATGCATATTACTGGTAAAAATATCAGTGCTGAGTTAATGGGTAAAATTAAAGATCTCTTTGAAAACGGAGCTGGTAGGGATTGCAATGTAAAATCTCTTTATTGCAAAACCATTATAAAGTATGATATTGAAATATATGAATTATTTGTATTTTAATGCTTTACAAAATAATTTATTGTTTGTACCTTTATTCTAGAGAAAATAATGTTATTAAAACAAACAATACATTTTTATTGGGCTCAGAAACGCTGGACGACACAATTGGTTCAGTAAAAGTTCAGTTAGCTCCAAAAACAAATGTTTGGGCAAACTTAGCAGGCGTTGAAATTCTTACTGATGTTGTTGCACATTATTTAGTACCTACAAAGAAAACTATTGTTTTAGAAATTGGTTGTGGCACAGGGCTCACAAGTTTATTATTAGCATCTGTAATTATTAAATTAATTAATTTATACTTTTATGGTTCTTCATAAAATTAAAGTTTTTATTTACTTTATAATTCTAGAAATGTCATAAAGTTATTGGACTTGATATTCAAAAAGAAATTGTAGAGGCAGAAATAACTTGCGAATTAAATGATATAAAAAATGCTACATTTGTGACTGGTAAACCTAAGGTTGTTATGAGTCAAATAGAAAAGATTCTTTCTAACTCAAAGGCAGTAGCAGTTATAAATACTAATAATACCTTTGGTAGATGTGAGTATAACATTGATAAAAATTTACTCAAAATTTTTTTCTAAAAATTTTGTTTTATAATAAAAATCTATTGATTACAAAATATATTTTACATAATTTTCTGTTGTAATAAACAATAATTATAATTAAATTTATAGCTCTTGAAGTAATATCTGCTTTACGAAAGATGACTTCACTTATACGTATAGTCGTTATAACTACTTTGACGAAACAAGCGATTCGATCAATTCTAGAGTTAACTCAACCAGCTGATGATATTTATGGAAATCCATTTATTCCTATTAAAGCATGCATTGTAGATACCACACCAAAGGGTTATGGATTCGAAATAGTGATGTCAATGGAACGTAGAACAATGCGTAACATTTTAAAAGTTTCACCAGTAGAAAATATAAATAGTTCTATCGGTCTTATTAGCAAATCGAAGCAAGCTGCAGCACTTAAATATAATTCTGGAATTGTCACTATGCCACCTTATAAAAAAGGCTTACCAGTGAAATTTATGAAAGGTTTTAAAGCCAAAAATACCTTTATTTCGGGGAAAAAATTCTTTCCTAATACAAGTTTTAATTCAATAAGTAAATTTCAAGGTAAAAGGCCATTTCCTGGAAATGATGCTGGATCCTACCATCCTGGACTAAAGAAATTCAAATCATATGATAAGCCATGGCTAGGTAATAATTATTTCTTTATATAATTAATTTTATTGTTATTATCGTTTTAAAAATTTGTTATTTTATCGAGCGACTGTTTCGTTGAACTATTTATTGATGAATTTCCTTAAAAGAACCGTGAGGTTTAACGTACCTTAAAAGACCAAATAAGGTTTAAAGATTCTTTAAACGAATTATTGAATTAATGTCAATAAATATTATAGGATCAAATATTCGCATTAATCCGATGCATGATAAAAAATTGCGTGACATGGATCATGGCGACCTACGAGAAAAACTTTCTGGTAATCGCGTTGAACCGACTGTTATAGCGCAAGAGGTGCAAGAGCAAAAGAAGCTTCTCGACGCAGCTAAAGAAAAACTTACAGATGTAGGTTCGTCAGTGGACCATGAGACAGTAAAGAAACTGCAGGAAATGTTAAATCTTGCAATCGAAAAAACGAACAAATTGCAGAGTCAGTTACCACCACGTTCGGTATGGGATCGAATAGCGCCACCCGATAGTGGATTAGATGATGATCAATTTAAGACCAACCCAATGAGAGGACGTCTCGTCAAAGAAACCGGACCAAAAGACATTATTATTACAACATCCAATAACAGAGATTTTGATGGCCCATCCTCTGCCGGACTTAAAAACAAGAAATATGACAATATGCAGCAATTAGAAACAAATTTAATGATGCCAATGAGTAATAAGTCGGAACGGATAAAGATGTCACAATCAATGCATCAGAAACCAAATAGTATACATAGCCAAAAATCAGGACCTAATCGTTTCCAAGGAGGAAACTATCGTAAGCAAGATAATCAGTCAGGTCAGAGCTTAATTATGACAAAATATCATTTATACCTTTACATTTCTGGATTGAATGTATATATTTATATCAATATATTATAATTATTTTTAAAGTAAAATTGCTATTTGCATTGAAATATCTGTCTTAGTAAAATCATACTCAGTATTAAAAATTGTGATTTATACTTTCATTATAATTACAAATAATCATATGTCTAATTTTACATAAATATAATAAACTAAAATATAAAAATATTGTAGAATCCTGGAATCGAAATAAACAATCAATGTATGGATCAAACGATTCTCAAGACAGGTGGAGTCGTTCTAGTCCACCTCGACGATCACCACTCTCAAGAATGATAATGAGGTCACCTCCTCGACAATCCTCTCCACGTCGACCCGTCTCACCGAGCAGACGACCAATTTCTCCTCAAAGAAAGGGCTCACCGCCTAGTTTTCGTCAACACTTTAACTCGAGAAATTCATCGGGTGGTGGCCGTCAAAATTCATCACCTAGAAGACATAATTCACCACAAAGGCGACCGTCATCTCCACATAATTATAGAGGATCTCCTCCGCGACAAAGTATGATGTCGAGTAGGCAAAAATCACCACCATCAAGACGTTACGCTGATGAATGGGATATACCAAGTAGAGGTACAGTCAATGAAAGTGGATGGTCAAGGCATTCAAATCAAGATAAAGAGAAGTGGCAAGGTGTACAAAATTCATCAAACTGGAATCAAAGGTGAGTTTAAAGTTTTTAATATTCTTTTATTATAAAAATGCTATTCCAAGTTTCATTTATAGAAGGTATATTTGTAAAATTAAAATTTAGGACTAAATGTTTTGAAATAAAAATTCGATGATTGTACATATATTTTATTATTCGTATTTGAATATAAAGGTATGCACAAAGTGCATAGAAAAAAATATAATATATTCACGTAATTCTTTATGAATATAAAAAACAATTAAATTTTTTTATTTCATCTTACTATTTCTTGTATTTTAATCTGATATTTTATTTTCAATTTAAATTTTTTCATTTATCAATATGCATTGTAATGATATATCTATGAATAATTAAATTTTAGTGCTTTTATTATTAAGGTTTAATGGTGTAAAATAAAAATTTGTTTTTTATTCCTTATTCTTTGCAAAAAAATACATGTATGTATACATACATACATACATACATACATACATACGTGCATACATACATACATACATACATACGTTTATACGTATATATGTATATATATATGTATATAATATCTGTTACAGTGGCAAATATCGTTCAGACAGTGATAAATGGGACAGCAGTGGAGGAAGTTCCTGGAACAATAAAAATCAAATAATTTCTCAGGGAAGTTCAAACAGTCGTTGGAAAAGTGGATCAAATAATTCAAGCGGTGGAACCAATTGGGATGTACAAAAAAAGGAATCCTCAATGCGAGATTCCGGAAGGCATGAATCGAGGCAAGAATCAAGACATGATTCGAGACATGATTCAAAACACGAATCGCGACATGAAGGAAGATGGGATCCACCAGAAAAATCCTACAGAAACGATAAGGATGACTGGGGTGACTTACCGGAGGATGCTAGAGATCCATGGGGTGATGATCATCCATCCTCTTCACAAAAAGATATGCGGTGGAATAACCAATCAAGTCAGTCAAGTCAATCTACTTGGTCCAGAGATAAGATGAACGATAATTGGATGAACAAGCAAAACTATTCTATGAACAATATGAATAGTGGTGGCAATGGTGGTGGCGGCGGCGGTGGTATGAATTCCAATCTTCAAAACCCTAATTTAAATATGAAAATGAATATGAATATGGGTATGAATAACACAAATAAACCTGTATGGCAGAACGCATCTCAACAAGGTAATAGAAATTCAAACTGGATGTCTCAAGGTAATTGGCAAGGCAGTGGGGGCAGCAATGGAGGAGGAGGTAATGGCGGAGGTGGAGGAAATGGAAGTTCAGTGGGATTAGGAGGACTGATGATAGGACATAATTTAAATAACTGGCAAGCACCACAACAGAATTTTTCGAATTTTCAAAATAGGCCATTCAATTCATTCATTAATAGACGTTGAAATACAACATTTGACTAAATAATATGGAAATGTATTCAAAACTTTTACCAAGTAGCCAAGAGCTGGACAGAATCAACTGTATTCATTTTATTTTATGAATCTACCTTAGTTCGAGTAGTAGTTATTGAAGATGCGATAATTTAAGTATGAGTTGATAGAATTTTGTTGATTCCTACTTCGGAAATTGCATTGTAATAATTATTACAGAAATTTGTGTAATTTAAGAATAAATCATACATAATGTAATATGTATCAAAATAACTTGTAAGTACTATCGGAATATATTAATGAAATTTAAAATATTATAGTTTATTTGTAATTTTACATTTACGCATTACATTTTAAGATTTGCGATTGTATCTAAAATGTAAAAATTAAATAAATAAAAATAAAATAATTTTCGTTTTGTCCTGTTTTATCAACAGTATATTTATAGAATATCCATTATAACCTAAAAAATGAATTCGATGAAACGATGCTTTATGTAGTTGTTTTTACCACTGTATGTTGATAAAGAAAATGCATTTTAGATATTGTAAAATTATTATTTTCATAAACTAAATAAATGTTTAAAAAATTAATTTTTTAATATTTTATTTTTACAACCACAACTGATATTAAAACTAGATTATAAATAAAGTAAAATGACCAGTTTAAGAGTAAGTTATTCAATAATTTTATTGTAAATTTAGGTTATAATATTGTACATAAATTTATATATATATATATATATATATATACAATAATGATTTTACATAAAAATTTTTTTACGTATTTTATAAATATTAGGTTCTAAAGCAACTTTTGAATTTAACCCCCAAGTTATTAGGGAAACATAAATTATTTTTAAAGCCATTCTCAACTAGTATTGATGTATTCAAAACAGAAGAAAATGTAAATATTTAAATTATATAATAGTAATTTATAAATTTAAAATAAGGGATAAATTGTAGACAATTTTTAGGAAATTCCAGATAAATTGTATAAACAAATACAAATTGAAGTACGAGGAAACGATCCAGCTGTATTGAAAAGTTATTCAACTTTTGCCTTGTCAGCAGCCACTCATTTGAATATTCAAATTGGTGAAGTGTTAGTATTATAAATTATATTATTATAGTAATATATTTCAATAGTGTAATATTTATTTATTAATTTATAATGTATAATTTTATAGTATTGTCCCCTTTAAACCTGAACATCAACGTTTGACACTTCTTAAATCTAAGCATGTGCATAAAAAGCATAGAGTTCAATATGAAATGAGAACTTATTTTAGATTTCTAAATTTCTTAAAATTAACTGGTTCAACTGCAGATACATTTTTGGAGTATATTCAGAGGAATTTACCGGAAGGTGTAGCAATGAAAGTAACAAAGGTTAAATATATACAATATTTATTTTAATCTATTTATATACAGTAGAAGTAATTAAGTACTTTATTATTTATTTCTGGATTAACAATTGATATAATTTATTTTGCAATAAAAAATTTATAAAAAAATAAAAAATGCAAAATATATTTCTTATTTTGTATGTAATAATATTTTATGTGTTTCAGACTGAAATTCAAAAGTTACCAGATTCTGTGTCCAATTCCCATACATAAAAATACTTCATTTATTAATAAGAGCTTTAGATTAGTAATGTTGATTTTTATTATAAAATTTTGTTTAATTAAACTGTATATAAAACATTTTTGCAAATTATAAAAAATAAAAAACTATATCATTTATTTAAAGATTGTACTACAATTATGGGTGTATCAGTATCTAAGTTTCTGGCAGAACTATTTCTATTTAATTCAGGTAATGGATCTTTTTTTTTAAATACTCTTGGTATATCTGCATAAATGCCTCTAACATCAACAGTTCCAAGTGGAGTATCTGTTATATTCTTATCAATTAAATGTCTACTTTTTGATCTAGACTGTAATCTCAAATCATTTCTTAAGTATTTATTAATGTTAGAATTTTTGTTTTTCGAATTATTCGGTACTAAAGGTGGAAAAGTAAATTTTGTTGAATTAGAAGTTTTTACATTCAGTGGTGAAACATCATTTGTACGATGCTTTCTTGTTAGTTGTGCACTTGCTGTGCAACTACGCAATATAAAATCAGATTCTAAAAAATAAGGAATAATTACAAAATATTTGTAACGGCTGGATTTTAATTAAAAATAATAGAATGATAATGATAGGATTCGAATATATAAAGTATATTTTTAAATAACTTACCGGCACGTTTCGGTCGGATAATATTTCGTATATTTGCACCGTCACAGAAATTAATAACCATAAGTCCAGATATAATTAATACAACGTTTGCCTTCATTGTTCCGTTAATTCCTGTCGGCTAAAAATGGATCAAAACTAAATTAATAAATTTAATAAATACTTGAAAAAGTACATTTGAATTTTGTTACTGTATAGAGAGAATTAAAAAGAATAAAATAAAATAAAAAAAAATTAAGGAAACAAACATAAATGTGTATATCACATAATGTTTAAAGAAAGCTTCCGTTGATGAAACCAGTAGAAATGCAAAATTTTAGAATACTCTAATAAAATAAACAATGATCGCAGATTCTACACATTGCATTTATCAAGAAATAATAATAATAATAATAATAATAATAATAATAATAATAATAATAAAATGCTTCATCGAAATGATTTGTACGTGATTGCTAATAATTTCAAATAGAAAAAAATTTTTAACCAGAGTATGGCCGTATATGAAACAACAAACTTACTATATACAAATGAAGATCTGGATATGAGCGGACAGTCTCCCCTCACAATACTTACGAGGAAAAAAAAAAAAAAAAAAAAAAAAGTTTAAAGGACTATAATAACGAAACTCTAAAGAAATTTAAATCCACCCGCCGGGTATCAAAAAATCGCCAAAAATAAGATTCTGTCTCGGGCTTCGTAAGATCGTATTATCTTATTGCCGAGTATCGGCGCAAGATCCATGAGCAGACTGCAGCTACTGCTCGAATCGGTGCCGATAGTACCGATCTTGGCGCGAGTTGTGAAATTGATAATCGATCCTGAGAGCGCGCGACCTCCCTCTCGGCGTTTTCTCCACGCTCCGCCCGCTCCCTTCTGTCTCGTTATACTCGCTCTTTTTGCCGAGCCCGTATCTCTCGCTCTCTCCCTCTCGCCGTCTTTTCCTCCGGTGCTTGCGAGAAACAATAACTTTTCAGTCGTTCGGCATCGCAGGGCTTCTCCGAGAACCGGTTTCCGTCACGCTGCATTGATATTGCAAGCAGGAGCGCACATGACGAGAACAAAAAGGGAAAAAAAAAATGTTTTTCGAGATCGCGAACGAAAGGAGAGAAAAATTGACTTGCCGAACGGCGAATGATCGAATAAGGGCTGTAATAAACCATAAGCACTCCGGTGTACTTGTTCTTCCCTCGCGTGACCTTGTAACAGAGCTCCGCGCTCAATGCGTGTACCGAGTGATTATCGTCCTTCCCATATCGTCGAGTTACATCCAGACTTTAAATACACGCCTCGTTGAAAAAAGTTTATTAGCCTCTCGGCATCTCCAGCTCTTTCCATTCTTTCATTCTTTCATTCTTTCCGCGCGCCTTTTCTTTTGTCAGATCCTCTTTCATTCTTTGAAGCTTTTGAACAAAGGCCAATGACAAATACGAAAAAACGAGAATATTAAACGAAAAGGAAGTAAGAACCTCGGAATCTTTCTTCTCTTTTCCTTCGCTGTTTACGGTGTTACTTTTCATGTTTACCCCGATATATTACACATACTTCTTTACTTATCGACACTTTTTACCGGATGTTGTGGATTTCTCGAGCCTTTAAATAGCTTTACGATCTCCCGTGAGAATTGAATGCTGATGCTGTTTATTCAACTTAAGGCTTTTAATAACTTTTTTCTTCTTTTTTTTTTTTAATGAAATATCAACAGCATTTATCGAACAGTGTTTAAGCCTTTTCCCTTTGTTTGATACGACAACTTTATAATATGTTATTAAGTCAATCGAATTTATTACAGACTTTATAAAGAAGGACCATTGCGATATAATCAATGTTTCAAACTGGAATCTTTCAAATTTATAAATTTCCGTACGTCATTTATTCTTCTGCATTATTTCTTATGTGCTTTCTTTTCCTTCTGATTATCTTTTATACCTTTATATTTGTATTTTTAAAATTTCAATATATTTTAAGCGTTTGAAATGCCAATAATACGAGATATAGAGTTTCATTGGTGAAATATAACAGTAAAATATAATATTACATTTTCTATAAATAGAGATTTTTTTCAAGTATTTTTAAATAATAATTTCCAATCTATGTGTTTTAGTCTTTTAAGAAATTTAGTAACTTGCTTTACGATCGAACGTAATTATGTACTGCTAACGGTGTCTTGTAAAATCACAGACAGTTCGTGAATGTAAGTTCAGCAGTTACCTTGTCGTCCATGTGCATGGTAGTATCCTTTTTATGACTAATTGTATAAACGTGAAAATAATTACTTGGCGAGTTTTAATAATGTTTTGCCAATGTTTATTTGATACTTCAATGTGAAATGCATATGTTAAATAAAATAAAATAAAATAAAATAAAATAGAATAAAATAATATAAAATAAAATAAAATAAAATAAACGAAAAAGCACACAGCATAAATTTAAGGAATAAGCATTCTTAATATCTTTTAAAATAATAAATGTGATTAATTTTTTTAGTAATTATCATTATCGAGATAAAATTTCATTCTTTTTCTTACTAAATTTTTTTCACCTTCACAATACACAGTACTTCAATAAAGTATCATTTCCAACGATATAATTCTAATTTTAGCTTATGTGAGTACAAACTGTTTATTTCTACTATAGATAATATAAAAAATACTTTCCTCGATAAACAGTATATTTTTTGTAAGCTATAATTTAAAGTATAAAAGTTTGCAACGAACAATACCAACAGAATACTAATCGATAGTAGTAATTTAGATTTATATTCATTCTGTTATGAATATAAATTACAGAAAATATAAATATAAAAAATATAAATCACAGAAAGTATTGTGTGATATTTTTAAAATGAAAATCAATTTTTGTTTATTTGATATACAATGAACGATTTTACAAATATGCTAAAATTAAAAAAGTAAAATATTCCATACATTTACAAATATAAAATAGCTTTAAATAAATTGTTTGAAAAGTAAAAAAAGTTACAAATATAAATGTAATTTTATTACTCGAAAAAATTAATTTTTCAAATTTTATAAAATCCCAAAATTTTATCATACCTTTTAAAATATTACATAGATTTAAGAAGTTCGCCGATATAAAATTAGAAATAAATTGATTAAAATAATTACGTAGCTTATTTGAATTGTAATTATTTACTTTTTAAAATTACCTATAATAAGCTTATTCTGAAGATTTGCTATTTATATCATTGTATGAATACAACTTGAATCATAAGATTAATTACCGCAATGAAGCTATTCAAGTATTAATTTTCAATTGTAAAATACGGCTTTCATATATAAACTACAAATAAATTATACTACATTTTTCGCTGAATTTGATGTCTGTATATATTTTTAGTAAAAAATTTTTTAAATGAAAAATAGATATAAAGCAAATAGAATAAATAATTATATTAATTTATATATAAATAGCTTTATATAAATCTCATTTTAATTTATACTCATAAATTGTTTTCAATACTTCTACATTTTCGCTTATATATAGATTATATAATATTCAGAATCAATATAATTTCTAATAATTTGAGCTTTTTTAATAATAAATGTGCGGACTTATTGAGATGTTTTCTAATGATAAAAATGATTTTTTTTTTTTTTTTAAATGTTTAGATAACCGAGGCGATATATCTAAAAAGAAACTGTTTCTAGACAAGAATATTCACTCGTGTTTATTTGACTTGTTTATTCGATTTGTAAATGGCAAGGAGAAATAGAATCTTATATAAATTTTTTTAAATATTTGTTTTTGTTGTGATAAAATTTATAATTATGTTTGTTAATTAGTTTTATTGCTGCTATTATTAGTAACCTACGATTTTTAAAATGCTTGTAATATTTATAATGCTCATCAATAGTTAATTCATTAAACTAAAGAATATTTATAAATATTTTTAATTTATTCAGTATTTTCATTATAAAAATCATATTTTTGTCAAACATTATTAATAAAAATATCGACATTAATGTAAAGTAGAAAATAAAACATTTTTATAGTTTTTAAATTGTAAATTTATTTATGCGAATCTAGATTTAATCGTTCATTAATTCTTAAAAAAATTTTTTTGCTAATCTTCAAAATATTCTTTCTAAAAATATCAAATGAGTTTTGAAATAGAGCACTAATTTATCGACAGAAGTTGCATTATATATTTGAATGTAATGTATACATAACCCAATCAGTTTTTTGAGAACTAGTATGAACTTGTAAATTTTGTACTTTTCGTCCTAAATAAAGTTTTATCAATAAGCTATTGATTAAACAAAATAATAATGATGGGCTTAACAACCAGGGGTTTAAGATTAAATCCATCTATTTTCAAGCTTACATTAAAAGATACAAGAAAATTTTTATTCTATCATTGTAACAACTTAGAGAAAAATTGTGTAGAAGGTTATGTTTTAAGTTGTGATAAAAGAAATTTAATTAAGGAAAGTAAAATACATAAAAAAAATTCGTTATTGACTCAAATATCAAATATAGGCGTTCACAGAATATTGTCAACAGAAAAGTAAGTTATAAAAATTTTCTATTTCATTTATTTAATTGAATTCAATTTATTATATAAAAAGTTCTTGATTTCCTTTATCATATTCTATAATAATTGTTTTATAAATATTGTGGTCTCTTCACTACAATAAAATTACAATAACTTGTGTCAAATTATATGTGATTATAATTAATTATTCAAATGATTTATTATACATTTAATTAATTTTTGTTTGTTTTAATATTTCATTTATTATTAATAGAGTGCTTTAAGTGTAATATTATATATGAAAGCAATTTTATTAATGTGATATGACATGTAAGTATTCTATAAATAATAATATATTAATGCACCACAATCTTTATAACACTGCACTATTTTCTTGTATTTAAAATATCTAATAGTTACATTGCCTTTTTTTAAGGAATGCTACTCCAATTAATTTTGAAAAGGCTTCTGAAGAAACTTTAGAATCATTATCTGAATATTTTGATGAAATTATTGAAGAAGCTGCACACTTACAAGAAGCTGATGTATCTTATGGAGTTAGTATCTTAACTTTTACTTTAAATTTGATAATAAGCTATCATATAGTTCAAGGATATTTGTTTTTATTATAGGATGGTGTACTTACAGTAAAATTTGGTCATGATTATGGAACTTATGTAATTAATCGTCAAATACCAAATCAACAAATTTGGCTATCATCTCCTACTTCTGGTCCAAAGCGTTATGACTTCATCAATGGATCATGGGTTTATAAACATGATGGAAAATCTTTATATGAATTATTGAATGAAGAAATCCCTGTGATTGTAAAGTTTCCAGTTTCATTCAGTAAATGTTCCAACAATATTAAACATAAATAAAATGTTCTGTAATTATAACTGTACATAGAAAAAATTTATTATATGAAAAAAGTCAAATCAATGTATAAAAATTTTGTAAATATATATTTTAATAAAGTTTATGTATTAGTTATAATAGTTTTTATTATTTTATTGTATTAATTATTAATTACAAGTAAACAGTACATAAAAGAAAAGTTTATAAAAATTATTTATATTCTAAAATATATTCTATTAATTTAAAATAAAATATTCAATAGGTTAGATATTTTAATTCAAAGTTTACAATTGCAAAGTTAAGACAAAATTTACAAATTAATAAAACTTTAATTTCATATTTTATAATAAAATATAATTGATATACAGATATAGTGGTTGTTTTAAGTGCAGAAATCTGAATTAATTTTATTAAGCTTTATTTGAATTATTTTATTTGAAATAAAATTAACAGAAAACGAAAATTATTATATCTTTAAAAATTTATATAACAAAACTAAAATATGATATGGGTTAATAAAATAATTTTTTATATTATATTATAAATTTCAAATATATGAATTTATTGGTTAAAGTATTATTTTATATAATCATTGAATATAAAAATATTTCTAATAATTTGAACGTAAATAATAAAATACTTTTTTAACAGGTAAACATGGATATTATGGAAGATGGTAATTTGGTAGATCGGGTTAGGATACTTCTACAACGTGACATGGAATATTATCAGGTATTATTATTACGATATTATGACAATATATTAACATGTTATTAATGGTAGTTTGGCAGAAATTTATGTATAATTACTTTTGTCTCAAATTTTAAATGCTGCAAACGTTTCCACCGTTGTTATAACGGTTTCATCGAGATATATGTAGCGCATATATTTATCTTTAACAAAAATTGTACATATCTATCAGCTAATTAAACTGTATTAGATTAAAAGATGTAGGATTTATCGAAATCCATCAAATCACCATTCGATAAATGGTGTCAAGCCATGACTGATTTGTCGATTTATCGAAATTGTAAGAAAACTACCTAAATAAAAGAAAATGCATTGAAATATAACGATATAGATCATCAATTTAATATCTTGATGTAATTATTAAAAGCCAATAAAACAAATAGAAAGTTGTAATAGTTTACTTTTCTTCATTATGTTTTTATAAAGTTAATTTAGTCCGAAAACGTTTATTTATTTTTAAATGTCAGAATTTAATACGATCGCTTATGAAAACATAAAATATAAAAATATGCTTATACAATTTTTCTTTTAATTTATTGTAATTATGTGAATTTATACATTAACCTGAAATATATGTTTTTATATTTAAATATTCTTCTATTATTTGAAACTAACGTTTCGAGCATTTAAAAAATGAAATTCATTTATAAAATCGTTTTAATAATGCTTATGCTTTTTAAATATAAAATAAATTTATAATATACTTAAATATAAGATAAATATACATAAATATTTTCAGTATATTATAAAATAAAAAAATTATATTGCAACGTATTACAATAAAATATAGAATCTAGAAAAAGTAATAAATAGTACACATCCTTGGTATAGCGTACATAGTGACTCCCGAAGAAAGGTCGACTGAGACTGCACGATTGTGTTTAACAGTTTTCGCAAATTTAAACCTCCGGTCCGAATATCATTAATCAAGTTCGTACAATCTTTCATTTTCTACTATTTTTGGTTCATGATTAAGATACATTATTTAATTAATATATTTTATTTAAATCATATTTTAATCGTAAATTAACAAAAATAAAATTTTACTTTATTAATTGCATACTTTCATAAATTTTCAGTATTATTAATTATTAATTATTAAAAAAACATAATTTAATATTACCAACAATAATAAAGCTCCTGCTATTAAAATTTTTTCATTTAAGTATTGTTTAAATTCTTGATGTTTTGTATATATCGTTTATTAGGAATTAACAACTAAAAGAATTTATTTGTATATAAAAATGTAAAGTATTCATTTTTAATAAAATTAATACATTTAATGTCGTAAAAACACATTAAGTATATGAATTATAATAGATTTATATAAAAAAAATATGAAGATATTTTATATCCTTCATTTTTATATTTTTAGAAGATTAACTTTTTGTAGATATTGATGAAACCTATTTTATAAATAATTTAATAATAGAAAAAATGTTACTTAAGTTTTTGGATTTTGATAAATCGGAATTGTATATATTACAGATTGTAACGGTATATATATTAATTGTACTTTTTTTATTATTATTTTGTTTAAGCATATAAAAAATAAAAATAAAGCATATTTAAGTTAAATTAATTTAAATAAACCACGAATTTAAATTTTGTAAGGTTTTACTGGCGAATTATTTATCCTACTTTGTGATAACCTAAATATGTTATTACGGCGTATTGATATAAGGTGACACAGCGTTGGTTAGGGAGCATATTATTGATATGAAGTCCGTTTCTTTCCTAGTATACCCTATTTCTCGACCAGGGGACAAACTGTACTCATAAAATAGAAAACGAACTGGGATGATTTTTCCTCAAAATGTCTCATTGTCCCAACCTCGATACACTTGTATCATCATACTCGAGATACGAACTGCTCGAGTTACCCGCCTCCAAAGAATAAATTGAACCTCGATATTGAGCGAGTCCCGAGTGCGTAAAAAGAAAATCACATCAAGGACTTATTTACTAGCATTCATTCGATCCGTTCCCTCGAGCGAAGCTGAGTAAGCATCCGCCATTTCTGTGCGTTGACGAACGCTTTCTAAGAATGAAGCAGCTTCAAAGATCCAAATAGGCTTGTACCTCTGAATTTTTCATCGCGAACTCCTTTACAGTGATAATATATTTAAATCTCTTCGGTTTTAAAGAATTAACATGTATTATATAATTAAATAGAATAATTAGAAGGCTATTATATAATTCACAATAACAATATTATAAAATATTAAATTCCTCAGTACATATTTGTATCTAATATTATTAAATCATATAGTAATGAGTCATAATTTTTTCATATTTTATTAAAATCTGACATTGTTTATATTTACTTTCATACCAAAACTATAAGGGATTTATTTAAATAAATTGAAATATATTATAATAGTATCTTAAACCTAATACATGATAGACAAGAACTAATACGCTTCATTTGTTTAATTCTTTTTTATTTTTATTATATCTTCTAAATAATAAATTAAAAATGAAATGAACAATGAAAGTATGAAAATATAAGAATATCATTTAATTATATAAAAGAATAAAATATGGATATAATTTTAGTGTAGATATTTAGCTAGATACTGTTGTTAAAAAATCATAATCTTTCAATATATTGTAGTTATAAATTTACTTGTTTTTGTCCATTAATACATTTTTATTATATGCAATAATTTTAATTTACCTTGCGGTTAAGCAAAATTTGCTTAAATATACATTAATATGAAGTATAATAAGTAATTTATACTAGATGGAAAAATAAAAATAAATACAATATAGAATATGCAGACGGTACTACGAGAGACTTTGTGTATTAGAGTTTGTGGTGGAAAATTGGATTTTCCGCGACATGCCTCTTTTGCTGCAATTAAAATTGTAACTTGGTGGGAAGCTGAGTTCGCAGCAGCTTTTACACGTCCATCAGGATTGAGCTCATCCCAAGACGATGATGTTCAAAATACAGATGACAGTGCAGTTATTAAAAAAAGTTCGCCGAACGAATTCATTTTGTTAGTCGTCGAAACATCAAAACAGCTTCTAGGTGTGTATAAATTATTATTATCAATATTATTGTTGGCTAAATATACAATGTTTACACATATATTGTATATATATAGAATCATTTTTACTATACAAATTATTTTCTATTAAAAATAATTTACCATTAAATAAATATCAATTTTAACTGCAAGCTATGCACTTTCATTTTTATTTTAATGCATAACAACAAATATGTATCATTAAGAAATGATTTAAAATGTAAAACCATTAAATTGAAAATATATATTATATATCATTTAACCTGATTGGTCTGGGTAGGAAATTAACGAGAAATGAATCAGAAAAAAAGATAAAAGTGCCATAAGAGAAAGTAAATAAGGTAAAATAAAAATAGCGAGTAAAAATATTATTTTATTTAGAAATGTTTAGTGCTCGTAGTTCTATTTCATTAACTTTAGAAATTTCATGAATAAAATAAAAAATTAATGTACATGTATATATATCAAAGCATATTGATGTATCGAAAAAGTCGCAAATAAGATATTTGTTCTTAATTCTTTTGGAAAGGTAGGATTTTACAACCTAATAATTAAATTTTACTTTTAAATATTTTTTAAATCTTTCATCAGGTGTATTTTACAAATTTTTCACAATAACTGATTTATAATAAATTTCTGCTCTATTTATACGCTTGTTTATTGTCAGCTTAATTTTGATTGACTCAAAATCCGAGAGAAGGACTGCCTTTTCATATATTTCTGACCAATGACCATTTGGACCAATCCTAATTTCGGAATTGGGACTCACCTCAGAAGGTGATTCTGATTGGTGCGAGATTGTTTTTGCGTGAGACAACCTGAGTTCATTGATAGGAAACTTTGCACTAATGAACGCAAGTTTCAAGCATTCATTATTATAAATAATAATGACAAAATAGTATTAGATTTTATAATCAAGTATGTAAAAATTGCAAGAATCTGAAGGAAAATAATGTTAAAAGGAAATAAATAAAAGTAAAAATAAATGTAAAAAGTACATAAAAATATATTATTACATAAAATAATTGTAATGTTGTAAGATTTTTATTTAAATAATACAACAAAATTTATTTTTTTAAATCTTTTGTTGCTATTAATAATAAATTTTTTAGTACATAAATTAAAAAATTTATGTAAAGTATTTACGTGAAATCATCAATAAACTACAAATAATTTCTTAAAAAAGAACACATAATTGAGTAATTATGAGTCCTATATTAAATGTAGAAGAAACGGATAATCACACGTAGCAAAAGCGTGCAATAATATTATTTTTTAAATAAAATTTCAATTTCAATTAACTTCAATTCAACTAATACATATATATCTGAAATATAATAAAATTGATACAATATAATATCAAAAGGAAATATATAAATATCACTTGATCATATGAATCTCTCAAAATATAAATAAAGTTATGAAAAAATCAATCCGAGTTGAAAGGTCACATAGTACTTCGTAAAGTAAATAAAGAAAGTATTCAGAAAATCCCTCCTTTACTATTAACGCGAAATAAGCAATGGATAGTTTCTAAATGAAATTTTAATACTAAGTCAAACTTAGAAACAAAATTCAATTATTCGGAGCATCAATATTATGATTAGATAAAGTATACAATATTTCGAATTATAGAGCGATCATGAAATCTATAAATATAAATAAATAAAAATGATTGTTAAGATAAAAATGAACAACTTAGAAAATATACTTAATTGTTAACTTACTGTAAATGTATTAAATTAGATTACATAATAAAAAGGATATTTTTAAAATATTGATTTTACTAATGTGAAACTGTAATTGTTATAGTAAAATGAAATATAATTATATGAAAAACGTTGATAATTAAAGTATTATGTAACTCAAAATGAAATTACTATATTAGACATTCTACCAAGCCGGCAGAAAGTGAAATATTTAAATGTCAAGCTATTCTATATTTTCCAAGATAAAGAATATTTGTTTTATTCGATAAATATATATATATATATATATATATATATATATATATATATATTTATATATTGTATATATGTATACAATAAATAAAAGAGTAAACAAAAGTTGGTTGATAAGAATAGTAAAAAATGTTTGTATAATCGTAGATAATTAAATTAGTAAGAAAATGAAATTATTAAAATTAAAGAATTTAAAATTGCAATAAATGATATTTGAAGATAAAATGAATTACTTTGATTAAGACACGATATCGTCCTAATATTCGTACATGGATATATACGGCTTAAAGAGGTTTAAAGTTATTATGGGCTCTTAGGTTGTGATTTTATGGAAAAATATATTTAAAAAAAAAGGAATCTGATATAAGCTCATTTAAGTAAGATTATGGTTAAATTATCTTCATAAATATAAAAAATTTAAAAACATCAGCAGTAATTGGAATTAATGGCTTTGAGCTTATCATGTTTACACATTTCATTTATATTTCGAGGGTGGAACTTGAAATTGTACAAAAACCAATATTAAAGAAATTAAATTTTTTTTTTCGCAGATATTTATTTCGTATTATGTAAAATAATTCAATGGGGAGTAAATCAAATTAAATAGAGTATATAAAAAGAGAAGAATAATGTTTAAAATAAATCATTGACTTTCTCCTATGCTCATCTCTCGCATTTTAAGTCGCATATTCATAAGTAATTAAGCATTATATAATTTTTTTAAATAACAAATAATTTCACATAGGTAAAATACAAATAAAAATTTTTTAAATATTCATAAAAAAAATAGTACGTAGGAGCTTATGTGAGATATTTATTACCGAGGGAGTGACAATAATAATATTAATAAATAATAAAGAACTATATGTTTTTGTAAATAAATGAATTGTTTAAATTATTTTAGGAATGTTTTATTAGAAAAGCCCGAAATCGGATCTAACATTCACTATGATTAATTTTTTATCTATACACACCTTAAACAACGAATGTTAATGTAATAGATCTTAGGTTTACATTATTGTGTACGTGAGCATCTACGTTTTATCATATTATTATATTAATTAATTTATTCACAGAACACCTTCACATGCTATTACAAGAATCACTAGATCATGCAGATCTCACAGTACTTACGGCGACCCTCGGTGCTGCAGCTCTTATTCGCAATTGCCTTTACTGTTACAACCAATGCACGAAAAACGAAATCAGCCGGAATTCGAGGTAACTAACAAATATAGAATATACAATAAGGGAGAAAGGCAATGGCTGAGTAATTGTAAGAGTGAGAGGAGAGAGAAAGTCAGGGGTGGGGGTTCAAAAATAAAGAATACGGGTGCGTTTCGAGATGTCTTTTTTTAAAAAGTCTATGTATGTATCCGATAATGCTCGTTAATTAAATTTATATACTAAAAGAATATAATTTAAAAAAAATTTAATAATAAAATTATAAATTCCGTATAAATAAAATCCGTTATATAAAATATATAAAATTCCGTGCCGGAATATGCTAATCTTGAAAAAGAGTAATTATGTGTTGTTTATACTTTAATACAGAGGCCCTCAATACTTATTTATGAAAATTAATTGAGTAATAATTTATTATATTAAAGAATTTAAAAAACATTACGTATAAAATACATATATAATATATTTATATTAAATCTAATATCTGATTGCCGAAGCTTTTAAATAAAATAATGTCAAATACCAAAACATAAATTTGTAAAATACTTAAAATATTAAAACTTAAATAAATAAATATTAAATTAATACGTAATATTAATTAATGTAATAATACGTATTATTAAATAAACACGTAATTAAAACTAAATATGATTTTCTAAAATATAGAAAAAAAAAATGTGATTTATATTTAACATTTTGTTTGTTTTATTATCAAAAATATATTATTCTATGAATAATACAAGTAAACAATAAAATTAAAAGCTATAAGAGTTATAAAATTAATAATATAGTAAATAAAATTAAAAATCTAAGTGCTTAACTAGAAGTTTCTAAGTACTAGCAACTTTCATGTATATATTTTTTCATTTACACAATTCATTTAAGTTTTTCTTTATTCTTGTCATTGGCATATATCCTTGCATAGCACGAGCTTTTACAATCGAAACTAAGTGAAAAAACTTTGATCTCCATTGGTGGGTGTTAGTTTCATGTTTTTAAATTGGCTTATAAAGCTCATTCACGAAGAATTGTGGTGCTTCATTCTCTTTAAATCAGGATGTTACGTTACCGTTTCCTTATAAAAAGTAATATAAAATATTATATTTTCTATTTATTTCTGATGTTTTACGTAAATATTGTATTTATTAGTTTGACAATGGACGATAATTTTAACCTTTATTATATAAAATTAGAAATGATTATATAAAATAACTTCATAATGAAAATACAATGACATATAAGTATGCGCATACGCGCGACAGACACACATCAATATTATAATTGAAAAATCGATTAAAATAATACTTTAAATAAATAGATTATATTTTCTAAAGTAAAATTCTTTAATTCGAAAAAAATAATACAATTTATTAATTAAGAAGAATGTAATATAAAGAAGAACTTTGTACAATATTCAAATTTGTATAAAATACTATTATTGAAGGTATAATAATTTTATATAATATTAAAAAAATAAATTATTTGTAGTACCGAAAAGTATAAAAAACTTGAGGGTCTCGCATTTTTAAAATACATCTTTTATTTTGAAATAAATTTATTATTATATTTCTGAATTAATAGTGAATGATAAATATTTGAAGTTGAGATAATTGAAAGTGTCGTATCCATAAAATTTAATTTATGTTTTTATGATTTCCTTTTTTTCATTGAGTAAGCATTTCATTAGATTTTATTGCATGTACTATTATTGTATAGTTCCGAATTATCCAAGTGTTACAAGTCGTACAAAGAGATGACCGAAGCTGTAGCTGAAAGACTATTGGACCTTCATTGTCGACTTATATCACTATATATTTTAAATGAAGCTGAATCGTTGGATTGGGAGAACGATCAGCCCTTCTGTGAAAAAGAAAGGTGTTCCTACGTTATTCAAATGTGGTGGCTTTACATGGAAGGTATACATTACTTTAAACTTTCATATCATCATTTGATTGTGCACAATACCTTACGTATACAATTAACCGAAATAATTTTTAATTGTATTATAATTATTATTGTATAATAGTTAAATGTAAATCATATTATATTTACGTATTAAATCTAATTTTCAAGGTACCAAAACTGATCTGTGGAATACCGTGTCGCCAAAATTAGCACAACGCATATTTTCCGGTATGCTCAATGAGTCCCTCACCATCATTGTTACTCGATATATTAATGTAAGAATAGCTACACACTATAAAATATTTTATTTATGTTTAAATTTAAGCCAGACGAAGATATGATTAGTATATAAGCATATACGTCATATGAATTAAATATCTGACTTTAAATGATGCATATTAATCTGATTGTTTTATTATTATTCTTATTCATAAAATTTATAAAATAGGTAGGTCTCGGGTTCTTTGAAAATCATGCCTGTAATAAAAATATTGTGAATATTGTTGATAGATGCGATTAATATTAATGATAAAAAAAAAATTTATCTGTATAATTAAATAATTCATAATATACCACTTATTTATTTTAATAAGTATAATAAAATCATATTAATATTTAATAATACTGATGATATTATGTGTAAAATATCTTACTGAAGGGTCGTCCAAGTTTCGCACGCTCGATGCAGTTTTGGGCTGATGCTTTCAATGTATTGTCTTGTACAGCTCAGCTATGCCTAAGTGTTTGTTCGACTGGCGATGAAATGATTGGATTCAATGAAAAAGATTTTTCAATCTACTTACGCGATATTCATGCAAAGTGCTATCAGCTACTGGTTTGCTTCTTGCTGAGAGGGGCTCCCCTTAAAATTATTTTCCACGTAATTACATTTCTGGATTTACTAGATATTAAATTAATGTACATCATCATTGTCGTCGTCATCATCATCATCATTTTTAATTTTATTGACGATTGAGCAAGTAATTATAACGTTTATTATTAAAGGTATTTCGCAAAGGCTTGGAAAATCTAACCATATCACAACCGAGATTGGGACCAAGTCCATGGATATATGTGTGCACTCCAAATTTATTAGGCATTTCTCAAGAAAAATCAAGAGTATACCCCGATTTTAATTCTAATCTGTCACCAATATTAGAGTTAAATGTATTAAAATCTCAACCTCAGCCGAATTGGACCCATTTAATTAAGGTAAATATTTACGATCTGTTTAAATTTAAATTCAACTGAAATTTATAATTGATTTGGTACCGATATCAAATACATTTCTTAATTTCTACCTAAATTCCAATACCTATTTATTTTATTCTACTTATTTATAATTTTTCAAAATATTTGTCGATAATCTTTTATTTTTACGACAAAAAGATTTACTTTCATTTTCTTTTTAAATTTCTTATGTTAATAAGATACATATTACAAGTAAAATATATAATATATATCTGTGTATTATTTACGTACACGTATATATTAATATTATACACAAGATTTTTCATGGATTACGCAAATACAAAATTCATAAATGGTATAATAAAATCAATATCGTGTAGTAGATGATAATTTCATTTTAATATTTTACGACTTTACATGGCAAAATAATAAAATAACAAATATGTTTAAAATCATTGTTTAAAATATGTGTTAAAATTAAAAATTAAACAAGTAGTTACTGCAAATAAAATTAAACCTAAAAAAAGCTGAAAAGTATTTATAATCTGAAAAATACAAATAAATAATGAACATCAATGCATTTTAATGAATAATATTTGAAGAAGAAAAAAGTATATACATTAAAAGTATCTGCAAAATTATATTAAATTTAAGAAAATTTTATGCTGACGAAAACATAGAATCGAAGAATTAATAAAATTCATATATTGTATTATACATAAGAATAGGGTTGAATTGATTGTAAATAAGATTAAAATTTGTATGATGAAATTGGTGCAATTTCTCGAAAACGTATATCTCAATGGAACTTGTAATAAGCAACTTTATTGGATTTTTATAAAATGTTGCAAAGGTACTATCAATAAATAACTATGAATTATCGAAATTGCTACTGGGTATCCTCGTGCGGCAAACAATGGGTGAGCCGTGCATAAATCAGATGTCCTTAAAGAGCTCGAAGCCCAAGGATGCGACGAATAATGAAGAAGAGTCGAGCTGCGCTGGCTTTCTCTGTATAAAAAATTCCTGCCGACGTATACACAGCATCACTCCTGCGATGGGACTGCAAAGCTTAATGTTTATTCTCCTGAACACGAACTTCGACGCGGATCGAGTCCTCATGCCGGCAATTAAACAAGATCCAGCGTGGCCGAGTTACCTCGATCGGCAACAGGTGAATATGCAATATTTGACCAATAAAGTCATTATTTATTTCATGTATGAACATCTGATTTGTGTGGTTTGAATTTCCGCCCTTTGATTCATTATCATGCCTTGAATTGCTTATATAAGCCCATTTCAATATCAACTACCATAAAGTATGCTACTCTGTGCTCGGAAAGAGCATAAAGCATTGACTTGAAAGGCTCGGGGCGAATTGCCACTTATTTCCATGGAATACGTAATTTTTATGACATGCCCTCAAATTTAGTGGATCAATATTTATACGAGCTGCTTAGAAATAATGTTAATGCCTCTATTGTTCCGCTCAAGTAAGTATGTGAAAGTATGCTATCTACCTTACTTTAATATATTCAGATTTTAAACAAATATATTTAATAAATACTGAATTTATGAAAAGCTTAGTGAACAATCATTTACATATTTTTTTTTTAATTATTCAGCTCATATATTTTATTATAATAATTTATATTATATTCAATATTCTTAATTATATATATAAAATTTATAATTCAAATAAATTTATATAATAATAAAAAAAAAAATAAAAAAATTGTTGAAACAGCAGTTTTATCATATCAATGCATGACTATATAAAATACTGTATAAATCCGAGAAAATACAAAAAATATTAGTTTACAAATATTTATACTTTATTATTAAGAGTAAATTAGTCGTTTGATTGTAACAGAAAATAATAAAGTCAGCTATCCAATAATGTACAACTATTTTAAAGTTAAAATACTTATAAAATGAAGAAGCTTCAATTTAACTAAGGGTAAAAAAAAATTTTTTACATTAAGATATACAAAAAGAATAAATTTCAAAATATATGATATTTTTATTTATTATTTATTTTTCATTTTATGTCCACAATTTTATTTTATTGATTTATAACTGTGTAAAAAAACATAAAATTTGTCTCTTTTATTTATATATATTTATCTAGCGTTCCTATGATAAAAATTGAAGAAATATAAAACATCATTAAAAATTTTGTGTTCGAAATGTCAATTAATTTTGTATTAATATAAATGTTTTATTTTTACTTCTTAAAATATATAAATATAATGAGAAATTTCGTAATCCATTTTTTAAACATTTAATAAAAATTATTTAAATAATTTATATATTTCTAATTATTTATTTCATTATATACCGATTTAAAAACAATAAATTATCCGGGTTGAGGAAATTATTAAAAAAATATTAAAATGCTTTTGAAATAAATAGTGAAATTAATTATGATTTTATCTCAAAATTCAAAGTAATATAAATATAATTCTCAAAATACTATAAATATGTGTGTGTATATATATATATAGAACTTATAAAAAAATTATGAATGAATATTTGCTGAAAAAATTAAAATTTAATTTATTAATCAGTAATTTATTAGATTAATTATCAAAAAAAAATTAGTTTACTAATTTATATACATATCAATATTTAAGAATTTAAAAATATTTACACGTCAAAATGCGTTTAAGAACGCATATATTTATTAATTAATGAATTTCTATATTAGATAAAAAAAAATTATTTGTATTATAAAGTTCTAGTTTCTATAAATTCTCGGCATTTTATTAATATCACGAGAGAATTCATTATTTAAAGTTTATTAAAAAATATTTTTAAAAAGTAATTATTCTAAATATTACTAAATAAATTACCGTAGATTAATAAGTTTAAGAGAGAAACATTATTAAACAAACCATTCAATTTTTCAATTTCGTTTACATTTTATGCATTCGCTTATTAAATAAAATTTTAAATTAGTATAAAGCTATTGTTATAACAAATAATAAATACCTGTGAAGCAAAATTTTATATTAATAATTTAATTAAATGAAAATAACATTTTTTGTACAAATAATATTTTAATGTAATGGTCTTAATAATACGATATCTTCATTTAATTGATAAAAATAAAAAAAAATCAATCTGAGTAAAAGTATAAAATTTTCTACATAAGTAGAAAAAATGTTAACAGATTTACAAAAGTTTTTTTTTTTTACCTAAATTAAGAAAGAAAAAGAGTTGTAGAGTAAATATAAGTATATAGTATAGCATGTTTTTATTTTCTATTCCAAATTCCTAAGATATTGCGGAAAAGTATTTAGATTTTGTATTTAGATTCATTGAATATGTAAGTATTAAAAAATTTGTTTGTATATGTTAAAGGTTTGGAATCAAGTAAGACCGCCTTGGCTTCATGCTATTCTCGATATGACGCAACCAATCATGGTACCGATAGTGAAAACACTTTTGGATGCGGTGAAGGTAAGAGCGATTCAATTAAAAATTCCGTTGAATCGTGTAAACTCAGTAATATCATCTGGAAGATTAATACCTCTCATGAAACATAGTTTAATATAAAAGCACTTATAAATTTTACGTATGAAAACCCATTAGGCCAAAATACTTGCAATTAGTTAAATAAATCAGTATAATTATACCGAATCTAAGATTAATTTAATGTCAAGCGCTAACAATACTAGTGTATTTTTATAAATGATTAATAATTGTGACGCAGAGTGTAAAAGTCGTTTAGGTATTAGAATGCATATAGAATAAGAGGGAAAGGAAGTGGTGCGTTCGTGGCCTTTTTATATCGAAGTTACTTTTTATCTGCGTAGACGGGCGCAAGCATTTATCAAGCCATGTGCCTGGCATTGGTCTGCTTCGAAGAGCTCCACGAGTACGTGCCCCTCAAAGTGCTCCTAGTCGGACTTGCGATGGATGGAAACATGCCAGCTCATTGCCACCCCATAGGCGGATCCATTTTCCTCCAGGTCGGCCGCTCCTTCAACGACTTCTGCATGTATGCGCATGGCTAGTTATTCAAGGCACCGTTCAAGGCACCATTAGAAATATGCACCCTCGTGTCCTACTAAGCTCCATTTCTATACAATATTCCATTGCGAGCTCGATTAATTTGTAATATAGCCGGAAAAATGTTCTTTTACTCTTTTTACCCGTTAAAGGGCTTTATATCTGCGTATGGCAAGGCTTTGTCTTAAAATTATTTATTGCTCGGATTTAAATATAATTAAACGCGAATTATTTTGATTCGCATGTAATTGTGAATTTTAAATGCAAAGTCGACCGTTACATAAAAACGCTTTTCTCTTTGAATGAATTATTTTTCCTTTCGTAACTCGTAAGTCCGGTAAAGTAGCCTTTTAAAGACCTCATTATTATATCACTGAACTAATTACGAAAAATCTTTCCAACTTTTTATTTGAAATTATAATAAATAACCTTTTACCCGTAAAACAAAAGAAAAAAATGGTTTTGATTTGACAAAAAGAAAAATATTTAAATTACGTAATAGATTCGGGCTCGTTTTATTTAGAAAAATTTTCACCGTAAAATACAAACAAAGCAGCTCATTTATCAGCGTCCAGATGTGAATGATAATTTTTACTTTTTTCCTGCATCACATTATGAATCGTATAAAAATTGCAGTATACGCAACTGCATCAAAGAATTGACTAAAATTCCAACATGCGCTTTTTAGAATGTTTGCCTCTGATTATTCAGTATAGTCTTGTAATGCAGAAGAAAGGCCAATAAATTCGGTAGAATTTGAAAAGGTACACACATAAAGAGTATGGGAAAGTGATGTGGCAAGGTGTTGGACAGGTAATGTGCTCGGCACTTTATACATCTCTGATCGAGGCATCGGCTTCCGCCGACGAGTCCCCGCCGGGAGCCGTGGCCGAAGAGAGGCGTTCGCAAAGCCAAATCCGAGATCGGCAGCTGGAAGTAAGCTCGTTCGATCCACAGGATAGATCAGCCTCGGCAATAGCTTTGTCCGAAGCCCTTTGTAGTATCGACGAGGACAACAAGCACACCGCGCAAATTGATAATCTGCTTGACATTGTCAACAATAGCCTCGAGAGGCGGAGAGCTGCGTCAGATTTTCCAGAAACCGAGGACATGACCTGCATTCTAGAAATTTACGCAGATCAGCTCTTATCCATTGAAACTGGACGCAACTCTATGAAGGTGAGCTCATTTTCCACTAGCCGATGCCTTTAGTTCCTCCCCCATCTGAGCATTTAATCAAATATGACTGAAGTCCCTCTACTAGAGTAATGTAAATTTCTTCTTATTTTCGCGATACAAACTAACTTTCGTTCATCCATTCGAATGTATAAAACAGTTTCTTTTCTTTTTCTTTTTTAGACTTTAATATACTTTTATTTATAATAAATAATACATGATGTTCGTACAGCTTATAATATTTTATTCTTATTCGTCCTATAAATGCTCAATCTAAAGCAGATATAATAACTACTAGTACCTGTAATCAAAAACCTTATTTATCTTAAATGCTTTTTTTTTTAATTTATTGATTACGCATAATTCATGTAATTTCGTATTAACTTGACCTTAAAAATTTTAAGCTGTATTGACAATGAAAATTCGTTTTTTAATAAGTATGTCAAGGAATCCAAAAGTATTTTTATATTTGTATTTGTAAATTAATGAAATTTATACTAAAATTATTCAACATATTTTTTATAAACATTAACTTAAAATTAGTTTTAAAAAAACTTGATAATTACTTAATTGTACTTAGTAGTTATTTTATATTATTAAATTAGAAGTTTTTTAATTGTAAATTACATACTATAATATTGCCTTATAATAATATAATAATAAGAGCGAGCTTTAAATAAATATTATTCTGAAACTTATATTATATACTTATAAATATAATATAAAATTCGTAAAATGTGGGTGGGTGTGGTTGTTTGTGTCTATTCCTGCAGATAATACACGAGTACTTGCTGCGTACGTCAAAGGTTCTATTAAATATACTGAAGGGCGATAAAAACATAGAAGACTCTCGTGTCGTGGCGCTAAAGCCTGTTCCAAACAAATCTCTCACTCACACAATGTTTCATATTGGCGAAGAGGCTTTTGACCGATTATTAATCAATTACGAAGACATTGACTGGGAGCTGATGTTCGAGATACCATTGTCGGTCTCGAATGAACGTGTGCGCACTGAAGTACTTTCAAGACCCGAACTGGTTAACATTTTACAGTTGGAAGAAGAGGAACGCAAGGCCGCCCATTTCGTTAAGCAGCTTTGCACCACTGGAACAATGACCAGAGGAAATTGAGATAATCTCATTATTAAATATCCCTTCCCTTTCAAGGATCTATAAGCAATTATAAGCTACATAGGCTTTAATTAGAACTAGAGTCAAGCAATATTCTTCGATAATGTTGTTTTTTAAAAGAGCACAATTTCGCTAGGTATTTTTATAAATCTAGTAAATTCTTTCTTTATCTTTTCGGATCTTATTAACTTTTAAAAATTCTTATTACTGGTTATTTACTTGAATATTTCATAAATAGCAATCTTACTCAATTTTGCATTTATTACTGGTATTATATAATAGGAATAACATTCCTATTAAATTTTATTTCTATTAAATACATACTTAATTAATAATTATAAATAAATATATTATTAAAAAAATTAAAAATTAACATCCTTATACTTAAAATAAATTACTAAAACTATATCAAAATTAATAGAATAGAACCCAACGTTAATAGTAATAAGCTTAAAGTACTGTAATAATGAATAATAAATTAAATAAAAGTATTAATATAAACTAATAATTGTTTTGGTATTACATTGTATTTAGTAATAGAATTTTGTATAAACAAGAATTTTACAAGAAGTGAAAATTAATTTAAAATTAATAAAGCAAAAATTCTTATTTATTCGAAATTATGTAACATTAATAAAAAAAAAATTTATATACAATCGAATAATTATCGTCTATCACAAAATGTTTACATATTTATCTATGTAAATCTGTTTATATATATAACTTATGCTATAAATGAGCTCTTAATTGAATTAATAATTACAGGTATTAGATAATAAATTAAAGCTCTTTTAAAATATTAAATATAATTGGTCGACTGATTAACTAAAATTAAATATATTTTAAATTCTAATTAAAATTATATTTCATTTTTATCAATTTTGTAATAGTTATGTTATTTTAAAGTATCATTTCTTATACTTAGAATAGAAAAATTATATATACACATAATAATTATTAGTAGTAATTATTTTCTGCAAGTGATTGCGATTCATACATGAAATCCTTTTTTGGTTAAATTTTTTATTAATTTTAATCTTGTATTAAATTGGCATACTAAGTGTATGCATGATTGAATACAAAGTCATAAGATTCTTTTAATTAACTATTTAAGAAAATAATATTTATAAAATATAGTAAATCATAATAAAAAATCAACAAACTTATGTTCGGGATAAAATTCTTTCGCAATTGCAGCAATAATTTATTTTATTGTAAGTGAGTACATCTTTTTATTATTCTGTATACTTTTTATACTCTGTACTCAGACTGCATATTGACACAACTATTGGCACATCGATGAGTTGCAGTTTTAATATAAACGTCGATGATTATTTTCAGAAGTGTATATTATTAACATGAATTATGTATCATATTCTAAAATCAAAATAAATGTATAGTCAGTATACATGAAACCCAAACAACATTTACGAGTATGTGATTACTCTTGTTGATCAATGATTCATTTCTTTTTTTTTTTCTACATAGTTATAAACCAAAAAGTAAAAGGTTTTAAAGATAATTACAATGTATCTAAAGTAGCATATTTATAACAGATAATGCTTAAAATAGAAATTTTATTTAGTAGGGCGCGCTTATTACGAGATAGTAAGTAAATAAAACTAAAACGAAATAAAATAAAATAATACAATTAAACTTGCACAATATAATGATAAAAATGATGTTTGTCAGAAAAATGATAATGTAAGATAGTAATAAGTTCTTAATAAGTCCCTATACGACATCCACATTGTTTACATTTACAATATTGTTTATATTTAATTGAATTTACCAATACTTTCTTTATGTATATAATATTTTTTATTTAATGTTTTATAAATTTCTATAATAATTTGCTAATAAAAACATTTAATTAGATTGTTCTTTTGTAGTACAAGAGAGACATTGAAGAGGGATACAGGAGCGGGCGAAAAAAGATGTAAAATTAATATAATATAGACAAAAAGAGCTAAAGAAAGTAAGAAAGAAGTACAAAGAGAGAGAGAGAGAGAGAGAGAGAGAGAGAACCGACATAGATCGTTGAAATTTAGGGCGATGAAAATTGCGCACGCGAGATAAGCAGCGAGAGATAAATTGGATTCAGTATTTGCTTTTGAAAACTGAATACTACATTTTCTTTTATAAACAGGAAAGATGGCGTGCTGTCATGGTACACTGCTGTTGGCTTGATGAACGATTGAACCATTAATTTCCTTCCAACCCTGTATACATCGATCCCCCCTCGTTCAATTTCGTAAGCTGACCTACCTGCAAACATATATTTTCTTAAAGAATGTACTTCCGTTCTCGTTTAATTTGTTCTGATAAGACAAATTCTCTAATTACGCAAATACATTTTATTGTTACATTATTTTTTCGTTCTACAAAAATGTTCTTATTTTATTTCGTGAACTGTCTAAATACGTATTACGAACGTACTTATTTTTTATATTGCCATAAATTAGATTTAAAGTAGTCATTAATAATAACATTGACTAAGCACAGGACTGCATTATTTATGTTCTCTGTCAAATACCATGTCAGATTATTTGATACTCGTAACTTCTACTAGTTACGTACAGTGTTTTCAAAAAAATTTTTAAACCTTTATGCAGTAGTATATAACAATATTCATTATGAATTTAGTCAATTTTGGAATGACCAATATTGCAGCTGTTTTTAAGTCTAATAAAATATAACGCAAGAATTTCGTAAGCGTTTTATTTACTTTTGACTACAAAATAGTATTTTTATTTATAAATAGTATTTTTATCCACGTATAACTAGTAAAATATATTTACAATTATTTATGTTATTATAGTCTGCTTGAAACTTCAATGTATCACATGAAACTATTGTTAAAATTTCATTTCATTATAATATTATATTTTAATACTTGGAAATTAGATTTCACGTCATAAGTAAATATTTATATTACAAGTATTTATTATATAATAAAAATAAGAATTTCTACGGAAACTAAAAACTTACTTGGTTACTTATTATACCTATCGATATAACATATAAAATGATTTAATGAAAAACTTTAATTATTTAAGGATTATAAAAAAATATAAAGCATTGTATATTTGTGAGTATTTAAAGAACTTTATATATTTGGATGCTATCATTTGTCACTTTATAAGTACTATATATTTAATATATAACCTTATTTTAGACATTATATAAATAAATAGTAATAATTTTTTATTTTTAGAATAACAATGTTATTGTTCTTGTATAACATGACTATCACTTACCTAAATTCGGTTGATCAATGAAATACAAATTTTATCTATACTTCATAGAACTATAGAAGCAACAATAACATTTATATAGATTGTTCTAAGTAAATAAAAAGTAAATTTTCTATAAGGATTACAGAGAGACGAAAGCAGCCGACAGTATTTACGATAGTACGTGCAGTAGTATAGTACGACAGTATTTACTTTTCTATTATATATACATGTATTTATAAAAATACTTGTAATTCCTTGTTAGAAATAGCATATTAGGAAAAATACAATTATTATAAATTTTTACAAACTATGCTGTAATTATATCATGAAGAAATGTAATTATTATAATTAAGAAACTATGAAAGTATTTGTTTTTATTATATATTAAGCGCAATATATTGAGCATGTTAATTATATACATTATAAAAATTTATAATTTTTTAGCTATTTAGCATGGATAAAGAATTGGGAGGCTAAAAATTGAATAAAAATATGGAAATAAGAGTGAATGTTCTCATTTCATATTCGGACTCTTGTCATCGAATGACATATATAAGATGGTTGATGCGACAAGATAAGACCGACTGTTGAACAGCAGATGCCATTGTCACGTAAAGTTAGATATTGGCGTAAAAAATAGGGGAACACGTGTCACAGTTTTACTACTTAATCGTAAATCACGATGTAAATTTGATAAATCGAGTATTTAATGAGTATTTAACGCGAAAATTCAACTTTTATTATTTGCTCCTTTTTATTTCAATCGTGACACGAAAAAAGTATGGATGACAGTGCACAAACACAAATAAATAATAGCAAATATTATTAGAACCTGCTCATGTGTACATGAAATATTATTCGGAACCTAATATGATTACAATAATTTTGATATTATTTGTCAATACGTATTCATAATATTGCTTTATAAAAAATATATTTTTGATTAATTTTAGAATCAAACTACCACGTTTGTTCTTATTATTATTTTAAATTTCAAACTTGATTAACATAGAGAAAATATTTTGCATAATTGATTTTTTTATATTAGAATTTATTATACATTTGTAATTAATAAAGTATATATATATATATATATACTTATATGTGTGTACATTGCATAATACATGAAAAAAAAAAATTTTATTATACTTTTTTTTGTCTATGAATATATTACTTGTATTAAACGTTAAAGAAAAATATTAATATAAAATTAATGTTGTACAGCCAAGATAATAGCGAAAACAGGTAGATGACTACTATTTATACGAAAATAGAACTTTTTATTTAGAGCTGCTTTAATGATTTTTTTTTTAGTAAAATTAGAATTTCTCAGTATTAAATATTTTATAAAAAGTTTTACATAATGAAACGGTACACGTACGCGTTATATTTACGAAATGTGAAAATCCTTCAGATGAATTAAGCGAAATAGGTAGATATGATTAATGTTCTTAGCTCAAGAAAATTGGTCATTAGTAAATCAATTTTGTTTTACTTGTTCGAATCCTGTCCTATTTCTGATGTTTCTCGTTCTTCTGTAAATTTCAGAAAATATTCTCCTTTCATATAAAATGTGTTGAATAAGACATAATTTAATATAATTTGTTATTTTTCAACGATAATATTGTAATTAATAAAATATTAGTCTTAACTACTCAAGAGTATGTAAATAAAAGAAAATACAAAAGGTTCGTTGGGAAAATAAAAACGATTGTGTTGGAAAGGATCGTATACAATCACAAAAAAAAGTTTGTATCCAACAACTAAAAGACTCAGATTCGTGAAAGGAAATAGAAAACATTCTATACGAATATAATGATACAGTTTTATGGAAATGAAGTGAAATATATTATAACGGTAGCAGAGCTTAGCTGTTCTTACTACACAGAATGAAATAAGTACGGTAGTGAGTTCCGGACTTGGAGGCTTCACGAGGGCTTCGACTGTTTAAAAACAAGGGGAGAATAAAGCAGGGACATTTTAGCTACAGGAGTTGTACGAGAATTCAGATGTGAGTGTATTCGACTATGAAATATAATATAGAAGTTTTTCCTTTGGCAATCCTCCAAATGAACGTTGTATATTTATTTAATCATAGAGTATAAATATAAAATTTTATTTGTAGAATATTTGTTGTTCTTCTGGATGCTTAATTAATTTTTGTATTTTTTTCATTAATTTAAGTCATTAGTCATTACACGAGACTACAAAATATAATAATTGAAAAATAATAATGTCATAGAAATAAAGTAACTAAATTTATAAATCATATAAATGATTCCCATTGAAACATCAGTTCTCGTCATATATTTCTCATATAAACTGTATCCAAGATACATCCGGAATTAAGTGATAGCTGCCTGAAAAATTGAGTGATAAAAACTTATTTCTACATGTGTTCTTAATGTATGTATCTCGAAAACCTTATTGAATTCGATTAGTTTTATTATTTCATGATGTGTAGGCATAAAGGGTAACATCAATAAGACTCTAGTTTATTTGGCTCAGCTCTCGAAAAATTATTGCAATTTGATACATTAAGCTATATCATTTATTGTATTTAGTTCCTTTTTCTTTTTTCTTTCTTTCTTTCTTTCTTTTTTTTTTTTTTTTTTTTTTTTTTTTTTTTTTTTTTTTTTTTTGATAAAGAAATTCAGTAAACCAAATGTATTCAGAATAATACTTTAAATGTATTAATGTACTTTGCGTGAATTCACTTGATTATAGGAATTTATCGATTAATAGCGAGAATAAATATAAATTGTTGGGATAATTATGAATTTGGAGATAATTTGGAGATAAAACTTTATTGACAATAATTTTACGATTTGTAACTTTCTAAGAACTCAGTTTCAATGGATTATAGAAATTTCACTTCATTATACGAATCTATCGGTTAATAACAGAAATTAATATAAATTATTGAAATAATTATGAAAATTTCAAAATAATAATGTTTGTTGACAATAATTTAACGATTTGTCACTTTCTAAGAACTCTGTATTTCATCTATATAAGTGATATTCAAATTGATATGAATCTGTTTGTCGAAATCAATTCTTTCTTAAACTATTACATTGCTCCTTATCTACAATTAATTACGTTAATAAATCATAATAATGATTTAAAAAGGTAATAATGCTTAAATTATACTTTAATGAGCATTATACGTTTATAATTATTTAAGTTTCTTTATATTATTATTGTAACAGTTAAGTATTTAAAACTATAATGTGCTAATTTTTACAAATGAATATTATTGCCGGAATTTCTAAAAGATGTGCTTAAGAAAATTAAAAAATATGGAATTACTTTCTTCTTATAAAAGTTTGTAAAAGTCGTATCTGCAAGTTATATATAAATATAAACTTCTAAAAAAAAAAATAAAAGTTTTTCATTATTCTTTAAAAAAATTTGATTTTCTTTAACTGTAGCTGAATATTTAATTAAAAATTTTTATTACTTAATTCTTCCTTAAGAAAAACTTCACGGAAAATGATGTTAAAATAATTTACTATGTATTACTAAATTAAATATACTGGCATTAAATAATACAATATATTCTAATTAATTTTATATTTCATTCCTTTTTTGTATATTTTGTTTTATAATATTCTATTTATATAAAATGTGCATAATGTACAATACCTATAAATTTACGAATTGATTAATTAATAATAATAAGTATTCTTTATCAAAAGTAGTTCTTGCTATTGTATAAAAATTAATAAAATTATTATTAATTGTAAAGAATGATAATAACTCACCGGATTCAAATAAGATCGACCAAAACGTAAGCGCAGCGACGGGGATCGCTTAAACAGATTTGAGCAATAATATTTTTAACTGTTATTATATATATCATTATTATTTATGTTTACGTTATTATGAACAATAAACATTTATTACGGGTAAAGTGCATGTGTATATGCATGTTACATATTTTATCGTGCTTATTTTTTGAATAAATATATTTCTATTTACATCCATAAATATTAATCATTTGTAATATAAAATAATGGTAAAGACATACGAAATATAAAAGTATTCATAATAAATAAATTATATGTTTGTAAGTTAATCATCATTGAATCAAGTGCCAAAGTTACTCGACCGTATATAATCTCTTTAGAAGCAAATGCACGATTAGACTTTTCCAAGCAATAATAACTTATAACCATTAGATTTAAATTTCTGTAAACTTTATTTCTAATAACTCATTTGTCCATTGAAACTTATGTACTTAACTTAAATTCTACTTGTGATTATGAAAAAAGATAAATTTTTAAAGTCAGACGTAATAGAAAAATCGATGTTCGTATACGATTTCCGTGGAGGATTGGTTTAATTCTTATTGGACCCAATAAAGCCTCATGCAGCAGCATTATTCATAGAAAAAAGGGATATAAATGGCATACCGGGTACTTGGCATATGAACGACCGAAGCGCAAACGAAGAGAGGGCGATCTTTCGACGGCTCGCGCCTGCAATTGATCTCCCAGCAAATCTGGGAATCCCTCCTGTTCGCCGACACTGCGCTGCACCAGGAATCTGTAGAGCTCCCGGAGATTTGGCGTTTTGTCATTGCCTGACGCCTCGTCTGGAAGCACCGGACAAATAAAACTTTAAGCGGGGATCATTAATTTTTTCTTTCCTTCGTATTCCATTCGATCCGTATTCCATTTGGCAAGCAAATCCTTCAAAATTAAATAGACAAAATCTGTATAATTGCCTGAACTTGTCACCGTAAACTTAACATAATCAATAGATATCTGTATACATATATTCAGTAAAGACTTACTTTGTGAAATTCAAATTATTTCTAATAAACCACTAATGTCATATATATTGTAGAAAACAAGTTTTTTCTTTGACGAAAGTATTTTGGGAGGCATTTGTCCTAGCAATTCTATACGTGAAATAATACATCATTTAATATTTTGAAATATGTTTACAAGTTTTTCATTAAATTTATACAAATATAAAGTGAAAAAAAGATTAAACTAAATTATTAACTATTAATCTATTTTATACATTAATTTATCACATTACTTTTTTTTTAACTATATGATTTAATACACTAATGCTTATAGTTTTTTAACGGCCTTATTAATAATTTAAGAACTTTTCTTTAAAAAACATGACACCAATAACGAAATGACTCTATAAACGTATTCCTTAAAGCTTTATTTATTCTATTATAAAAAATTATTAGTAAAAACTGCATGAATTTCCATTTAGAAACACGAGATAGCAAAAAATAAAATAAATGGATTTGCAAATAGATTTTGGCAGCCAGTAAATTTGTATAATATTCTGTTAGAAAGATTTCTCTATAAAGTCTTCTCAAAGTAATTTCAATCCTTATAGTACCTTTATCAATACATAAGGAAAGTCTATAAATTATAGTTTAATTGTAACGTACGACAAAATATGTAATACACAAAATTGTTAATAATTTTCTTTACAGTGCTAATTTTAAAAGTTGAAAAATCTGAATCTTAAAAATTGAGAAAATTTTAGTAATTTAGTTACGCGTTTTGATTTTCTTTTTTAAAAAAAATTTTTGTATAAAAAATTATCTTTTTCAAAGTAATAATACAGTGTAATAGATACGCGGAGGAAAATATTTTTGATAACTTCTCTCAATTTCCTTGTCGAGTCATTTATTAATGGAAAAAATCACGCCTATTGGTAAGTGAAAAAAAAAAAAAAAAAAAAAAAAATGAAAAGCGACTATACTTCTGCTTGTATATGTATTTTTTTGCGATGGGCAGGTTTATTTGCTGGGGCCAATAGGTAGAGGTTTCGTACCTGGAGTACTGAGCCTCATATGCCATTGACGAATTTTTTTACGCTGAGTCGGCCCGACTCGTGGGTCCAAACTATGGAACCATTAAAGTCGATGCTAAATACTAAAATTTGCTAAATTTATCTTAACAGTAAAATTTAACATGGAATGGAATAGAAAAGTGGCGCATTCCTTTTGGAATGGTATTGCAAAAGTGGGGGGGGGGTGAAGATAGATCACGAGCTTCTTTTTTCACTATTGGAATCCTGGACTCATACCACTCGCACCGAGATATTGTTTTGACTAATTGGTGCCGACGGTCCAGAGGAAATTGTTCAACCTCGGGGAAGGTTGAAAAGATGACGAAGACGATCGAGTAGCTTTCAACAAGCTTTTTTTTGAATTATTTTCCTCCTCCCTCGACTAACTCTCGTAAGTCCTTCAAATTTCTTCACCCATACGATTACAACGTCTTTCATTCATTCTTCGTTTTGACATTATGCGAAAAAATATATGATATCGTATTATATATTAAGAAAGTATTTATTTATTTTATTATTCGATTATCTGACGACACGAACTAAAATTAAAAATTTTTTAAATATTCATGAGTGGAATGCATTATCTATGAGAATGTAATGAGTTAAATATAAAATTTAAATATATTTATATATTTTAATTGAATTTTACTTTATCTCCACATTAATACTTACAATAAAATTAAAAACATTCACGCTAAGATCACAGAATATAAATATTGGTAATATAATGTAGAAAAAAACATAATGATGAAATATCTTTTATTTTATAAATTATGTGTTTGTATCTTTATAGAATTTACAGTATACTTAATATACTATACTAATAATATATAAATAGATATAAAATAAATTAGCATACGAACAATTAATGGGAATATGAATACAATAAAAAATGTATAATTAAGGTAGAATAGGTATTTGAGATTTTTTTATCTTAAGAATAACATTGAAAATAATTTTTCTATATTTCAGTAATTAAACTTATTATACAATCGAAATATCGAATAAAATTATTTGAAATATTTGAAAGTACTATTTATTTTATAAGGTTTGCATATCACTATTCTTATTAAATATAAATTGTAAATATAATGAAAGAGATGTTTTCTATTGATAATAAATTTTTTAATTAACTAAATTATTCAATTCATTTATTATTTTTAATTTTAATGTTGACCTTTAGAAATTTTACGAAATAATTTTTTTCTACTACAATAATCTCAATACTTTACGTTTACAAATTATGATTTTATTTCATTTATTTCTTTTAAATAAGTATATGAAAAACATCGTTCTCCATTCTAAATCATATTTTATGTACAAATAAATTTTTAATTCAATATATTAAACTAATTTTATACCATATGTTAAATAAATACGAAAATAACCGAAACTTATATAATAATTTCGTATGAAAATAAAAATTGTTCTTTTTTTATTTTTATTGTCTATATTTTAATGAGAGATTAATTATGTTTAAAAAAATTTACGAAAATAAATAGAAGCTCTTAATACGCAATATTATATAAGGTTATACATTTTCTAAATCCCATTAACCTCCAATTATAAGGTAAGCAAAAAACTCACTATTATAATCCATATAGTTTTCTATGTCCGCCGTTGCGCCTACAATGTAAAAGACGATCATCCAAGCACAAAGTTTCTCCATAATTTTATCTTTTTTCACTGTAACATAAAGTATTATAAATTTTCATTTAAGCAGAAAGTATATTTTAATTAAAAATCAATGTTACAGTTACATACGGTAAAAAATTTAATAAAATAATATCAAATTTTTTATCGCTGCGCTAACTGTTAGTAATAGAAATGTTAATTATATAAATTATTAAATAAACTATTCTGCTTAAAAACTAGAATAAAGTAGTAGCTTTTATACACTAAACTACATTAAATAACTGAACTTTAGCTTTGGACAGATAAAATTGGCAGAAATACCATTTTATTATTAAGAAAAATGTTTATTGAATAATTAAACTGGATTTTTCAAATTAATGGACCGATAATTTTTAAATATTATATGCTGAATTTTATATTTATTATTTAATTATTAATAATTGATGATATATTTTGTATGATAATTTTAATCTTAGATTTATCAAAGAATTTTTATCTCGAAACCCTTCACATCATTAACATTTGGGTTTTAAAAGATACATGACGTCATATCATCTTATTTACGCTATTTTTAAATGGAAATTAAACTTAATTCAGAATATCGTGAGAAATTTATATGAAGAATATATATATATATAAAGAATAGGAAAAATATACAATAAAGACTTTTCATAATATTAATTGATGAAAAAATTATAATGGTGTAACTTATATTATACATCATTAGCATAATGACAAACAAAAAAAGACTTTTACTGTTTTGTACAATTCAATGACTAATGCATATTTTAATTGGAAACCAATATTAAAATTATGACAATTTCTTACCAATAAAAGTATTCTTACATGTTCAATATTTTTGTATTTATAATTGATTTGGTAATTTTATCAATTCATTTATTATACAAACATCCAAAAAAACGCTTATTACTATAAATAAGAACTCAAAATAACAATTTAAAATCTTATTGAATTAATAAAATGCAGTTAGAATGATTTAGTAAAGGACTTTAAACTTGTATATTCAATTAAAGGAGTACAAACGTGAAATTATAATTCTATTTATAATTATACTTACTTTAATTTTATTTATTATTTTTAATTTTTAAATAACGCTTTTATAATTAGTTTGTACTTAAATAAATTTTAAATGTCATTTTTTCAAAAAACTCTAATGTATAGTAAAGTTAACATTAAAAAACATAAACGGAAAATAATGACTTAAAATTTTTTCATTTAAATAATTAAAAGTTTCTAATTATATAAATTTAATTGCAAATTGTGAAACATTTAATATTATATTAATTTCAACATATATAATAATATTTTCGAACATCCGAGAATTCTCCTGTATTACTATAATGAAATAAAAATATATATATTTTTAATAATAAGCGATAATTTAGAGAATAAATAATGTTATTCAAAATTTTAAATATAATTTTTTTAGGTAAATAATTTCTTGTTTTCAAGCAGAAGTTCGTTTTACTATGTTTCGATTGCGTACATAAATGAGAAACATTTTTTATTAACGTGATATTCCAAAAACTATCATTATTTTCAAAGATTTTTGTTAAAATCATACTCGTTTACAGTCCATAAAAAATTATATTAATAGTTTTTTAAATAATTAGTTTTAAAATAAAATTCATTGATTTTTACAACTGTTTATATTTAAATTCACCTACCAATTTCAAATTATAAAGAAAACATTAGTTATATTCCTAGTTTTTATTAATATAATTGAACATATGTTTTTTTCGTCGATGTTAATACGTAAAGCTTGTAACAAATAAATTTATTATTTCCGAGGTATAACGTAATTATTATTTTCATTCATAATCTCAGTCGTTCTTATTATTTTAAATACAAATATTTTATTTTTTCTCAAATAGAATTATTAATATCTAGTAAATTATTATGTAAATCGTGATATAATTTATTTTTTCAGGATTTCTTAATCAATTATAAATTTTGATCTGCTGAATATACTACTTACATTACTTACAGTTATCTGAATTCACTTATTGCGTTCCGAATTATTACTAAAATCAATAATTAAATTATATGAAGAGGTCTTTTCACCGATCTATTTGCACTCAATGATTCAGTGAAACATATGAACAAATTGAGAGATACTTCAACTATAAGAATAAATACTAAGTACATCTTCTTGGGCTTATAATAATAATTGTAAAACGTTAAAATTATATGTTACTGTATATTAATAATACTCAAGCTTTTAAAAATGAAAAATTTAGGTATTTTTTTTAAGTTATTTAAATCGAACAATTTAAATTAATTTTTCTCTATTAGTTAAAATGACTGACATTCAATCTCTTATTAATATCTCTATCGAAAATATATTATCTGTAATATTATTAATCTTTATATTACTATTATTTTTTATAATAATTAAGAATAGTAATAATTGAACCAATATGCAATCAGTTCAAGAATTAAAGAGTCCCTTTTCATAAAATTAAAAATTATTTTGTAAAAAATTAAATATATTGTTTTGTACTTTTCTTTTTTAAAAACTAAAATACGTTATCGAACTAAATTTAGTACAAATTTCTAACTGTATCAAAATTTATTTATTTCGATTTTAAAATTCTCGTCAAGCAATTGAAAATAATATTTTAATTAGTTAATATTCAATTAATGAACATGTTAATAAAAAAAATTTATGTCGTATATAAATTATATGTAGGTGCAAACGTTTATATAGATTTTGAACTGAAAATACAGCAAAATAATGAACATCGTACTGTATTATCTTTATTTATTTTATATCTTTATTAGTATTAATATAAAAAGAATAAATACAGAACAAATAGATTTCTGCATTCTACTTTCTAGTTCATATTTTATTCTATTAACTGAATCTCTTAATATTGCAGCATAGATACACGCGAGACTGTATATGTGCTCTCAAGTATAGTAGAGCACCCCCCGCAGATTTTTACCATTCTGTAACACACATGTTTATATTTATGACGCGCGAATCTTCAAGATCTAGATTTCTTCTTTCTCCTATGTATAACAATTTCAAAATTTTTGGAACTTTTATAATCGACCATACATACTAAAATCTCTCTTTAATTTTTATCTAATTTTTATTCATACTTCCCTTCTCTCTCATACGTTCTCTATTTATTTTACTTAATTCCTTTAGTGCTACATTTTTTAAAACATAAATTAGGTATTGCATAAAATACTAATAAAAACTAAAGATTTTTTTGAAAGTAGCTTGAATCGTATTAACTTATTCTATATTTCATGCATATATGTATACTAAAATAGAAAAAAAAATAGTGTTATTAGAGTACATACCAAAGGAGATTTTTTTTACACGTTATGCCGCACTATATTACGCTTATACTACTGTATATTCACTTCATATTTTCTGTACATATTCAACATAAAACCAACTTAAGTTTATTTAAGAGCCATATTTAAGTTTCATTTTTTAATTGACATTACAATGTTAAATTAAAATTAAAATATATTCACCGTATAAAATACAATATTTAAATATTTTCTTATAACAAATTTGTTGAGTTAAAGTGCACCAAAGATTGTTTAAATACTTCAAATTAAGATCTCTAAATTGAAACATGTAAGTGATTAAGCATTTAACAAATATAAAAAATTATGATTTCTTGAAACTCAGTAAATTGTCGAATTCAATAAAGTATTTAGATATTATTTAAAAAATTATTAATTTAGAGCAACAGTTTGAAAAATATCCCTAATTATTCTTTTTTGTAGAGAAAAAGTAACAAATTATCTACACTTGCTTATATATTCAAATTTTTTATTTATAAAAAAAACTACTATTAATTTCTTGTTAAAATAATATATATAAATCAAGAAGTTATTGAATTTTTGATAACCAAATAATTATAAATTGAATCCATATATTACATTCAACTAGAAGATTCAAAAATATTTTGAGATTCTATACATAAATTTATTGTTATATAAACTATTATTTTAAATATTATATCAGTTATTACCTTAGAAGGTGAATTTATTTACAAAAATATTATAAATTAATACTATATTAAATTAATCTTCAATATTAAAATAAATTTTAAATTTCCATATTATATGTATACATATATATATATATATATATATAGATATCTATATAATATCTAATGCATTCATAAGACGATCTTACCTCTCATTTAGAATTAAAGATAATTTCATCAAATTTATTAATTGTTCAGTTATTTGGTATACTTAAATAATTGTTCAAATAAACGTTTAAATGTAAAAAAAACAGCTGTTACCATACTGACTTTAACAATTTAATCTATTCCTTTTACATAGTTTAAACGAATTTATCAGTAAATAAATAATTTTTTATTATAATTATTTACATATAATTTCATTGATTTTATGGTAATTAATGTAAATACAGAAGCAAAACATGTAATTATAAAAATATTCTGTTTTTTGTAAAACAAAAAACGCCTTATAATAAAAGATGTATATATATAAATATATATTACCTAATAGTTATATATAAATTATTTGAATGAATATATAAGTTAAAATCTCTAAAGATTTAGTTACCTGTGCAAATGTAAATAAATTCTTTCATGAATTTTCATGCAACCAGTTTTACATATATTAATAATTAATTTATATTATATGTTATGTTGGCAAAATGAATCAAATAGTTTCAATTAATTAATATTGAATGTAAATAATTAGCGCATAAAAAATACTCTAAAAATAAATGGTATTGAGTAAGACGTCCTAAATAATATAAATTTAGAAAGAAAATTTGAGTGATAGATAATTTTACAAAGCTAAAACTTCATAAATATATACTCATATATACAGGTAATTTATTAAGCACTTGTTGCAGAATAATTTAAAAATCTGCTGTAGTTTTAATATTGTCAAAAATTTATTTACCTTAAAAATTAGCCTATCATGAGAAAGTGTTTCTCCTCCAAACCTTTGTGGACAGCTTATCAATAATTTCTATCACTTAATGCAAATGTCTGTTAGAACGAGAGAACGGTAAAGTTAATAAATAACAGTAAATTATAACTATATATATGTAAAGAAAGAGGCGGATAAAGGCGGACAAAAGTGCGGACGAACGATAAAGTCACTGTGCTGGAAATGAAGCAAAGTGCGACGAGACTGGAGAGGACCATCGTATATATACCGGCAAATGAGCCAACGCGTACATGAGCGAAGGGAGGGAGCTAAGGGTGGGAGAGGACGTTGGTTCTTCAGGGATATTGATAGGTGTAGGTTTAAGAGTGAGCATACAAGTGAATCTTCGTCTATTTATGCCCCGCTCTCTTATGATAGAACAAATCTCACTTACTTTTAATTGATACTCTATTCGTTCCATTCTTTTCTATTTTCTATTCCTATGAACTTAATATAAGAGGTGCGAAAAATTTATTTGATCTGCGTAAATGTACGATTAAAAAATCTATATCCATAAATACTCTAATAACTATCTCATTCCTATATAAATTTGTATAATATACCAACTGTATTTACAAAACATTGGCCTTTTTATAAGGATTTCTGAATTTCTATAAATGTATATTAAATTTAAAACGATGTAGATTACACCTCTTTATTCGCTAAAATAATAAAGGTACTCGAATAAAATTTACCGATGTTTGTTTTACAAATTTACCCATGTTTATGTAAGGAAGAATATTTCTTATAATGGCAAAAAATCAGAAGAGATATATTTTACAGATGTCATCGCCTAATGTTATTGGTAATTTATTAAACATTTATTTATAATCACGGCTTAGTAAAAGCTCAGTTTAAAAAAGTAATTTTCTCTTATTTGTAACGATCAACTTATTTTCAATGGTTTCACAAAAATTTGAAAACATTTTCAGCCCCGATTTTACAAATATTCTTACATAATTTAACAGAGATAAAATAAAATAGCCTTTTTGGCAGGAAATTTTTTTCTATTAACAAAAGCTGGAGAGTAAATCTCTAAGCTTGATTTAGGACTTGATAAATTCCGAGCTTGAAAATTACTGAAAAAATACATAATTGCATTTAGTACCTGTTGAGCATATATTTGTGCTAATCTCGATCAACTGTGTAAGTAAATTCGCTTATACGTTCGTAGACGAAAAGAAATATTTTCTCTTATCTCATGGTGTCGACGTATTCAGATGGGTTTGTGTTAAAGTGATTTTGAAATTCCGAAAGCGTAATGTGAAAAATTCTCGAGCATCGTCGACTCACGGCTGCTGACCAGCGATACGAAAGTTGATAAGAAAATACATGAATCCCAATGGACAAATTTTCAGCAAATAGGTACACTGGAGCTCAAGTATGGTGTGAAAAAGCCATACGCAAGGATAACTATATAAAATAAAACTTTCCTCGTGAGTGGATAATGGAAATTATCAAGTCATGGTATCATTGAAATAAAAAGGCCCAAGATAAAAATCTATTCAAGAATATAAATCAACATTGTCGGCTTGTACATTTTATCCATTAAGTACCGGTTGCAGTAAAATCTTTGAAAAATAATTAATATATAAACACTATCTAAATATAAATTCCATCTATACAAATACAATACAAATCTATACAATACAAATTTGAGTTTAGTTTATCTATAATTCCATTTCATTTTATTATTAGAAAAAAAAAGAAGAGTAAATTTATTATTGGACATTTTTATTATTATTATTATTATTATTATTATTATTATTATTATTATTATTATTATTATTATTACTACTACTACTATTATTATTATTATTATTATTATTATTACTATTATTATTTTACTATTATAACAGAATTAAAGAGAAGGAACAGTATTTTTCATTCGGAGTAATTAAACCAATACGACTGTGAATAGAATATACAAATGAAAATAGAAGCATATATTATAGAAGATCGCGAATGTTTAATAGTCCTTCTGGCAACCAAGATTGTATTCTTGAAATTATTAGTCTTCGTTGAGCTTCCCTGTATCTTCCCCTGCGCCACACGTTATCAATAATTTCAACTGCATCGGTAGCTTATAATCCAGTCGTTATTGCAAAAATCGAAGTATCAAGTGAATACGAACCCTTATCCGATAAATAATTTTGTTTTCATAACGGCGGATATAATATAAGATGTACATAATATCTATAGTTTCGTGAATATATTATATCGCATTAAAAAGCTATAAAATTTCTACATTATATTAAATTAAGTACCAGCAAGTAAAATTCTGCAAGATTATAAAAGTCTAATGTTTAATGTGTAGAAGAATGAAAATACAGGGTTTTACGAATAGTTATTATTATGGCATTAGATCTATTTTTTTTTTTTATATTTAACACTAAAAATGTTAAATTAAAAGTCTTTTACAGTAAAGATTTTTAATTAATATGCGAACAATACCAGATTTGTAACATTACAATGCAGATAAACACTTCAAAATTCTATAAAAGAAATATTTTTCAGAAAATTTTTTCATATATCATATTATATATTTATATCTATTTCAGATTAACTATATACATAAACATTTTATTATATGATAAAAAGCAATGTTCGTAAATTTATAGAGCATGTATAAACATTTTAATTTCTTATTTGACTACAATAATTTTAATAAATAATATGTAGATTTTAATTTTCTGCAATTGTAATAAATATTATGTATATAATTCATCGAATAATGAAAATACATTTTATATAATTAAAATTTTAAATTGTTTAAATTATTCTCTATTCCCTTCCGCCCCCCCTTCTCACTCGCTCTCACTCTCTCTCTCTCTCTCTCTCTCTCTCTCTCTCTCTCTCTCTCTCTCTCTATCTATCTACATATCTACATATCTATCTATCTATCTATCTATATATCTTTAGATCTATCTATCTCTGTTTTTGTATCTTTCGTTCTTTATCAAGATTTTCTATGATAATAATGTATAAGTAAATAACTATTTTAGTATTTTGTATTTATTTTGAGTATAAACAGATCTTGAATTAATAATTTGAAAAGAATTTTTTATTAATAACTATAAAAGTTAGTCACGATGTTATAAAGCAATTACTAATTAAATCAGCTGTTCATTAAATTTCATATACAAATATTTTTATAAACTTTAATATTTACAGAAAAATCAAAGGATTAATTTAGCAATATTGTATAATGCAAAATTTTTATTTATCGAAAATTTATTAACCGAATTATATTGTAAACAATCTTATACATTCTTTGTAATAATCGAATAAAACAAGTTGAAAAAATAGTCATGAATAACAATATTTTACATAAGTCTTGCTCAATTTCTTTTCAAGAATATAAGAATTATATTTATTAATAAACTACATGCTGAAGGCACAGTTTAGTAGTACTAAAACTCTTCTATTTCAAAGATTTTATTTGAATAATTAAATTTGAAAGAGCGTTTACAATTTTAACACTATAATAATAAAATAATTACCTATAGAATGAGATTGGTAGACATCTGTTGACATACTTCAGCTACGAAAAGTTATTCTTGCCGTCGATAAAATCATTGAAGCCTTATTGCTTTTATGAAAAATTTACTATCTAATACATTTTCTTCGACGATATAATACAATTAAGGAAATAACTATTAATAATAACAGAAACAAATAATTACGTTATTGTTGAAAATATTAACTAATATGTTGAGAAGTACCGATCATGTTATGTAGGATATTTATCGGATAGCATATTTTATTTATATTTTACTATCTGTATCTTTTTAATTTAATTGTTTTATTTGATTGTGTAAATTCACCGTAAATCTTATACTCTGAAAATTGATTGATAATAGCAGTGGATTAATTGATTAACCATTGAAAAATATGGTAATGGTTCATTTATTTGTTAGCATTACATAACATAACTAAAACTGCCTATCACTTTTTACTCTTTCCTGTTACTATTATTGTCTAAAAATAGTGAATTTTAATTATTAAAATAAGATTTCTTTATTCTGACTTTGCATTGAGAAATTGTAAATAAATACATTTATAAACATAAAATATCACAAGCTCATAGAAATCGAATATTAAATAAATTTTTTATTTTACTCAAATATTGAAATGTGAAAAATTGATATTTACAAATTTATAAATAATAAATTTCGTTTATTAATTATATATAAAAAAATGTTAAAAATATTAAAATTTAATCAAAATTAGATTTGAGTTTAATAGTAATTGAAAATTGGATAAATCTTTAATTGTTAAATATGAAATAATAATTATCATAGGTCTTTATAAGTAAAATTTAAAATTATATTAACTGAATTTGATTCGAATGTATTGTCGGATCTAATGATAATTATATATAGAACTTATGTGGGTTATGTACAAACTCTATATTATGTTATGGAATATTATTGTCACGAAATAATCATTTTTCGTTTAAATTCCATAACGAAAAGGCTATCAGGATATTTATTTTTATTTTACTTTACAAATATTTTTTTATAAATAACGTTCCTTCCTAAAATAATTATTTATAACATTTATAAATTAGTAAATATGATACAATACTAAGATTTATTTAGTAAAATAGGCTATGTAATTTATATATTTTGTTCTCATTGCTATAGTGCCGAGTTTAATGCAATATAAAATGAATAATAAATAAACGATATACTTTTATTTATTAATAGTATTTTAGTATTAAGAGTATTATCTTATTATACAAGTCAACTATTATATATTTATAAAAAAAAAATTTTATAGTAAAAATGCGAAAATCTGTAATTCACTTTTCTTAAAATACATACACGCGTTCACGTACGAGCATGTATATAATTACTAAATATCAGTGATTTTTTTCGAATTATATCATTTTTTTATTTGTTGTTTTCTAAATCAGCTTAAAAGAAAAATATATTGGTAATTTATAAAAAATATGTATATCCGCTTCTGTAATATCAATAAAGAATTTATAACACATAAAAAAGAATTTTCAAAGAAAATAAAGAAACATGGATAAATTAAAAGTATCATTTTAATATCTAAAATTGACTGTCTAATTTTACATTTAAGTGTTCAAAATAAAGAACTGTCAAGATATAATTAATAACAAATATAATATTTTTTCTACCATTTAATTAATAAGCAGGGACATTTTAAAAAACATTTATTTGTTAATGTGGAATTATAAATAATTTATATAATATGACATTTTATTTTCTAAAAAATCTAAATTTAATTTTTCTTTATTCACATAATAAGTTTTAATATAATAACAATTAAAATTACAATCTACCTTGAAAGTAATTAATCAAGAGAGAATTTTCGTTTAAATTAAAAAGATATTTTGAAAATCTATTTTTTATTAATAGCAATTGTGCTGCATGAGATTTTTAACAATATTCAATTTTATTGAATTGAGAATTCTGAAAATTTTAATCTATAGCAAATAAAAATCTTTATAAAAATATTTGCATTATGATTTAAAATTAATTTAAATTGAAAATTTAAAAATTATTGTTAAAAAAATATCCAATTTTTTATAAATTTCAAGAAAGTGATATTGCAATTATTAATACAAAAAAATTATTTTTAGAAAAATTGCTTAAAAATAAAAAATATTAATTTTTAGAGCGTGAATTATTAGGTCAAATGATGTGATACGAGTATGCTATATTTCATAAGACTATAGTGGCAAATGAAATTGTGTTTGTGTCTAATACGCTTTGAGCAAATGAATTTATTTTTGCTTTTATAACATAATTAAAAGATAAAAAATTGAAAATAGCAATTGTATAAAATTTTTTCATAATGATTGATTACTGCATATTTAAAATCTTCCTAAAATTTATATACTTTATACTATACTAGTTTTATACTTTACTAAAATTTTTAAGTAAATTCCATAATATTTTCATATAAAATGATTATAGTAAAGAAATTGCATACTTATAAAAGATTTGAATGTTATTTTCAGATTTATTTATTTCAATATAATATTTATTTATTTATATAAATATTAATATTTAATATAAATAATATTATAAATTATTATAATTATAAATTATTTATTATAAATATATGTATTTAATAAATAAATCCTACATTTCCTTTTTTTTTCAATATCAAGTGAAACACTTTATTGAGTAAATACTAAGTTTTAGTTAGAAAAATTTCTATACATTATCTGGAGAAGATAAATAATATTATTCTTCACTTTCGATTAACTTTACAAGTTAAATACTTTTCAAATAATATATGAAAATAGTAAGCAATACACTGAATCGTTTATGGAAGCCTTTGAGAATTCATTTGCTACACGGAATAATTACTTATTTAACAAATTACATATAATATCTCGAATGTAATACATTTTAATTATGTGTTTATTTATACGTATATAGCCTCCCTATATATTACCTCAATGGTTTTGCAAAAATTATACGGGGGAATACTCGTAAGCAATAAAATATAATCTTACTATCCAAATCCAGAAAAACAGTATACTATTTGTTATTACAGAGTAACTAGAAATATATTAAATTTATAATTAATTTTCAAAAATTGCTTTGTAATGTAAAAATAAGTATTACATATATATTAATCATACAAAAACATGTTCTTTCCTTTATAACTAAATCTAGTAAAACTATTATTTTTCAGAGAAAATCATATTTTAATAATATTCAAACTTGTATGTTGTGTATATATACATATATATATATTTCGTTGTATATATATATATATATATATATAAATTAATATAGAACTATTAGAAATTATCATAAATATAAAAAACAAAGAAATCATTAATTATATTAATTTTCATTCTTTATGTGTTGCATATTTATTTTATATGTAACAATACTGATTCCTACATACTATAAAGATTTTTTATCATCATCTAGGTCACGAATAATAAGAAACATCATTATATATCGAATTTTTCTGAATAATAATAAATTTATTTTATATTAAAATTTTCAAAAATCATTTTATTACGTCACGATTTTCTTTAGCTGCTGATTAAATGTTATCTCCGTTTGCTCTTTCTTCTTAAAACGAAACAAAAAATCGATAATATTATTTGACGTTCCACCCAACAAGTATTTTCATTATCCAATTTTAGTTTAATACCTATTTTTGTTTTAAAAAAATGATTCCTTGTAAATGAATATAATTCTTACAATTTAACAGATTTAGCCAAAAATAAAACAATTTCCAGACGAATTTTTTCGCCTATTAGGATTCTAAAATATTTCATAAGATTAAATCTACTATTTGAAAAAATAATATTATAATAAACAAATTTATTAAATTAAAGAACCTTTTTAATGTTATCTAATACATTGGTACTATAACAAATAAAAATTCAGTTTAACGAATTATGAGAAATGCAAAGTAACTAATCAAGTAATACGGCTAATTTTCATTCATATAACGTTTTCTTTTGATATATATTCCAAAAATTATAGAATTAATTAAACTGCTAATTCCTAAGTTATCAGTTTCTTAATAAATGAAATCAGTAAAATTAATAACAATTTATATTCAAAAAATAATAAAGCATTATTTTTTGCTATATACTGTATGTAAAAGATATTTTAATTGAATATATATTAAATAGGGTTATTACTAAATCCTGACTATCTAGAATAGGTTTCATCTTAAAATTATATAATTAATATAATTTATATAATAAATGTAATTAAAGTATTTAAATCATAAGCCAACAAAATTGTGTAGAATTTAAAAGTTATCTACTATTACAAATAAATTTGGTAGTATTATTTATACCACTTATAAATTAAAAAATTTTCAGCAATTTTCAACAAATTTTATAGTTCTATTTTTATTTAAACAAAGTGTCTTAAATATTTAAATAATATTAAAAGAAATATATACCATATGTAAATATTGATTCTATTTTAAATATATACTATATGTAAGCATATTCTTACTAATTTTTTAATTGCGAATATTACATGTCTTTATAAATTACATTATTTCGTACATTTTCCAAAAGAATAAATTAATCAATCAGTCCGACAGCTGAAAAATTGTCGTTAATTTTTTATTTCTACGACATTTACATTTGATTTATAAATCAAGTTAAAATTATAAAAAAAAAGTTAATTTACAATAAATAATAAACATGAGTTAGAAATTGAAAATAAAATAAATTACATTTTATTATATTTTATCTTTATATTTTAAGATATAATATTAAAATTTTAATATTAGATAATTACTTTTTTTATAGCTATTAAATTTCAGACAAATTCATATAAATATATCGAAGAAATTTTTTACTCCAAAATTTTTTATCTAAAATATGAATATATATATATATAAAATGCATTGCCGAAACGAAAATGGTAAAAAGCATAACCTGATCTTTCATAAAGTGAAGGCACTTCAAAGTCAAAGTTAAAAAAAGTTTAAATATAACCATTAAAATATAGCAATACAGTACTTACTTAAATAGCAGTCAAAATAGTGTATCTACATATCTCCGCATTATTATTTATCACTTACATTGATTATTAGTCTCTTGATAATTACAATTTTCTTATAAATTGTTTAGTTTAAAACGCCTGAAACTATCATCAGTGTTGACAAGAACGATATAATATTAGAGGACCAAGTTTCATGTTTGTGCAATTGATGATTAAAGTTGCGTAAGATACTTATATATTATATAGATAGATAGCGAGGTTATATATAATGCAAAATTATAAAAGCCGCAAGGAGAGTAAATTTATGTAGAAAAACGACAGACAGATAAATTGGTATATAAATGGTTAAGTGAGAAAAAAAACGAAGTAGATACTGGTAATGTATTTATTATAAGCATAATAAAAATTATAATGTATAAAATATTTTTTTCGTTTAAAAAATTTTTTTCCCTGCTAATAATGTATATAAATTTTTAAAAATATTTGATTATTTAAAAAACTGTTTTTAAAAGGCATCATTGATAAAATAATAAAATAATTAAAATAAATATGTGTACCACTTTATATAGATCAAGATTTTATCTTGAACTATACTTTTCAACTTAAAATATTCCTATTAAATCAGGTAATACAATTATCTTTTGTATTTTTGTTTCATCATATGTAAAGTACTTGTATAGTCATCAACTAAGGAATAATACTGCATGTCTATGACATTAAAAAACACAGCATCAAAAAAGACTAGTGAATACAATAAAACTATATTATTATTATCTTATGTAACTGATATTATTTGGGTGATGCTATACAATTACCCTCATACTAGAAACATTTTGGAACTGCTGATCTTATTATTAAATACATCTATCCACAGGATTTAAATTTCGACATCAAAAATGCTGATGTTGATTCACTCGACATTCCTAAAAAGTAAAGAAAAAATTAATTAATATCTAGAATTGCTTTAATTATAAATTATTTTATGCAATTAAGACTAACTTTACTTGGACATACAAGTACATTGAATCGAATGTCTTCATAATTTCATATATATTCTCATAGAAAATAATAATTTAAATTTAATATGAAATTAGTAATAAAGTAATTAATTTTATTTATAATTAATGTATTATAAAATTATTAAGTATATTAAATTAATAAAACCATTCTTCAGAATCAGATTCACTAAGTATATCAGAAAGATCAGTAAATTGTAATTCTACGTACACAACACGTAAAGTATTAGTAAAACCAGAGCCCTGTTTCCAGCCAGTAACAACTACAACTGAATCCCGAGCTTGTATGAAACCGCGACTTTTACCAAAGCTGATACCATACTGTACACGGATGTCAACATCCTTTAGCCAGTCGGATATTGGTGCCTCTGTAACATACAATTTAACTATTATTAGCCAGGCTATTTTTTTTTTTTTTTATTTGTAATTCTATTAGATATAAAATAAATGGAACTAATGTAAGTATACTGAAAAATAATGCAGGCTGATTTTATTAAATATTCATTAATAATCGACCAATTCAATTACAAATATTACAAATATGACGGACATTTATTAAGAAAAATCCGTTCTAAAATAGAAAATTTTCTTATTAACTAAGGATATATATTTATAATAAAATAAATATGTGATAAAGAAGTATTTTAAATGCTAACACCTTTGTAATGAAGAGGAAGTATGCCTCTATAAAGATGTGCTTGCCGAGCTACTTGATGATACCTCGTCACAGCAATAATAGGACATCGAGGTCTGTATTTGGAAATCAAATGCGCGGTTCTCCCAGACGTAGTAATAACGATAATCGCACTAGCAAGGCACTTCGCAGCTGCCTCGACGGATGCAATAGCAACTGCATGAGTTGCATCAATGGGCGGCATGGCCTTGCTTGTCAAATCAGTGAACAGTTGGTTCTGCCAAATTACTGCTTCAGCTTCCTTGCAAATATTTGCCATTGTTCGTACACACTCCAGAGGATAATCTCCTTTTGCCGTTTCACCTGTCAATATACAATAAAGTATTATAGTAATCGGAAAGAATTTAAAAAAAAAAATTAATAACTTTTTTATAACAAAACAAGTTTTAAAAACAATCTTATTCTAATTATTTCAATTATTCCAATGGTAATTATTTTTGTGTTGATAAGCCTTACATTAATATCACAAATTAGTACATAACATATTTTATCACATTTCTGAAAGTGTTAAAATTATTCTAAAAGATTTGTATCATTGGTATAAAAATGCAATGTATTCATAATGGCAAAAAATAACAATTGAGTAAAGAAATTATAAAAGCTTATGATAATTTACCAGATAACATAACACAATCGGCTCCGTCCAAAATGGCATTAGCCACATCAGAAGATTCGGCTCGGGTTGCACGTGGTTTCTTTATCATTGACTCGAGCATTTGAGTAGCGCAAATGACAGGCTTCCCAACCTTATTGCATCGGCTGATCATACACTTTTGTGCAAGAAATACTTTTTCTGGTGGAATTTCGATCCCAAGGTCACCACGAGCAACCATGATACCGTCGGAAGCCTCAATAATTTCATCGAGATTGGTCATGCCTTGCTGATTTTCAATCTTCGAAATTATTTTTATATTCTTCCCCTTTTCCCCAAGAACTCCTCGGATTTCGGTCAATGCATTACCATCTCGAATAAATGAAGCAAAAATCATATCTATTCCTTGTTCAACGCCGAATTTCAAATCAGATTTGTCTTTTTCTGAAACGGCAGGTAAATCAACCGGAATTCCAGGCAAATTGACACCTTTACGAGAACCAAGTTGACCACCATTCTCGACAGATGTGGTTACAGCGTCAGGTCCTGCAATACGCAATTAGTTAAATAAAACTATTTTAGTTATTTATAATTGTGAAATAGTCTTTATAAATCGTATATTCAATATAATATGATTTATTAAAATTATCTCATAATACAAAGTATTTTAAAAGTAAGCTTATGAAATAAATTTTAAAAAATAGACACAACATATAAGCTATATCTTTAATAATATATATCTAAAATATTTGAACAGTGATATAAATTAAGTATAGCCTATTATTTGATTTATTGAATAGTGCACAAGTATAAAAATAGCATTGAACAAAATTTATTACTTTCGATGCAATGCGTGTTTCGTTTAAAACGCACACACTCGCTCACTATAGTGGTCAGTATTGTACAACTCGAATCTTTAAGTATTTATATATAATATATATAAATATCATTCCCGTGAAACAAAATACATTCTGTATATAACGATAATTCAAATAATAACGCAGATTTTATATTTTTATTATAATAGTAATACTTACTTATATCAGTTACAATCAACGATATCAAACCATCGTCAACGAATATTCTACTTCCAACTTTTACAACTTTGGAAAGATTTTCATAATCGACATAGACGCGCGAAGCGTTGCCCTTTTCCGCATAAACCTTATCCGTGGTAAGCTTGAAACTCTGGCCCCTCACCAGTTCTATTTCAGAACTACCACCCTATAAAAATTATTTTAATATTTAATTTAAAAAAAAAGGTATAGTTCTCTACTGATAAAATAATTATTAGTCATCAAATGTATATTTTATTATTGTTAATTGCGTGCACTAAAATTTTGTATATCGGAAACCGAAATCAAACTGTATTGAAAATTTTATATAATTTTTCAATTTTAAAAAGAGATATAATACAAATCTGCACAAAAGTTCCTAACCTTTTTTAATAATAACATTTTTAGAACAAAATTTTAAAATAATTGTGACTATATTCATATTACTCGCGATCTTATCGTTACTAACATTCCAAAGATATAAAATTCATTTTCATTTGAATTAAAGAATAATTATATTTATTCAAATATTAACGATGAACTATAGGAAATGAAGAAAAAAACTTTGTTAAAATTAAAAAATAAAATCACCCCTTCAAGTAGGCCAGTTCTAATTTCTGGGCCCTTGGTATCTAATGCAATACCGACAGGGATATCGAGACCGTTCTTCTCACTGAGGTTCTTCTGAGCCTGGCGAACATTAGCGATTGTTTCAGCATGATACTCGTGCGATCCATGGCTGAAGTTCATCCGAGCGATATTCATGCCAGTCTCGATCATTTTCTCCAACATCTCGACAGATCGGGATGCCGGCCCGATTGTACAAATGATCCCGGATAGCCGAGTAAAGAGAGTGTGAGACTCGATGTCCAAAGCACACATATGGTCCAAATGACTTTGCAAATTAACTCCAAAGAATGTCGGCTTAGTAGCCATCTACGTAACGAGAAATATCAAATAAGAATATGTCTGACTAATTTGCGAATGCTTTGATTCCAACTTTACATTGAAAATATTGAACTTTTAATATTAGTCCTTCGACACATATGTAATCTTACAAGGTTTTATTTTATCAGGGGAAAAAAGTAATTATAACCGTATGTTTTGAACTTTATACTACTATTAATTATGTAAAAGAATTGTTATTAATTCATACTGTAATTCAAGATTCTTTTCGGGAATAATCAAATGAAATAATAAAATTTACGAATAATCAAAACTTTGAAAATATAATCAATACACTTTTTAGTTTAATTTCAATACATAAGCCGATATTAGAGTTAGATCAACATTCTTCTTTTAATATATTTTATATAAATATTAGTATTGACATTAAGTCATGCTTTCGCTTCGACGAACAACATAATTTTTAAATGTTATTGATAATTAGTATAAGCAAAATAATTTATTTAATTTTCATGCAAAAAATTTGTTTATAATGCACACCAAGTCTTTAAAACATAAACCATATTATATATATTTAATTTTTTGCTTAACTAGCAATAAAGAAATGTTAATTTATTAAGAAAATATAAAAATATATAATTTAAACGTAGACTCAATTTCAGGAAATCAATAACAAACGTTTTTAGTTTATAAGGCATTCAATTTATGCTTATTTTTCGTAATTCCTTACTTTGAATTTTTTAAGGCTTCATTAAAGTATACTTTATTAATATTTTAAAGAATTTAATCTTAATACATAATTTTCTTTTCAAATTCTATTTGCAAAGTAAAATCACGTAGAATACCGTTTATAATAAGCAATATTTTGTTTATGTTTATGTTTATTAAAGAGAATTAAGTAAAATAGCAAAGTTAATTGTTAATATTTCTCACATGCATAAATTTTAAATATACATATATTTATTGCGTAAAAAATATTTTAATACTACTACCATATATATCAAAAGCATAAAAATACAGGCAGCACACAAAGTAAAAGAGTTAAATTCAGATAAAAAAAAACATCAAAGAAAAAATTCGAATATCCTATATCCTTCAAAAAATTATAATTATTAAAAAAAAAATTTTTTTTTAAAGGATTAAAATATTCTTTGTTTTTACTATAACATTAAAAGAATATTTCATGAAATTTTTCATAGATGTGTTAACATATACAGAGTTGAAAACAAGATATGCATCGATTGTAACAAATTATAAGTCTTCTTTAACCATTTGATCTGTTCAAATAAAATTATTTATAAATATGCGTAGCTAAATTCAGTTTAATTTAGATTTGACAGTGTAATTTTAAGGCATGAACTAAGCAGCACATGTCATTTTAAAAGTATATTTATATTCAAATATGCAGCTTGGCTACTACTATTTTTTAAACATTGTATTATATTATGAAAAATAAGAATAAAATCGAATATAAATATGAATAATAATATTGAGAAATTACTTTCCGATACAATAAAAAAAATAGCGAGATCAATTTAATTTTATAGCAATTGTAATAACAGTGACAATTAAATATTGACTTTAATTTGAATGTTCAAAACGGAGAATTGCTAATGAAAGGTGAAAACTTACACGTATACATGAAAAAAACTAACGTTAATAATAAAATAAAATAAACATTCAAGAGTTTGTCAAAGCTCTTCATTTTGTAAAGAAACAAACATTGTTGCATGACCTACGAAATTGCTAAGTCCACGGCAAACTTTTATAATAAATGACGAAAATTCCATGTATTTTTGACATAGCTGTAAAAGAATTTTTTAAATTACTTAATTGAAAAGATAGAAAAAAAAAACTAATGTTCTATTTATACTTTAATGCGTATAAAAAATTGAAAAAAATTTGGCACCGTGAGTAAATGTAGGATGGCTTCACACAACAGCAAACTCTAAAAATCATTGTATCTAATATGTAAATAATAAAGCCTCTGATTAAAAAAAAAATCTATATCTTTGTACATGTAAAAACAGAGAATTAGTTACGTAACAAGATAAGTAAGGAGAAATAATAAGGCTGAAACTGTAAGGCAAAAAACAGATATAACAAAAAAGATAATTAATAAAAAAATATTGCATATATGGGGAGTTTTTAGTTACATTTTCTTAGTGTTCTATCTACCTTATCGTCAGCGGTTATCCAGACCATTTTGGTAGGCTGTACAAATAAAGGGGAAATTCGAATTAGTGATTCTTGTTTCTTGAACGCGTTTCGTTGACTAGCTGAAAGCCGGCGAAAGAATCTCGATGAGCAATTATTGTTATAACACGTGTATACAATAAACAAATGACGCATTCAGATGCCGGCTTCAGGACTAAAGGCTAATGACAGATTCTTGAAGGAGGAACACTTGTATCTTTCCTCTCGTGTTCCTCGGCTCCATTTCTTTTTTCATCTACTCACAATACATACTCGTACACTTTCTCATTCTCTCTATGCCTGTCTATTTCTATCTACTTCTACCCCTTTCCCTCCCCCCACCCCACCCTCTCTCACTCTCTCTCTCTCTCTCTCTCTCTCTCGCTTCCCCCATAGATTTAATTTCTAAGTACATGAGAATATTTCTCTCCTTTCTTCCTACCTACCATTTCATCCATTCGTACACTTGGAATTACTGCACTAAAAGATTGAGGAATTAAATTCTACAAACTTTATATTTTGATACGAAATTGTTAATGTAAGATATCGAAATGTAAATCAAAGAAATTCTTTTCAATAATGGAGGTATACAGTTTCAATATAAATTTTTTTACAAATAATATATTGCTACAAAGTAGTATAATAATTTTCACATTAAAAAAAAACAATATAAATAAAATGCAGTTTACTATTTAATATAAACAATAATAAGAGTCATATAAGTTAATTAAATGTATTTAGTATTTATATAATTTTATAATTATATCTTTCATACACATTATATATGATTTTGTATTGAACAAACCTTAATGTTATATTGTTTTTATTTAAAATTGATAATAATAAATTATTTCTATATAACCATCACGTGCGTATTACGAATTTTATTTATTTATTTATTTATTAATTAATAAACAGTTAAAATGAATAAATGCATTTTAAATAAATTACTGTCGTTATATTTTTAAAAGCAAGCAATATCAAGTTATCTTTAAAAAAATTTGTAATTCCAAAACTTTATATTTCTATCTATAAAAGAGCGTTTAATAAATAATCTTCATTTTATGAATTAACTAAATATTATATTATTTCAAAAATCTTTAATAAATTCTTGTAAATTCTTAAAATTATATATATATATATTTTTTAACGAATATTCAAATTCTAATACACATTCCCATTAAAATATATTTCTATTTCCATATCAGATAAGGTCTTATTCATTATTACTTTAAAAAAAAATTTAGAATACATATTATTAGTATATTACTTCATTTATAAATTTGGTTATAATTTTGTAGATACATGGTCTATACGTCAAACACATAATCGAATATAATTATTGGTCAAACAGGATTTTGCCAAGATCAGTATCATAACTTAAATTTTAAAACTATTTAAAATTTATTTAAATTTAAAATTTTTAAACAATGGATATTACTTTGTATAGCTAATAAGATTTTGCAGATACCAATAACTGAAAGCAAATGAAAGATTATTATTAAACGTTTAATTCGATATTTCTTAATAAATGTATGGTCACGTTACTTAAGTTGAATAAAATAATATTTTTAGCGTGGTTACCGTAACTGCAGACTTTTCAGAGTAAAAACTATATTTCATAAATAATTATCTTATTGGCGCATTTAATTATTATACGAAACCGTCTTTAACCGTATTTCCTTTAATACATTTCGTTACGCAATGAGTCATCAATAAGAATAAAGAAGAAAATGCCTTCATCTATACATATACATAGACGTATGTTTTTATATATATCGAAATAGAAGGAACAAACAAAAACATATAGAAAAAAAGAAAGGAAATCTATGATTTAAAATTCATATTGAACCTGCAGAATTTCATCGATTGAAGCGATTTTTTAAGTTTTCCCTTATATTCTAGTTAATACAGAATTTAAAAACTCAGACGTCAATTTTAAAATCTAAATACTTAGGATCAACTAGACGAAGTAGTCAATTCAATAACTATCCACCGATACCTTTTAAAAAAAAAAAAAAGATGAACGAATATTTGGACGAGAGCGATCAAATTAATATGACTGAACTCGAAATTCATAGACATACTGAGTTTTTTAGCATTTTATTTATGCATCTGTACTCGATTTAATTTTAGGCCCTATTTAGTTCGAACAATTCAATGTTTTGACCAACAACCTGTCTTATGCTGACTCTTTACCCATGTAAGAACTATAAGCGAGATAATTTAATATGGGATTTTATTGTTTATTTCCTATGATTTTGTCTGTATCGAATTAGAATTTTAATTTCATATTATAAAATCCCATAAAAGAAAATTCAAATATTTACGAGTGCTATTTTTTTATTTTGTATAACATTATTTATAATACGTTAAAGTTTCTTATCACAGTGGTAATATATTACCATTTTTATTATCATTTATGATAATTATTGTATTTATGTTTATTATTCTATATTTTTGTATCTATATAAAGATAATTATTGAAATGACCTTACTTTTTTAAATAAAATATTTTTTTTTTATGTCGTCAGTTTTGATTATTTACAAACAAATGATTTAAAATGATTCAATAAAATTTTTTTAAAAACATTATATTTTATAAATACTGATACTTTAGTATAAGTGCTTTTATTTCAAAATTAGTTTTATTTATATTAATAAAAAATTAGTCTATGTTTGGGACTTAAAGTAAGCAATTAATGAAGACCTATGTAATACTACTTCGCTCCAAAAGTGTAAAATTGAAAAAAAATGATGGCTCTTAATTTTTCACATATCATATATTATATAAGAAAATTATCAATAACAATAATTAAAAATCTCATTTTTATAACTGAAATCATCTTCAAATATAGGTAATTATAGATACGTTGTACAATAGGTTCCAAAACTTCCGAGATAAAGGGTTGATGAGAAATTTAAAAAATACCCTTATACATACCGTATAAAAAGCCATATACATTGGTCTTCCTTTCAATACCGAAAACATTGTAATCTCTATACTTCCGCCAAATAATAGCAGTTGTAGAACTCATATCTCGATTTAAATTTTTAGGTTATGGATTAATATTGTAAGAAAACGGGAGAAAAACTCATCCTTGTCAATACTATTTCACGACATTAGATAATCTGACACGAGATAATGTAATTATTTCACGAATGGTAACCGGAGCGGTCAGTTACGCTGTATTTCACATGAAAGAACGTAGTGATATAATTGGGCAAGAATTCACAGGTGTTGTATCTTAATCTAAGGCACAAATATATATCTTTTAAACGTTAATCATTCAAATTTATTACTCTCATAACTCCTACATAGTCCTGTCGGTGTACTTGAGAAGTAACGCAGCGGTATTTAAAAAAGTCATGAAATAATACTCCAAACGTACATGACGGACGAACCCAGAAATCGGATCCTTAAATATACAATAGGCAATATTAGATTTTAAAATAGTATTTTATTATTTTTTAAATTGGAAAATGTATAAAGTATGTCTAAAAGTTACCAGCAAATATTAATATTTTTTAGATTTTAAATTAATAAATTTGTTCTCCAATATAAAATACTTTAGTAAAGTATTTCTATATTGTATAAAAAAGATTGAGATAAAATTTTAAAAATTATAAAAAATTTATTGTTTTTACATATTATTTAAGTACATATAGTAACAAAATTATAGATATTGAATTTTCTAAAAATTATTTAAATTTTATAAATGATAATAAAATGAAATAATAGTATAGATAAGAAAGAATAATATTTTTTATTGTAATATAAAAATGAAGCGACTTAACAAAAAAGAAGATTTAAAAAGTTCGTATTAAAAAAAATTAATATTTATTCTGTGTAATGATATTGAAAAAATTTTTATAATCAAACACCTTGACAAAAATATATTCAACTAATAGAAAACTTAAAAATTTTTTTCCATTAAAAGAATTCAAAATCATTCATGTGAAAAATTTATTTTAAAATAAACAAACCATGTAATGTTAGTATCAATATTATTCCACAAAAAATCTAATATAAATAATTAAATTAATTTCAAAAATTCCTTTAAGATTATTGTTTAAAAAATATTCAATTTATATAATTACTACTAATTCAAGGATATAGATATATTTAGAAAAAATATAAGTCTTATTATACTTTAGATAAAAAGAATATTTTTATTACATAATCTCTTTATTGTACTGTCTAGAATTCCAAGTATAAATAAATATTAATGGAAAATGTGTTTACTCAATGTAATTGTCATTCTTATAAAAAGCAAAAAAAGCTCTAGGTCATGATGTAAATTAACGACAATTAAAATGCTTTCTAAGCATGTAATGAATATACGTTAATGTAAAGACTTTATCAAAGATATCGCAATGACAAAAGTAATATTTATCTAAAAGATAAGAAATTAAATTATATTTTAGTGAACCAAAGTATCGAAATGAAGATCAAATTTTGATCGTGAAAAAGATGAAATCGAAATGGAAACCCATGAAAACTTTATTAAAGAATTTATCGAGCATGCGCATTCTATAAAACATGTCCCTCATCTACTGACAAAAACGTGACTACAACTCCATTGCCCAAGCATGTGATCTAACGTGATTATTTGAATACTGCCCCTTTAGTACCTCTCGTCTAAGCCACTGTTATCTCAATTCCGTAATACACCACATTGCAGAACATTGAATTTACGCATGATAATTGATTAATGTTATCTTCAGCTTATCTTACGCACACATTCAATTCAGCATAACCTCTAAAATGTTTAGTCTAATGTAGAAGATGTTGGTTAGTGAAATAAATGAAATTTAAAATTACAGACTACATGCTTATTCATATTTATAAAAAAGAACATTAGAACATTTTAAAGATACAATATTATTTAAAATAATTGCCTTTTTCACAAACATGAAGTATATGTAGTCTATAAACGGTATTATTTGTTTATAATATGGCCCTTTGCAAAAATTAGAATTGTAATAAAATATTTTGAATACAATAATGAAGCCGAATATATAAAATCTATGAAAATTACAATGAAATAATCGATTCCGATTAGCCGGTTACACAATATTACTATGGCCGACAAGTTTATAGCCGTTACTCAACATTTTATAAGAATATATTATTTTAAATTACGATTGCACGCCTTGAGATTTGCTCTTATGTTTGACTGATGGATGATGTACTTAACGTATAAACGCATAAGTAAATAATTAATTTTTAAATAATATGAATGCGAAAAGAAGTAGCTGTTACAATTGATAAAAAGCTGGATGAATTTTCAAGACAAGATATAAGCGGCTACACATAACAAAATATTTCATATACTTGATTGTCCCATTAACAATGAACCGGAATGATTAATGTAAAGTGTCGGCAAAGCTTAAGGATAAAAAAAAAAAAAAAAAGAAGAAATTTCGCCGGCCAATGATGCTTGCGCTAAGGATTCAACTTAGTTATTTCTACTTTTTTTACCTTGTTTGAGAAGTCACACGGGAAAATGTAAGAATCGACTCACTAAACTGTTAACAAATCTACGGTTTGCTACTGACTGACGTTTGAGGGACGCGGAAGGTCACTCGGGAGTTGAATAGTTCGGCCGGTGGTCGAACTCCTAAACCAAATTCAAGGACGGCCACAGTGGTGCCATCACTATGTATCTCATGATCAATATATTGTGTGAATTATTTTATAACCTTAAAGAGGCGTGGAAAAAAAATAATGATTGATCGATTCTAACTATAATTAGAAGTATCTTAAACGATTGGCCGATCTCATAGATCTAAGCCTCGACACAAACAAATAGTTTCAACAAAGCTCTTTAAAAGTTCTTTAAAAGCTTTTTAATATACGAGCTTTAATAACATATAACATTTTCGACACCTCACTCTCTTCTGTCTATTTAACATTTTAATTATATATATTTTTCAATGCGGTTCTATTTTATGTTTTACAGAATCTTGAGGAATTATGATAAATTCATAATGTCCAGCATAATTATAATTACGTTAAACAATTTTTGAGCAACTATCAGCGCTAATGTATAAATATATTCTTTTTATATCAATAAAAGCATAAATTCCTTAGAAAAAAAATTAATTTTTCATTTTGAACTCGTATGTTTTTGATAAGATATTTTGTGTATGATAATGTCTGTACGGTAATGCCATGCATACACAAATACCAGAAGCGCTTAAAATACAGATCCTGAAAACAAAAACTTATAAGAAATAATAATATTGTCTGGAATATCCAAATCAATCATAATTAAATGTAAGTGAAATAAAATTATATTTCCCTATTTAAAAATTACAATTAGTTTATTCAAAATTATATTGATTTTAATATATTAGCTCCAGTTACAATAACTATGCCTTCTTGTAATATGTTTAATATTAAAAATGTATATAATATTTACTATCTATTTAAGTATTGAATGTAATTTAATAATTACGACTCTATTCTCATTAGTTTTACTTATCGTAAAAATGTTAATAATACATTCATATACTGTATAATATATTATGAATGCCTATAATTTAGATTACAATATCAATTAAATCATAAAAAGCAAAAAATTGAAAACATAAAAAAATAAAGGAATAATTAATAAATTTTAAATTAAAATTATCTCGTTATATTTGTTTTTAATAAATTAGTATGAGAACTGAATTATTTTCATTTTTCATTTTAAATTATGACTGCTTAAACTGAAACCCTACCTTCATTTGAATATCCCTGCTGTCTCTCAAATATGTGCTATAAATGATTTCTTGATATTGTTTAATATCTTTATCGAATATTATTTCGATTGCTTAAAATTTAATTTATTGCTTTTGGATTATACAGAAGTATTGGTGCAGTAATAATATAATATTAAAAAAATATTTATCATAATCATAATCAAAAATTTTAAGATTTGTAATACGTCGAAAATCATTTAATGTAAATCTTTAGTTGTATTATTTTATTATATATTATACATCATATTGATATTAATAATGTCCATTTATTGTTGTTATAAATAGTTCTTTGTAGTAACGAACATATTGTACACTAATATGACGAACTAATAATAATGAAGTAATAACGAACTTAATAAATTAAAGATTTTATTTGTATTTCTAATTAATAATAATGTAAAGAATCATCTAATTAATAATTAATGAAGATAAAAAATATTTTTTTTCTAATTATATTAAGAAGTAATATTTTAAAAACAGTTTAAAATTATTATATCTCGAGTTATTACAAAATAAGAAAATAAAGTCAATAAAACATTTATAAATTTTTAAGGTTTCATATTAATTTAGATGATTTAGCAAATTTATTATCATTATTAAATTTAATGGTACAAATAAAATTTTATAAATTGTCAATAAATTTTTATTATCAATGTTAAATAATCATAAGACCTATAAAAAAAAGTAGATGAAATCTAACTTAATAGCAATTATTATGATTAAAAGTTATTTTGATATAAAATAACATATTGATTCGAAGAAGTAAAGATAAAGTTATTTAATTTATTTATAGACATCTGATTCCATAAAGTATTTACGTATAATGAATGTCGGGATGAGTTTTCTTACAATTAAATGTCAAATATACAAAAAGAATAATCTATAAATATTCAAATATTAAAAATAAATAAAACCCTTTGAATATCAGAAGCAAATGATTGTATAACCAATACATTCTCATGGCCTAAAATAAAATACATTATCATGATAAGGCACATCCGTATTTGAGGGATTATTGCAGAAGTGGAAAAACGGTTCTCAACTTTAAAAGTATTAAGAGTCATTGGATTCTTCGATATGCGTACGAAATAACTGGTCAGACCACTATAAACGTGTTGAACAGGCTTCGATGAAACTAAGTGTAGAAATTAAGTCTCCTTCATATCCATTCCATTCCAGTCGTAAGCCAACTTAAACAGTCTAACACATTCCGCATATTTGCCACTAGTTACTATCTACGGTCTCCCTTTATTAATAATTCCTTTAAAAATATGATCTATCCTCAGAAATTATATATATAGGAAAGATTAAGAGAAAACAGGAGTTGACAACAAATTGGTTGTTTCTACAATAAAACTTGCGTATGTCGAAAGAATATTATCAGTGAAACGTGAAACCTTTGCATTCAAGTGAAAAAAGATCACAGGTAAACTAGTCAACGATCGATCATGAGTAAACAAAATCAAAATACACCTATCAATTTTGGTGCCGGTCCTGCGAAATTACCAGTAGAGGTAAAAAAAATTTTTACTTATTCTTAAATGCACATATACTCATACGGTTATAATATAAAATGTTGAAAACATAAAAGAATATATAAAAATATTTCATTCATTTTAATATACTAAAAAGAAAAATGTCAAAACCGGAATGCTTTAATATTTATAGTAATTATATATTTTTGAAAATTAATAGTTTAAATAAATTTTACTCTCTATAATTTAAAAATTTCTAAACATTGAATATAATGTAATTTATATGAACGATTTTTTTTTAAAAAGTCGCATTTGGTAAAGAAGACTATTCATATATTGCAATATTTATTTAATTTTTAATTTAATATAATTAAATTATTGAATTGCATTACTTAGTCTGTATACTAATATTTAAACCAAAGTAAAGATTTTAATCTTTTCAGTATAATCGTAATTTGGCTTTTATGTATATAAATAAAAGGAATTGTAATATGCATCGAAAAAATTTTTTTTTTTCACTTAAAGGTATTAAAAGAAGTACAAAATGAGTTACTTTATTATGGAAATACAAAAATAAGTATTTTGGAAATGAGTCATCGATCTAATGATTTCAAGAAAATTGTTGAAAACGCACAAGCAACACTTACCGAGATACTGTAAGTATCCGATTATGAGGATGTATATTAAATATCGATGCGAATATTATTTTAATTTAAATACTATTTAAATTTATTTAAACCACTGATTAATTAATTTAAAAATATATATTTACAAATAAATGAATTAATATGTATTTAAATAATTTATTTGAATTTCATTCAAAATATCGTTTAAAATTTTAACGTATACTTATTCATTTATTTTATAATTATTTATTACTGTATAATGAAATAGAAAAGTAAATAAAAAATAATTATATTGACTATTTTTAAAATGATTTTATATATTAAATTTTTTTTATTATGACAAAAAACGAATTAAATATAATAAAAGTTTGATAGTTAGTTAATTACACAACTGATGCAATCTGATATTTATTAACAATACAGTTATTGTATTCAATGGCTATTAAATAAAATTGAAACAGATGTGCAGTTGATAGGTATAATTACTCCAGATCGAATTACAAAACGAAATAACTAAAATAATTACAAAACGAAATAATTTAAGTATCTATGAATTTTTTCACATTTTTAAAACTTATTTTTGATAATTGAAAAATATTTTTAATGCTTAATTTTTATAATATTTGATATAAAATAAAAGTGAATATTATATTGAAAATATTTTAATTACATAATAACTTATAAAAAAATTTCTATATATTACGTTTTTTAAAGTTACAATTTATAGTAATGTTCCAGATAATTATAAAATAATGTTTTTACAAGGCGGCGGAACAGGACTTTTTGCAGCTATCCCTTTAAATATGATGACTACAGGAACTGCCGATTATATTGTTACTGGTTAAAAGAATTTGTGATTAATTGTTCAATACGATAAAGAAGAGCTTTACTTTAAAATTTTTATATAATATTATTCAGGGACATGGTCAGCAAAAGCTGCACATGAAGCTTCTAAATATGGAAAAGTAAATCTTGTTGCACCTGCAACCAAAAAATATACTGGAATACCTGATAAATCGACTTGGAATTTAGACCCAAACGCATCTTATGTTTACTACTGTGATAATGAAACAATTCATGGTAAGACACTTATTACTTCATGAAATGTAAGTAGCGTAAAAAATTCATTATTTAAATAATAAGGTAAAGCATTATTTACATATACGTGAATATGTATGTATATATATAATTAATAACAATTATAAGAAATAGAAACACCTTAATAAATCTGTATGTAATTATATTTTATAATTATTTTATAATTGTTTTTAGGTATAGAATTTCATGATGTTCCAGATACAAAAGGAATTCCTTTAGTAGCCGATATGTCATCAAATTTTATATCAAAACCGATAGATATTTCTAAAGTAAGATAGAAATATATTTCGGAATTTAGAATAAAAATTTAATTACAGAAATTTAATTTTTCCTAGATTCATTATCTGAAATAAAAAGTTTTAATAAAATAATATTTTTAGTTTGCTTTAATATTTGCCGGAGCTCAAAAAAATGTGGGACCCGCTGGTATTACAATTGTTATTGTCAAAAATGATTTTATTGGCAATGCAATGACTATTTGCCCGTCTATTTTCGATTTTGCTGTCGTAGCTGCAGCAAATTCCATTCATAATACACCAGCAGTTTTTCAGTAAACTATTCTATATTTATAATAACCGAAAATTATTTGAATACTAATTTGAATATTTATTTGCTTATTATTTTAGAATTTATTTCGTTGAGCGGGTTTTTGAATGGATTCAGAGAAATGGTGGAGTAACACACATGAATAAGCTTGCTATGAAAAAAAGTAAGCTTATTTATGATATAATTGAAGAATCACAAGGTTTTTACATATGTCCTATTGAAAAAAATTGTCGTAGCAGAATGAATATACCTTTTCGGATAAAAGATAACGAAGAATTAGAAAATGCATTTATTGCTGGAGCTGTTAGTCAAAACATGTTACAACTGAAAGGGCATCGTTCTGTTGGTGGTATTAGAGCATCACTTTACAATGCCGTAACATTGGAAGAGACAGAAACTCTAGCTATTTATATGAAAAAATTTTATAAAGAAAATAATTAATTATAAAATTTATGATCTCCTTCTTATTCCTTTTTCTTACATATAAATTTTATACTAAGTATTATACATAAATTATTTTAAAACATTTTTATGTACAACATTATTTCCTGATCTTAACTTTCTATCGTTGAGATATTCTTATCATTTCCATCATCCTTTAATGAATGTTTTATAAAAGTATCCTCTAATAATTTCTCTAGTTTAAAATTGGTGCCTTTTAATCCATTAGCCACCCTTTTAGCCCACTATAAAATAATTGAAATAATTATGTAAATTATTACATTAATATCATAACATCATTTCAAGCATATAAATTATAAAATATAATAATATTTTCATTAGTATTAATTTTAAAATATAGTCTAAAGCTATCTTTATAAAATTATATAAATAAATTTTTTAATTTATGAAATATGATATAGAATTATTTAAAAACTGAGTAAATCTATTACTCACTTTATACTAATATAAATGAATTTTAATTTTTTTCAATATATTCTTAATATAATAATTCTTAATAGTCAAATACAGAATAATATGTATAAAAATATTAAAAATAATATCGTATTTATTTGTAGGATTATATTTTCTAGTAACTCATCAAACTAAATATTAATTATATCGTAATGTTTACCTTAAAATATTCATTTACTCTTTCTTTTGTCCAGCCTTCTGGTGTTTCTTTTTCTAAGTCTCTTAAATTATATAATTTATCAGCAAGTTTAACTAATTTGGCTTCATAACTACTACTTGCTGCATGTATTATTTGTAACCTTTTTCTTTCTTGTTTTGGTAAACTTTTATCATCTGTCACTTCCTCTACTATTTTACGCACTTTCTCTCCAAAATGACTTTCTATTTCTTCAAAAGTTGTATTGGTATCTTCCACAGTATCATGCAGTAAAGCAGACATTATTACAATAGGATCATAAACTTCTCCCTCTTGAATCAATATATTTGCAACACCTAGATTGTTAATATAACATGATGATGAAACTTATAGGCAAATTTTATTAAAAAATTTTATTCATTTGAAAATATTACCAATAGGATGGTTAATGTAAGGAGTTTTTTCTTTATTTAATCGCCTTTGATTACTATGTTTTATAGCTGCAAAATTAGTGCACCCTATTATTAATGGCATAAGCTCATTTTGCGTTAATTTACTGTCACTACACATTTTGATTTCCATTTTTAATTATTACATAAAAAAAGCTGTACTAACTTTACACTTAACAAATCATATTATATTAATGTTATCGGGTCAAATATTATGGATTACGAACATTAAAAATTAAATGTTGCAGCTAATTCATAACCTTAAACAATTTGAGATTAATAAGTTCTATTGAATATGAAATTATACAGGCAAATAAAATACAAATCATATATTCTAACACTTCACTTTTTTATTTTCAAAATTGTGTAAAAAAAATTTTAGTCTTCTACATTCGATTGCTAGCACAAAAATCTGTTATTGCTTTTTCAAAGTACATAACAAAAAAAAAAAAAAAAAAAAAAACCAAAAAAACAAATATAAGTGCCAAGCCGATACTAAAAAAATAGATTTAGGCTAAAAAGTCTAGCTTCTTTCAAATGAATTTAATTGGCAATTATTTATAATTTTATTTTCAATGTGAATAAAATATACGAAAATGTATGAATACATAATTTCCAATTTTAATAAATAATGGTATAAGAATTTTAAAATCTTTTATATTTAAATTTATCAGTGCCCTCTGGTTGCAGTAGATTGATCTAGAAAATCAGCGATTATAATTATGAAGCATGCGCATAAATGTTAACTTTACACATCCAAGAGACGTATAATTTATTTAATTCTATTGTTATTTATGCTTTAGTAATAAATATTTATTGTAATATAGTGAAACGGTAATGGCTTATACGGATAAATAAATAAAAAATTTTAAATTAATCAACTATTGTTTAATATAAAAGTTTACCCAACACCTGAATTTTGTTATCAAAATAATTTGAGAAACGCAAATTAATGCAATTTCTGTTAGAAATGGAATGCCGTCAAATTACTTTTTGTAAAAGAATTCGGTGGATCTACATATAGTGTTTGAAAATTATTTTAATTTGAACATATAAGAAAAATAAAATATTATTTATTTTAAAAATGGTGATTTATGGTGTTTATATAGTCTCCAAGTCTGGTGGTTTGATTTTTAATCATGACCATAATGTTCCAAAAATTGAAATTGAAAAATCTTTTAATTTTCCACTTGACATTAAATTAGGTTATGAAAATAAGAAAATAATTGTAACATTTGGCCAAAGAGATGGAATAAATGGTAATTCATTACAATATCTATAAAAAAAGTTGTTGATCACTTAAAACTGTAAATATGCACCAAATTGTATAATTTTATAAATTTTATATTATTAAAATAACAAAATCTTTAAATAAATTAAATAAGAAAGTTTTTAAAATCTTAAATAACATTACATATTTAAGATATATATATTAAAAATTTTTATTGAATTTTAGTGGGACATGTATTAGCATCTGTTAATGGACAACCAGTGACTGCTAGAGAATTAGAAGATGGTAGAGATGTCATAGAAATGCTTGAAAAGCCTGAAAACTTTCCTGTAACCTTAAAATTTACTCGTTCTAAAATGACAACAAATGAGAAAATTTTTTTAGCCTCAATGTTTTATCCTCTTTTTGCAATTGCAAGTCAACTTAGTCCAGAACCCAGGTGTTCTGGTATAGAAGTTCTTGAAGCTGATACCTTTCGATTATATTGTTATCAAACTTTAACTGGTGTTAAATTTATGATTATTTCTGAACCATCTCAACCTGGAATGGAAATTTTATCAAAAAAAGTATATGAATTGTATGCAGATTATGCGTTAAAAAATCCTTTTTATTCATTAGAAATGCCAATTCGTTGTGAACTATTTGAAACAAATTTACAAAGTCTTTTAGAAACTGTAGAAAAGTCTGGTATTACTAACGTATAATTTAGATAAATTAATTCAAAAGTCATTGTAAATATTACATTATTATAAAATCAATAAAATAAATAAATACTTCTTTTGTAAAATATTACATGTAAATAAGTTAATGTTAATATTTAAACATTAAAAGTATGTGATGTAATATAAAATTTATATTTATTCAATAAATTATAATTTTTATATGTAATAAATGAGATTAAATATTAATAAAATATTTGAATAAATCTTTATTTTTATCTGCTTAATCTATTGCACTAAATAATAATAAAGATTCCACAGTAATGAAATAATTATCTATGGAATTTTATTCCAAGCTTTTTTTCCATCGCCATTTCCAATCTAAAATAATAGAATTGGTAATTAAAAATATTATTATATACATTTATAAAAATTTATTTAAATAATATGAATTTCGTATTGATAAAATCTGTTTATTGTATTGCTACCTTTTCTGTCAGTGTGTCAATACAAGCCATTCTAATTGAAGCAACATTTGCTGGTGAATCTAATCTAAAGTATCCATGAATATTCATTTCTGCCCGAGATGCTTTAATAGCTTCTTTTATTGCGAAGAAAATAGAAGATGCCAAAAATAATGGCGGTTCTCCTACAGCCTATAAATTATTTAAATTTGATATATTTTAATATACAGATGTACTTCATCATTTTTTATCTGACCTTTGATGAATAAACTGCTCTGGGATTCCTTACACCTTTTAAAAGAGTAACATTAAATTCTATAGGAATATCTGTGAACCCTGGTATTTTATATGCTCCTGGACCGCGACTATAAATAGATCCTGTCGGAGAATAAACCATCTCTTCCATTGTAAATAATCCGTAACCTTGAATGAATCCACCCTCTACTTGGCCGATATCTATAGCAGGATTTAAGCTTTTCCCGAGATCCATGACAATGTCAGTTCGTAAGACCTTTTAAAATATAGTATAAATAATAAAAATAGACAAATCAAATAAAAAATGCAATAGTTTTAATACTTTACCTGATGATCTCCAGTAAGACAATCAATTTCGACCTCGGCACAAGCAGTACCATAAGTAAAATAATTGAATGGATGCCCACTATTAGTATCTATATCATAGTCTACATCAGGAGTCCTATAAAATCCAGTCGCCGATAAGCTTATTTGATTTAAATAAGCTGTTCTTATCCATTGTTCCCACGTTCCTTCTGGATTAGCATCTATGATATGTTTAATTCGATTCATGATTTCATTACAAGCATTCTATAAATAAATAAATAAAATAAATGTCTGATAATCAATAATTTGAAAAAAAAAAAACTGCTGTAACTACCATTACAGCCATTCCATTTATGTCGGAGCCTACACTCGCCGCTGTCGCTGAAGTATTTGCAACTTTATCTACAGCTGTTTCAGATATATGTATTTTTTCTGATTTTACTTTTAAAATTCTACTGGCAACCTGAATGTAAATGCTTTTATTATTAAATAAAATTAGAATTCTTTTATATTTTCTTTTATAATTGGTTTAATAAATTACAAACCTGGATCATTTTTGTGTGTAATCCTTGACCCATTTCAACGCCCCCGTGATTCAAGAGTACGGAACCGTCGACGTAAATGTGAACAAGTGCTGCACCTTGATTTAGAAAAGCCGTTGTAAAGGCAATACCAAATTTTGTGGGTACAACCGCAAAACCTCTTTTTTTAAATCTGTTCTCTCTAATAAAATCAATTAGACTCAATCAATACAACATTCGTCCGTTATGAGTTTTATTATGAAAGCATAATTTATTAATTACTTATTGAATCTCTCGACTTTTTTCATTCGCTCCTTGTAATTCGACGAAGCAAGACATTCACTCCAACATTGTCTCAATGTACAATTTTCGAGTTTTTGTTGGTAATGCGTAGTGTCACATTCTTTGTACAAGTTCACTTCTGAAATCTGAAATAAACAATTAAAAGTTTAATTCATCCTCGCACAAAGAGACGTATGCATGTATGTATGTATGTATAGACGTACGTATGCATGTATGTATGTATGTATAGACGTACGTATGCATGAATGTATGTATGTATAGACGTACGTATGCATGTATGTATGTATGTATAGACGTACGTATGCATGTATGTATGTATGCATAGACGTACGTATGCATGTATGTATGTATGTATAGACGTACGTATGCATGTATGTATGTATGTATATTTATGTGTATTTACGTATGTAATTTAGAATTATAAAAATAGAACTGTGAATATACTTTTATAACATCACGTCCAAGATAGTCAGCGATATGACGAATAATATGTTCGGCAGCAAACATCCCTTGAGGTCCACCGAAACCTCGAAATGCCGTATTAGATGGTAAATTAGTTTTGCATAAATATCCGCAAACTTTAGCGGCTGGTATCTTGTAAGAATTTTCAAAATGAAGCATTGCGCGCACTAAGACCTAATTAATGTAACGTTATTTAATGAATCTTTAATGAAAAATTTTAAAATTTTTATCGTTCTTGTATAAGCTTACAGACGGTGAAAGATCTATTGAATAGCCAACATTAGTATAAATATGGATTTCTATGACATTAATCAATCCGTCTTTGGTAAACCCTACTTTATATTTATGCAAAAATGGGTGTCTCGTGCCAGTCATCATCATATCTTCATCTCTATCTAACATACATCTCACTGGTTTTCTTAGTCTAATACAGAATTATAATAAGACAATATTTTATGTAATCGGAATTCCTTACATTAATAACATAAGCGATTAATAAATTTGTCGGTTAATTTTCACAGTAAATATAGAAAATAAAACTTTCAATTTTTCAAAATTGAAAAACCAATTTCTACTTCGGTTGATCAAATATTCATAATAATTGGAAAAAATTATAAAAAAATTTCAATAAGGATAATTATATTTTATAAGAGAATGTACCAGGTTCGGTAAATTTAAGGTTTAGAGAACTGCAACAGTATGTTTCAAAACATATCGTATCATTAATAAAGTTAATTATATTAATTGAATTATAATGATTATCGGAGTTATTTCAATAAAATTATTAAAGTATCGAATAATAAGTAAAGGTTACGTAAAATTCTAGAAGTAATGATTCGATATGCGCTACCTGTGGGCAGCAAACGCAACGGGTAGTGCAACAAGTTGCGCTCGAGATTCTTTCCCACCAAAACCACCACCGATTCTCTTTACGCGAACGTTAATCCTATTCATGGGTACATCGAGAAGGTGTGCGATGAGTTTCTGAATTTCGGAGGGATGCTGTGTCGAACAGAAAACTTCCATTTCATTTTCTTCCCGGGGAATGGCAAGGGAACAATTCGTCTCCAAGTAAAAATGCTCTTGACCGCCCATTTTTACTTGGCCTTCTAATACATGATCAGAATTAGCAAAGGCCTCGTCGACGTCTCCTATTATTATTTGTTTATTATACTCGTAGAATGAGTTGGCTTTTATTGCATCCTAAAAATAAATTTTCTTTCTTTGATAATTACGATTAGCCAATTAATTATGTAGTCATTGTAGCTATTTATATTATTCACACCTCAATTGATATTACGATCGGCTCAATATCTTCGTATTCTACTTTTACCATTTTTGCTGCTTTTTGCGCTGTAAATTGATCGTTGGCTACAATGGCTCCGATTATTTGCCCTTGACTCGTCACCTAAATCAAATGGTAAAAAGAATTAATTAAATTCTATTATTGCAATTTTTACATTATTCAATAGAGCCGTTTGTAATTAATACTGATCGCGATTCACGCCTGTATCCCCGTCAAGTTATAATGTACAACGAATGACCAATAAAAAAAAGAAAAAGATGAAAGTTTGTTTCATTGACTCTTCTGTTTTCGCCTGTATATATTTATTTTTAAAACTGTAGATACACAACGTGAAAAAAAATACTGCGATATACGTACCCGTTCAGAAATGAATACTTCCTCATCATGTACAATTGGACCGACGAGTCTTCTTTCTTTTGAAATATCATTAGCATCGTAAAAAACCACAACTCCGTCAACTTTAAGTGCTTCGGATGGATCGACTTTTACAAGTTTAGCATGCGCTTTCGTTGATAATACAAATGCCATATAAAGTTCTCCATTGATTTTAGGCATATCATCTAAATAAGTAGCTTCTCCAGTCACCTGCTTGAATGCACTGGCATGAACGATAGGCTTTCCGACTAAATCATGTGAATTCTCATTTTCAGGAATCTAAACAAATTATTATAATATTATTATTTATTCTCCAAGATAATTTAAACGTTATTCCCTTTGATTTCTTTATAAATTATTACAATTTCATAGTACTGTGAACTTTTTGGCGGGATGTAATGGAATCCTTCTGCAGCGGATTCATATTCCATGGGCAAGCTTTCCAAATCGATAATGTCATTTCGAAGCTCTTTAGATACGTTTATGAAGCCTTTAAAGAATAAGCTTCACAAAAAATTACATCTTCATTTATTCTATTATTATTTTGCGTTGTATATCAATGCTTGTCTTTAGTACCTTAATGTTAAAACTCTTCGATACGAAACCATTCCACCCGGAGCATCACCAGACAGAAGAAGTTCTTGGAGAAGTGAATTTGTAATAAATTCCACTATTTCTTCATTCCATTTACTAAATAGAACAAATATTTACTTAATTATACCTATAGATATAATTCCCTTTAAAACATTGAATGAGCAAAATCAATATATATATATATATATATATATATATATATATATATATATATATATTGCATTTACCATATTAAAATAGATGTTTTATTTTTTTTTTATTTTTTTATAAATACATAAGCTTTGTAAAGCTACTTTTTATTTGTTTAATTATTTTTATTAAAATCTTAATTATTTTACCGTCCTTGCGCAGCTTTACAAGTTTTTCTTGCTAAAACAGTAGTTGGCGCCATACCGCCGAAAGCCATTAAAAGTTTTTTGACAGTGTTTGTACCAGTTTCAAAAATAACATTCATAGCTAAATTAACTATAGCAATATCATCTTCTCTTCTTTTTGCTTGTTTGTATCCGACAAAGTATTGATTCTGAAAGTTTGTCAAAAAATTCATATTTTTTTTCTTTTTCTTTTAATTGATATTAAAAATAATTATATTTGATTTTGTTATTTTACTGGTGTCGAAAAAGGAATTTCTATTGATACTAATATTTCGTCCGCGACAACAATGTTACGTCTATATCCAGTGAAAAATGTATGGTCCATTTTAATTTTTCTGTATCCTCTCTCAAGGCTACAAAGATTTAATGTAACATCAGCAGCTATTAAGATTGGATTCATATCGGATATCGGGCTTCCTGTCATTATGTTTCCTCCAATAGCCTAATTTAAAATATTTTTAAATATTCTAGGAAAAAGGTCTTCTTAAAAATAATTTTTAAATTACATAATTTAATACGAAAATGAACATACAGCGACATTTCTAATTTGTTTGCCTGCAAACCAATGTAAAATATCTACTGCTGCTTTAAAAATTCGTGTTTTATATTCTGAAACAACAACTTCAAATCAATATAATCTTATTTAATAGAAAAAATATAGTATTTCAAATTTCGTAAATTACCAGATTTTGTTTTAATTTCATCTCTAAATGCCTCTTCTAATTCGCTTAAGGTAACACTCGCTCCAATTATCAATGTACTAGCTGATTCTGTTATAGCCCGCATTTCTTTTATTTGCATAGGTGAAATTAATACCGGATAGACTAAGCGCTTAAATTTAACTTCAATACCTAAATATTAAATAATATTTGAAAATACTAAAAATTTAAAAACGATTTTTTAATAACATTTATTCTTTATTTTATCTATATACAATTACTTAAAAATTATATATTTCTATAATATACCGTTTTTTTATAAATGCAATAAAACAATTATTATTAAAAATATTTACCAACTTCTGTATTTCCTACAATAATTTTAGCATTTGGATACTGATGTTTCAATATTAGAAGCTCCTTTAAACATGTAGGTCTATACCATGTAATTTCGTTTCCTTTAAAAATTAGATACTCATTATCGTACTTTGCAGATAACTGAAATTTAATTATTATAACTAATTACAAATATTTTTTATGCCCTACTTTTATTTTTTAATTAAAAAATTACTTGTAATTTTGGAGGAAAAATTGGTTCTTGGGTAGGATTATATGGTACAAACTTCTTAGAATTAAAAAGTTCAGTTGCTTCAGATGTGAAGGCTTTTTTACAACATGCATTTCCCATTGCACAAGTTTTTTCGCCACTGTCCATAACATTTATTTCTATTGACCTTTGACATTGTTCCCATTCTTCTGTAAATGTCTTGAATCCTTCTATAATCGGTCTGTAGCCTGTACATCTACAAAGGTTACCTTAAAAATATAATAATATAATTATCGTCTGCCAATAATTAAATGATAAATATTCCTCGATAATATTGATTACGTATTTGATAGAATTTACATATAAATAAAAACTAACGAAATAATTATTATCATCCTAATAATATAATTGCAAATCATTAAATAAATGCATTATACGCATATATATTATATCTATATAAATAATAGAAAACTAATACACAAACCTTGAAAAGTAATTTCTAAATCAGTCATTGTTGGTTTCGGCAAACTTCGTAATAACGCATACATTGACATAACTATCCCAGGAGTACAAAAACCACATTGCGAACCATGTGATTTTGCTATTCGCTCTTGTACTGGGTGAAGTTTTGTTCTCGTATTACCAATACCTTCGACAGTAGTAACAGCCATGCCGTGTACGGCACAAACTGGGATTAAACATGCATTTGCTGCTAGGTGACTAAATTTTTTATGTAAGATAAAAATAAAGATGTAAGAATCGCGGATAACATTGTAATACATTTTTACCATAGGCTTTAAAGAAATTACTCTTAATACACTCTTGTACTGCATTATTCTGTTGAATACTTTTTTTTTAATAAAATAAAGAAATAACGATATTATATTGTACTTTGTATTTTATGTATATTGTACTATTGTATCACCACTTAATATTATGATAATATACTAAAGTATATTAAATTAATTACATTTAAATATTAATTTTTAATATTATATTTTAATACGTAATTAAATAAGGATATAAATAAGAATGCCTGTCAAAGTAAATCAAAGTAATATATTCATCTATAGATTTTCAGTATCGGCATATTGGCGTTTTAAAGTAAGTAAAATCACATGAGAAGATGCAACGAATTTCAACTTCTTATATCAATATAGATAAATGGCTAAGCTTTCATAAATTAATTAATATTGATTAAAAAATATCATATATCTTGCTCGTATTAAAATTATTTACATCTCTGGTATGGCGTAAATTATTTGATGTTCGCCAATAATGATTTATATATCATGGTGCTTATTATATACTCAAACATAAGCGCATGTGCATACATAGTAGTAATAATTAAAAAATATGTAATAAAAAAATCTTCAATACTGTCGCAAAGGCGGATGTTTGTTAATTTAAATCTGTCGAATATATTATCCGAACGGATAGTCGCGTTCGGCGCGAGAAAAAGCTCAATTTCCAGAAAATCGCCGCAGCACCTAATAAATCAAATACATGCAAAATAATTAAATCATCACGTCCATAAATTATTTAAAATTTGTGTTTCATAATTGATTAAATAACGAAATGAGTTCTTATTTATTGCTATAGTTCAATGATTTTGCATTGAATACGATAATATTAAAAAAAGGATACACAATTTTATTTGTATTACGATCGAATTTTGATAACATTACAGTGCATGCTCCGCATCCTCCTTCAGCACAACCAAGTTTTGTACCAACCAAACCTACTGCATTAAATTGTTAAGGATAATTTTTAAAATTTCTTTTATTTTTAATAAAATCAAGCACTTAGTAGTGATTGTTTTATTATAAGCTATTTTTTTTATTTTTAGAATTATATTTAAATACTTTTTTACTTAAATAGACTCTAATATTAACAAATACTAATTAAATATATATAACTTAATATTTGCTTTCCTTTTTCGATATTTAAATAAGAAAACTGTATAACAAAATATTTTAAAATTATAAAGTAATGCTAATGATATGTTTCAAAAAATACGTGTTAACAGATTAAAAAAATGTTTTACTTGTCATGAAATAAGTATTTTTATATAATTCATCGTATTAAAAATTATGTGGTAACTCTTATATAAATTTTAAATTGATACCTTAATCAAAAAAATATCTTAAAGATCTTTTATCGGTATTTTAATTTATAACAACAATATAAATAATCTAATATCAATGTAAAAACAATCTATTTTCATAAAAAATTAAATTTCAAAATAAATTGGCAAATATTAATATTTTAAGTATATAATAGAAGTGGAATTATGTTTAAAAATTAAGTGGCTAATATTTCATATTTTCTATGAAACTCATGGAAAATGTTTAATTTATTGAAACAAATACCATTATTTATTTTAATAATGTTAAAAATTTTTTTTATCTTTTATGAAATGTAAAATTAATTTAACGATGATATTTTTATAATAACTAATTGTTTTATCAAAATCAATACACAAATAATATCTTATTTACTTATAAATTAAATATTTCCAATTTAAAATGTTATCAATGAACAAAAATATATAATAAGATAAATAAAAAAGAAAATATTATTTTTGTATGGAATTGACTTAAAATGAAAAAGGATACACTTATTTCGTAAATAATAAATTAAAGTCCATATTGGGTCAACATTCTTTTCTGTTACCTAAAAAAAATAAGATAAATATTTTTTAAATATCAATAAGGTTTTTATTGAACGTAATATGTATTTTGAAATATCGAAGTTGTATTGATACTTTGCAGTATAAAGTCAAATGAGAAAAGATAATTTTTTATAAACTTTAAAAATAATGAAAAATATTTAAAGAGAGATATAGAAAATAATGAGATACAGAGAAATAAATATATAGAATGAAAGATAGAGGGAGGGAGGGATAAGGATACAAATATAAAGAGAAAAAGAACATGCGTACGGAAATGTAGAAGCGCTAAAGATAATAAACAATGTGATGCAGTTACAATAAAGAAAGCAAGAAAATAATAAAACTTAGGATCTGTCAAATAATTTATGACGTTATAATTGAATGAAGAATATGCAAAGATATAATTTACTGAAAAAATACTAATTAATAACAAAACTTTCTGGCTTTATTTATTGTAAATTAATTATTTTTATTATACTTTGATGATAATTCATTAAAAACTAATTTCTTTGCCTTTATATAATTAGAAATTTTTCTACATCTATTTATCTGTTTTATAAAATTAAATTATTTAAAATAGAAAATTAGTATTAAATTATTATTGATTAATTTATAAAATTTCAGAATTTTTCTGAACTCTAAAAGTACTGTGCCTACAATATTTTTACAGTATTACTATGACATTCATATTATTAAAAAAATTTGCTTAGAATATTAAACTAATCCACGTAATATTACTTCAATAAAAAACCTTTTTATATAATATTCAAAGTCACATTTTTATTTTAAATTATATTACATTGTTTTCTATTAATACAAATCAAAGACTAGATATCAAATATACTTTGGTATTTCATAAAAATAACTATTATTTTAATTTTTTACAATGAAACTTAAATTAATTAAATCTAATGAATAAGATATAAATTTATTATTCATTACAATTTGAATAAGTAAACGTTTTCTTTTAATTTAAATTATATAATTTTTTGATAATATTATTATTTAATGAACTTAAAGAATACTAGACTTTATAATATAAATAAATGTAGGAATCTGTACTTGTATTAATGAGGATTACGTGTTTAAATGCTTATTAATGTAATAAAACGAGATAAAGAATATAATTGTAGTTATGATTAAATATGATTAATTTTAACATAAAATAGTAATATTAATTAAAAATACTTGAAAATGAAAATAATATGTTTATACGTAAATAAAATTTTACAGTGTACATACCTCTATACCATTTACGTAGAAAACGAGAATGTTATTAATATTAGTCTCGTGTGATTCTTGATAATTTTCAAAACCTTCATTCATAGCACTTTTATTTTTTAAATCGATGGTATTCATATTTTTCCACAAATTTATATTACTATTTTTGGAAATTAAAAATGATAGTTTGTAAAGGTTTATAATCATTTTAAATACTTGTATATTATAAAGAACAGCATATGATTAAATATATATAATATGTGCAATAAACAAATAATTATATTAACGGTCGAGTGAATATTAAATCTTTATAAATTATCTTTTATAAGGTTTTAATTTGCTGAATATCTAGTTTTTCCGTTTATTATTAATATAAATTATTATTGTTTTAACGAATGTTCAATTAAACACTTAAGTTATAAAATGATAATCTTCAATTTTTCTTATTTAATTTAAATAATGTAAAAACATTTTAATTAATTATTAAATATATATCAAATCATTATTAGTCTTAAATAATAAAAACTATTTTAAAACAATATTGTAAAATATTCACTAAATAAGATATTATAAAAATAAATATTAATTTTAATAATAAATATCATTAGTTGTATAAATAACAGATATTGATTATACGTTGCAGACATCTAGAATCAATATATGGAATATAAAATTATGTTTATGTTTAAAAATATTAATTTTAATTAAATAATTTATTAAATTTAATAAATTTAATTTATTAGATTTCTTTTGTTACATTATTATTTATATTATTACAAATTAATAATTTTATTAACTCATATTTGGATGAACTAATTTTATATTTTACGGCTAAAAATAGTTTGCAGAGTATAATTATTTTAATAACTTCTTGTACTGTAATATATTTTATATTAAATAATTTATTTGCTTTTCATAATCATTCGGTTGATTATGTATTATTTGTGTATTGTTATTATAATCTTTATATAAGTAAATTATTACTCTTGATTGTATTAATAAATAGGTTATCAACCTATCATTTTTATTTTTAATTTATTGTTTTATAAATATTAAGTAAGAATTATATTATAAATAGTCCAAATAAAATTTAAAATATTGAGCAGTTTGTAAATAGTGTTTCCAGATTAAAAATAATAATTAAATTTCGGAAATGATATTTTTGTAATACTATTGTTGATCGAATCGATAAAATTGGAAGAGATCCTCGAATTGATTCAATGACAATATAAAAACAAATACATACACTAGTTACACAACAATCAATTTATAAAAAATCTGCACTGTAGAATAACTAATCATAATATCGTCTTTTTATTAATTGATAATACATAGTTTTCCGAACACAAAAAATTAAGAAAACCGAGCACATGCTTATATACATACCACTTAGAGTTTAAAGTTCAAGACACGCGACTTTTGGTTCTCTAACGATTCACACTTGTTGTTGAACGGTGACTATATGTAAAGAGGAGCTTGTATCATTTCGTTTACAAGTTGTATCTAAAATAAAACAAAGATACAAGCAAGGATAGAGAAGGGATAATCACTTATACGGGGAAAGAGATATATGTATGAGTGACGCGCGCAACAAATATGAAAATCAAAATGTAATTTGTTTAAAGCAGATGAGACGTTTAGTATACATTAATAAAAAAATAAAATTAACGGCAATGTGAATTGAAGGGAGATAATGTGTGCAGACGTAATTGCACTCATTACATTTTACGTAATATGGATATTTCTATGCGCAGATGTTGTTGCAATGATTTATCTCATTTATGTGCAATATGATCGATGCTTTTGATATCTTTATTAGAAATAGTGCTAAACTTAAGCATTCTGGTTGGTTAATAGGAAATTATTAATTTATTACTAATATAAATATGAGGTCGCACTGTATTCATTATATATATATGTATATATATACGTATAATAGTTTATTTTTTAAAAAACTGAGTTCACTATATTTAGTTATCAAAAATTTAAGTATATTTTTATAATTTTTGCAAATATTTACAATTTTGCAGATTAATTAATTATATTATTCTAAAATGACAATTTTTATAAACATTTAATATAAATCAGAATAAACAACAAAGCAAAAGATTATGGTCATTAATTATATAACAAGGTAATATTGAAAAAAATATAAGATAGTTAATAAATTTATAAATAAAAACATTAAAGTGTTTTTTAGAACACTGTATTAATTTGAAAATTAATTTAAAACTATTATTTGCATTGACAATTAATAGAACATAAAAATTAAAATATAATATAGATTATAGAATATATTGAACATTTATTTAATATTTGACTGTGTTTATTATTTTACCTTTAATATTTATTATTTATACTTTATTGTATCTAAAAATAATTTTTTTTATATTTTAATCAATTAATATTAAATTTGTGCTTAAAAATTAATGTTAATTTCTTAACAATCCTAAAGATCATAATTTCTTAATAATTTTAGAGAGTAAAAGTAGTTTTTAATATATGAAAAAAATAATTTCAAGTATAAAAATGTAATAAATATCTGACATTGATCAACCTTTCTCTAAATACTTACAAAATATATCTTGAATTTCTATTTACAAATGATATCTATACTATCAAGCCTATCCAGATAATGCATATCTCATCGTGAGGTATTTATACTTATTTAAGATTTGATAATTATATTTTACTCGAAAAAAAGCTAAAAACTAAATTTTAAAATAATTAAATCGATTCCTTTTGAATTATTGCAGATTTCAGAATACATTAAGTGCATTACTTATTATTAATAATCATAATAAATTCTTAATTTTTTTATGAAATATTACTACTGTAATGTATAAAAAAATATTTTTATTTATATCTGAATAAAAATTAAATCTGTGTATTAATATTAGTTTTAAATTAGTATTAATATTAAATAATATCAATAAAATAAAATATTATAGATATTATACATGCTATAATAGATATACCTATTTATCTATTTTTTTATTTTTTAATAAGATATATATCCTTATTACTGTTCCATATAAAAAGCAAGAATAAATTCTACGAATACTTTAATTGAAAATAAAAATATTTAAAAATCATCCAACTTTAAAATATTTCATGTTTCAAAGGTATTATATTCAATTATTATATCAATTTCAATTAAATTTATTCTGGAAGTGTATCAAAAAGCTTTTTAATTAAACTATTAGAAATCATAATCTCATGTAATAATAATGATTCAAAAATATTTAATTAATATTAATAAAAAATTTTTTCTTCGAAGGTGTTTGAAGACGAATGCAATAATTACTAAGCAGATATGGTAAATAGATATTAATCATCAAATTATGTAAACTATAAATAATATTTAATTCATTTTAATGTATTTACAAGATTTCTTAATCCTATGAAACATTTTCAATATAATGTATACTTTCTATTTTATCTTCTGAGATTTAAAAAATTTTTTTTATTAATAATTTTTCTGAATAAATAGTGGCAATTAAAATTTTAAATCTTTTATAAAATATCATTAATTTGTCAAATTTCATTCTTATCATATTTGATAGACTTTCTTATAAAATTATTTAAATTTAAAAAGTAAGAAAGGCTACATCTAAATTTAACACAGCTGTTTTTTAAAACAGTTTATTTATTTGAAAAATATTTATTTTTTATTACTGGTTCCAAATTTATTTAAAATATACCTTACATAATTTATTAAGTAATTGAAATTAAATGCTATACACGTTTATTTTACCAAGGAAATTATATGATTTACAAAAATTTTTTTAACGAAAATATAGAGTATAAAACATATATTTTTTTTTCTTTTTTATTTGCTAATATTATTTAAAAAATTTAAGTTAATAATGATAAGAATATAAAAATACACAGCAAATTTTGAAAATAATAATTATATTTAATATCATATTATATTTAAAAATTGGTTTAGTAGTAATAGTTTCTAAAAATTAATTGCTTAAATATTTATTCAAAGAAATTAAAAGTGGATAATTGTTACATTTAAAATTTTTTCAAAAAAAAAAAGAAAAAAAATACATTTCAAGAAATATTGACAACATTTTTTACGAAATATTATCTTATGTAATGTATTTTTGTATTAATAAATACCGTTTTATTCATCGAATAAATTTTATATATTAAATATATTTTTAAAATCCTTATTTTATAACGTGATATATAATTTGTTAAAATATATTTATATAATATTTTCTCTATTTTAAAGAAAGCCAGTAAGAAAACTAGTTATTTAAATAATTAACCTCTATTTACTTAATATTTTATAAAATTTTCTATATTATTGCATAATATGTATGTAACACTTTTACTTGAACACTTATTTATATATTAAATTTATATTTTATAGAAAATGATAATAATATGATATATTTCTAAAAAATTTATCATAATAGCTATATCTTAATTTTTTTATATTGATTATTGTTTCCAAATATATTTTATATAAATAATAATAATCGAATTACAAATCTTCTTAATTATTTCAACAATTATTTTCATGACCAATGTATTAAAAAATTTAATTTTTTACTAAAATTAAATAAGGTACATTTATGTTAATTTCATCAAAATTTCGCGTAATTCAAAAAATAAATAATCTTTCACTCATGTTCTATAGTACACTAATTTAAAAGATTTTGTAGCCTTATCTGTGGAAAATACATTCAAATTAAACTTAAAGTAAGAAATCTTATCATGATTATTAAGCCAAATAAGAATGATGTATTAAATATATATTTAATCATATAACCATACGCAATCATTAAATTTTATATTAAGAAAAAGAAAATAATGAAAAATAAAAGAAATCTAAATCTAAATCTACAAATCTAAATATAAAAAAAGATTTAAATTCGCTAATATTGATTTATATATCATAGTACTTATTATATACTCATACATAAGCGCATGTGCATACATAGTAGTAATAATTAAAAAATATGTAATAAAAAAATCTTCAATACTGTCGCAAAGGCGGATGTTTGTTAATTTAAATTTGTCGAATATATTATCCGAACGGATAGTCGCGTTCGGCGCGAAAAAGCTCAATTTCCAGGAAATCGCCGCATCATATTAATCGTAATAGTTTACGATATATACTTTATTGTTATAAATACATACCCTCAACAATTTCAATAATATTCATTTTATCTTTTCTCTTTCTTTTGCCATTTTTTACAACATTAATTCGCGTTAAACGAATTATTGTGAGAATTTCATTATTGTGATTGTGAATATATGTATGACTGTATGAATGTATTATAATAATTCTTAGTAAACAATTATTTATAGTTATTCATAATTAAAAAATATAAATTTTCAATGAATCGCAAATACTTAATTATACGTAGAATCTTGATGTAATGCAAAATATAAAAATATGTTAATTATCTTTATACAGAAAACTTTTTTTGATATTGAAATTGTAAAGCAAGTGAGTGTCGTTAATTTATTATTCAAATTAAACATTATAAAAATATTTTTAAATTGTTTAAACTAAATATTTCATTAAAAAAATAACTATTTATTTTTTTACACTTGCATACAAGATTTTATATAACATGTCTTCTGCATAATCTCTTAAAGCAATAAAATATGAAATAAATTTATAGGAAAATTATTTAGAAAGCAAAATAGTATATTGATATGTAATATGTACGTTGAATGTAATATGTATGTAAATTTTGCCTCATATTATTAAAATGAATTCTATAATTTTATTAATTTCAAAATTTTAAATATTTCAAACGCTCAGACATTTTTTAGTTTTCATGTTATACTTATTAGGTCAAAAAATTCCTACAATATTTTTTAATGTCGTGTAATTAATTATAAATATGAATTTCTGAAAATTTATCGTTAGATTAAATTTTCAATAATTATGTAATACATCAATTTTATGTATTCTATTTTCTTTATTAATTCAATGTAAAAATTTTTCTAATATAATAATTCAACATTTTTTACTATTTCAAGCTTTATATTCGAATATGTATATACAATATCGGTTTATACATTTTAAGAATCTATGTGCTTCATGATAAGATATTAAAAAACTAATTAAGAACATGTGATTGATATAAACATTTTATTAATTTAATCAAGAGATTAATTTATTATGTATTTCATTTACATAGTACTAACACATACTATGAATGAAACTATGTATATCTTCATCATTGTTTAATAATTCAATATTATAAGTTGAATTTTTTTTATACGTTAGACTATTTTAATTATTTTTGAAATATAAGGTTAAAGCTTTGTAAACCAGTAGTTTTTTAAATATTTGATTCAAATTAATATAAACTACTATCGTTTCGGTAGAAATACATATACTTTATTTATATTCGAACTGCTTCATGTTCTTCAGATTTAATTTTTTCATATTAATAATTTCATATTGTGATAACATTTAAACAAAAAAATTTACTTATCTTATTACAAATATATTCTGAATTGAATTCTTCTATATTATACTGAATTGAATTCTTCTATATTAGTATTTTCTTTAATTTGTTTTTGTAATTATTAAATTTTTGGAAAAAATATTTGCTACAAAACTTCTGTGATTTTAACTAACGTATAATAGTGTTAATAATTATACAACAAAGAAAATATTTTTTGTTGTATAAAAATACCAGTATCAAAAATTATAAACATTAATATATAATGTATATAGTAGAATGTTATACAATATAATGTTATGCAATGTAATAGAAATATATTATATAAGAAATACGTACAATAGTAAATTTATGTTTATATACTCATTTCATTTGTAATGCTTTATAGGTATTATGCTTTGTACATTTATAAAACGAAATTATTTTAAATTTTTAGCTAATACCAATTATTATCGTGGGTCTGTTTTTTTTTATATATATATTCTAGTATTCTATCAATAAAGGAAAATTTTTATTTTATTTATATGCAAACATACATATATTAAAACATATATTTATGTATATTTTATGAAAATAAAAATTAAAAAAATAATATTTAATTACGATGTTATTTATAAAAATATTTTAAATACTATTAAGAATTAATTTTATATCATTTACTTTTAAATTGATATATTTAATTACATTTAATATATATTTTAATGAGCAACTTAGGAGTAACTGAAAAATTCATATTATATATTAATATAAAGTCTAGTTTTCGATAACATTAGACTTGTATGTATGAAGTATAGCCGTCAAGACTTTATATATTAAGATAAAGTCTAGTTTTCGATAACATTAGACTTGTATGTATGAAGTATAGCCGTCAAGCTAATAAATTAAAATTTGTCAATTTTTCATTACGAATTAATTGAGATTGGTCGTGCAGATAGTAGAATATAAAATTCAATTTTGAATAAAAATTGAATCATTTAAGTTTTTCAATTTTTTGTCTGACTGCTTGAGAATCTGAAAACGGCTAGAAACAAAAAACCACAAACGTATAATATAATTAACATCAATGAAAAAAATCACCAAACATTATGAAAAATCAAGATAATCCAGTTAAGAAGTCAGAAAATATAAATTACATTTATTTTCTAATTAATATTTTTATTTTATAATTTATATATAACTCTATAAAATTAAAAACGTATTTAACAGTCGATAAGGTAAACAGTATTATATACTAATGTAAGTATACACCTACTCTCGGTATAATTCTCATTCTTATAAATTATATGTTTTATTTAATACTATTTGGAGAACAGAGATTCATATAGATTCTATAAAATAGGATGAAAAAAAAATCTTAATAAATAAAAATGAACTTAGAAAATAATCGATCAATTCAGGCTTTAACTACTTACTGTTTAAGTTCGTACGTTAGTCTATTTAATAATTAATTAGTTATGTATTAATTAATTATGATTTAATTTATCAGTGAGATATTAATTAGCATTTTCGTTATTTAGTGGTTAGTTTATTACTTAATTTCTTAGTTATTGAGAATTGTTTTGAGTTTAAATTGTAATCTGCGTTAGAAATTTAAGAATATCGTGTTTTCTAATTAGCGTTTGATTTCCAAAAGAAATTATAATAGTTGAATTTAATTTAGTATGGTTAGTTTTCATTGAATTCCATCCATCAGTAATATAAAGCAACTAACAATATGAGGTGAAAGAGGCTCATTAATCAACAAGTTACTTTTCTGAAAAAAAAACTACAACGAATTAGTAATAGGATCGGAGCACCGATGGAGACGAGATATCATTAATATAATACTTATACCTACCCATGTAACAGATTAAATAAGTTACAATATTAAATAATAAAGAAATCAATAATTAACAAATTAATTAAGAACTTTTACTTTTTGAACATTTTTTGAAAGAGCAAAAACTTATCTTTTTTAATTTTACTTGTATAGTTAATCTTAAGAAATTCATCCTTGAAAGTTAAAGTTTTTTAGAGACTTATAGAAATTAATTTAAACCGAGAATTAAAATCTCGAGTAATAATATTAGGAATTTGCTTGGCACTCATTATGGCTTCAATGGTGTTTTATAAACCGAGAAAGTTTTTAGTTTTTCAATATTCATCAATGTAATACTTTGTATTTTTTTACCATTTTCAAAGCTAAAATATTCTATTAAAAGATAAAAATTACTTTATGTATCAAACTATTAAAAAATCAAACTTTTAAAAATTCTTTCCAATAACTGATTACTCATTGCATTAAGAACTTTGACGATCATTACGATGTATTTAGTTCGAAAAAATTTTTAGTAAAAAGTATGATCATAAGTACAATAATCTTTTTTTTTGTTTGATAAATCTCACTTTCTTGAAACTGAATAAATCATATTTCATAATAAAATTATTATTACATATATTTAAAATCTTTGTACAAAATATCATAAATACATACATATATATATACATATTTACGTGTATATATATATATATACATATAAATAATTCAAAGCTTATATACAAAGTAGTTTCAATTACAGTAAATGACATTTTCAAAATTAATTTTTTAAAAAATATATTAAAACAATCTTTTGCCAGCCGTGCGTTCGTCGACTTTTAACTTTTTCGTAGTTTTTGGTGTTTGACTCAAAAACATTTTTCTTTTCCGAGTCTGAAAAATGATAAATTATTTGATTTATTTTTGTAGGTTTTTATTCAATATATTAAATATTCATTATTTTATAAAATTTACCTTCTTTGTTTCTTTAGCTGACGGCGTGTCGTTTCCTTGTTCTAGATCATTTTTCGAATCTTTAGAGACTGATGGGCTTAAATGTTCGAAAACGAAATTTTTATTACGAAGAGGGTTTATTATTTTCTTATTACTTTCCGGTAGATTTTGTGCTATTCGAACTAACGTGTCCTCTCCTCTCGACAAAAATGAGCCTCTCATACTAGACTAAAGAATTTTAAATAATGTTGAAAAGTCAAATTATATTTGATTAATTTGGATATTTCAATATAAAATTCACTTACAAACGATAAGCTTGAACTTTTCAACATTTCTGACGAGAAACTTGAATTAGTATTTAATAGCAAGTTTTTATTATTATTTAAATTATTTTTATTTGTTTTCGGATTGCCTAAAGATGATTTTATTGAGGATCGCAGACTTACTACTTTGAGTCCTAATTTAAATAAATTTTTCTCTGCAAAATCTTCTTTATCAGTATTTACATTTTTCTGCGACAATATACAAGTTTATTATCGATTAAATTAGTAAAATTTTAAACTAAATTCTATATGAAATATACCTCTTGTTCTTCGAGAAACTTTTGCTGCTCGTATCGTATTTTTCGCATTTGAGCTTCAACTTCAGTATCAACTTCATCATCGATTTCATCGTCATCATCATTTGTTCTAGGCACTAATTCACCATCGTCAATATTATCTGAAAATCAACAGTTATTTTGTAGAAAATCTTAATTTTATTGTATATGATATTTTAAAATAAATTTAATCGATAGCATGTTAATGTAAATATTGTAAACTCGATACGTAATATATAATTTGAATATGCAATAAAAATGATATAAAAGAAGCATTCGAATAAAATATACGATTGTAGTTACCAATATTTTTCCACTTGAACCTCCTCTCGCGACCAGCTCCATCATGCAAATCTCCATCGTCGAAAAGAAGTTCTTGTAACATTTTCACCTCTTTCTTATCCTGATCTAGCATCCGCTTGACATGAATTTTGTCCAATTGCTTCTTCATTTTACTTTCATCGAAATTTTCCATATCACCCTCTTCCAGGTCCAACTTATCCATGCCGTGTTCATCTTCATCGGCTGAATCCCAATCACTTTCACTCAATTCAGCCTCTTTATCAAGAAAATTTGCTGCCACTTTCTTAATTTCTTTTTTATGTACAACTACAATCTCATTTTCGTCAGAATCATAATCTATGTACTTATTGTCATCATCAAATATCTCTTCTTCCTCTTCTTCCGATAATTCATCTGATTTATTATCCTCGTCATCGGATAACATTAGTTTTTGTACTTTCTTCTTCTGAAGCCCCTTCTTTTTCATTCGTGAATGTTTTTCGTTATATTTTTTTAAATCTTCATCATCTGAAGACATTATTGTATATGCTGCCCATAAAGCTGATGTCTTCTCCTCTTCGTTGACGATTGTTTCTTTCAAAATAGGCTTAAGTGTTTTTTGTTTCCTGACGTCATTTTTGTTCTGAAGTAAAAATGTTTATGAATTAATGATAAATTGTCCTACTTATAACTAATTATTGTAATGAAAATTATGTTATTTTAATAAATTCCATATTCATACTACGTATAGTCACACATTTTTAATATATAAATTAATAGCTTTAAAAAAATACGAAAATATCCCTAAGTTAAGCTATGAAAATTAAGCGTCGTTAGTGATAAGATTAGAAATATTAGCTATTAAAAAGTTACTCTCTAATTATCTAATTCGTAGTATATTAGTCTTACGTCTTTTGTTGTTTCTTTTCTCTGCACTTCTTTTTTTGAGCTTTTAGAATTATTGTTGAAGTAAAGTAGAAGGTCCTGTGAATCCTCACTATCTTGACGCTGTTGCGTTTCATTCTGTTCGAGATCCTTCATATCGATCGGTTGTGTTGCAAAAGAACCAGAGCATAAATTTATCAACTCCGAATCCGTAACTTCATCTCGTTTTTGCTGCTGCATACTTGCACTAGCTGACTTCTCGTTAGCCCTTTGTAACCAAGCTTCCATTGGGTTCTTAAAGGTGGTGGTAGCTATAACAGGAGCCTTCACAGGACTCTTGGAGTCATTGCTGAATATAGACTCGTCGCTCCTTTTCATCGAAGAGGACATCTTTACAGGGCTGTTGGTAGATCGGTCATTCTCCTCGTCGTCAAGGGTAAGAGTGATATCTTGTGACGCGTCATCAGCGACTTGGACATTCGAGCCGGCAGATTCCAGCTTTTGCATATCAATGGGCTGAGTGACGAAGGCGCCTGAACACAATTCCATTAGTTGGCTATCGCTCACCTCGTTTTCTTTATTGTTGCCAACTCGTTCTAAACTCTGTGTCTCCGTGAACTTTCCTGAACAAATATCCAAAAGCTCATCGTCGTGCACAGTTTCTGGAGGATCATCGAATAACTTTTTCGTAAGGCTCATCATCTTTCCGAGGCTGCAGGCACTTTCCGGCCTATCGCTAACGAGAAAAAACGATCAATTATTTACATGTGATTTGCTGCTATTTAAACTACTATTTCAATTACTTATAATACAATATAATACGTTAATCATTCATATTAATTTCTATATTGCCTTGCATCCAATAATCTCTTTGCCTTTAAATTTCCTAAACATCTGGAATAATTAATATCAAAATTAGGTAATAAATACTAATTTTTATGTTTCGAAAATAATTTTTAATTCAAAGTTTAATGGTATAGATGGCAAATACTTTATATACTCATGACTTCAATATTTATTTATAAGTTATAATCTTTATATAAAGTGCATTCCAAGACTTTCAAACAAGCTGGTAAATTATGAAAATTAATGTATATGAATGTAAAAGCCGCTCCTATGTACTGACGATCGGAAAAGGCTCGGCCACCGCAACAATTTATAGATTTTTCATCTAATGCATCTAAAAAAAATTATATAGAAATTTATTAATAAATTATTATCCATAAAAGGATTCACCTGTTTTCCGTAATTGTATAGTCGTGCGATAGTGAGCTGTCCGCCTGTCCAAAGTTCAAACTGTTCATCTTAGATGCGGACTTCCTGGCTGAGCCAAGGGAGGCGTTGAGCGCGGTGAGCTGCGCCACGGGAGATATCATGCTGAGGATGTTGGTCGGTTTAGGTAAGGGTGTCTTACAGGCCTGACTTCGGGAGTCCGAGTTGCAGCGATTACGAGGCTGAAACGGCGGGATCCCGTCTATGTCCTCGCTTGCGTTACTGGTGCTCGTCTGAGAGGCAAACATGTCCTCGTCTGTCTTGGTCCGGTCGAACGACAGCCTCGAGTGGGCATCGTTGCTCAAACTCGACTCCGATTGGTTCGAATCCTCTTCGAATGGCTTTACAATTCTTTTTAGTTTTTTCCCATTGTTATTCTGAAAATAATTGATAATGACAATTCATTATCGATCCAAATTTATTTCACCAAATATTAATGCAACGCCAGCACAAATTTTATCTATTCAAATGCAAAATAATGTAAGAGAATTTCAAATTATTTATTCCAAATTACGCGTTTATATTTATATTTACGCGACTGCTCTTACTCAAGACTAAGAAGCTTACGGAGCCAGTTAAAATTGAAATTTTATCAATTTAAAACAATTTATTAAAAATGAGCTAAAACTTCCGACATAATTTTTTTAATGAAGAATATCTATACTTTGCTTGATGGGTTTGTTTATTACATACATTTTCTATTTTTCCATATTGCTCCTCTTCATTGCTTTTATTTTCCTTATTTTCTTCATAATCATCTTCATTTTCTTCTTTCTCTTCGTTTTCTTCTTCCTCTTCCTCTTCTTCTTCTTCATCGTCATCTTCTTCTCGTTCACCGACGTCACCCATATCTTCATTATCGGTTTCTTCCGCTTCTTCATCCGCAAATTGACACTTTGACTTTGGTTTATCAACTATTAACACGTCGTTTTCTTCCGGCTCACTCTCACTATTTTCTTCGTCCTCCAATAATTCCTCTTCGTCAGGTAGACCTGCATAATAATCATCACTCCCGTTTTCAAAATCCTCCTCATCTTCATTCTCATATTCCTCCTTGTGCTTCCACTCCTCATGTCTGACAGTAGCAATTTTACGCTTCAACTCTTCCCTTAACTTCTTCAACTTCTCACCAGGCTTGTGTTCTTTATTATCTTCATCTTCTACTAAAGTCCTTTTAAAATGCAAAGTTTCTTCAATTACATTTATATCCTTACCTTCCCCCTCCATGTTTAAAATTTTTACTTCCGTTATATTTTCAAGTTTCGGTTTAATGACAACAGAATGACGCGCAAATCTGTTTAGTAATTGATTTACTCCTTCTTTCATTTCCCCTGAGCTCGTAAAATCAATTATGGAACCAGGTGATCCTTTTATCATAGGTTTCACTTTTAAAGCGTTAGCTAATATTTGGTCTTTTATACTTCTTTTTGTGGAGGTTTCATCCAGATCAAAAGGAACGCTAAAATCAATTTTTAAAATATCAGGATCAATAATATGAGCACTGTCGTCTTTATTTTTCTCTAAATCTTCGTTTAAGTCGTCTAATTGTTTAGATTCGTCTGTATTTACTGTCTGGTTTTTTATATCATTAGAGTTTATTGAAATTATTGATGTTCCATCTTTTCTCTGAAATTCTTTGTTACTTATAAATGAATTTTTGGGTATTGTTATACTTTCTTGATAATTTTTTTGAACGCATGAGTCACTAATTATATTTGATTTCATTTCTTTCATAGTTTCACTATTGTCTAATTCAGTTTCTGACATATTTAAAACAATTTCTTCAGTGCTATTTTCACGATCAACATTTTCAGATGAGATTGTTTTTTTATTATTTTCTAAAGGTTTTTCATTATCTAATATTTTTTCTTCTAAAATCGATTCACAATTATCATTATTATCATTATTATCAATATCCATACCAACATTCACAATATTATTTATAAACAATTTTTGAGTAATACTGCATTCTCTTAAGCTTGTTTTAGCCTTCATTTTAAAAAGTGCTATATTACTAGAATTTTTATTTTCTTTTTCGTAAGAATGTTCTAAAGGTTCTTGAACATCTTTATCTTTCTCTATATCATTGATGTCTTCTTCCATAAACAGTTTTCTTGAAACACCAAAATCTAGTGATCTTTGTTGTAAATTTTCTGTTTTATTAATAGATTCTTTAATTTCGTTTTGTGAATATTTTTTTATATTAGCAGCAATAGTGGTTTTGTCGCTATTTTTATCATCATCTATGGATTCAATTTCATTCTTCTTTTTTACATTCATTTCCATTATTTCATTACATTTTTCATCTTCTTCAGAATCAGAAGATTTATAAAAAATTTCAGCCTCTTTTTCTTTTTCTTCAATAACTTTACTGTAAATAAATATAAAATAAATTTCTCATGCCAAGACAATTATATTAAAATTTGTAATAAAATATTTTAAAAATTTACCTAATCATTTCTGGAAACATTTTGACCTTTTCAGCGCATGTTAAATTTTTAGGAATTTCAGATATAATTTTTTTTCTATTCAAAAACTCTTGTAAGGTACGCTGCTTAGGTCTATGATATGGAAGTGATATTTCTGATTCTCTAATTAACCTTTGTGTTTCACTATGAATTTGTTGCATTGCCATATCTTTAGATGCTCTTGCTGATCCCTGTACAAATATTTAGAAAATAGTATTTTTTTATTCAATGGCATTATAATTTCTGGCAAAAAATAATAGAGGGTGAGATAAGCAGATAAATGGGAATAGAAATAAATGTTAGATTGTGATGGCAAATAATTACAAAAAAGGTATCAAGCATATAGATCTGTGGCACTGAAGCAGAGGAAGCAGTGTGTATGAGAGTTAAATCTAAAGATACAACAATAATATTATAAACATTTACCATTCTCTTATTTTTAGATTTCTTTTTCTCTTTCATAGTTTTATCTGTATAATTTTTTTCATCTGAAGAATCCTGTGTTTTGAATTCGGAATGACTATTACTAACTTCATCTGAATCTGAATCAACTACACTACTAATCTTATTACTTTTCTGGAAGAAATTATTGTATATATGTTATTCTTATTGTATATAATTATAAATATAAAATTTATATTAAATAATTAAAAATATCTTACATGAGATGATTGAAAATTCTTTTTTTCTATTGCATTTTTATTTTTATGAATTTTATCAAAATCCTCTCCATCAGAATCACTATCTAACAGTCGTCTTACAGTTTTTAAAGATTTTAAAGATTTTTTAGGTGATGTTATATGTAAATCATCACTTTTCTGATTATACTTCAAATTTTTGAAATCAATTAATTCTTCTTCAGAATCTGAATCTAATATGTTAAAATATTTTTTTGACTGATTAGTTCTAAAAATATTTTGAGTTTCAGATGTATTATCTTTTAATAAAATAATAGATGATAGTGGTTCATTTTTTTCTTCTGAAATAAAACTAATATTTTCATTTGTTTTAAAATTACTACTATTTATACTTTGTTTTTCAGGTGAGCTTTGTTCACTTGAAGATTTACTCTGTTTTGAATTACTTTCATTATCTGATTTTTCAATTACAGATTGGCATGGCTCAGTTGTTATTTTCATAATAGAATCTATAATAGAAAATTGATGATTGCTACTTTCTTCCTCAACATTATTACTTATTTTAGAAAATTTTTTAGTTTGATTTGAGGATAAATTTTGTTGAATTGATAAATGAGACACAGATACTGAATTGCTTTTATTATTCAATTTTTTAATAATATTTTGACTATTTTTAATATTTAATGAATCATTATCTTCTAATAAATTCTGCTTTAAATTCTCACCCTTCTTTTTATTTATAATTTCTAGATTTGAAACTTTATAATTTAATTTTGAATTCTTATTATAAGACACATCAATTAAATTTTGATTAGTTTTATTTAATGATGAATTTAACATTGATAAACAGTAATTTTCATCACCACTGCGAAAGTTATCATCTTTCTTTATATCATTATGTATATTTACATGAGAACTACTGTCATTATGTCTGTCAAAACTAATTTCATCAGTTTTAAACAATATACTGAGATTAGAATCTTTATCATTACTTGAAGCACTATTGTCTTGTAAACATCTGTCATTAATAATAAATTGATTATTTTCAGATTGCTCATCTTCTTTGACAGAAATGCTGGATTTTGATACAGGTTTTTTAACCAATTGAATAGTATTAATAGAATGATAATTTTCTTCTTCAAGTATCGAACTGGAAACATCGCTAATACTTTTATTCATAAGAATACCACTGTCATTTGATAAAGTTTTTTTCATAAGGTTGACCCCAATATTTTCTGAAGATTCATTAATACCTGTTTTCGTCACATTTAGCGAATGACTTGAACATATTTCATTTTCTGATGAAATGATTCCGATTTCATCGATGTCGATACTACGTACCGCAAGTGTTGCCATTTTATAATTTACAATATAATTTATAGTATTTATTTTAATAAATAATGAAATGCACACTTATAGCACAACACATACTTTTCTCGCGCCTTATTTATCGTTCACCTAGTAGTATTATTCGCGCCAATCTTAGTCATTGTTGCCATACTAAAATAATACTACGTTTTAGAAATTATTTTTAAAAATTTAAAAATGCTTTTGAAATTTTTGAATCTAATTTAAATGAAATGACAAATTTTAGTATTAATTTAAGCTTTATAACAAAAATCACATTATACAATAAATTAATGTAATTAATTAATTAAAGAATAATTTTATTTTTTTATTAAGTAACTTTTTAAGTTATTTACATAATTTTATATTGCTAAAAACTTTATTTAATTTTATTTTTCAATTTTTTTATTCTGTATTATTAAAATACAGAAGAAATTTATTCTGTAATATTTTAAAGTATTATTTATTCTCATATTATATTAGACTACTAATCCCAAATTGAAATAAGACTGTAAATAAAATACTTATTTGAATCTGTAACAATTAGCACTTAAATTTTGTTAATTAAAGTCAGAATGAAATAAGAATTTAATTTTAAAATTATATACGATTAATTTGTATTTCTTAATTGCAAATTTGATTTTTGTCCCGTTTTTCGGGTACGTCCAAAATTTTAATAGCGTGATATATTGAAAAAGACGCCTAATATTTATGCGCGCGCATAAACAAGTATTAGCATTTTGCGGCGTCGAACATGATTTTGTAGGTTATAATAAATTAAAACAATTAGCGGCGTCCAGTTAATTAAATGATAAGGAGTGTCCTTTTTTAATTGTATATATTATCGTGTTTAAAACATAAAAGTTTTTAATATTAAGTTGTTAGTTAAAACACCAGAAATATGACAAAAGGTAAGAATTAATGCAAACAAAATTGACGAAATAGAAATACAACATTTATGATTTGTTTGAATTGTGATATTTAATTAAATACAGTATTTTTACATTAAGTTCATTGTATAAATTACTTAAAGTATAATGTAACTTAAAAATTATTAGACGAAAATGCCAGAAAAAAAACTGGGGAGACAAATGATACAGACAAGAAAGGTTCACTTGAAGCTGGACCTGATCCTACAGCACCTATTACAAGAAAAGGAGTTTTAACATCTTTCCTGACTGGAAAACCTATGGAAATTCCAGAACAAGATATTGTAAATATTTTCTTATTTAATATATTATTTGAATATCAATATTTATTTTAATTAATATTAAAATTTATTTTAAGCTTGGAAAGTGCAGATTTGTATCAGAATTTGAAAAACTTAATCGCATTGGTGAGGGTACATATGGCATCGTATATCGAGCAAGAGACACGAAAAGTGATAAAGTTGTTGCATTAAAAAAAGTACGTATGGAGCATGAAAAGGATGGCCTTCCAGTTAGTGGTCTTCGAGAAATAAGTGTTTTATTGTCGTGTAGGCATGAAAATATCGTTCACTTAAAAGAAGTAGTAGTTGGTAGAAGTTTAGAAAGTATATTTTTAGCTATGGAATATTGTGAACAAGATTTAGCTAGCTTGCTAGATAATATGCAAGCTCCATTTTCTGAAAGTCAAGTAAAATGTATAATGTTACAAGTTCTAAAGGGTTTGAGATATTTACACCATAATTTTATTGTACACAGAGATTTAAAGGTATCAAATTTACTAATGACTGATAAAGGATGCGTAAAAATAGCAGATTTTGGTCTAGCTCGATGGTTTGGCTTACCACTAAAGCCTATGACATCAAGAGTTGTCACACTGTGGTATAGAGCTCCAGAATTACTTTTGCAAGCCAAAACACAAACTACTTCAGTTGATATGTGGGCTGCTGGTTGCATATTAGGTAAAATGTCCTGAATTTTTATTTTACTGTAAATTATTGTATATTAATTTTATTCCATATAATTATAATGTTCTATAACTGAAATAATTTTCCTCAACTATTCTCATTTCAAACTTAAAATTTTTTCTTAGGAGAACTTTTAGGTCACAGGCCATTATTACCTGGTTTATCAGAGATTCAGCAATTAGAATTAATTGTTGATTTATTGGGAACTCCTAGTGAAGCTATATGGCCAGAATTTAATTCACTACCAGCATTGCAAAATTTTACGCTAAAACAACAGCCTTACAATAATTTGAAACAACGGTTTCCATGGTTAAGTGCAGCAGGTCTTAGGCTACTTAATTTCCTATTTATGTATGATCCTAAAAAGAGAGCCACAGCTGAAGAATGTTTACAAAGCAGTTATTTCAAAGAAGCACCACTTCGTAAGTAATAAAAAAATTTAATTAAATGCATTTGAAAATGTTTCACTTCAATTGTAAATTATGAACTATAAATCAAACCAAATTCTATCATTAGCATGTGATCCAAAATTGATGCCGACATTTCCACAACACAGAAATATGAAAAAAGTTATACCAAAAGAGGCTCGAGAACAAGAGCCTATTGTTGCTGATCAGACGAATAATTTGCCAGCAATTTCTGATCTTGTAAGTTATAAATTAATAAGAGAAACGTATGTAACATTTTAAAATTGTTTTTATTTAACTTATTCATTATACAATATGTTTTTATGTGAAATAACAATAATTTAGCAGTCTTTATTTTTATTGTGTTTTTAAAAATCTGAAATTTTATTTATTATTTCAGCTTGGATCTCTAGTCAAGAAACGACGTGTAGAATGAACGATCCAGTATTTAAAGTATGAATAATGTTCATTTAGGAATTATGAGCTACAACATTTTTCAACTTAATAAGACAGAGCTCTAAGATTTAAGTTGACACGAAGAAGAATACATTTTTTATAAATTCAATTACAAATGTCATTGTGTATAAAAAGAGTTTTCATAAAAATAAAAATACATGTGTAAATTTAAAAAAATTAAATTATTCTTAAAATTTCTTTCCTTGCGCTTCGAAACGTCTTTTGAATTCACCTTTCGGATCGTACTTTTTGACTAATCTGTCCCAATCTCCTGGTCGTTTTGTCATTAAATGATTAATGACTTTTTCTGCAGTTTCCTTTTGCTTTTGATTGCATTTTGTACATCCTGTAGATAATGCATCAGGAAGAGTTTCTACAACGTTTAAAATTAAAATATTTTAAAATTAATTAAAAGCGACTGATTCGTTTATAAACGGCAAAGAATTTCTCATTAAATAGATATATACGTACTTCTAAATGAGCATACGTAAATACTATTATTATGTTGAATTAATGTAATGGTCAACTTTAGTATACTTAAAATTGATATTTTATTTAAATAAAATTAAGGATGTATCAAATTATTATTATATGGGGGAATTGAATTATTTTTAATAACAATTAAATGATTTTTACTGTAATGAAAATAATTTACATATAATTATTTATTCGAAGCATTTTTCCTATCTATTTATAGTCATATTTTCATTCATTCTTACATTTCATTACAAATAAATATTTTTCTGAATGCATTATAAAAAAAAATATTGATTATCAGATATAAAAAATTAAGTAAATTGGAAGTAAGACAAATAATTTTCTATTGCTGATTCTCGCTTATTGAATTATTTATTATATTCAGTTAATATTAAATATTAAAATGAAACGATTCTATTGAATAAAATTATGTAAAGAATAAAATACACAGTACCAAATGAGGATTGGCAATGTGTAAATTAAGTTTGAAGGCGCAAGTAAAACTTTCATGCCTATATCAATACTATAAGTAAACATGCCTTGCAATATGTGGGCGACAAATTTCATATTGCCAAAGAATAAAGATACATGTACGAGTTACTCAAGCCTCTTGCGTTTGTACGTACAAATGTTGGTAGAGACGCATATAATGGATGCAAGTCGAACGTGAAAGTTCAAATTGATTATGCAATCATCAGCGGCTGCGGCGGGGCTACTCGAAAAGAGAGAAAGTGTATTGAACTCAAGTCAATAGAAAAAAATATGACGCTACATTATGTATAGAAAGACTATACATATATATATATTTCACAAGCAAGACACTAATTTGTTCTGTTATCTTGATCCTTTTTATTGAGAATTATAAATGCATATCGAAATTGGATCAGATTTTAATTTTCAGTGAAAAACTTTTGATTATATATGTTCGATACGCTATTTTTTATATCTATGAAATAAAAATACTATAAATACAAATGTATTAAATTTCATTTAATGATAACTCTTTAAATTTCATATTATTAGATCAAATTAATTCTGACAATTAATTTATTTATTAACACTTTAACATTTATAATAAATATATAAATTATAAGTAAAATCGACAGTCTCAAAAATTGAATTAAAATTAAACTCGATTCGATTGTTTTATAATATTATTTTTAAATAGATCAATTACTTCGTATAATATTAGAAAGTTGAAAAGCTTACGGTCTTAAAACTAAGCAAAGTACATTTAGAGGAATCGTATTAAGTATAAATTTCATTTTTACATTTGATTAAGTCTACAAACATTGAAAATTACAAAATTAGATTTGAGTTCCAACGAGTATTATTAAAAATGCACGCAATTTAAAACTATAAAAATATCAAATAATATTTATACGATGGATCCTAATACTAAAAAATAAGAAATTTTAACATTCTTTGTAGTCTAAATCCTTGATTATACTATTCTTTATGCTAAAAAAAAACAACTGATGAGTCGAATTGTATTTTAAGTATATATCATTATATATGTATTACTAGAAGATTATAAATTAGGATAATTTAATTAGAAATTAATAAAAAATTCAAAGTTTTCAATCGCGGTTAAAATCTTGTTCTAAAAGTATAAACCTGTTTGAAGAAAAAGGCAACGTAGTGTTAACGGAGCGTAGAATTCGGTACTTTTAAGGATAAATAATACAGATATGGGAGAAAAGTGAATATTTCTTATAAATAATCTTTTATATATGTATAGTTATAAAGAAAGCCGAGAGAAATATGAAAGATATAAAGTGTAGCTTTCTGCGAACCAGAATCGTAATCGAGAAAGCTGTTACAAAAAAGAAGTATTGTATCAACGTAACGAACAACCACGTAATTCGATAAGAAATTAGAATACTATTACGTATAACACAGGATAGAGGAAAGTTTATAGGAACAAAAGTGTGTAGATCTTGTAAGTCATATAAATAAAAAGGAAAAGCGCTTTTAAAATGAGCATTAAACGATGTAGTAGTAGGAGGAATTCGAAAGGAAGAATTTCGTTGAATCAAACAGGCAAACTTGGGTATATTAATGTTTGCATGTTATGACAAAGAGACTCGGGCACATGTGGCGTCTCCTTGTCAAAAAAAAAAAAAAAAAAAAAAAAATTCCGTCCGAATTCAATAAATAAATAAATAAATAAATCAATAAATAAATAAATAAATAAATAAATAAATAAATAAATCAATTAATTAATTAATTAAATATATAAATAAATAAATGTCCCTTAAGGTGTGAACGAATCGGAGAAGTAAAGAGTAGTTGTATTAGGTAAAAATCGGCGAGTTGGCGTTTTCGAGTCCTGGATCACTCACTCTTAAGTTCGCGACCCTCGGCGGTACAGGAGCCCTCATCCAACATGCACTTGATGTAGTTGCTGAGGACGCGGCCGTTCTGGAGAATCCTGTCGACGTCGACCCCGTCGTATTTCTTGGTATACTCGACCGCATCTACGGCCACGAAGATAATGCAGCAGAATACGAGAAGGCAGTAGCCCTTCATTGTTATGACTTGACTTCCTCCTTCTCGCGGAGCGTTAAACGATCGGCAGCGCAAGACTAGCGAGAGTGATCGGAAGCGCGAGGGACGGCTCGGTATTTATAACTGAGGAGGTGGACCGAGGCTGTTGGAGGGGCCAATGTCTCGGACTCGGCTTCGAAAATCACTCCGGGAAGAGGCGAGAGCGAGATCGGAAGAAATGCCGCCTAGCTGCAGGCCATATTCTCGATGGGTTCTTTTGGAAAACCTTATATGCCAAGCCGGGTCGTTAATATTGCATAATGGCCACTGTGCTTAACCGCACAGGGCCACTCTTTTAATCATTTTTTTTTTTTTTTTTTTTTTTTTTTTTTTTTTATTCTCTCTTCTTCCTTTGTCCCGAGCTCTTTCGCCCGCTCGGTCGCCCTCTCACGTGATTCGGAGGCTCTTTCCTCTTAAAAATAAAAATTATCGCTTTCCTCGCGTTTGGCTGGTTTGTACCAGCCCGAACCTTACCGTACATTATAAATTTCAATTTCATTAAAGGCGAAGAATAGGACCGTATCTGCGGATCGATCGCCGGCTTTATGAAATATGTCGAATAACAACAACGCATTTGGCACAGGATCATTTAGGTAAGCTGAGAATTCGGAGATAGACTCGGCTAGACTTTAATAATTCTACGCATATTCTATAGGAAATACGCGCTCGACCTTTGGCGAGGAAATTTATTCAATACTACATTTTCTTTACTTTTAAATACTTCTTCCTCATTGTCTGCTTATAATATTTACAAGACTGAGCACTTATATTTCTCTCCCTGCTTTGTAAAATAAAGAATTATAAAGAAGTGAACTGGTTTCGGAACAATTTATTCGTAAAAAATCAATCTGAAAAAAAAACAACGGCTTTGAGATGGCAGGCATTTATAAGCAGATATTCATCATACGGTAATGATGTATGACATTACATTTGTTTGCGTAAGTTAACTTTCTATAGTTCTTCTGCCATCGCAATGATGATAATAACAATAATACACACAATAACTTATAAACTTTTACCTTTTAGTCCGAACTCGGATAAAAAAAAAATTGTGTGTGTGTGCTTACACATTATTATCATCGCAATGCTGATTTTTTTTAAATAAACCTTAAAAATAACTCAATATTCAAATATTATGAATTAAGACGTACACTAAAAATTAATTTTTGTATTATGACGCAACAGTCGCGTAAAAAAGTCTATTAAATATATATTTTCATGAATAAATTATACATTCATTAGTAAAAAATATTCATTTGCGTGTAATAATAAAATTAAATACTTTACCATTAAAGCATTATCATAATAGTAGTGCATAAAAATATACGTGTGTACTTAAATTATGAATTTTATTTTGCCAAAATACCATTAAAATTAATTTACAAAATACTGCCCCCTATAACATTTTTAAAACTTCTTGAGCTGAGAACAGCCTTGAAATGCCGTTTACATATATTGCCACACGTTTTCACGTATATTTCGGGTATAAAGACTCTTAAGATTTTCGCATGAGTCAAATAATAACGACTTTTTAGGAGTGCGTTCCAGGCACTAATGTGCGTTACTACGCAGGCGGGTGTGCACCTACCTGTCCATGTGTGGGGGGAACTAATTCGTTATGTGGATATCCATTTAATTTCCTTTTTTTTCTAATATTTGCACACAGATACAGAGATTTTTTACTTTATGTTAAAATTTTGAAATATTTCAAGGAGTATACATTTCGGGGAATACATTTGTATTCTTTAAGTGTATCTTGCGGTATCTTACGTTATAAAAGCATTAAGATCCACTTAATTATTACCGCAATACTTCACACGAAGCCAAGCTATTGACATTCAGCGCGACCACGAAGTGGACGAAACTTTGAAAATAACTTTTGTGGGTAATGGTAATCAATAGATCTGAATTTGTTATTCTTTATCTTTAATGAATTGCGCATCTGCTTACAAAATAAATGACTTCAAAACATAGAAAAACACTTCTGCTATCATAATTGAAAATGTTTTATCTTGTTATTGCTTATTGAAATTAAGAATTGAAAGAACACACAATATATATATATATATATATATATATATATATATATATTCAAAGAAAGACTTACATTTTTCAAAATATGCAAAATATTCATTTGTAATATACATTTAATTGCTCAAGATTTTTCTTTCTTTATTATTAATTTATGCTTGTTAAACAATATAGCATTGGTAATACTATTTTTTTTTAATTTAATTTGACTTTATCAAATGAAAGAATTTCTTATTTTTATATATAATCATAAGTGAATCACTTTATAAAATTATTATAAATTTGTTACTTACAAAAATTTAATAATATTATTAATAGTATTATAGGATAATAAGATTTACAGATAATAAATATCTATTTAAAAATCTGTTATTTAATTTCATGCTCCATAAATTGATGAACGTATAAATAAATTAAAAATATATTGTAAATTATTATAATTCACTTTCAATTAAGCTTTATTTACAACAATTTAATGTTACTTCTATTAATATACATTAATATATTTTATATAAACATATTTTCAACAATATATTTCAAATATTTATCGTACTACAGAGATATTTTTTCCTTTACTGCATGCAATAAAAAGAATTTTTAATTGTAAACTCTTATAAATATAAACGTTCTTAAGTGATTAATATAAACATATTAAATTTATAATATAATATAAAATAAAATGAAATAAATAATCTAGTAGAAAATATAAATGTTGTAAAAATATTTATATAATTCTATGTCAATGTAAAATAAACTTAAATTTCATATATATTTATAAATTTTTATTACACTTGCAACACTTTCAAATCTATTCTTATATTAAGACACGCGTAAAAAATACGTAAATGAATTTTTTGTTTATTATAACTTTACTTAACGGAATGAAATTGAAAAATATCACGTTATAAAATAAGAATAATTTATATATTTCATAAACTTATACAAGTTCATAAAAGTATGCTACTTATACTTTATATACTTTATATTATAATCTATACTGTAATTTACGGAAAATGGTTTTTTATAATGCAATGTAATATTTAGTAACTTCATTTACTATATTATAAATAAATTAGCATAAAATAAATTTCCTACAAACTATTCTTATAGTAAAATGTATGCATTCAAATTCTTAACAATATTTATATTCTTAATTAAAATCATTTAAGTAGATCGTTTTTCATTTGAGTTAATCTGCAAATTGTATACTTACTGTTTAACTATGTACAAACACAAATGAATTTTTATTTACAATAGAATATGTTAATTACATTTAAAAATACAATAATAATAAACTGATTTTTATTGATTTAAAAAAAATATTCTACATTATATTTAAAAAATTATATTTAAAAAATTAACAAAGAAAGAAAAGTATATCGTTTGTAAAAAAATTAAAAATTATAATGACATTAAAATATTTAAAGTATTTTATTTAAATAGGAAATGAATGAATTACAGTCAGATTGGAAAGACAATATAAAATAACTATTATAATAATATTATTTATATAGAAGGAGAGGAGGATTTAGATTTTTAGAAGGATATAAAAGTTTCTTGAACAAGAAATAAACTCAGTAATAATAGTGATTTTTAAAAATATAAGTATTTTAAAAAGTAGTATTTGAATTGTTAAATTATTTATAAAGATTGTAAATCTTCACTTGCAAAAAATTTTAAATTAAAAAAAGGATTAGAACATATAATCAATTATTCCTTAGCCAATGTCATTTAAATTTCAAACTTTAAGTTTAATTTCCTATTCATTTATTTATTTTTAAATTGTCTTTTATATATCAACGTATACAGTTACACGTTTAATCTATTCTTACAGATACTCTAAAAACTAGTACAAACGTAAAAATTCCTTGATACTTGTTTTCAAACCCATAAACGAACATTAATCTTAATTTTATTCACTTCTTTCAAACTTCTTACTTTAATATGATTTACTACTTGATAAAACTATATATTTCTTAAGAAAATACTGAAACAATTATTGTTTGTGTTCAAAATTATAATTACATTCCGTTAAATTATAATATGAAATTAGTTATAAGATCATTTTAAAATATATTAAGCATTTATTAAGCAAGTTTCTTTCATTGAATATTCCTTAAATGATAATTTGATTAATCATAATAGAAATAATGATACAAATATTATTTTAAAATTATTGTTAGAAATAAAGTTGAAATAGATTTAAAGATACTCTTGAAAGAGAATAAGAAAAATACTGTCCAAATTCTTATATTTAATTTAGTATTATTATACGTCAAAGTTCTCAGTCATTAAAAATTTCTAATAAAATCAAAGTAGAATTCGACATCGAAAGTATAGTCGACGTCACCTTATTTTTTGAACCGTTTTAAATGGCATTTATATTTACATAAAATATTCATTGAATTTCTGAATGTTCAATAAAAAATTAACCAAAATTACAATTAAAATTCTAATTACGACTATATTTTAGAAAATTTGTACTATACGAATATAATTAACATTTTTTAAGCAGATGTGAATCATGTATAATAAATTTATCTGAAAAAACTAATTGACAATATCCATTATAGACATATACATAAATTACATTATCTTATCAAATCTCTGCTTTTTCCGTTATTTAAGAAATCAATATTCTGATAAAATCTCGAATCCTTATGTTTTGAATAAATGAATGAAGTTCTATCATTTTTATTATACACAAATATATAGACACAAACATATACCCATGCAATAAAATATAAACAAATTTTTTTATTTATTAAATAGTACAAAATTACTTTTGTAAGTACTTTTGTATATTTAATATCGAATAAAATATGTATTTCGAAAGTATGTTTTAATGATATTTAAATTTGTATTTTAAAATTTTCACAACACTCTAATTTGTAAATAATAATTAACTTGAAGCATACATTTTGAAACGTATATATTTGATTTTATACTAATATAATATAATTTTGGAAAAGTCTAGATATCTGTTGTAAAATTTCTATAATAAAAAAAAAAATTTGAAAAAATAAGTATAGAATATTTCGATTTATTTAGATATTACACTGGAATTATCTAATATTTATCACTATCATTCCAATTTATTATAAAATATTTATTTAATAATAAATTATTTAATGTATTAAATTCACATTTCTATTTGCATAGAAATTTTTATCATGAAAAAAAGTATAACATTTTTTACCGATATTTATTTATATTTAGATTATTTATTACAAATTTATTTCAATAAAATATTTACAGTATAATAATTGGAAAAATATATACAAAATTTTTATTCAATGCACAGTTTTAAATTAAATGATTGTTAAATAATATAATAAATGAAACAATAAACATTTATTTATGATAATTTAAACTAGTTGATTTGAATTATATGATTATTTCGATTCGTTAATGAGCGATCTGAAATTTAATTTATTTAAAGAAAATTCTGAAATAACTAAGAAACGTTCGCAAAGAATTATTCTTTAATTACACTTTATAAATAAGGTTACAAATATATAAAAGTTATGAAAATAAAAAAATATCATTTTCTATAAGAAAAATAAGTTAAGAATATATGATAAGCATAATCATTGTTTAAAATCCTTAGGGCAATGTTATGGCGCATGTAAAGCATTGAAATGATAACGATAATGATTCAACTTCCCTGTACGGCGCTCGGCGTGCATAAATAATCAAACTTTATAAATTATTTTCATTTTTATAGTAATTGTAAATGTATGCATACATCATTACGATAATATAAATATAATTGATGTTTAGAAAATGTCAATAGGCGATTCAGCCTCAGTAAATGGAGAAAGCGATTTGAAGACATATCTATACTTATTTTATGTACTCCTCTCTTTAAAAAAAGGTCTTTTTTAAAGAATAAACATCAATTGTACTAAACGTTTTAAAAAATATTTACAAATTTATTATTACCCTTCCATATAATTATTCGTAATAGATTCTTGCACTTCCAGTATTTGTTAATTAATAAAAAAAAGTAATACAATCGTTTAAGAGTCTGTGGCTAGTGGTTTGGCTTGCAGAAAACTAGACTTTTTATTATTCTAGATGCAGAAACAAAATACATGCGTGAGCAGATAATCATTAAATGGAAATGATTTCTGAATTTTCTTTAAAAAGTATTTCTTTCGATCTAATACACCATTTTTTATAAAAAAAAAAACAAAAAAAAACACAAATTTTGCTTAGATAACCTCTATGGAATTTTATTAAAATTATATTAAGTTTTTTTCAATAATTTATGTTATTTGTGCTATAAATTCATCCAACAACACGATTTACGAATAAAAGGAATGAATTTTTATTATAAACTTACAGAAAAATATTTTTCTATTGCGTATGATGGTTAACGTTTATGAATATTTTTAAAAAATTATTCTGTTCTATTTATTGAGATACGTACTGTAAAAGAAATAAAGTTTAACGTACCATGACTTTTATAATATTAACTTCTTATATTAATTCCCTAGTTAACAATTAAATATATAATTTCTGAATAGCAAATAATTTATCTTTCTGTCTTAATTCATTTTCATTGAGAGCAAAATATAGTTGAACCAATGGTAAAATAATTCTTTTACATAATATTTATATACTTAAATCCAAAGTTCTTTTTTATTTAGAGTTCTTGTTCAGTACTGTAAGTATTGTATAAGAAAGTGTAAGTAACCCACTGCTCGTGTGTAACTTAATTGATTTGTATATATAGTATATATTTCTAATATTTAAATAAGAAACAAACATCTTAAAATTAAATTAAAAATTTTATTGAAATATTGTCCTGGTTAATATACATTAATAGATTATTAGTTTAATATTTATTTTCAAAATAATGATAATATCAACATTATTTTCTTACTTTTTCGTTGCTTAAAAGCGATTAACATTAATTTTAATTAAATTAAAAATATGAAATCAAAATTTATAATTCAATAATCTTATCGATAACTTTGTGGCGGACGAAGCGGGAAAATATAACTTCCCCAGCTAACCCAAAAATATGCGTACGCTTAACAGCGATAAATAGTTTTAGGATCTAATTACTCGCAGTGCACGCGCCGCACTGTAACTGTAAACGCACTCGAAGGCCGCCTCTCCCCCACCTCCTCGGGTCATCGGAAGGAAAAGCGACCTTTGCCCTCCCGAAGTGGATGCTCGGCCAACACAAAAAATCAGTATGCCACATGCCTGAGCGTGTGTCGAATATCTTCCTTGTCCCAAGAGTGGACAACTACACACCTGAACGTGTGTCAAATACAGCAGCGAGGCAACACATGGAGAAGGCGCACAATCGCATCCGCGGATCCTCATATGTAAGGATAATATATGCTTCATACTTGTAAGGTAAAGCGAAAGAATCTAAGTATTAATTACTCTTATTAAATTTACGAATGTAAATTCGCGTGGCGAAATACTGGCCAATATTAGGTATGAGTATTGCGAATTAATTGTAATTGGCTTTTTCATCCTTCAATGCAGAAGGAGGTTTTTTATGCCTAAAGGGAAACATTTATAATGAACAACTATTTGAATTTATCTGATGTGCCAGTTATTTACCCGCCACCTCATCCTTTTCTAAATTATAATTTTATAATAAAGATAAGCGCTGCAGCAGTCGAGGTTTTTTAACACAAAGCTTGTCGGTGGAGAGATTGTCGATACCAGTGCTGTTAAATTGTTGAAAGCTACGAGCAAGTAATAAAAACTTCTGCAGCACCAGTTTCAAAAACTTTTTACTTCTTCTTAAACAATATATATTCTATCTCCACAGGAAAAGAATTGACAGAAAAGACTTTATATATAATAATCGAGTTCGTTTATTATCAATTATAGGAATAAAATTGCTGCTCTCAGAATAGTTGGTTTGGTGGCAAAGCAAATGCTACTCAACAAAATATATCATAGCAAGGGAAATCTTCAGGCCATGAGAGACAGTATCGAGTTCTAGTAAAACTAAAACTGTTAACAACAATGGTATTGCTGTCGGGTGTCAATCGTCACGTGTGTCAGAGGTCGCGAGTTGACGGTATGTTCTACCTCAGTGAAGACTGTATACAGCGTTTCCTCTGTCGTTGTCTGGTCTCTCAATATTGTTTTTATAGACGTTTTTACGGACCGAATTAATCTTTCCCACGCTCCGCCCATGTGATTGCTGGACGCGCCAAAGGGTTGAAGTGCCATGTAATTCCTTTATTTCGAGCGAAATTCGCGAGTTTATCCCTGTCTGTTCGTCTCGCGCCTTTCAAATCCGTGCCGTTGTCGCTGTACATTGTCGACGGAGACCCGCGTCTCGCGGCTAAACGCTGGCTTGCCATTATTACCGAGCTAGTGTTCAAACAATTCGCGATCTCTAAATGGATTTCTCTCACAGTGAGGCATGTAAAAATGACTCACCGTCTCTCGATTTTTAACGTTATAAGGTCGAAATAATCGATCGCACTGTGACCGAACGGTCTCTTCTTGTAGGAGACGCGGCTCTCGGGTAACGCAGTTATCATCGACTCCGACGGTCTTCCTTTATTAATTCTACATGTAATACATTTGCTGGTCAGGGATCTCAAGGCTTTTCGCAATCCTAGTATAAAATAATGTTGTTTTGTTTCATTTACCACCGATTCATTACTGCTGTGGTAAAATCGCCTATGATAATTCGCCAGAAGCAATCTAGTCACGACGTGCTTGCTGTCTAATATTATTGGATTATTGTTGAATTCGTGATGCTTAATCTTTGTCGCCCTACCATTGACTCCAAGTCTTTTTGTTTCATTTAAATACGGACATAGTTTCAAAAGTCGACTATTCTTATTAATCTCTTTATTTTCGGTCAACTCATGTATCTAGCGACTAAAACAGTCATACTGTATAAAGCGATACAGATACTCTTCGTTTCTCTCGTTGTTTCCTTCGGGTTTTAAAGCCTTGCCTCTCCATTTGAAAAAATGCACCTCCTTACCCTTCTATCACCTACCAGGAGTCCTGCCCATCTTAGCAGATTTAAAGAGCACGATAAATCATATGCTTTTACGTTTATCGTATAGACTTTCTCGGTACTTATCTCGGCGTTGTTTAATTCTACCGTTTCGTGTGTGTGTATATGTCCATCTTCGTTGGCCTTGGTTGGAATCACCCTCCCATAAGAACATCAGACCCCTAAACCATCGCGAAATCGTTTGTAAAGCCTCGTTTGTGTTTTGCGTCGCGTCGTCAGCCGGATTTAATTTTGAGGGGACCCAATGCCATTCCGTAATCTGTGATGATTCGGCTATTTCTCCTAATCTGCTCGTCAAAATATCTGCCGCGTCTACGGTCCCGATCTGATCCAGCATAATACTATGGTTGAATCGCACCAGAAAAAACGTTTCAATATTTTAATTTCAAGCTCGGTTTATACATATTTTGCCAATCTAGTATCCAAGAGCGCGGCCTGTAATTCTAATCTTGAGATAGTTATAGTTTTTAGAGGAATTACTCGACTTTTAGACATTAGCAATCTCACCGTCATTTTTCCTTTCTTATTTATGATGCGAAGGTATGCCGCGGCCGCGTATGCTGAGACTCGCGTCGCAAAATACATCCAATTCGGATGTACCATCGTCGAATTCGTTTGTAATTTGATCTTCATTTATTTTGTTGTCCCAGCGAATTCCGCTGCACGCTCTTCCCTGCATTAATAGTTTTGATGCTATTGTGAATGGGGCTAAAAGGCCTAGTGGGTCTAATATTGACATAACTGTACTTAAAATTTGTCTTTTACTGGGCGTGACATTCTTACCCAGTAATTCCGTCGGTATTCGATTCAGCGATATATTAAAATTAATGAAATCATTTTTAGTTTGCCATACCATCCCCAGCACTCTCTCGCTTTCTTTATTTACTAGATCCATTTATTGTTGTGTTCTTTTCTCGACATTGTTTTCATTGAACGGCGCGCCGGTTAAAGCATTGCTTGTCCATCCATGCATCTTAAAGTTACCCGAACTGTTTATTTTTATGACTTCTCTAACCATTTTACGCATTTCCTCTTTCGTCTTTGTACTAGTTAAGTAGTCATCTATATAACTATTACGGATTATGCTCCTTGAAGCTCGCGGGTATTCATTTTCGAAATGCGAGGCATTTTTATTTTTTCTCTATCTTCCTTTTTAATTTTTATTCGTAAAAGCATATCGGAGATATCTCCTTTAGACGCGATCTCGTATTTCCGAAATCTCATCAATATACTGCGTAAAGATTGTAACAGATCTGGTCCTACATCTAACTGATCATTTAAAATTGCTCCCCCGGTCTTGGCTGCCGCATCAAATATTAACCTGAGTTTTCCCGGTTTATTTTTATTGGTAACATCGAAATGTGATAGGTACCAGCTCCTGCCGTGAACATCCCCGTGTTTTGCCTTTGTCGCGTACCCTGATTTAATGAGTCGCTCCATTTCTTTATAATAAAGGTCTGCGTATTCCGATTCTCTATCTAGTTTTCTTTCGAGTTTGAATAGACGTTTTCGAGTCGTCGTTATCCTATTCAAGTATGTTGTGGTGGAGGACTTCCATAACAGTCCCATCTCCAATCATTGATTCGTGTATCGGCTCGTTTCTTTCAAAATTTCTTCGCTTCTGTTTATTTCACGTATGTTGTCTGTGTCGTGCATTATGCCTATGTTTTCAATGTCAAAGTACGCGCGTGTAAGTTGATCAATTGACGTTTCTTCTTTCTGTACCCTTGGTAATTATATACGCACGCACGTTTGTACATTCATTCATCGGTCTTCCAACCCCATGTAATTCCCATCCTAAGGATGTGGAAAGGGACGCTTCAGTTGTTTGTCTCACTCCCCGTCGAATTCTCGCGTAACAATATATTCCCAATTGTCTTGGCCTATCAATATCTTTCCCTCGGCATTATAATAAACCGTTAGATTTACGCGTCTACTATTGAAATGTAAATTTTTTATAAAGGACTCAGATATAGTTTACGTAGGTAAATCCAATCCATGCATTGTAATGTCCATTATTTTTCGTTGATAACCGTTTATGACAATCACGCAAAACCCGACTTTCCTACTATTTGTGTATACTCCCTCTCCCAAACCTTTGATAATTGTATTGGAGTCCCTATTAGTCCTAGCGAGGAGGATAAATTTCTGTCAACCAAAGTTACGTTGTCATTGTGGTTTTGGGTGCTAACACGCATATAGGCATAATCTTCAAATATACTTCCGCTGATCCTAGTCACGCTCTCGGTTCATTATCGATGTTGCCATTTTGGTATTTTGTTCACTTGCTATACCGTTCTTTGTTTGACCCGTAACGCGAACGTTTGAGATTAACTACGTTATTATCTCGGTGTAATAAATAGTTTGTCCAAGCAGACGAAGCATAACCCTTTATCTTTAACTATTATTAATTATTATCTGCCACGGCGTGGGGCGCTCTTTGATAGATTACGCATTTTTCGTACGATAAAACCTGCTTTAGTCGCGTTAATAGTATACGAGTTCCGATTTTCATGCTGTCCCGAACAAGCGTTGTATTTCTAATTGTAATTGAGTATAAATGCCAGAGTCTATCGCCGATTTTGCTTGGGTGAATAAAAGTTCACTTATTTTTTCCAACGTCGACATATTATTGCCAGCGCTACTAGAGCATTTACTATACGCGTATCCCATCCGTTGTCTGCACCTTGTCGAAGATCGACTGCTTGCAGCCGATCGCGTGATGGTCTTAAGGGAGTGGAACCCTAGAGTGAGTGTAGGTAAATGAGGGAACCCTATAAACGGGCTATTCCCGAGCGAATGAGGGCATTCCGAATGTGCTGAATAAATGAGGGGGAACCACTCCCGAACTAATGGCAGACCGCCGTGTTGGCCATGCGGTGCGACCCGTGAGCTGCCAAAAGAAGATCCTGGGTGGAGAGGCGCAACCAAGGCTGCGTGCCAAGGTGACCTGAACCATCTTTGACTCCCGCTGGAGGCAAGACGGGAGGCTGGACCGTAGACTGGCCCGGTCAATCGGCTTAGGGGCGAGTGCGGTCTGGTGCGTGACGTCCCCCGGAAGCTCTCCAGAGAGTGGAGTGTCTTTGTTGGGACACAAAACTCGAGAGAGACGAAGGGGGAATAGCGTACCAGGGTGTGCTATATCCGTACGTGATAGCCCGATCCAGGATAACCCCTTCAGGCCCTTTTTTATCAGGAATAAAAAACAAAATACATGGAGCAAACAAAACAACAGGGGGATGGGAAGGGGAAGAAGGATGGGGAAGGGAACACGGCGGTTTCAATCCCTGAAGCGGCGATAGAGGCGGAGACGGAGATTCCGTCCGTGACCGGAACGATACCCGAAAGTGCCGACACCGCGTATGGAGGTATCTTTGCCTCCATAAAGGTCATCATGATGGAGATGATGGAGGCGCTAAATCGCCAACCAAACATCTCCAAAGTCATCAAAGAGGGCCTTCCTATACTGCAGGGGAAGATAGAGGCCCTTGTCTCCTGGTGACACTGGATGTCCGAAACGCCTTCAACTCGGTAAGGTGAACAGACATGCTTGGGGCAATGGAGCGGGACTTCAGGGTACCCCAGTATCTCTTGCAGATTATTGGGGATTACCTTCGGGACCGGTTCATTGTATACGAGACGGCAGATCCTAAGATTGGAAATGCCTGAGGCTGCTCTCTGATCGGGTACGCGGATGACGTGGCAACCATTATTACAGCGCGTAATATGGTCCTGGTACAGAAGCGACTCGACCAGACCATGCGGAGAATTCGCCACTGGATGGACGATCATGGGCTGGAACTGGTGGAGGCCAAAACCGAGATTGTGCTCCTTACGAAGAAGAGCGTACCCAGAGTGCAGCTGCTTATCATCGGAGAGGAGTCGGTTCAGACCAAAGCAACAGTGAAGTACCTGGGGGTGACGCTAGATACGAAGCTCACCTTCGGGGAACATATTCGGAGAGTGGCGGATAAGGCGTCACGGGTAGTGACTTCCCTGTGCAGGATCATAGCCAACGTAAGTGGGCCACATCCCTGTATCAGGCGGTTGCTGCTCCGTGTCGCTGAGTCCGTCATGCTTTACGGTGCAGAGGTTAGGGTCGACGCGCTTCGGTACCTGGCAGGATAGATGGTAGCAGGATACGCGCGGAAGGTGGACCGCCAGACTAATCAGTCAGGTGGCCCCGTGGATCGGCCGACAGCATGGCGAGGTGAACTATTACCTCACCCAGCTGTTGACCGGCCATGGGTACTTCCGTCCGTACCTCCACCGTATGGGTAAGGCGGCGGATCTCCGATGCGTGCATTGCGGGACAGCCGTGGACGACGCCTTGCACACATTCTTCGTGTGCGAACACTGGGGGCGACAGAGGGAAGCGTTGGAGGGCGATGTCGGAAGGATCACTCCTGAAGGCATCGTCCCTCTGATGCTCGCCAGTCAATAAAACTGCGGAAGGATCACTGCTTTTGTCGAGGATATCCTGAGACGTAAGAAGCCGGCTCTTCCCTAGGGCAAGGGGGGAAAGCGTAGAGGGTGCCTCGAAGGCATAGTTTCTGGTTCCCTCCCCGAAGTAATGCTTAACGGCGGTGCCGGGGAGGATATAAGAACCAGGAAAGGAGGTCTCCTCGACGAACTCGCGTCGTCCCCGCCCTGTGGTTTTCACTACAGGGCGCGAGCGGCGGGATGAGCCGAGGGGGTGAGGTTTTAGTGGGTATACCGGCATCTTCAATGCCGGGGAGTCCCACACACCGGGGACTTGGGTCCCTGAAGGTCTTTAAAAGATTTTCTCCCTCCTTTATAAAAAAAAAAAAATATATGCGTATCGCTGGAATCAATTTTTTTATAATTATATTTGTTAATTCCCGCGTATACAAGAATCCGATCAAGTTTAAGTTTTTGAAAGCTTTTTTTTTCTGTACCGCTGATACTCGAGAATTTTAGCGCAGCCCTCGTGCGAGTGGGATAATAATATTTTATCCGTTGTTCGATACCATCACGATCGCCTTTTGTTTGCGTTGTAAATAATATTAGTTTCAGTTAAAGTAGTAAAATGCTTGGCGACGAGAAACCTGATAGTCTACTATAAACAAGGGAGTTTTTTCTATAAGCCACCCGAGAGCAGCGGTCAAACGCTAATAAAAAGGAATGTAGCGGGCGCAATTCAGTTGTTAGTTAGGTTTAGAAGAGTGCGCCTGGTACGTCCCTTTTGGAATAATCGAGCCTTTAATAATCCGTATAATAAACGGGTAAATTGAGGTTGACGTAAAGTACCGTGAGTGTAGGTACAGGACTGTTTCTATCTGTTCCCGGATCAGACTACGACCGAGAGGAACCGACTGGGTCTGTATGAGACCGTGTCACCTGGCCAGCCCCCTCCTAGGACGTATTGGGTCTGATGACCAAATCTAGCTGGGACCTTCCTACTTGGTCACCCATCGTCGCGGCGGTACTGGGTCTGACGACCAAGTCTGACTGGGATTGTCTCAGCGGGTCACCCATCTCCTTGGACTGCCTGGGCTGCTGGTCAGGTCTGATTGGGCCGGCCCTACCCTTTCGACCATCCTTCTCGTGGCGACTCATAAGTATAATCAGCGAGCGATAGAGTAAGTATTAGTTTAATAAGCGTAAGCGCCTGGCCAGTCGCGCATATTAGGTCGATATCTGCTTTTTCCTCCTTTCTTAGAGAAGGAGGTTTTTTATGCACTTAGGCTAAATTAGAGGTAAATTAGATTAGATTAAAGTAGATTAGTAATTAGAGGCTTTTTCTTCCTTCTCGAAAGAAGGAGGTTTTTTATGCTCTATTTAGGTAAATTAAATAAATAATATTCGTTATACTTAAAACAAGGTGTCATTTATTAGCGGCAACTTTATCCCCCACCCCTTTCCTGAACCTATAGATAAAATTACAATTAATAGTAAAGTTAATTTTACGGCCCCAACATTCGTAGAAACTGACTTTTTTCAAATGTTAGGGAAAGAAATTTTATTTAATGCTACGTGATTTTTTGAGCAAAGGAGATTATAAAATGTCTCCTCCTATGCATTTGTTCTTTTTAAATATATGCAAGCCCCGTACGCCTTTTCTGACGTGTCGCAAAATCCATGGACTATATTCTATAGAATTGTAATTTTTTACTATTTTTTTTTCGAATAAAGCTGCTGTCGTTCAGTTGTGGAATTTATCGGGCAAAAGACACCCACCCAGGCGGTGTATAAGTCCATAGTTACGGACTAGTCCCATCTACATGGGGATTGCCATAATTTCAGCATAATTAACTTCGCGCGGACAATAACAGGACAAACGAGAACTATTGGATAAAAAATCTAAACTATTTAACTTAGAATAATTCTTTTAGTTAACCTTTCTAATGTGTAACCGTTTATTTTATAAATCAGTTCAATTCCCATGTTCGAGACCTGCGCGCTTAGATAGGCGAGCATGTGTGGGACCACTCTGCCCCCCCCCCAGCAGAGCTGGTTCCATAGAAACACTAAGGAATGGGGAACCTCAACGAGAGATCCCGTAAGAAAAACTGAAATGAGGATAAGTTAGTCTCGTTTGAGAAGGTAACCCTTGCATTTTTTTCTTTTTGCTATAAGCGAAGAATTCTTGACTCGTTTAAGAAATCGCCGCATCGTTCAGGTAAATGTGTATGTGTCCTAGGTGAAGTTTGAAGAATCGCTAATTTAAACCGTCGCGATTTAAAGGCCTTGCGATTCACTGGGCTCGTTTTAAAACCCAGGTGATAGTACACGCGTGGTGTAAGTGTTGGCTAACCAGAGGTGTGTCGTGGCATGACTGATCTTTGGGTAAGTGCGAGCGAGAAAGTGCTCGACAAAACCTCAAAGGGGAGAATTGGAACTTCCTTGGGAGAGGTCTTGCATCTCCAGATGATCGATCAAGGGGACGACAGATAAAGAAAGAGTGTAACGAAAGACGACCCGGTGTCTGCACCACACATAGGTCGATCACCCAGGTCGTCTGGATTGTGTGGAATCCGCGACGAATCGGCGTCACGGCGAGGTGTAACAGACCAGTTACTCGTAAGTCACAAAAGCGTTGTCCGCAAGAGCTCTTCTGCGTGCGATATAATTACCAAGGATACAGAAAGACATGACGACAAACATACGCTCGACGAAGAAGAAACGTCAATTGATCAACTTATACGCGCGTACTTTGACATTGAAAACATAGACATAATGCACGATACAGACAAAACACGTGAGATAAACAGAAGCGAAGAAATTTTGAAAGAAACGAGCTGATACACGAATCAAGGATCGGAGACGGAACTGTATATATATATATATATATATATATATATATACCTACTTTATTGTTATTACGTGCGTAACTAGCTTTTGTCTTCTTTCTCAGAAGAGATTTTTTAACGCCTCGCGGCGACTAGCAATTATTAGGATCAATAGTTATTCAAATTTTAATCACTGGAGAGATCGGCGAGTTTTATTACTGTCGCGATGGTGCGGGACGCACCTGGCCGACAACTCCGCCGTAGATTGATTCGTGGCAGCGATACAAAGTATCAAGGATCGGCTAACCGAAATTACGCTTTCGGAATCTAGTATTCGGAAAGGTATAGAGTACAAGTTACCGAGAATCGGGGGAAACCCCTGTTACTTTGGATAGGAATCGAGCAGGGATAGATGGGGTTTAGGGATGAAATGAACAAGTCGGGTCTTCGTTTTTTAATTTTTTATTGCGAGGTTGGAACAGTCATCGTGGTGTCGGACGTTCTAAGACAAAACAGCTGTCGATCCTCGGCACTGTTATTTTACCTTCCAGATCATCAGGTCGCAGCCTACCCGGCCCCCTTCCTTGCCTTGGTCGTTCATTTGTTTTTCTTACTTTAAGGAATGGACGAAGGCTACGTGCTGACCACCTTGCGCGGCCTCGGCTTGGCCCCGACCCTCCTTCGCCCGTTTACCCAGGCTATAGCCCCTGGTGACTTAATCAGGCTATAGCCCCCTGTTACAGCCCACGAAATATAAATAGAATTATAAACAAATGATTCCTCCACGAGGGGTGTAGAAGTGTTAGAACAATGTCCCCTTGTTCTAACTGCGGAATAGAATACGAGAAATCGCCGCGCGTAATGTAAGACCGCGCGCGACTACAAGAATAACAAACGGACTATGATCCACCCGAGCCGCCAGGGGCTGTAGCCTGTGCCACCAGAGCCGCCAGGGGCTGTAGCCTATGCCACCGGAGCCGCCAGGGGCTATAGCCTGTGCCAGCCGTCGGGGGCTATAGCCCGACCAAGTCGCCAGGGACTATAGCCTATGCTCGCCGTCAGGGGCTATAGCCTGGGAAAACGAGCGAAGGAGGCTCGGATCCAGGCCGAAGCCGCGCAAGGTGGTCAGCACGTGGCCGTCGCCGAATCCTTAACGAAGAAGAATAAATAAACAACCGAGGCGAAGAATGGGGCCGGATAGGCGACGACCTAATGACCTGGAGGCGTTAAAAGGACAGCACGGAGGATCAACGACACCATTATTATCTTGAAACGTCCGACGCGACGACGATTGTTACGGCCTCTCAATAAAGGACTAAAAAGTGAAAATTTGAATTATTAATTCCACCCCCTGAACCCGACCTACTCCTGCTCGCTTCCTATTCCAAGTAACACCACCGATGGCTGGCACAGGCTACAGCCCCTGGCGGCTCGGCTAGCTCGTGGCCTGTTTGTTATTCTCGTAGTTGCGCGAGGTCTTAAATACGCGCGGCAATTTCTCGCAACCTATTGCGCGGAACAAGGAAGTTTTGTCCTAACAACTCTGCACCCCCCCTCCATGGAGGTATTATTTGGTACGCCTAAAAACTATACTTATATTATGTGTGCTGTAATACCCTCAGAATTGCCGAGCTTTACAGATAAATTCGCAAAGTCAACGGCGGCAGGGCGGTACACTGAGCAGGAGAATATCGGCAGGTTGCAAGAGGCTCTGAGGGGCGACGCGCGGGCGCTCGCCATGTCTATTGTTCTCGGTAGGTGGAAAGGCCGAGAACGTAGTGGGCTTGTTAGAGTCCCAATACGGAAACTAAAGACGGTAGTGCGCACCGTGTAATCGAACGAGAAAAGGGGGTTTAGACAGCGGTGAGAGCGGGCGGCGCGGAGCTGGTTACCAGCCAAATTGGGGCGTGATTGGCGGACCGGGGGGAGCACCGGGTGGCGGGGAGGAAACCAGCGGGGGAATTAATTAGCGCCACGGCAGGGGAGGGTCGCTCGAGTCGAAAAAAAAAATCCGCGGGAGGAATGGGACAAAGGAAACAAGTGAAAGTTAATATCAGCGGAGGAAGGAGGTCGAAGGAGAGGGAGGCAGTATCGTATGAGCTTTCGCAAGGAAGAGTCGACGAGCATTACCAGCATAAAAAACAGGAGTGATAACACCGAGGAACGGAGAACATGAGCAGCAACCCGCAAGTGAACGAGCCACTGGCACGCTTTCGAAAGGTCGCCCACAACAAGAGCGACGCTGCCAAGACACGGCAGCATCCAGGTAGAAAAGCGGAAAAGGAAAGCCGCACGAGGAGCCGAAAAGAGCCACGAAGAAACGTCGCAGCTAACATCAGCCAGTCTGAAGGGAAGGTGGGAGCGCACACGCACACAGCGCAAGGGATCAAGCCTCCGCCACGCCGGTGGAGTTTGGCACCAAGTTAAGCTGCAACGCGAGCACGTGGCGGCGTCGGTAAAGGCGGAACTGGACCTACCATCAGAGCTCGCGGGAGACTTAAAATACCAATAGTAAATTGCCGCCAGTGTCGAGCACGTGAAAGCTGAGAGCCAGGGAAAGTGACGAGACGCAGGGACGTGAGCAATATATAGTTAAAACAACCAACCGGACTAATTATTTCCACCTTGAACCTCCCACCCATCCCAGTGCTTAACACACCGTGATAGCGGATTTTGAAGTTTTGCCATCGGCGCGGTCCGGGAAACAAACTCCGAAGCAACTAGCGGGAAGGGTTAAATACGGGATTGTTCTGATGAAAAAGGTGGATAAAGATTGCAAGGACAAGTCGGGTAACCTATTTGACAAAATACTAGACATGATCCCCGCCAATTTGAAGTGCATGTATAGAGAGAGAGCGATTCAGCGACTTTCTGTAGACGGATGCGGAGTTCACGTGGAAGTCAGAAGCGTTCCACATTTCAACAGAGCAAATTCTGGAGAAGACGAGTCGATTTAGGGACGGGGTATGGGAGACGGGATTGCTGTGGAACACCAAAATAGAGCCGAAAGTAGACAGGGGCACGATAGCCCACAAGATATTGGCGAACTTGAAGCGGCATATGGATAGGGACCAGAGCTACGGGGACCTGTATTATCGCGAAATGCAGCAACTGATAGATGATAGATACGCGACAAGCGGGGAAAGAGTGTGGTACCTACCGCACTTCGGGGTGACGAACCACAACAAGCCGGGTCGGATCCGCCTCGTTTTTTACGCGGCCGCGAAAACAGGGGGAGTGAGTTCGAACGACCAGTTAGACGCGGGATCGGACCTATTGAAGTAATTGCCGGGAGTGATACAGAGATTCCGTCGGTACGCCGTCGCGTGTAAGGGGGATATATCCGACATGTTCCTGTGGAATAGAGTGAGGAAAAGAGATCGGGGCGCGCAGAGGTTCTTGTGGAGAGGAAGAGACCGGAAATCGGAGCCAAGCATATGCCGAATGAACAGCCTCATATTCGGAGCCAAGTCGTCCCCATGTAGCGCGATCTACATCAAAAACAAAAATGCCGAGAGGTTCATGAAAAGATACCCGGCGGCGGCACGCAGCATTGTGCGCAACAGCTATATGGACGACTACTTGGCTAGCGCGCATACTGAAGGGGAAATGCGACAGCTTGTCCGAGACGTAACGGCGATAAATAAGGACGGGAACTTCAATATGCACGGGTCGGCCAGCAACGTGATGGAGGCCCTACCAACAGGGGTGAGAACGGTCGGGCGAAAGAGCGAGACGGAGAGGATGGGGCTGGGCGGAAACGTGTGGGACACAGCGACAGAGGAGCTGACGTTCAACGTGAAAATGGTGAGGATTCCAGAGAAGATGAGGCGTGAAAATCATATACCCACAAAGCGACAAGTTCTTAGCGTCGTGATGTCGGTATATGACCCGTTGAGACTAATCGTCCTTTTCACGTTGAGCTCAAAATTGCTGCTGCAAAACATATAGCGAAGGGGTACCGGTTGGGACGAACATATAGGGGAGGAGGAACGGGTTGCGTGGATGGAAAGGAATCGCAGGTTGACCGAAGTAGAGTAATGCCGAATACCGCGGGCACTGACGAAGGGTTCGGGATGAGGGGATACTAGGGAGCTCCACGTTTTCTACGACGCGAGCAGCGTAGCCTACGCGCCGGTGGCAGACAACCGGAAATGGGAAGGTAGCGGGAGGACGCCAATTTCGATACTGATCTCGAAGTCGCGAGTAGCGCCACTGAAAGCGGTGAGCATCCCGAAGCTGGAACTGCAGGCAGCACTATTGGGTGCTAAGCTAGCTGAATACGTGAAAGAAGAGCTGGATCAACAGATAGACAGGCGCTTCTTCTGGTCGGCCTCGGCGGTAGTCCTCTGCTGACTGCGATCGAGGTCCAAGAAGAGGCTGGATTTGACACGAGCTGAGAAATGAAAGTGGATACCTACAGCACTGAATCCAGCAGACGACGGGACAAGGGAGGTGCGGGATGCCTTGAAACAGATAGAGAAAGCAGGAAGGGGAGAAGAACAGGTCGGAGGAAGAGGAGCAGTCGGTTGTCACCCACACGCACTTTGTAACGCACGCAGAAGTGCCGCTCGCGATTAGGGGCTTGGAGTGGAACGGACGATTAGCCTGGGCTAGGAGAGTGAGGAAAGCGTTCGAGACATGGGTAGGAACAAGAACAGGAAAGCAACAGGGGAATGAAATAGAATTGGACGAGGAATATTTGTGCCGGGTTATACAGGAGGAATGCTTCGGGACGGAGCTGAAGCGCTTATTAAGCAATAACGAACTACCGCTGGGGAGTAGGTTGGGCCAGTTGACGCCGTATCTAGACACGAAGGGAATAATGCGGGTAAACGGGAGAGTCACGCCATTCGAGGATGAACACTTCAAAAACAACCCGGTAATTCTGAACGCGACGAACGAAATAACGAAAGGAGTGGTATGGCACTACCATCACAGGTTTCATTATGGGAGTATCGAAACGGTCCTGAATGCAATGAGGCAGAAATACCACGTATTAGGGGCCCGTAACGGACTAAAGAGGATCTCCCATAGGTGTGTGACGTATAGGAAAGCAAGGGGTAAACCGATCGAACCCATAATGGCTACGTTACCGGAGGGACGCACTGCGTATAAGGAGAGGCCGTTTACGTACAGCGGCGTAGATTATTTTGGACCCATAATCGTGACAGTCCCGTATAGACAGGAGAAGAAGTGGGGGGTGCTGTTCACGTGTCTGACGATCAGGGCGATACACCTCGAACTAGCTAACAACCTTAGTGCGAGCACTGTAATCATGGCACTGCAGTTTACAGCGAAACACTAATGTTGTTTTAAACGCGGATGCCTTGTATACAATGTTTGCTACGATCCTTTCTTTAATATTAGTTTTTATTTGATTTTTGCCTCCGATGGGCACATTTATTTATTAATTCGCGGTAATCGGTTCAACCGATCCGCGGGTTTTTTTTTCTGATAAAATTCGACTATAAGCCCCTTGTCCAATATTACTCGCGCACACACTTTCTGCATGATTTTGTCCATTATATCTCATGCCGCGGTCGATACCACCACTTTTGACAAATTTCAAGTATTAAGCGCGGTTGTTGGCATTTAAGTTAACCCGTCAATCGAGCGAGCTGCCGATTTATTGCTTGAATTACGCGATTCGTAATGAAGAGGCGTTTTACGCTTCTTGTTACGTTTTTTATAATTTCACATTAATAATTTCACAATAATCTCACAAGTAAGAAACCTTTAATTTAGGAATAACTTGGTACAATCAATTATTTAAAGCGTGTCCTTCGACTTGTAATTTTTCGCGTGTGTAGGTATATCTAATGTATGATGATGATTATAATAATAATAATAATAATAATAATAATAATAATAATATATAATATTATATGTTTATTTATAATACGCATAATAATTAATATAGGCGAATTTAATATACGACTGTCAGACCAAAATTGGAGGAATTATTAACATACAACTTAATTATTAAGTGTCTTCTAGAAATTTTGATTTAACAGAATTTGTAACTGCTATTAGGCTGTATGGAAACGAGTAATCTAAAATGCATGCAATTTTTAACATAATTTTTATCCAAATAGGATGAACAAATATGTTGTTTCTCAGAAAAGCTTTGGTAGAATTAGCTGTGTGCGGCGGGGGGGGGGGTAGCATTATTACATTTGGCCATATTAGTTCTTTGATAAACTTCATGTTTCAGTTTTGTTTGTTCTGTAAGGGCATGCACTTAATGACATTAATATTGAGGTAAAATTATGGTAGTGAGTACTTGTAATTTTCTTAATGGTATAAATACAAAATGGAATGAGATTAAAAAGTTGAAAAAAAGCTCAACCTGTCACTTCTAACAGGCAAGACTTTGAAAACGTTTTAAGGCACATCAAATCAAAAGAATAAACTTTTAAAATTTTTTTTAATTTCAAAAAATAAAACTAGTATAAAATTAAATCAAGAATTATTTTATAATCGATTTAAAATTTCTTTTAGAATTTGAACATTTGTATATGAATTAGCATACGTATATAATGTTTTTTTTATAATTATTTTATACAAATAGTTCATATATTATCGTTATACCATGAAATTAAAGAATAAATATAGAAATATAGAAATAGATATATGATTACAAAAAACTTCAAAGTATATTTTTACGACTGACGAAAAAAAACCGTTGGATTTTTGTTGCAGTATTCAAAGCAATTGTGAGAGTAAGTAATAAAGTCTTAGGTCGTTCAATTACTTACTTTCTCGCTTGGACTGTTTTCGAATTTTCAATGCGTATTTACTAGCACCTAAGGACATATTTTATTTGTGAAATTTTATGTAGTACTTCAAATTTACATTAAAAAATCAAGGCTTGTGTATTGTCATCCCAAATTAGAATTCAAATTTATGTTTCAATTAGATATATTTCTATAACACACTTGACCCTAGTAACTTTTATTGTTTACAATTTTCAAAAATTAGTGCATGACCAACTTTTACAATAAAATAATATTATTTTTTTTTAGTGTATTTACAATACAATTCAAACGGAAAAATACAAATGTGTTCTCTCTTTTCCTCCTTCCTGGACTAAATTTTCTCTCTCTGCCTCTCCTCTACGTATCTATCAACGTTTATCTGAAATTTCTTCAAAACTTACAAATGTTAAATTATATATGTCAATGATTTGAATTGGTGTAATAGGTAAAAATTAAAAAAGCCTTTGACAATCAATATAATTTATTAAAAAGCAATGGTCTTCTGAGAATTTATTGCTATTGACAAATCGATATATTCCGTAGGTTAATTTTCATTATTATATTATAATGCTTTATAATAATTTTAATAAAAACTCATCAAAATAGAAGATGTACATCTTAAGTCTCGGTTAAAATTTAGTCACATTCATAATGCAGTCAAAATGGAGTTGCCAAATATTATTATTTGGACAAATCTTTTAATTTTATTAACAATATTTTCTAGGCATATTAAATTTTTTTTTTAATTTTTATAAAACACAATTTAGTTTTAGTCAAACAATACATAATAATAATAATAATAATAATAATAATAATAATAATAATAATAATAATAATATTATATTATATTATTATTATTATTATTATTATTATTATTAGTAGTAGTAGTAGTAGTAGTAGTATTATTAGTATTATTATTAGTATTATTATTTTTTTTATTATTATTTTTATTATTATAGTAGTAGTAGTAGTAGTAGTAGTAGTAGTAGTAGTAGTAGTAGTAGTAGTAACAACAACATTGCATGAAAAATATAACAAATGTACATGAAACAATTAAGAAATCAAGGAGTTACAGAACGGCATATCACTATTAATAACAATAACAATAATATTAATAACGATGCGAGTTGCAAAGGGCTAAATCGTAAAATACGATTAAAAAACTCGAGGCATGCATAATTATTTAGATTTTACTTGAAGAATGACTTAAGTAATATGCCATCGATCGAATAGCTACGTCTCCGCATAATTGCATACATGCCACGCACACGCACGCGCAAATAGAGAGATAGAGGGGAGAGAGAGAGAGAGAGAGAGAGAGAGAGAGAGAGAGAGAGAGAGAGAGAGAGAGAGAGAGAAAGAGAGACACACTGCGTACGTGCATACGCACGTGGGTGCACATCTCATGTACACGTGTGTTTGTGTTTGCAGTTGCGAGCCTGTGCATGGTTACCTGATTAATAGTGTGCGTGTTACTGGTCGTACTGATTCATGATTCATGATCGGATTAGCGAGCTTCTAAATAGTTTGAAAAAGCATGCGTCAAGAATATTGGTGGAAGGGATGGTGAGGAAGCTCTAACGTCGGGAGGAACATTGGCAACGAATGCAGCCAGTCAAAGACCAGAAACGGTTGTCGGTTGCGACGATCAGCGCATAGGGGGCCGAGAGGGAGGAGGGCGAGCTAAGCGTGGAAACAACGCCGGCGTCGAACCAAATGCCGTCGATTCCCTAATCCCGTCTTCCCATCTTTCTCTTTCACATCCTTATCCTTGTCTTCGTCGTTGTCGTCCTGGTCTTCCCCTAATCTCACATCCCATGGCTTCACCCAAGTCTGCCGCCTGATTATTTCAAAATTGACTGGTCTTCTTAGTACACTCGCTGGGTAGGAAATGAATGTTGGCTCGCTGCGACGGTGATTCTCGGGGTGTACATTTGCAATATCATATTCCATTCTTTCGCGTAATTTTGTTGCATAAATGACATAATCTTCTTCGCGTTTACTTTCTGCTGCTCGGAACACCGGGCGCATCCGTTGTTCAGTGCATCCGGCAGTAGTGCTAAGAAAAAAAAACAAAATAAAACAAATCCTCCTCTTTATCGAATATCTGCCATATCCTATCATAATAAACATCCATCCTTGTATATTTCAATTTAAGTGGAAGATTTTTCCGACTTTTCATACCACCTCATTTTTATCTCATTTTTATTCAGAGCGGTTCAGTTCAGTTACGAAAGCGTTCGTGAATACTACTATAAATTAAACAATGTTCGCCTTCTTTTTTAAAATTTTACGTACGATCTATGAAATTGAATATAATGTTAATTATCAACCAATAATCGAATGTTTACTTTCTTACGTCACATTTTTCATATAAATACACGCTACACGTTTTAACTATATATGTTTCAACCAAATTTCAAGCTTTTATAAGTGCCGATGCTTCTTTAAATTACGATTATCAAATAAAAATAATTAAATATTTACAATTAAATCAAATTTCATGAACTACTGACTCATATTGATCTCATACTGTCCTACAAGTTTAATTTGTTACGCTAGAACTTATAATAAATAAAGTAAAAAAATCATCGTAATTACCGGAAAATTTTTACTCCTAATGTCTCAATAATTGAACAATGATTAAGTAATAATACTCAAACCAATGAAAATTTTTGTTCTTTATCAGTAATGGTTACGTCACTACAAGATAAGCATTAAACTTTACTATTAAATATTTTCGTAAATATACTTTTCTTTTAATGTTCCAAAGGAAATTTCGAGTATCCTTTAGATGTGTACTCTGCATTCTTAGAATAACTTGAAATGTTAGAAAATTCTTTAATTCGTAGAAATATAATTGTACAGTACATGTAACTTCTGCAAGTAACTTTAATAGTACGTTTATATTTTTAATTTAAATTACAAAGTCAAAAGCACTCTTTAAATGTATTAGTTACAGTGTACATGTTTTCATTAAATTATACTCAATCTGTTATCAGCTGGATTATTAATTATATTTAATTTACATTATAAATAAATAAAACAGATAGTATTAATTCTCATATGAGATATTATAATTTAAAAAATATAAGATGAATATAAATTATTCTTAAAGGGAAATTAAGATTTTATATTATTATTTAAGTTGTAGAATGTATGTAATAAACATATCTAATATGTTTGCTGTTTGAAATATCTATTGAAATTTTATTTTTTTTTTAAATTAATGATGAGCTAATTGCTTGAAAACGAATCAGAGCATTGCCAATACTTGTAAGATTACAATGATGAAATCAATTTTATAAATTTTTGAGCATAGTATATAACAGGGAAGCTTAACGAAATTAAAATCAGTGTATTAGAATCTCAATGTCAAATTTGATTCGTTGATTGCTAGACTTTTCAAAGTATAATAATAATAAGATATTATCAAAACTATTATTCAATGCTAATAACATTTAAGAACTCAAATTCAAATATTTCCTAACGCTTAAAATTAAATATAAATTTTAAATCTTTTTTCAAAATAAGAATTATAAGTTAAAATTAAAAGGTAATATTATCGCGATAAAATAAAATAGATTATTTCAATTAAGAAAATAATGTTAAATATATTGAAAGTATTATTATTATTATTATTATTATTATTATTATTATTATTATTATTATTATTATTATTATTATTATTATTATTATTATTATTATTATTATTATTATTATTATTATTATTATTATTATTATTATTATTATTATTATTATTATTATTATTATTATTATTATTATATTGATATAAATTTGATCGCTTCGCCGTAATCGTAAGTTCCACTTATCGAGGATCGCGCTAATATTTAACACACGCGCGCCCAAATACTTTGTATTTGTTTTTTAAATTATATAGGAAACATAATCAATATTATTTACGAATATATTAATCGTTAATTTATAATGTAAATTATAAATTAGTAAATTAATCATAAATATCTAAACGTGTTGCGTGAAAGTAATAATGCTTAAATGTTATGTAAATAAAAAATGAAAAAGAAGTTTCATATTAAAAATAGGGTTGTAATTTTACATTTTTACTGCGACAAGATCTTGTTAATTATATAAGCTATTCCAATAATCATTAATATTTTACTAAAAATTAAAAAAAAAAAATTGAATATTCAGCGTTTAGATATGATAAAATTAGAGTGTGAGGAGTAAGATAGAGCGGAAAGAGTAGAGTCCGGGTAGAGAACAGTCCAAAAAGATGGTCACCTTTGATCTGCTTGCCAATAATATCACAGTTGTTGCGCCGAAGTATGCATCCGATCTCTCTCTCCACGATTTTCCGGTTTTGCAGCAAATGAGATATGTCTTGTGCGGCCGCGAGGGTGAAGATCGTCGATAGGACGAAAACAATAATAACGCGCGTGTATTTCATCTCTCCTCTTGACATATCGGGTTTGCTTTAATTAATTGGAGTCTTGGTCTCTTTAACGTCGTAAATGTGTTATGTCGTTAGGCTCGGATAAGCTTTTCGGCGTTTGCTGCTCGTCGATGAAGTCACAAGTGTCGACGACTCGCGGATCGAGGGCCCTTTAATAGATCGCGAGAACGATCATCGGATCGGCGGCTAATTAGATCCGTAGCCACGTGCCCGCGCGGGGGATAAGGTGTGTATCCGTGTTAAACATGTATTCATGACTGGACCTCGTCATTGGCTCCAGATAATTGTGTGCACAATAGCATTATTCTAAGAAAACGAATTTTTTTCGATGACTCGGAGGCTCGGTGCGCGAACGCAGCATTGTAAAAGCGGTTATGCATCCTGAAGAACGAATTCGGTTACAACTGTCTTTTTATCTCGTATTTATCTTAATTTATCTTATATTTTTATTTCTTCTTTTGCTTCAAATTATTATTATTAATATTATTAATATCGTAGTTTTCGTCGTCAACAACGTTATTCTTATTATTATTATTTTTTTGTCATTATTTTTCTTTTTCTTTTATTGTCGTCGTCATCACCGTTGTCGTTGTCGTTGTTGTTGTCGTTGTTGCCCTTTGTTGTCGTTGTTGTTATTCTTATATCGATCATCACGGAATACACGTGTGATCAAGCTTTAGACTTATTAAACCGTCATATCAACTTAAAGAAACTCAATTTAGCCAATAAAAGTCTGGCTAATATTAAGCTTAGTCACAACAGTTCCAAGCTAAGTCGTTCATTTATTTTGATAATATGAAAGATGGTTTTATTTTATAATTTAAAATAATTGAAGCAAATTATATTAGATAATTGTCAAATTGATTAATAATCATATAAATTGCAAATAAATTATGCATCAGTTAATAACTTTATTTAAACTAATTAAAAAATTCCGTTTCATAATTAAAAGAATTTACAAAAATCTAAACAATTGTTTCACATTTCATTTAAAATACAATTTCCGTTAATTTTACCTTTGGGACGATAAAAATACATATTTTCATTCAGTAGTTCCTTATTTAATAGATCCTAGAAGCAAAATTTTAATTGTACAGTTCTTCATATCATTTCACATATATATCTATAATGTTATAATTATTTCTTGCAAAATAATTTTCAAAATACATCTTCAAACTAATTTGGAATTTAAATTTTCACATAGAGTATTTTAATATTCAAAACCATATTTCACATTCGAAAACGGTCTTTAACAATGTGAAACTAACATAAATCAAACGAGCAATAAAAATTTATTTAAATTTTTTATAACTAACTTTTACAGTTTTGTTATAGCGTTAAAAAACTTTTTGTAACAATATTATTTATTTATATTATGCATAAATAAATTTTTATAAATAAAATTATTGAACAAAAATTGAAAGATATAATATATTAATGCTTTTTTTAATAAATTATTTGAAAACCCTTACAATAAATTTCAATTAATGGATTTCTAATGTACAAATGTATCTTTGATATTTATATTTTAATCAATAGAAATAATTACAAAGTCGATTTGTTTTGTAATTATACTTTTGTATCTATTTGAAAATTCAGTTTTATTTTAGATAAACAATGTTTTTCAAAAAGTTGGAGTTAATTCATTTATACATGTACATACATGTTTAAATTTCAACTAGAAAATTCGTTGTAAAACTGTAGAGACATCTATAATGACGCTGGATTAAATATCCAATAAAAATAAAATAATCTAAAGTTATAAAAATAACTGATTTCGTATATAAATATATATATGTAAATTAAAAAATTTTCTTACATTTTATGAAACTAAATATTCAAAAATACATATTAATGATGCAAATATTATAATTTCTCATTTTGACATTTCCAACGTGCGTTCAGAATATTAAATAATTTTATTTTTTTTCTTTAAATTCTTCAAAATAAAAATATATTTCGAAATTTATATTCGAAAGTTTAACATACAGACGAATAATAATTATTATTCGTTGCATTTTCTATATATATATATCATTTTATAATTAAATTTGATAATGATTTAACAGTTTCATTTTTTTATACGCAATTAAACTATTTAAATACATTAAGTTATTTGTTTTACACAATTTAATAATTAAATTAAATGCTACATAATTAAATGCTAATATTATATTCAGAAATTATACATAAAATATTATTAAAATAAACCTAAATATAGTACTATTGAAAGCTTTAATTATTTAATTTATGACTTCAAATATTAATTTTAGTTAATTTTCTAATTTTGGCTAACAATAAAGTTTTCATTCGATAATTTTTTAAATGTGTTGAAAAACCTTTTTTTATTTTAAATTTACATATTTTTTAAATTGAATTTCTTTAATAGATATTTACAAAAAATAAATAAAAACATTATTTTAATTACATTAATTTAAGTTATTTCACATATTACGTACATAAAAAGCAAAGTTTTTCTTATGCATCAATTGTTTATTATTACCTGCTTCATTTTATGGATTATAAAATATCCGTGAAAGTTTAGAATTGCATATAGATTAAAACAAGAGTCATGCATGACATATTTATAACGTTTTCTTAATTCTTCCTTGTACTCAATTAATTATTATACTCTACTATAAAATAAAATTTCTTACTATTTCAAATACCACAAAAAAAATTCATAAATTGAATAGTTCTTGGATTCTCAATTTTTAATAGGAATAATAACTTTAAACAATCTATTCTCACACAAAGTGAACTTAGCGCTTGTTGTTTCATAGTTACATTTATAGGTTTCAAAATTCACAAGTCATATTTCGAAAAATATGAATCTGCGTTAAAATTCTTTCCTTTTTCGTGTTTGTAAAGTAAAATTAAATATTTAATTTAAAGGCCCCATTACATTAACAGTATTGTGTGAATGATATTTTTATTTATTTCGTACTGTAATGTTGACAAAACTTTGTAAAACAAAGTTTATATGAAAGAAGCTAATTGTATTAAATTCATTTTAGGTACTTTAAATATTAGGCCTTCGAAGTGTAATTTTAATAAGAAATATTCAATATTTTTTCGCTATAAAGAATAAAATCGTTAGAATAATATATATTTTTTGGAATATTATAATGAATAATAACATATTTATATATATATATATATATATATATATATATATATATATTATAATAATATTTATAATAATATAAAATTATAAATAATTTATAATAAATATATATATTTATAATAAATATTTAGAATTTGACAGTGCTAAGATGATATGTATGGAGCATTTTCTTTCCAAAACGAAGTACATTATTTAAAAAAGTATGTAGGATAAAATTTACAATTTCATAACAACATTGTGGATATATTAAAAGAAATCATTAAATTTGTAATTAAAAATTCTTCAAACTTAAATATTTTTAACATAAAATAATTCAAAATTCCATCATTTTTTAAGCATGTGCAATAATTAGTAACAATAAATATATATATAAATTTTTGGATGGTAAAAATATTTATACTTGTACAATTATTGGTAATTGAGCAATGTAGCATATTTCATATATTATAAATACAGCCACACATAACATACACATGTTTTTTAATATGTTGGCAATCAATCCCACAATCTTTGTCAGTTACTTACGATACTTATTACAGTCAATTTTTCAATGTATTCTTTAATAATAAATTTTTATTATGTTTGCTATTATATTAGTTATAATAATACTTTACGTTTAATTATTTTAGATTGGCAATATTCATTCAAATGCTTCTATAACTTTCTGTATTCTTTAAAAAAAAAATTTTATTACTTTAATACTAAATACACGAAACAAGTTAATTCTAGTATTTTATGTATGGATATGTTTTAAATATCAATATTATGACGATTTAAACTATGTTTTTGTAACGGGTGCGTTTGAAAGTATTGAGTTAATTTATTTTGTATAATTGTATTAAAATATAATAAATTAATTATATTAAATTCTAATAGAAATTAAATTTATTTGAATTTAAAGTTCAAATGTATAACTACGAAGAAAGTTGTAACAATTATTCTAAAGCTCAAGTTGAAATAAAAGTAAATATCAAAATTGCATTATTTTGATAAACTAAATAATCTAGATTGTTATTTTCCTATTGACTTACTAGCTAATTTATTTCTTACAAGTATTTAAATTAACGAGAAGAATGATATTACAACTATTATAATTTATAAAAATTAAGATAAATTACGATCAAGATTAGCTGTATCGATAATCAGTATTTATTAAATTATTAGTAATAAAACTTGAAATTCTATATTTCATTAGAATGATCATTCGTCAAAAGTTTTTTTTGTAATAACCTTACCTGACGGAAATATGTCAGTGGGGTTATTATAGCATACTATGTACAAGGCTAAGGCTGTTTTCTTTGCAATTTTAGGCGTTTGCTTCAGCTTTATCCCGCCACTTAGTATAAATTATTGCAATGCCGTAAAACCTTTATTATACTATGTATATAAAAGAAGATTATAAATATCACGTGTTGTTTGTGAATAATTATTGTTAAAAACCTACATATATTTAACAGCAATAACAAATCTTGCTGCTTTTATTATCACAAAAATGCTACAGTAATTTTAAGAAATGCTTTTGTTATCATAGTTATAACCTTTTTCGTATATCAATGAGCTTATTAAAATTTTCGAATAATTAATTATTATTAATATGAAGGAACGTTAAATATCAAAACGTAATACAAGTTTATAAAATATAAAAAAAAAAAAAACTTTAAACTAAACGAATTAGCCTTATTTTTCATTTACAGTTAAAACTGCAAATTGTAAACAATGGCTAATTCCACTAGGGAAAGAAATTTATCTTTTTCCTTCAATCTAGATTTAGACACTGTTGATAGTGATACTTCATCAGATTCTGACACAACTGGACTTCAAATTGATGTTTCAGAAGTGGATAATTTTAATAATAATAATAATAAATTAAGAAGACAAAGTATTGACGATACTTCCTTTTTAAATAAAATGGAAGAAGAAATTGAAAGACAGTTAGATGCAAAAGCATCAAAAACAAACTTAACTGCAACAAACGTTAAAAATATTTTGAAACATGTTATTTCTAACGAACATGTTATGGCAATGGTTCAAAAAAGATTGACTAAAGGAGAGGATGATATTATTTTTGAACCCAAATTAACAAGAGCAAAAGCCAAGTATGATTTAAATACTTTAATTTTTAATTGGTTAATATATTATTAAATATTAATTGATATTATGTACATGTGATCATATGCATCTGTTGTGTGCCTGTATTAATTTGTTTTTCATTACAGAGAATTAGCAATGACGCAGTCTGATATTCCTTGGCCTATAACACCTATAAAATGTCTCACTTCTGATGTTCAAATCCTTATTCAAGAGGAGTTTTCAGAAGACTCTTCTGATGAAGAATATCATCCTGATCAAGATCAACAAAGTGATGATGATAAAGATGTTGATAATTCATTGGGAAGTGACTTTGATTCTCAACCATCTACACCAGCAACTCCAAGTGATGCATCTACATCTTTAGAAATATTACATTTTTCAGATATTCAATATGATAAAGAAGGAATTTTTAAAATACCACCAATGTAATTTTAATTTCATTAACTTAAAATAGCAATTAAAATTAAAATTTTATAAAATAAATTTCTTGCTTTTTTAAAAAAAGTAATTTTTTTAAGTAATTAGATTTGTAAATTGCAAAAATGCATAAATTTTGTAATTTAGTATTTTATTTTTCTTTATATGTTAATTCAATTATTCAAACAAAATTTTATGTCTGAATTTTTGTACTTATGATTGTACAAACTGATTTTTCAGTATTCCACATGTTCCAACAGAAGAAGAGAGCATAGGACATAGAACACGTTCAAAACTTTGTCTTAGTGAAACTCCCTTAGAACAAATTGAACAAGCATTTATTCCACCAGATATCACAACTGATATGTATGACTGGGATTGGGAGCCAGAAGATGAATACATTAATTTTTTAAAGGAATTATATACTCAGCCTCTCCAAAAGGAAGTAAATATTGAAGATGATCCCGAAGCAGATCCTGAATATAATATATTAGAAGATGAAGAAACAGAATTTTGTAGATATAAATATTTATAATGCAAAAATTAATACTAATGAAATATTTTTATAATGTTTATGATTATTTTTTAGTGGATAAAGAAGAATTAAGAGAAGATAAAGCAGTTAAAATATCAAAGAAGGAATTAAAAACTTTAATAGCTGAACTTGATGAATTTGCGGATCAATATACTAAACAACAACAAGAGCAACAGCAACAACAACAACAGCAACAACAAAAAATACCAAAAAAAAAAAAAACGCCTGACTCTTCATTTACTTCAACAGGAAATATTTCTTCAGTAAATATTACAAAAATTTTAAAATGTAATTTACTAAAAATAATCAAAAAGTTATACAGATGTATTTTTACTAGGGAAATCCAATGGTCGATTTATTACCAGTATTAGCCGAACCAGAACTTCCAGAACTTATCAATGCAGATCAACGTTATTTATTATCTGTACAAATGTCTCAACATGTCCAATTACTGATACAACAATTTCTCATGACTTACAAACATCCTAAATGGAATCAGCAATCTAAAATTTGTAAAAATAATTTGTACAGTCTAAGGTAATTTTTATTTATTTAAAAGTAATTATTGTTTTTATATAATGCATACTGCATAAACTTAATCATTCCAATAATTTATTTTTTTAGTACTTTAAGTGATAAATCAGATTCAGAATTCATAGCTGACAATCTTTCCGATGCTTTTCGTCTACTTCTTGATTGGGAATCAAAGCTGTCAGATTTAAAGTTTTTACATGAATACATTCATTTTTTAGAAAAACAAGCAGAAACTGAAGAAATTATTTTTCGCACTAAAAAAAAATATTTGACGAAATTTCATCCTGAATTAATTAAACTAATGGCTTATAGTAGAGCATTAATGCATCCCCAATTATTACCAACAACATGTCCAAGTGCTTTGTCACAGCCTAGTAAACAACCATATTTATCATCAGAGGATAAGTAATGAAATTAAAATAAATTTATATTTAATTTTATTCTTTAATTTATAATTATTTATTAACTATTTCTTTTGTACAGTCTTATTGCTTTGGGATTGGAACAATTTATACCATATGTTAAGATGTCATTAAAAAAATTTAATAGACAATGTGATATATTTGCTGATGCTGTAAAAGAAATTCAAAGATTTTTAATTCCAACTAAAACTGTAACTGGACTAATCCATCATATAAATAAAAGTAAATCTAACAAGAAAAATAATTCTATTAAGGTATTTTGAAAAATATTTGTATAATTTATTACGATAGTTTTATTAAAATTGCGAAAATGAAAAAAATTTTTATGAATCAGTGATTTATTCTACTTGATTCAAATTTGATTGTTTAAAATTTCCATTATGAATTCTGAAGTATTTTCTTTTATAGCATTATTTTACTACTGGATCTGCTCCAAAAATAGGCCATCACGTTTTAAGTGAATATAAATTGATAGCTCCAATTGAACAACCAATAGAATTTTTACCAAAAGTCTGGCAAGAATTAATAAATACGGTAAATCATAAAATTGAATTTAACCAATTTGAATAATTAATTGATTTAATAGTATATCAATAATTGTATGATACCATAATTTCAGTTAAAATATGGTAAAATAGAAGATTACTTAAAATTTTCAAAACCAGAGAAGGAGAAAGTCATCAGTTATGATGATGAATATCTTCCTGTATCTTATGATGAAATTGAAATACATAGGGATCATCAATTACGAAATCCAATTATTAATATGTTTAGACACATGCCATCGCTAACTACACCTCAGAAAATCGAATCCAATAATACGTTATCGAAAATTAGCAATACCAAGGCGAAAGCAACTCCATCCAGGTCGAATGAGGCGGAGTCTGATGCTGAATCTGCTGAAAGCTTAAGAGCTTGTGAAACAGACGAAGACGAGTCGCGACCAACTCGACTTAGAATGACAACCCCACGCTTAGCTAAAATTAAAAGCGCACAAAATATGAAGCTGCTTGCTCAAAATCTATCTCCTAAAGCTTCTACATCGAATAGTACTATTAATGAAAATAAAGACTATACTTTTGATAAAAATGATGAAGATGCAACTTCTTTTACTAAAGGGGTAATTAATTTTTTAACAAATATTTTTTACTTTTGAAGGATGCATTTTCTTTTAATTTGTAAATTTATTTACACTCAATTTATTAATTGTAACACAATATGCAATTTAGTTCTTCACAAATTCTTTATGTAATTTATATTTTATAAATTATTTTGTACATTTTAAAGGATAACGAAGATGAAATAGCAGAACTTATGCTGGCCAGCACAACTATTAAAAAAAATACTGCTAGTCGCAAAAAAACCAAGCAAGCTAGAGAATTGGAAAATTTAAAAAGATTACTGGAAGTAGAAAATAATGTTAATGAAGATGATAGAGCTACAAGTAAGAAAATACTCTTGTAATATTATATAGATAACTAATAAATTATGAAATATATTTTTATTGTAGAATTTGCTGCTTCGTTTATTCAGAAAATACATGTTAAATTAGAATCAAAAGATTCAGAATTATTCAAAACAGTATTAAAAATTTTCTTGGATTATAGTGAAAAACTAGAAAATCCATCACAGTCTAATAGTGATTATTTTTTAAATGAAACACAATCTTCTCTTTATAGTAATAGTATTGAAATTAAAGCAGAAAGAAAAAATATAGATAAAGATAAACTCTCGGTTGCTCTTTATCAGGAAGTTTGTGAAAAATTAGATGAGTATCCAGATTTATGCTCAGATTTTCTATTATTCCTAACACCTCATCAAGCTGCTCTTATTGATAAATCTGTAGAACATACGATGATGTTAAAAATGAAAGAATTCGTTAATGTAACTCAAATGTATTTTGCAAAACAACCATCTCGCATAGCGAAGGTGATGCAAGCAATGACACAAATGGCCTCTGATCCATATGTAAGTGTAGAAAATGCACAAAATATTATGGGTTCAGCTCTTAAAGGTCATCCTTTAATCATGGATATGTTTTTACAAGTTTTACCTACGGGTAAACCTCCTGATAGGTATTTAATAATATAAATTTTTTAATAATATTTAACAATTTAAAATAAAAACATTTATAAAAAATTTAAAATATGAAGTAAATCATAATCAATTCGTAGTTAAGCCAATTTTAAAAGCTTCTGTCCTTGCTGCAAGCATACAAACTATTGCATACAATCAATTATAATTAAAATTTTCAAATATTAAAAAAAAACCTGTTTATTTTAATTTAATGTAATTAATGCTTATTTAGTTTATTTGCTGCTCACATGTTTGAGAATTTATCTTGTCCAGTTGGACCACATGACAAAAACAAGGCATACAATGCAGATGCCCCAGAATTATATGAAAATATTGAATTACCAGTATCGACACCACAAGAAGATCCATATGGAGGAGATAGTTGTAAATGTGACTGCCACAGTATAATAGATGATCCAAAATTAAAAGGCCTAAATGAACATTGCGCGTCATGTGGAACGAGGGTATTTATATTATATTATTATTCGTTAATTTTATAATTATAAAATATTGATTTTTTTTGTGATCAATCAGATAAATTTTTATAAGTAATTATTATACTATTAATTATATAAACTTACAATACTTTTTATATTATATTTTTTAAATTACATTATAATTATCGATACAATATAAGCGAGATAATTTTAATTGAAATGCATGATATTATACGTACAATCGCGTGATAAATTATAGAGTCTGGATATATTTGATAATATATATTATTAAAATCAATTCTATAAAATAAAAAGGTAGCTGTATGAATCTACTTGTTATATATCAAATGAAAGATAAAATAAATAATGAAACAAAGATTTATAAAAGATAAATAGTAAAAATAATGTAGAACTATTATTTAAGTAAGTTTAAATTAATTATTTCAATCATTGATAATAGTCAATTGTTCAATAATAAATGTTGCAGTTTTTAAATGGAAGGATTTATTTACAAACTTCTGAGGGCTTGAGGCCTGCGAAAATAACGTTTCCTGGTGCTGACGATGAAAAATTAGAGAATATATCGCGAGTATCTCTGAAAACAACGGAAAGACTTATTCCGTGTCCGCCAACCAGAAAACGTCGAAAGTCATCAAAACGTGATTCTATTTCTGAAGAATCTAGCTTAAAACCATGTTTTTCCAAAAGCTCACCAAATAAGGATAACGAGGACAGTGATAGATCGACGTGCAAGTCGAAAAAAAGTGTAAAGTCGCCATCGAAATCGGGAGATCATAAGAAATTGGCTAAAATACAATCAGTATCCGTTAAGTCGAAGCGAGAGAAAAGAAGTGAGAAAAAACATACTAAATTTGAGCAAAGAACCGACGATGAGCAAAATGAATTTAGCACGAATACGGATCAAATAGAATTTGATGAAAGTACTGCTTGCAATACCAACGAAGACTATTCGGAGTTAGATACATGTAAAGAATATTCTAGTCTTACTTTTTTTCTTTAATATATTTAATTTACAAAAGATTTTATATTTTCAGTTGGCACGAAATTTGGTGAAATAAGTACTGATAGCCACGAAGACGATGCAATGACTAGTCCAGAAAAAATTAATATTTCCTCAACAAGTGTAGATAAATTAGACGCCTCTAGTGATTCTGATAGTAGTACAAACGTAGAAACGGTAAAACGTATTGACCCTCCATGGACAATGCAAGACGATAAGATACTCTTAGAAAATGTTCAGAAAGATTATTCTGAAAAAACATTCCTTGCCATTAGTTTAGTTCTAAAAAATCGAACTGTTGAGCAGGTAAATGAAAGCGTTTAATATTCTATATATATATATATATATATATTCTTCTTTAATTTTCTATTTTTATAGCTTAAATTAAATTTATTACTGGTTTTTCAGGTGAAAGAACGATGTGAATATTTGCTATCATTAATAGAAAAGATGGCTTAATATTTTTGTTGTATATACTATTTTTGTACAGCTTTTTAAAATGTAAAAATTATTGTTAGTGAAAAAAAATATTTTTAAAAATTTTTTAATAATAATGAATTTAATTTATTTTATAACGATTTTAAAGTTTTAACGATATTAGTAACAAGCTAATTTTATGACTTTAATAGAATGCAAGCTAACTTCTTCACTTGTATTAAGATTATATAATGTACACTACACGTACACGCAGTTAATTATAAATATTTGCAATACATTGTAGTTTCACAATAAGTTTAAAGTATAAAAAACATTGTTTATAACATCAAGTATTGATTATATTTTTATAAAAATAATTTTGATCTTTTAAAAAAATGTCAAATAAATAATTTACCTATTAATAACGTTGAAATAAATGTATTTTATTACTACATGAAAGTATTTACGCAAATATTGTTTGTTAATTAATTTCGTATTATTCATTATTATTAGAGAAGGATATTAATGTTTCAATAACAATTTTATAAAAATGATAAAGTTTTTATAAAATCTATTTAAAGTATAAAATTATTGAAGAGAGTGTAATAATACACAATGATTTAATCAAGGTACATCATTTTTTAAGATCAACCGTTACCTTAGTTATAACTGATTATTTTATTAAAGCTATTAATTTTTAATTTTAAGACTTCCTTGTTATGAAATTGTACATAAATATTTGCAAAAATCTGTACAAAATGAGCGAGCGAGTTCGATCAGCACGCGCATATTTACAATTATGAACTCTGAGTTAAATATATGAAGTAAAAGACGCGGAAAGGAATTAATATTGTTAATATTTTAAATTGATTAAATTCTACGGAACGATATTAAATTAATGAAATCCAAATGATTACGCGTCTTTAAATTATTTTTAAAAGGAGATTGCGATTTGAACAAATGACTTAAAAGACTTCCATGTCTACTTCTACTCCAATATCTAGAAAATCATCTTCATATTCTTGAATGTGTCTTGACCGAATTGGATTAGATGGTTCAGAGTGGTCAGGATCATCTGTTACAGGACTTGGTGGAGGATTAGACACTGTACGATCTGCATCAATTGAAATCCTATCCATTCCTTCACCTCTTCTTAATCGTGCTTCTTCTGCTATTTGTTGTGTTGAAAGTTCTGCTCTTGTTAATAAAGCAGGTAAATCTTTGTCTGATCCATCTAAAAATTTAATTATTTATAAAAATAAAAATTAGCAAAAAATTTCTAATTGTCTTTGTATAATATACATACTTTCTAAAAGTTTCATAAGCTTTTGAGTCTTTTGTTTTCTATGCGATATCTCTTTTTTCCTATCTGTGTTTTCACATTTATCTTGATAAAAAATCTCTCTGATTTTCGGTTGTGGAATGTCATCGTCATTTTTAACAAGATAAAGATAGATTCCACCAGCAGTTCTTCTTCTGGAACCATTCATTATCAACATACCACCTTCTTCTTCTATTTTTTTTGTTTTTTGAAAAAACTCTATTGCCTGCTCTTTTCCTAAAATTTCAACTATCCTCTCTGAAAATAGTTTAATTCAATGTAAATCTTACATTAATTTGCTAAAAGGCAATAAATATATATAAATAATACAATTATAACAACGTACTTATAAGATCATCTTTTTTTTCACATAATTTATCTGCAATATCAGTTGCTACTTCTTCATCAGTTGATTCCAGTGTAACAATTAAATCTGAAATTATTCTAGCTGATCCTTTTGGATAATCTTCCTCTTCATGACTTATTCTTCTTTTACCTAGTCTTAATTTAACATTGCGTCTATCTTTAAATGTTCTTTTATTTGTCAGTCTTGTTTCTGTTTCTTGATCCTCATCAGATGAATTATTACCTTGAACTTTTTTTTTACCAAGTGAGTATCCCAATGTGTAATCATAACTTTCTACGTTACGAGTGTGATATAAACTTTTAGTAACTCCACATGAAACTAAATCTTCTGTTAAAGATTCTTCTTGCACTTGTGTACACCAAACCTTATATTTGTCATTACTAGGTCTGGATTGTAAAGCTTTACAACGTTTAATCTTAATTTTAGGTCTTTTTGTCCTAGTATGACCTGTATCAGAATCTGAATCACTTTCAGAAGCGTCAGATATATCAGATACATCGGATTCATCACTATATTTAAGCTTTACAGATGGTTCTGGTATAGATGAAACATGATTGTGTGGCCGTTGTAAAATGTTATATGTTTCAAAGGCATCAATAGGCTAAAAATATATAAGAATTAACATTAGGATACCATAGTATGCATTATTAAGAAAATGAGAAAGTATATAAGCAGAAAATTTAATTATAAGCTAAGCAGTTTTGGAAAATCTTTATAGTGCAAAATTTTTGCAAATTAAACGTTAATTGAAATTTTTAGATAAGATGCAATAACTTTATTAAGGGACAATTTTAAAAATATGATATTTCCCCTCATTTAAATGTATAGTTGAAGTATAAATATTTAAAGAGATCGATGCAATTTTAGTGATTATCAGATTTTGATTATAATAATTAAAATAAATAATATTAAAATTATTAAAAGTAAGGTTAACTTAATTTTCTGTCAAATATTAAGCTTTTACCTCGTCCTCGACGACTTCCCCATCTTCAACTTCCAGTGATTCAGTCTCCATCTAAGCTTGGTACAGTTAACAGTTTAATATAAAATACTAATCTATCTAGTTGGAATACTCGAATCCCGACCGAGAATAAGGAGAAATTAAAATTCTATAGGATCAGTTGTACTTTAAAGCAGTCGTAGGTGCGGCAAACGATAACACTTCTGAGTATAATAGCAAGTTTACTGGTACAGTTCAACTCAATGCACTCAATGACTAGTATTCGATGACTGCTGTACTCGGTATTTCTTCCTCCTCCTACTCTTCCAACTCTTTCTTCGCCGTTCTCCGTCGTTCTTCACCGCGAATCCCGGCAAGATTGGATTTCCTACGCGCCTCCGAGATTTCATACTGCCCTGTGTAACATACACCACACCTAACATACAACCCCCAGGCATAATTAATTTAAAAGAAAAACCGACAATCACATCGACTTCGCTAATTTTCACCTGATAAAAAATTTTAACAATTTCAACAAAACGTCTTCACTTATTTATATATTGTCATTTATTATAAATACTCGATTATACTTTATCATCAACTACCAAGCCAACTATAATACACATTTTAAATGTCAAATATTATAAAAATTTATTAAATACATTAGAAAAATCTGTAAATTCTATTATTTCTATTATTCATAAAAGCTTATACGCAGTTATTATTTAATTAGCTTTTTTTTCTTAATTATAATATAAAATTTTCTTAAAATAATACTAAAATTATTGCATGACAGTATTAAATTTTATATTTTGAAACTCAAGTTATTTTATTCATAACAATGAATAATTCATTCAATCGTCAGTCAATTTAATCTTAGAACTCGCAATCTTTTTTTTTTTTTTTTTTATTTTTTTTTTATTATAAAAATGAATATTTAAAACACATTTATTCGGTTTATTGATTTAAATTAAATGTTATTATTTTATTATTATTATTATTATTATTACAATCATTAATTATAGTTTTAGCTTTTATTTTAGTTTAAATAAGCAATTCATTTATTTTATTGTAAAATAATTTTAATCTTTTTATTAACTTATGTATGTAATATTCTTTGAAAATTAAATAATATAAACAATATAAATTTGTATATAACACCAATAAGCAGTATAATAGTAGAGGAATGTAGTTATTTCAATTTATTTTTATAATTGATTTATTCATTAAATTACGTTTCTATAGGCACACATTTTATGAATATAAGGAACGTTTATATAAAAATACTTGTACACCCATATGGTATAGGTATTAAACATTATAAGATCATTTTCTATATATTATCAATAGAAGTGCAATCCATAGTTATATCAATTTAAGAAATTAAAGTACTATTCTAGGAATAATAGAAATTTCTTTAATGATAAAACACTGAACAAGTTGCTACATTATTGTTAAAATCTAATTTGTACACATCTTGATATTACAATTACAAATATATTATAAGTATTATTATATTAAGCATAATATTATTAGTAGTTATTATTTGATATTATTTCAATTTTCTCATTAAATTATTCTCTGGCAGATTCTTTAGAATTAATTTATTAAAGAAATCTTATATTTGTATAAAATAATATATTCGTAATAAATAAATAGTATGTTTTATATATTTTATATAATTGTAGAATTCTTTTATTTACATTATAAAAAATTATTTTCTAATGTACATTTTGTAACATATACATACAGCTATATTTATATTTGTGTTAACTAATTTAATTTAATAAATAAAATCATCTATTTTATTGGTATTAATTTGTAATTAAAAACATCTAAATTGGCGACAAATTAGAATTTTACTAAGTGTTATTTGACTTATGTTGTTTAAAAAAATATGGCTTGTAAAAATCCGTATTTTAAGACTTTGTTTAAAGAACTTGAAATTTAAAATAAATACAAATTTATCAATATAAAAAAATTGTTGTATTAAATTTATTTATTTAAGAAATCCAAAAATTTCCCTATTGAATCCAAGGGCATCTTCACGTTTCAAAGCTGATAAAATTTCTTCATTTAATTTCATACCTACTTTTACTCCCATCTGTAACAAGACAAATAAAAAATGATATTAATAAATGTATAAGAATTATAATATTATAAATGAAAATAACTGTATTTAATAAAATAACGAATTTAGCGACCTCTAAGGTTTTTGTTAAAGTGGCAACCTGTAAACTTCCATATCCAATTTTGACAATAGATGATATCCTTCCATTTGGCATAACAGAAATTACAATACTTGCACTGCTACACATTTCTTCTTCTAAACTAGGATCAACCAGGCAATTGTCTCCTATCTATCAAATAATGTTTAATTAATAATATTATTATATAATCTTATTATTTTTAATTAAATATAAAAATATGTACTTTATAAAGTGAGACAATAATTGGAACATTTGTTATATCCAATTTTACACTTTCAAAGGTGTCATCTGATAAGGCAATGTCAGCTTCTCCACCATCTAAAGTAGCAGTTTTTACTTTTGGAATTTCAGTACTATATAATGCTGCTTTTACCGCTAAAGCTACAGCATCAAATAAATTGCCTCCACATTCAAGAATCTATTAAATATTGCATATTAATATTGAAATGTTGTTGGGCATTTAATAATACATTTTAAACTTACTAAAATATCAACAAATAATTTCCAACATTTTTTATGAGGTAGTATACATAATTGAGATAGATTCATAGCATCAGGAGATTGATAAGCTAATGCCAGAACATTACTGATTTCATTTGCCAAATTTTCTCCTCCCTTTCCTTCAAAACTTGGTGTAGCATTGGCTGAACTATCAGTGTTTAATTATTAATACAAAAATGCCAAAAAAATTGTAAAGTCATATATGAAATTAATTAAATATTTGTTTTAAAAAATTCAAATTAAGTTTTTTATTAATTTTATTATTTATAAATATATACTCCTAAAGATCAATTTACCAATCAACAAAAAATTCTAATTTTCCATCAAAAGGACTATCAGGATATGGTGTGTCAATTTCTACTTTAACACCAACAAGAACATCTGTATTTCCCACTCTTAATCTAGCTGATCCATGAACTTGGTCCATCAATTTTGTTTCTAATTCCATATATCGATAGTTTGTGCGATTTCTACCATCATTTCTAAAGTCAGCCTGAAATATAAATTCAATAGAACAAAAAATTTTATATTTTTAATAATTAAAAATATTAATTTAATAAAAAACAAATTTATTATATATATTTAATATAGAATAGTATTCTAATTTTCTGATAGTACATCAGAACTTATGTTTTAGTTTATTTTTAATATATACGTACATCTACACCATGAAGGATAAAAGTTTTTTCAGCTAAGCTCAACGGTATTTCAGCCATTTTTTTGGATTACTAAATTAAAAGTTTATAAATTTCAATATTTTTCCCTTAATCACAACATATGATAGGTTAAGAGTGAGTATAAACGCATCGTTTCACTTAATATTATAATGATATTACACAAATTTAATTATGCATTATAAAATATAATAGGATTTCATAGTGAATATGGTAAAGTCTTCTTTTTTTTTTATATAAAAATGTTATTTAAAGCAGTATAAAGAATAAACAAAAAAATATGCAAAAGGCTCCCAGTCTAATCGAGACGACTGCACGTGTAAAATGTGAATTCAACTTAATCAGATGAAAACAAACACATGGAAATAAGCGCCAAATCGGTCAAAAATTTAAAAACATTCAGCACTCGGCAAGACGCAATCACTCAATTAATTCGTCTTTACGTATCTGCCGACAAATCGTCATTCGCTTATTAGACGAACTCGAAATTAACTATAAAATCTAAATCTTTTTTTAAATCATTGTTACAGTAAACTTTTGTATTAAATATAAGAATAATTTAATGTTAATCTTCTATGCAACAATATAATGTGTAGGCTCTAAAAAATTTTGTAATTACCATTTTTACATTTTTTTTCTTGTACTGAGCCAGAATGATACTATTTCTTTCATATTCCATTTTTTCCACTTCAACCAGATCCGCTGTTCTTCATAAATAATAAAAAAATTTTTGAATGGTAATTAAAAATAAATCATAAATACTTTTCAGAATAAATATTAATTTAGATTTTTTTCTTAGTTTAGAGATTTTAAGATGAAAATCTCAAACTTATTGTTTTTATTAATAATTTTAATAAGCAGAAAAGTTTTATTAAGAAAGAAAGTTAAAATTATGGAGAAAATATATTTCTTATTGTACTTTGTATTTTAACAAAGTTAAAACTACTTTATTATCACATTGTAAGTTAATATTAAATATACTTTTTAATTATTTTAAATCATTATAAATTTTAAATATATTATTGAATATTAAATGTAATTTATTGCTTATAAATCTTACTATATCTATATATACAATATTAATAATTTTTATATAGGTGAATTTTCAAAACCAAATGAAGCATATTCGTGTGGTTTTTTATCCTTAATGCAAGGGTAATCCGGGTCACCAGGGTATGATGCCGTGCTAGACCATGTAATTTTCCATCCAGCCCAATTTGTCCAGTCCTAAAATAACAAAAAGTAAGAAATAAAATTGTATCTACTTTAATGAAATAAATTTTATGATTTTTTTTTAATGGAAATGTGAATTAACTTACGGATTTATTATACTTGAAATGATAGTATGTTAGGTATACACCTAAAATAGTTATTGCAAATTTCGATACACAAAACCTTGTATTGAATGCACCTTTAGCTCCCTGAAACATTATATAAATTTTATATTAAATGAATTATTATATTCATTTATTCTACTTTAAACATATTCTTTTATAAAATTCATACAAGAACAGGTCTCAAAACCGCTTCAAATCCATTCATGGGTATTCTATATATTCTTCTGAATATGTTATATCTTGCTTTATAATAAGTTGGTGTCATATTTATAGGTTCATCATGTAGAATTTGATCTTTTAACCATTGAGCTCGCCACGCTCGTTCTGCCTCTGTCATACCTAACAATCGCTCCCTTTGGATTCCTAATCTTCCTTGAAGTCCCACAACTTTAACTCCTGAACTAGCAGCTTTCTCGATAGTTGATTCATGACCCACTGAAATAAAAGTGAAATTATATAAAAATGTTATTGAAAATTTTTTTATAAACCAGTTTCATGTTGAAAAATACATAAAATATCAAATATCATTTTCCTCATTATTACAGTATTTTTTTTATATAATTTTAAATATTATAAAAATAAGACGAATAACATACTTTTTTATGTATTAGTGTTGATTTTTAAAAAGAATTATACAATACTTTAATAATAGTAATATAGGAGCTTTTGTATTATGTATACAATTTGCAGTCTACTCTTACTCGTAGATAGGTTATAAAATTACTTATTACGTCATACAGAAATGACAAATTTATAAAAGGGATATCTAGTATTTCAAAATAACATCGTAAGTTTGAAACAGTGAGTTTAACAATATTTTTTAGTAATACAATCTTTAGAACACCTAATAATATTTCTATACCTCAAACGTTTATTATAGAAATAAAAAATCATGCATTTTACATGTGAAAATGTAATATAAAACTAAATTAAAAAAAATTTTACATAAAAATTTTATTATTAAATATATTTGTAAATATTTTTATATTTAACTACACTTCTGTAAAAAATGAAATCAGTATTTATATATTTATTCTTTATTTTGTAATAATCGTATAAAATATTTTTTATCATTAAAAAACTATTTTATTATATTATATTATGCAATAAGTTTTAATGCAGTAGAGAGATTAATACATTAGAAATAAATTTAATTTAATAAACTAAACAATTTAATTCAATAGCCCTTAATGGTATATTATACGAAGACATTTACTTTATATTTGTTCTGAATAAACGCATGTTCTTATAAAGTTTTTATAAAGTTTATCTTCTTGTAAAAATATCTTATAAACAAAATTTCGTAAAACAATTTAATAACTACGTAAATTAAATTGCAACAAATCTCTGCTAATATTATTTGTTCAATACAGAATGTGCAATTCAAACATTGAATGGTAATATTAATTTTATTTAAATTAAAAACTATTTTCACTTAATATAAATCTTAATATAAAGTAATTTTATGCACTTTCTGGGTAAAGTATACTTAAAGATGTTTTGTGAAATTTCCGTTGACATTAAAATTTAAGCTTTATTAATTAATTTGCTATTTTAATTTTGTGACTTTAATTCATTTAAAATATACATTTCTCTAAAATCATAGATTTTCGAATTCTTTTCAATAAAACGTATCAAAAGTTTTCTACTCATCTTGCTCTTACAGCGTCAGTTCGTAGAACCTTTAATTTTCAATATTTACGATACTAGTAAAAATGCTAATATATTCCTTCATTTAATTAACTAATATTATTCATTGAATACTATTGTATTATGCTTTAATTTAATTTTTTCTACGACAGTGTACTAAGTGTTCTATTTTATCAATATAACCGATTTAATTTTCCTCGCATATTGATATTTTTATAGATAGACATTTTGAATGGTGTAAATAATTTCTTTCAAATAAAAGAATTTATAAAGCAAATATATACCTGTTACAAGATTGTAATTTGATTTAATTCTAGTTTTATTTCTATTTTCAAAATTCAAATTACCATTATTATAATAAAATATTTACAATAATTTTAATGTTATAGTATTAATAGTTTTAATGTTTTAATAACATGTTAGATTTTATGTTATAGATATCATTAAATATAATTAATATCCGTAACTAATATTTAACAAATAACTTTATGGTAAGGGTAGGTAAATGGAAAATAAGTGTATACGCAGATTAATTATAGATAGATCATTTATTTATTTAATCGTTTTAATGCATTAATTTTTCTTCGTCATAAATCATTTTTCGTGAGTTAAACAAGTATCTTTCATCTAATTTCTAAGGATTATAGGTATTTCACAGTATTGACTCTATTCCCTATTTTAAATGACTAAAGATTTCATTATCTACAAATATAATATTTTATATTTATTCGAACATATATACGCAGCAAACGTACATCCATTTATGCAGACAATCATACGTGCATGGGAACATGCTTACGTACATGCATACGTGGCATGTGCAACCAACCATACATTTTCCCATACAAATATACATACATTCATTCGTCATTCGTTCGCATGCTTATGTGTGCGCGCCTTCGCGCACTTTCATTCAAAACAGATTATATTTTTATTAATAATAATTAATAATAAAAATTATTATCCAATACATATGTACGCAGATATTATGAAAAACCATAAAGCAATTGAAACGTATTTGTGTTTTTCTTAATCGATAGTAATAGAGCTTGCCAAGAGTTCAATGATTATTGTTAACTAAAATTATTAGGTAAGTAATTCTATAGCAATGGTAATGGTCAAGTTTAATAAAATAAAGTTAAAAAAACTGCGATAGATGACAGATTTATTTTCTCTTACATACTTAATTATATAAGATTATTTTGCTTTGATCTCATTTTGAATTTAATGACATTTTCATTAAATGTTTTAGTCTCACTTGTGTACGTAAAAGATTGAACTTTTCCACTGGAGAAAGGATTTAAGGTCATTAGATTTATTACATTAGTGATGAAAATCACGATAGGTACTTCACTGTTTTAAAAGGTAAATTTACTTGATTTGACACATATGATTGAGGTTTCGAGCAAGTTTATCGCTGCTTAGCTCGCGTCTCACAGCCTAGAGAGTGATTTAGATACGAATGCACATTTTTTCGTTTACAACGAAAAAAATAACATGTCGCCGACGCAGTACTACGCTTCAACGAATATAAAATGCCGAACCTGCAGGCATACATGTTATCTCTTAATTTTTTTTTTTACTTTTTTTTCTTTTAATTTTTTTTAATTTTTCTCCACTAATGTTTTATTTTATTTTTATAATTCAGTTACTTAGTTAGTTTATTAATAAAATTCTTTATGTGTTATCTTGAGTTTACATGTTGATACGAGACCTACTAAGGCCAAATACTTTAAAATGTTTCTTCAGAAATATCATATTATGCGAAAATTTAATTACTTTCCTTGACATTTTTTGATATTTATTTTGAAAGATTTGTGCTCGGCAGATCACGTGGCTGCAGCTATGTTATTATTTTATTGTGCATTGAAAGAAGTAAGATCATAGGAAAATCTAAAATCAAAATAGATTATTGTTTGAATCAATAAAAAGGTTTGCTGTACGTTTCATTGTGAGTGACGCTAAAGACCTTTTCGTTAAATTTTTTTCATATATCAGTTTTTTTCTTTCAAGAGATAGTTTAAGCCATTCGTATTCATCTATATATGGTGTATATGTACAACATTATAGCAGCATAGTTAAAACATTTTTTATAATTCACTTTGTGAACATTTCATCTAACTTCTATTATCATTCAGCATATAATTTCTCCTATCATATGACAATCTTTAAAAAATTTTTCTTCAATTACTTATATTTCATTTTGATTCCTTTCTCATAACTCACAATTATTGTTTAAACTCGTAATTAATAAAATCTTTCTAATAGTCAACATTATTTTTCATTGTATATAAACTATATAATGCACCAGTATCTGAACAAGATACACGTAAAATATTTTGTATTCATCATTAAGTAATTATAACATATTCAAATTATAAAATATAATAATCACAACGTCATGTATATATTATGTGTACGATAGAACGCAATGTAATACGTTATATTAAGATTTTTTTTTTTTTTTTTTTTTTTTTTTTAATACTTATAATATGATTCTATTAAACTTTCATGTACCATCTTGTACATAGATAATAAATACTTTCTTATATGGATGTGGCGAATAACGCACTCTTATGTTTTTAATTTAAAATTTGTATTGCTTGAATTCATATTCAGTTTTATTCTCGGTCTATGCCGTCATACATTGTCCGAGCCGGTCTTACTTCTTTGGCCAAGAGCATCTTTTTTTTTATTTTCATAAATCTAATACAGAACCTAATAAACTTTAGACTGTTAGAGAAAACATTGCTACAGTGTATGCTTTACATTGTCTTCATTATATTATTAATCAATTATTACAAAGAATAAGACAAACTTAGAAAAGATGATATAAGCAAATTCTGTTTCTTTTCTTCAAGACAGTTCTTTAAATATATTAAATCATATTTTTACGCAATTCTGATATATTTTTTAATTTAATAAATAAAATGAAAACTAGAATCAATCAAAACAAACGTACAAATCTAAAACTATGTTCGGATAACATTTAATGTTTTACAATAACAACTCAATTATTGTTTACTTATATAACGAATTATTAAGTACAAAAAAACTTTACATCTAGAAATGTTAAGAAACAAATTTATATTGCATTTAAATAAATTTCACACGGTCAAAAACACATTATGCAATCAAATATCCATCAAGCGTCCAATCATATTTTTCCTGTGAAAACGGAGATTCAATAGAAAGAAAATTCGTTTCGTTCAGCTCAATTTTTTCCTTCATACAATGTATCACCACGTTATATTAATAAAGAATATTAATTTTTTTATGTAGTGTATTATTTTATAATAAGTTAAGCTTTATTTCACAGACACTGATTAAATTGTACGACGTTGGTTTATGTAAATATGTTAGTTAATACGACTAAGTACATAGACACTCCAATTTTAAGATAATATAAGATTTTTTTCTGTTCATTACTTTAATGTAATTAAGGATGTTTTTTAAAAAGTTTTTTTAAGCGATGTATCTCGCGATTACCGATGGTGTATGTACGTATATACAATACATATGTACAACACAATGTCTATAAATCTCATAAAGAACGACAAGATTATTTCTTGACGTTTGATATCATTAATAATTATTTTAATTGATAAATATCTTCAGAATGAGAACTATTAATACAATTACAGTTTACCGCTATTAGAAATATTCTATAACTTTATTAAATTTTTAAAATTTCAATCATTTTTAGTGTGCCACATTACCTTGCAAACATTTTAAGGCTGATCTATTCGAGAAGCTAAGAAACAATGGCTAATCTTTCCTACTTTTACTAATGTTATTGAGTATAACGCGGTCAGTTATTATTGAGAATAAAATTCTCAGTTAATTTGTGAATGTGCGCGCGTGTAAAGTTTTTTTTTGCTTTACCACGGTGAGGAAATATGGTGAGGTTTAAGTACGTATACTAATGAGTGTTTATATATTTTGTTACAATATTTTTGGAAAGAAAAAGAAAACAAACAGCGACGAATGTGCATAGGCCTTTTAAAGTTGAGAAAATGTTGAAGAAAACCTTTAAGTCCAGTGATTTATTTGAAAATTATTGAATGCGTATCTGCTTCGTTTTTTTTTGTTTTTTTTATTTATTTGATTCACTGAATATTTAATTTGTTTATGAATTACGAATATTAATAAAGCGTGTAGTTTTTAGTGCTATTATCGATAGATTTATTACGTAAACCTATGTGAAGTCTAGGCTAGATTCTAATAATTTCCGTGTCTATTAAGCAATTAAAACGATTATAATTATACTATTACTATTACTACTATTATTACTATTAATTATTAATTATTTTCATTATTATTACTTATTATTATTATTATTATTATTATTACTATTATTTTATTGTTGTTGCTGCTATTATTATTAAATTATCTAGGTTTTATTAAGATTGTTCATTTACTAAATAACAACGACAATGCTTGTAGAAAAGTGACCACTTCTTCGCGTCACAAATATAACGCGAAGAATTAGAAAGTGTTGTGGCAGTGGTTTTCGTAGATGCTTCAATCTCAATCTCGGGTTAAATTTTGATTTTCTACTTACTTATCTCAATTCACGGTGAAAATTTTTATCTTTGATATTTATCTAGACAACGTGTAATTTTCATTTACGTCGAGAAACAGAGTTTCTATCTTATTATTTTGAATCTAAGCTGGAGTGTAGATACAGCTTATCAATATAATGAAAGCTTAAATGTCTCTAAAGCTTTTTCATAGACGATAGCTTAGAAATAGGAAATCTGTATTATACCTATAAGTAATTTAATGAGATACTTTATAAATTGATATTTAAGTTTCATCTCGGCTCACTATAGTTCTGATTCGTGGTTAATTCGATAATTCATGGATATAATTTGATTGATTTATTTTGACAAGAGAGCGGATGGGCTTTTGAAAATTGTTTTTATAGGTTTTTAGTTAATATTTCAATACGATTAAAGAACTTGAGGAAAAAAGTATCAGCCTATGAGCCGTAGCGATGATCGATCTTAGATTTTAAATGAGTTTAGTCCGTCGTCGTGCTCCGATTCATAATAATGCGCAGCAAGTAAATCCTGCCTCGATATTCATAAGCGCATATACTTACGCGTTTTGTAAAGCTTTGTAAGGGCTACACCTTCAGAGTTAACCTTTGGCACGTAACTTTGGCGTTTATTCTTACGAGGTTGAATAGAAGTTTTAATTGTATACCCTGTCCAACTCTATTATTTGCATTCTTTCATTTTTTATAATCGTATGTAGACGGTCTCATTATTTATTCTTAGTGTTCAGCTGATTTTCGGCTCGAGCCTTTAGCAAGCGCGATAAGTTGCGATAAATTGCGCCTGTTACCTAGCGACGGTGTTTTTGTACTTATAGCTACGTAGGTCATACTGATGTGGCCGCTTAGAAGCGTAAAAAGTAATTTAGTATTCGGTAGTGATCGGCAGCTACCGATTACAATATCGGCTGCTACTCCTATTATGCCTATTAATTTTCCTCTTCACGAGTACATGGTGATCACCTCCCGGCCTCCGCCTCTCACAATAAGTACTCGTTCCAGCCCCTCTGTTAGCACCTCCAAGAACACCATATCTAGATTTTTTAACGAAAAATTTACATAAAACAGTGGTTTTTTTTATTATTATGAATTTTTTAAAGAAATTTACACTTAATTGCATACACTTAATTGCGTGAAGAAATAATGACATTTCGACTAGTCGGATTAAATAATTTAAAATTTTATTTGTTTTCTTTTTTCCATCGCCTTCTTAAAGTAAATGTGTAACAATAAAAAGTTCGTTAGTAATGCCTTAAAAAATATACTCATATAAATTATTATAATTAATTTTTCACGCAATTAATAATTAAAAATAAGTAATAAATATACAATACAATTTGATTCGCGTTCAATATTAGTATCTCTAGGTGGCCCAGGAAGATTTAAAATGACCAGTTGGGCTTCATGACTTTTGTTGACAATTACTTCGTTGAGTTTCACTGCTGTATGCATTCGCCTCACGTTATCTTCTCCCCTATAATTGGAATTTAAGCATAAATTTCATTGCAAAACTTCAAATATAGAAATAATAAGTAATTTTCAATTATTTTTAAGATTAGTTTAAGATTACGAAAAAAATTAAAAAACTATCGACTCATTGAACTTTTAAATTAATATTTAAAAAAAAATATTGAACATACGGTGCTTGAGGTTCTAGGCCGTCTTCATCATCAACTTCCTTGGTTTCTTGAGGATTCTCCAGGTTTTCTGTGGAGGCCTCATTCTCGTTTGCCTCCTTGCTAGGTGAACCTTCAGGTGCAGATTTCTCCTGAGCCGTGTCATCGACTTTCTCCTTCTCCTCCGGTCGGGAAGCGCTCTTATTCGAATCTTCCTGTTCGTCTCCAGCCGCAGGAGTTTGCTGTTGGGCTCCTGGCTCTTGAAAACGGACTTTGGTCTGCTTCACCTCCATGTTCTGATGGTGATGATCAACGATCGCTTGAACCTGACAGGATTTCGTAGCCAAAGAAGGAAGAGGGAGAGAGAAAGAGAGAAAGAGGGAGAGAGAGAGAGAGACGGTATTAATATATTGTCGGCTCAAATTAGCTCTGCATCCGGTTTGCACAAATGTTTGTCTATAGCGTCGAACGTAGATTCTGACGGTGACTCATATTTTATTAAGGATTTTTATTAAAAAATAATGCCCTTAAGTATTTAATATATTAGTGCGATAGTTTATACCTAGTATTTATATATAAATATATGTATACATATAAGCGTTTCATTTCAATTATATGAATTATGCGTAAAAGATTAAATAGTTAATATTTATCTATTTGGGCTTTTAATAACAAAGATTTATTTGTAATTATAGTTTAAATAAGACATATGTATCATCGTCCGAATTCATGCTCAATTCTTGCATATTTAGTGAGAGTTGTATCGAAAAAATTAACTATAAACTAACTTATAAGCACTATGAGAATGTCAAATAAAATATTTATGATGTTATGAAGTATAAAGTCAAAGCCATCAAACATGAATGTGCCATCCAAGCTAAATATGAAATACAAAGATAAAAAAAGGTAGTTAAATATACTCACGTACAGATTTCATAATAACATCATCAAGTAATATAATAAATTATTAATTAAATATCTTAAAAATATATAAAATCAATAAATCTTTTATTTATGCGACAAGTATAATTCATTATTTAACTGATAGTTATGCTCCATCGATCACTTTCAAATCATATTTTCTTGGACATGTGATCTAGGATAATGGATAATATAATACAATGTAAATAATCTTGCACTGGGTGATCAGTATAAATAAATGCAGATAGTAAAAGTATATTATTTTATAACAATTTATTTGTTTGCAAAATCTGTACAGTGATATTTGACTGCACTTTTCTCTTTATGAGATGTGAGATCGAGTTTTCATATAATAATTACGATTCTGTGCGATGAATGGAGAAATAAAAGAATAAAAAAATGATCTATCGAAAAACGTAATTCGTAATTAGACAAAAGAGTTGTGAATTTTCGATATAGCAGTCAAGCACTCCAAAAATGAATAATTATTTTGGAGCAACTTATTTTGTAAGGCGTGCAGGAATGATAAACACTTAAAATAAATATCGAAGACGTCATTCACAAAAAAAATTCAAAAATGAGAACATTAAGTATTAGAACGATTGTACTGAATTGCATGATGAACGAGTAGATATTCGTGTCATGCTACGTCTTGAGGGGCAGACTGTTTCTCTCATTTCGCAATCAGTGTATATTATTCATGTACTGCGAACGTAAAGATGTTGCAAAAATGATGGCTGATAATAGTATGATAATATCAAATAACATGGGCCCTTCGAGAGGGAGAAAATAATAAGTTACGAGGCATGTTGAGCTTGATTGTTAAAAAAACAACAACAAAAAAAAAACATCGAGATGAAGACATTGAATTGGAGAAGGACGCCTGGAGCCTTAAGGATATTCTGACAAACCGGAGGCAAATTTCCGTCGGCTGGTACCTCGTTGAAGTCCACCGATGTCTTATCCGCAATAGCACAAGAGCGTATCAGCGATGGGGAAAGCGCAACAAAAATACATTTTCTGATCAGTAATCTTATTTTTATAGGCATTACAACATCTTTTTATCCTACTACCACGATTTCACTTGTTTCTTATTTAAGGAATAATTGTGACATCACTTTATATATTAGGATATCTTAAAGAGAATAATCGAATTATTGAAAGCTCCTTTCATTTTTTTAATTTAAGGCAATTTCTTGAATATCAAAAAAAAGATTGGGACTTTGAAAATTTGTGTCCTTAGTGCTGTTAATATATTTATGAAATCCATAATGCGTTACTGAAAATATAAATATTTTTCGATATTTCAAATTGAGAGGAATGAAGTAATCTTTGCACTACGACATTTTACGTTCTCAGCCTTCTCTATTCAATAACTTGCTCATATTTTTATATAAATTGCTTGACATTTCGTAAACAGTAGTTATTTTTATTCTCAACGATGTACAAATGAGTAATCAAGATAAATCAGAGAATAATTCCATTTCCACTACAATTTTTATTAAAAAAGTAGAATGCGTAGTGCTGCAGTTCTGTATAATTCGGTATTAAAAAGCTTTTTTTTTACAAATAATATAATATAAAAATGTATGCAAATATATTATAGATTATTGTAATAATACGTAAAAGAAATGGTAATAATATTTAATCGTAGTACGTATTTCTGTTATAACGTATTAAATAAATGTTCATTACGAACAACAATCATTTTAATTTAATGATGTATTGTTTATAAATAAAAAAAAGCTTTTTAAAATAATGAAAATAATAAAATTTGTATTGTATTAATTTTATAATTTCAATGTATTAATATTGAAATAAAACTTTCTTCATTAATAAATATAAAACACACATTTGTCTAGTATTATGCAGTATAACATTATTTAACGAATATCATAACAAAATTATATCACAGTTATTAATACTAACAATTATTATTTTTATTCAAATATAAGATAATTTCATATACCAGAGTAGAAACTCTAGATCTTTTTTAAGTTTTAAAGTTGAATAATAAAGATAGCGTGTCAGTGTAATATAATTATAAGGTAATAAAGTTTTTATACATCCATTTAGTATAATAAAACTAAGAGTAATAAATACAATACTTACGATCCCTATTGATTCCTTCTTGCTCAGCTGCATTTCCCGTAGCATTTGATTTCGTTGCTCCATTAATAATGTTCTTTCATATGTATATGCCGAAATATCTGAATCCATCTGAAATGTTTAAGAGTTTATTTTTCAATAAGTGCTTTACGGAATTCATATTAGAGTATATAGTATTGAGAAAAAAGGTCAATTTATATTATTCGTCGGATCTTATATGTATTATCGTATATGGAGCATATAGAAATACTGCATAATATTTTATTTTTAAAATAAGCTTTAGCTTTTTATTGATTTATGTGCATTATTTTTGATATTTTTTATTCGTGGATTCGACAAAATAGTTAAGCGTTATTTACGAAGCACAAATTTGCTGTTTTAGGAATTTAATTTAGACCTTTTTTATTAAAAAAGGGTTTTGATGAAATCGATAAAATTTGATGTATTATTGTTAATGTTGTTGTTATTATTATTATTATTATTATTATTATTATTATTGTTGTTGTTGTTATTAATATGGCGATTGGTTGTTGGCATGGAGGGAGCAGGAATAAAAACTAACTAAAATCAAAGAATAATTCTTCGTAAATATGAAAGTATAGGACACTGACCATTTCGACGACTTCCACCTCGGCTTCAATTCTGAGATCATAAAGGAGCTTCTTCAGGTCCTTCTTCATTTGTATAGAGTTATCTTCCATTTGCGCGACAGTGAAGATCTTCATCTTACAGTTTTTCCAAGTGCGATGCTGCTTGAGCAGGAACGGCAGAAGCATGAGAAGACCACCGTCATGGACGATCCACCAGACGTGGATGTCGCCGACAACCTTCTCCGTTGAGTCAGGGAAGAAGTTAATGCCTTTGGGTACGATAAGAGCCATTTTCGCCGCTGTGACGCAGCGCATCGTCTGGAGGAAACTGCGCCAGGTGTGGCTACTTTCTGTCTGTCGCCAACTATAGGGCCAACCCAGGATCACGCAGTTGGGCTTCATTCCACCAAGACCTGTCATTTGAACGAGCGAGCTGAGCCCGTCAATGATGCTACGCGTCACAAGAACATCCACGAAACCTTTCACCTATAATAGGGATTTAATAAATAATCGTTAATCGGCTCTTCACCATTGCTCTATTGCATTAATAGAGCACATAAGCAACAATAGCTCTCATTCAACTGACCATTGCCACTTTCGGAAATGCATTCCTTTATTATCGAATAACGAGCTTAAAATCTTTAAAAGTTTTAATAATAATTTTAAAATATAATAATAAATATAATAATGAACGATGGCGTTCATTTCATATTTCAAAGGATTTCCCTGATAGTGTGGCTTACGATTATTATAAACTAAAGAGCGAACCTTCTCCTCCTCCATGGTCCTCCTCAAGGCCTGTTTGGCAGCGTTGGCGTCCCCGGATCTACGAGTGTAATCGCCGGCGATACAGCTGACCGCAATGGTCAGACCCTTGCTGGCCTTTAGTTGACTAACAAAAGCGAAAAGCTTACGATACTTGGGCACGAGGTCGTCCGTAATCTTGGCGAGGATGAGAATCTGAGGTCTCCAGTTCTTCGTGTGAGGGGGACCTTCTTCGAGCCGCAGCAGTGAGTACCGGGCAGCTGATAGAGCAAGACCTCGGATACCGTCACCCCACTCCTTCTCCGCGCCGCGGTACTCAATGTACTTGTAAATTAGCCCTGCCATGCCCATGGCCACCAGTGCGTAATACCAGCTCGTCATGAACATCACCGCGATGCATAGGGATAAGCCAATGAAGGACAAACTCCAATGATAGTATCTGATTAGAGAGGCATAATCTTTTCTCAGTTCCGGCCATCTTTACTTGAACTGGTATCCATGCCAATAAAAGGTGTACTTATCATGTACTCAATTATACCCCAAAAAATAAATAAAAAATTGTTACTTGACATTTAAATGAGTTTCCCCCGCAATAAATTCTCTCATATAAATGGAATGTCCTCTCATTAAGGACAATAGAATAAATTAAGTTACGTAAGCTTAAGTTACTAAAAGGAGAATAGACATGTCAAAAATTCTTACTTGAATCGCGGCCGCCAATTGGGCGTGCGCAACAGAGTCTGAACAGCGCAGGCCAGGTTTACGAAGCCGTAGCACATGAGGAAAAACATGGAAAGCAGAGGCGCTAGGTAATCAACGTTTCCGAGGAGAATGCCGCACTGGCAGATAGCGACGGTGAGTATGAGGGCTCGGGTTGGCTCGCCTCTACTAGAGCTTTTGGCGAAGGGCCCAAGGAAGGGTATGATCCCATCCTTGGCGATAGCTTGGAGAAGCCTTGGAGCACCAGTCAGGGACTGCAAGCCGGCACCGAGAGTCGAGAGAAAGGAACCGACGAGGATGACCCACTCGTTCGGCCAGGCGATGTTCGCCACGACGAGCTTGCCGCCGATACTTTGGCCAAACTTGTCGCGCAACAGGAGGTTGTCGACGGTTCCGGCAAACAGGAGGACACATGAAAGATATACTGTCGAGGTCGTCAGAATTGCACAGATCGTACCGATTGGAATGGACTTTTGAGCATCGGCCAAGTCGCCGGATCTATTCGAGCCGGCCATTATACCTACGTTAACCACGTACTCAATTTTAGTCACCACCAGTCTTCATTGTTTTCTAATAAATATTACTTTTAGCTTATATCGACTAATATCGAAAAATGTTCTTACCGGTCACGGAAGGAAAGAAGATACCAATAAGGATCGTGAACGTTGTTGTTAAGTCAACTTGAATCTGATTATAAGACTTTCCTCCCATAAAATCCACGTCTCTGGGCGCTGATCCATAGGCTATGTATTGACCTTCCTCTTGGAAGCTACTCAGAATATTTTCTAAATACGAAACATTTTTTCTATTAATTCCTACGTATAATTAAATTACTTAAAACAAAAGTACATTACTAAGAAAATATTAGCAATTATCTTCATGTACATACATGTTTGTACACATTCACTTAATATTATTTCTAGTTCATGGATCAAGTTAATTATAAATTGCTTTATACCTCAATTTTTCTACAACTGAATTAATTACTCGTATCCACTTACACTCGAAACATATAACGAATATAAAGTAAAAAATTAAGGAAATTCCTATTTCTATAATAAAGCAAATTCATTCATTTTTAGATTAATTGCTGAAATTTAATACAATATATGGCAATTCAAACTAACAAAAATTTAAATATTATTATATAAATATAGCAAAGAAAGCAGTTTATTAATTTAATTTAATTTTTACTTTCGATTAATTTTAAAAATGAAACGATTAATTAAATTCTTTTACCGAGATTTGTTCGTTTTATTATTTAAAGTAAATATAAATTATTTGCCAAATAGATATAATATTGTACGAAAGGTACAAAATTTTACAGATGCTACTACCATGGTAAGGATAGTTACAGTGACATAAATAAAAGTGTTTCAATGACTATTCAAACTGTATGAATAAGATGTTCCAGAATGTTAGAACGATGGGGAAAATGAAGTTAATACAAAATAGCTGATTACGTTGGAGCCCTACATTGTCTCCAATTCCAATAACATATCTTCCTTCTCAGAGATTGTTCGAAACTTATCAAAAACTACTGGATTATTATACACATTGACACTTTCTCATTTAATAAAGTATATCATAAAACATTAATTGCAGAAGTCACATGACAGAAATCACAATAAAAATATTTGTTTTATAATTATCACCGATTTTTATCATTTACATAGATATAACAAAACGTCTAATACTACAAATTGATTGAATGTTATTTTATCGCAATAAATATCTGGATGTAAAAATCTTTTGGGGATAAAAATATTGAGTAATCTAAGAATCAGCATTCATTTAATTACTACAAATATAATTTGTTTTTTGTTTTATTATAAGAATTATTTTGGTTATTATAATCTTCTTTAAAATTATAATCCATAAATTTCTCTATTTATAAAATATTTGTTACAATGCATTGTACTTTATTTTTTTATATGAAAACAAACTAACCGAAGTACTCAAATTTTAAAGCGGAATCTATATAATAATGTTTACGCAATATTATTCGTTTTGTTAAAATGTATTGTTAATATTTTTTTAATAGCTGCAAGGTATAGCATATTACATATTACACATACAGTAGTAGTGGCTTAACTTTTACATTTTATGGAAAATTAATATATATAATATGCTGTTTGGAAATCTGTATATATACTGTTTCAACAACAGTTAATGTGTTTTTTTACTCAAACATTATTTTAAATATGCGATTCTGAATAATATATTTTATATTATGATAAAGAAATATATGATTATATCTTGCTTATAACTATTTATCTAAATAGTTATACGATATGGCTAATAAATTTTAATTACTAATAGTATTACTTTATGTAAATGGAGTAATTTTATTTAATTTGTTTTTAACAATACTATTTTTTCGTCTTGATAACTAAGCTTAAAGCTTTTTGGCAAAAAAATTCATTGATCGTATAAAATTTAAAGCTTTTGATAGGTAGACGCGAAATGGATTATCTTATTCGATATAAAATCCTTCATAAAACTTACCCAAGAATACGCCACTAGCTAGTCCACGAAGACCGTTGCGAATAGTTACATTGTTCTGTAGGTAGTAAGGATCGCATTGATCGCCCCTTACACCCGTGCAAAAGGTTTCATTCAGCCCTGGAGAGTACTTGCTGCAATTCGCCATTACATTAATGTCCTTTAACAATCTCGTACCGAGGACGCAAATTCTGAAATAAAATAAAGACGAGACCCTTTTTAGTATACTTTTTTTACCTGAATAAAATATAACTTGTTATAACTTGCTACTTTTAGCTAGTTTTTCTTCCTTTAAATATAAATTATTATACTTTTAAGATCTCTCAGGTACTATTTCAGTCACTACATTCTTTATAACTTCATTCTTCGTTCTGTACAACATCAAAATGTACAACAAAACTTTGCATTCATTTCTAAACCATTATTTGTATCCAGCGATATAAGTTGAGTTAATGAACAATTTACTTTAAAACTCTAGGTTTATTAAACATTAAAAATATAGTAAGATTCGTTGCAGGCCCCATTGTAAAATAATAATATAGCAAATACTTATAATATAATCGATTTAGGAATTTAAAGTATCTCGTAATTACTGAGAACAGTACTTGCGCTTTGTAGTTTTCGTAATTGAATTTTATTATCTAACTTACCAAGCAGATACTATATTTGCATTCGTATAAGCATTAATTTTCAATTTTTATAACATATTCCATTGACGATTTATAAATACATAATGATTCAAGCATGTAAAATAAATTATTTTTTGTAGCTTAAATATATTTTATTTAAAATATATTTAAAAATTGTGGGTTCACACTAGCTTAATATTTTGCAAAAAAAAAAAAATAATAATAAACAGAACATCTGATTTTAGCAATCTATTATAATCGTATATTATGAGATTGCTTATTAACGTTTAACTTGTATATACTGGTCTTAAAATTCTGATAACGTATAAAATTATATTATTTTCACTTAAATAAGTGTTATAATTAAATAAATGATTTTGATTTATATTGTCATTTACAGAAAATATTGATAATAAATTTTAAGTTTTGAAATTTGTTATATAAAAATTATATTATGTATATATGATACACATTATTTGAGGAATGCATGCGTAAAAATACTAGCAGTATATCACAATGTTAGTGAATGAATAAGCGAAAATTTTGTCTAAAATTATACTTAAATTCAATAGATTAAAATACAGTAATACTTACACGAAGAAAAAAATTTAAGATAATATATTATTATTATTAAATTAAGTTCTTTATATTCTTATATATCTTATATATTCATTTGCATTCTTAAAAATTTAAGTACTTTGATGGAATTAGAAATATGCAGTATACTGTACCAATGACTATATGAATTTAAAGTATTTACAATATAAATTATATACATTTATAAAACAATTAAAGAAAATTTGTTATTTTTAAAAAGTAATACTTTACTTACTTCAGTTTGTCACTGCCGTTGATGTTGTAAAATAGCCCCACATAAACCGCAATGATGGAAAATATAACGCAGGCTAAAGCAACCGTTGCAAATTTATTGACAAATTTAACGCCAACGAAAACTATTGTCCCCATTACGACTAACAAACACGATCCGTACACGCGAAAGTTATTGTACATGATACTTGCATCCTTTGTGAAGTCTCCAAAAATACTCAGTGATGGCGCCATATAAGTCTACAAACAATATAATGAAATTGTATTATCAAATATTTCAATATTACATCATTTTAAACTATTTTTAAATCAATACTACATTTACATACACTTAAAATATTATTTTAATACTTTTTTAATACATTTAAAAAAAAATTATATGCCATATCTATTTTCATAAAAGTTTTTAAATATTTTATTTTAAGAATTTGTGAAAATTTAAATTTACTTATGATATATTTGAATATAATGGTGAAAATCACTATGAGTGCTGTATATCCTTAAAGTGTATGCATAATAAAATCTTAAAAATCTTGTAAATATTTTCATTGAAAGCATATTTTCAAATATTGTGATACAAAATAAGAACAGAAATAATCATTATGTTTGTTTTCTATACATACGAAGAATTAATTTTTTAAAACAAAACTTTTTGTGTAAACAATTTTAAATTGAGTCATTGAAATTTTGCAATAGAAAAAGTACACAATTTTTTCTTACAAATGTTTTTATCATCTAATAGAAATTACCTTTAATACAATTTTTAATATAATCAATAATTTTAGATAATACAGTAATAGCTCATTTCATTTTTCAAATTTTTATTAAATTTTAACGAAAAATGGAAAAAAAAATTATATATGTTTAAACTAAATTACTTAATATTTCAACATGTTATAAAGTAAATTTAAAAAACATAAATATAAAAATTACATTTTTGAAAATTCTTCAAAAATAATTATTATATGGTGGAATATTATTTTATGCGTATCAATTTGAAAATATTATTCGACAAGTTTTTATAATCTTTGATTACTCAATTTTAATATTATTAAAATTAATTTAATGTAATGGTAAGTTTGTTACATTATTTTATGCTAGCGATATTAATGCTATTCAACTAGTTAAGGCTTTCATAAGCTAACTAATCAATAACTTGTCTCAAACAATCCAAGTACTGAATTCGTTAATATACAAAGAAAATTTCGTAATAAACTCTTGTATTAAAATTTAATATATTATTTCGGTCTAAATAATTATCTTATTTTTACTTTATACCTAGATTTCTTGTTATAATATATCGAAAGCCAGCTTAAAATTAAATTAAATTTTTTTTTTTTTTATAAATCCAACATTATTACAGTTTATTCAATATTTAAATTGTAATATTCATTTTACGTTAATATAAATTATTTTAAAAGTTAATAATGATCAAAAACACTTTTGACACATATTATTTATACGTAAATATCATATTCACTGATTTAAATAATCAAAGTAAATTAAATATAAAAACAGTATGAATAAATAATTGAATTTTTTCAGTAAAAAATATACGCTACAACATAAATTTTGTAATGTTATTTAAAAACGTATATTATTATAAAAATTTGTCGTACGTTTTATGAAACCAGTACGAGAAAATCAATAAAAAATATTAAAAAAGAAATAATTCTCATTAATTTTTACGTATTTTGAAAAATATTTCTGTTGAACATTTTAAAATGAAAATTTAGTTGGTTTAGTAAAACAGTTAAATCAAGAACGATAAAATAATATAAATATCCTATTCGCCGATAAATGAAGGATAATTTCCCAGAAAAATAATTTTAATTTGTTGCTCATGCATATGATGTTTAAATATTGGCTCAATAAAGTCTTTATTTAAAAAATATTTCTAAATTTACAGTACTTAATTATAAATAATAAATTTTTAAATGTAATAATGAAAATCCTCAAAGTCAAATAATAATAAGCAAGTGGGACGTACGAGGACAATCTCCACAGCTCCGATGATGTACATGGCTGCGGCCAAGGTTGTTCCTGTGTAGAAGAGCATCCCCACGGCTCCGCCGAACTCCGGGCCCAAGCTTCGGGATATCATGAAGTAGGAGCCACCGGCAGGTACGACACCATTCGTTGCTATTGCACTCATGCTGATAGCAGTCAACATGGTCTGAAATGTAAAGCATATTACATCAAGAGACTACCAATTTAATCAACCCTTTTAATCGACTTTTTATTTTTATTCTTATATGCCGAACAAACTACATTATAAGCTACGAGAATCCAAGTGAATTATTAGTATCTCTCTTTATTGCTCGAACGATCTCAATATATAAAAATTTCAAAATATTCGTATCGTTGATAAGACCTTAATTAATATTTGTAGAATTCTCTACGCCTACATAAGCATAAGCATTAGAATTTACGCTAAGTTTGAAAACGCAGGTTAACGCGCAGAAATAATGTAATAACGGATGCGTAGCTTTACTTTTTTAACAATTAGAATATGTACAGTCATTATTGCACAAACTGCTGCAATTCTTGAATATTTAAATAAATGTTGGTTCCTTAGTTAATATTCTTTTTTAGCAAGATTGACCGCCAACGATATTTGATTACTTCCTTCTAAAAGTAAAGAAAGTGTCCGGATTTAAAAATGCAGAATTAACATTTAAAATATTTAACGTCGGCGATATTCAAATAAGTAATTTTTAATCTACGTAATGAAATCGGAATACATATTTGTGTGTATATGTGCGTAGATTAAAGGAGCTTACGACGCAGCAACAGCAGAATACGATGAGGAAGCCCTGGATAGCTCCGGCTGTCCCGACAACCCATGTCAACCGGATGAATAGGATGACCCCGAAGATATTTTGTATGCAGGGCAGGAAGACGCCGATGAGAGTTCCCATACGCGCGCCCCCTGGTTTACCAGAAGCTGAGGAAGCAGGCTTGGCATCCGGATCCGTCGGGGCCGGTATTGTGTTACTATAGTCCGACAGACTGTTGAGAATCGTCGCGATCCTCGGCCGGTGATCAAAGTCCTCCTGAAAATAACGAAAAGCAGACGAGCCTTGGTTATATCCCTAAATCTCTCTCTCTCTCTCTCTCTCTCTCTCTCTCTCTCTCTCTGTAGGTACAACTTTTTTAGACAGACTCTTTATTAACTGAATTTATTATTACGTAATTTAAGAATATTCATATGAATTTTTAATAACATTATGCTTCATTGAGTAATTTTCACGAAATTTGAATATTTCAGTAAAGCAAAATGAAGTTAACAAGAACGCTTAACCATTTAGCGAGTTCAAGTATTAGAAAGTTAGATAACATAGAAATACGCTGCCTTGTCAATATTAACTGCTCTGTGCATTCGAATGAGGAAATTGCAAAACTAAAAATAATTGTATTCAGAGCGCTATTGAATCAAAATTTACTAATTGTATTTAGTGTCAATATTTTTACTCAATATTACCAATAATAAGGTTAATTTTATTCCAACGTTATGTGGTATTTAAAATAAAAACCTTTCAAATATTGAATACATTTTTATATTATATAATGTTGTTATAACGTTTTTACATCAGCAATCATTTTAAGAATTACTTTTCCTAATTCATAAGAAGTTCGGCACCTGTAATGTATATATACAAATACAAATATCATATAATTTTACAAATTTTATAACAGTCTAGAATGATCTCAGTTAAATATTGTTTGCGCGAAAAAGGTAAGGAAAAAAATGATGGGAAATTGCAATAAAAGTTGACCTTACACTCTCGTCGATGAAAATTAATATCTAAGCACTTATATTTTATACTTTTATTTACATTCTAATAATTATGTTAAAGTTCAATTATTCATATATATATATATATATATATATGAAAGCTCTTTTTAATTACAGAATTAACTTTCAATCTATTATTAATTTTTAATTTCCATTTCTTCACTAAGTCTATTATTATAGTATAATTTACTATAAATATTAATAATACTATTACAAGTTAATTAAAATTAATTTCAAAGCTATTTTATAATTTTAATATTAATAGTAAATAATATTATTTCTTTTAGGAATTATAATTTCTTTTCTTAATAATGCAACATTAACTGTAAAAAAAATTATCAATTTGACAAATCAATCATTCAATATGAAAAATGTGCTAACCTATTGCAGTTTATATATTATTTTGTAGATACATTTCAAGTTATCTTGAAAATTAAGAAGGATTTTTTCGAATTATCTTTAGTACAAACGTGTCAGTAGTAAATGCAAAAATTGAAAATTTTATTTCAACTCGCACAACTTGAAAACGAAGACTCATTGTCTTTTATTCTACGTCAATCATTAGATATTAAACTACAGGAAAGCCAATGATTTAAAGTGAATATTTTATAATAAAGTTAATTTTATGTAAAGGAAGGTAATGCTAGTATATACTATTTATCCAAATATTTAAAAATCAACATATACATATATATATTATATATTTGTAAATTTAAGAAATAGAAGAAATTTTGTACAATTTTTTTATTAAGACATTTGGAGGTGTAATAAAAATAAGCCTGCACTTTAAATCAAATAAAGTTTATGGAAAATATTGAAATATAATGTTAAATTTATAAGGTAAAAGAAAAAATACAGATATTCGACTGAAATCGTTTATTTGAGTTGTATAATTGTAATAATATAAGCTCTGAAGAAAATTCAAGTTTAAAAATTTTTTATTCAAAAATTTATAATAATTATAGAGTAAAATATGATAAAACTATTAATTTTATAAAAATCACTAAGCGTTTTAAAAGAGTAACGTTCACACAAATTTGACAAAGCTCTATACTTTTTTTTTTCGTTAGTATTCACTCTGGTGTAGTTTTTTAAAATTAAAAACGGCAAACCGAGATACAGACGTGCCAAATAGTAAAGAAAAATTTTTTAGCAGCCATATGCAGAATACTTATTCTCATTCACTTTATTCAGAGTTTAAATTCGACGTCTTTAGCACCTGGATTATTTAACCTTATTTATAAACAACCAGCGGTACAATGCTTGACATTAAGCTTAAATATGAGTCACTTAAGGTTCAGTTCAGAGAAAGGCAACTTACATATTAGAAGAAACACTTTTTAGAAGAGGAAAATTCTGTAACAAGTAAAACCTCATAGCCCATAGCCTATCTGTGTGTAAATAAATGCATACTTTGCGAAAACTTGAAATGATAATGTAAAACCTAAAGGAAGAAGCTTTATTTTTTTCAATAAAGGTTTGAATTATTTCAATGGTTCTTTTGCTTTTATATTCTACTTCGAGACAGTTTCGTATTCCTGTTCTTCCTCATCTCCATGCTAATCTCATAACAGTATTCATTTTGTATTTCACGTTGGATTCTAAAATAGAGCAAGGTAAAGACAAAGAATGAAATGGCGACAATAAAAGAGCTTATCATATTAAGATCTGATTTTTAGCTGAATTGCGAAGCGTTTAAATACAAAACAAAAAAAAAAAAAAAAAAAATATTCAAAGGACTCGAACAATACGTAAATTTAACGCTTTATGTAAAATACAAATGTAATGTCACTGAAAATTATCCGTCTGATATCGTAAAGCACTGAAAGTAGTATTTTGGTATTATGGTTAAGCATTTGATACGGTGTTATTCGCTTCAAAATAACTTGTCGATAAGTTGGCTGATGAAAATTTTTTTTCGTTTGAGTAAGAGATTGGTAAGAGACGTAATGAGGTAGAGCTCGTGTCGAGTACTCAAATTTAAAGAGAACATTGAGGAGAAATTAGCCGATCGCTAGACCCTGCAAAAAGAGTTTTCAAATCATCAAGGACGTAACTTCGAGTCCGCACTTTGTCCCTTATAATCCTCGATACTCTGATCGAATTCAACCCTACGCTTTTCCGATTCTTGACTGCTCTCAACTGCCATTAGCTTTAAATTTGAAAACTTTGTCAACCGTTTATTAATTAATTTTTATAAAAGTTTCCGCCGTGCTTAAGTCTAGGGTAGCCATATTCGCCCTCCGACGTCCAAGTTCTAGTAAATTTTGATCTATCGCAATGTTAATGGATCATGCGATAGCGTAAATAATACAAAACTCCAAACGACGGAAATTTTTTATTTACTATAAAAATGCAAATTCTACTTAAATGATTATTTATAAATATATATTAAAATAAACAAATTTCTATCAGCGATAACTTTTTAACCCAATTATTATTATTATTATTTTAGAAATTATAGGAGTACTTTTAATTGATTGTATTACAACAGTAATTGCCGATACTACTATAAACTGGAAAACTATTTTCTATTATATTCAGTTTATAAATTTAAAAGTTCGTCTAAAATAAAATAATATTTATAATAAATAAACTCCTTTACAAATGTTTCCAATTTTCTACTTCCTATCCCCTTTGTGTCTCTGTCCCCCTCGCTTTTTTTCATTCTCTATTTTAAATTGAATTAAGAATTATATTTTTAAATTTAATTGAATTAACTATATCATATATTCTAGAAGCGTCACAACTATTTTTCGTTTCGTAAAAACTGAAAGCTAAACAAGTTCACAGAACCGTTTTATAATCGAACCGAACTATATAACTATTTTCATCCTTGATCTTTAACTCGAGCACGACGCTCCTACTAACACGAATAGAATGAATTTAAAGAGTTTACAATTTATCTAATTATTTATTATTACAATTAGCAATTAATTTATGTCAAGACACTCGTTTGACACGACTTTGACAAGAGTAGCAAACATTTTTCTCAAAGAGTTCATTAATTCTGGTTTTTTTTTTTTATACTTGATAAATATTTAATTAATGTAAAAAGTTATATTACATTAATGAATGTACAAGATATTTAATAAAAGCAAAAAATGTTTGAGCGTTTCATATAATAATATTATAAATTTGACAAAACTGTACTATCTAGAGTAATTATCAACTTTTTAATATGCATGAAGCGTTCTCCTAAAAGAAACTGAGAAACTAAAGAGATTAATTATATCTTTATAATTAATATTAATTATTTGAATATATCCAGGAAAATATGTAAAGTAAAATTTTCTAACTTTTAATTCAATAAATATAAATTGAATTACAATTAATATTATAATAATTTATTGACATATATTATAAAAATTATAAATAAAATGCATGTAAATTTATTAAATAATTTTCATAATAAGAATAGGCATAAAGCTAAAATTTAATGTACAAGTTTTGCAATATCGATGGAATATTCAGAATTTTAAATTGATCATGTATTTTAATATTAATTCAATTTATTAGAGATTTAGAGAACAATAAAGCGGAATGAAAGGAAACCCGGTCAACAGCTTTTATATGCGAAGAAGATGCAGAAAAGGGTAAAAGAAGCGATGCAAGTGATGCACCTAACATATATGTTAGGAGCGAAATGCGTGAGTAGGCAATTTTTATACTTTGGAAGACAAAATTTATTGCCAACTTGTCATTCTTTTTTGTCGACTTCAAAGTTAAAATTATGCCACTTTTATTTTCTCTTTCATTTTTATTTACTGTGCCGTTAAATACATTATATCGAACATTGTTTTCAATATAGTTAAATTACAAGTATGCTTATCACATTAGCTACATTTACTGTTACTTTTTTTCCATTTCATAATTTCCATTATCTTTTGACTAAATTTATTTACATATTATTATTATTATTATTATTATTATTATTATTATTATTATTATTATTATTATTATTATCATCATCATTATCATCATCATCATCATCATCACCATCACCATCATCACCATCATCATCATCATCATCATCATCATCATCATTATTATTATTATTATTAAAATATAGGTCAACGAAAATACATTAAATTAAAGTAAACCCTTCAAATATTATTGATATCTGTAAATTATTTATTCACATCTTGTTTATTTGCTTCAACACGAATGCTCAATATCGATTCTTTAATTGATTGATATGTTATTGATAAGTTTTATTGTTCCATAGGAAAGTAGGAAAATAAAGAGTATTGTTAATCGCTTAAATTCTAGTGAATCTAAAAATAAATGTCTAAATAGAATTCAAGGATTCCATTTCTAGATCAATTCAATTTTCTACTGATAGAGAAATCTGATTTCTTCAATTACGCTCTGCTCTTGAAAGGAATTAAAATTCCAGATGTGGCTGAATATGATGATATAAAGGAAAATTGGAACAGCGGAAGCCCTTAGCGTTGCTGTATCTTCAGGTCGAAGAAACGAGTTCTTTATTAAAAATGTACAAGAATGACTCATGCTGCCAAGTAACAAATATACTGAGGCTTTAGCTAATTGACATTCGAAAGATGGGGAGAGAGGAGAACAAGAGGAAATACAATTTTTTGCTCAAAGTCATTTTATTATTATGACAATTTAATCTAAAATAAAATTCCTTTTTTCTAATATCGTGTGTACACTAAATGTTGCAAACATACAATTGTTTTATAGGGTCGCATAAAACATTATTTCATTCTATCATTAAATATTCTGATTTTGTTATATTCTTTTTTAAATCAATAGCTATTTAAATTAATTATTTATTTAAATTAAAATAATAAAAACCATTTCAAAATTAGTGAATATTGAATTGGACTGCCCTAATATATCAACGCTTAAAATTTTAGCAGTATTTTATTATTTTTTACTTCTTACTTAAATATGTCAATTCATCTTTTAATTAAACAAAATAAATTAAAAGTATTTATTTATAATTAATGAAACTCCCATAACTTTACTATTATTGTAGTTCGATTTTAATATTATCATTTAAATAATTTTATTCAATCAATCGATTTCATTAGAAAACGCTATTAGAAATTTCCAAAGAAAATATCTTAATTTCAATGTTTGAAAAATATACGTTACTTTATTGCAAATTATATAGTTTTCCGTAACTTCATATAAATTATTTATAAAACCTCTAAGTGTTGATTTTAACTGATGCCTCATCAACGTGCATAAAACTTTTAAGTAAAATAATAAAGCTTTATGTATACGTCGTATTTGAATCATTACTCAAAGAGAAATTACAATTGATTGAATAAAATTTTTCAAATAAAATATCGATTCCACATATTTAAATCACATTTTATTTTTCACTAGAGAAATAACTTTATTTAAAATTAATAAAAATTTAGATTTATCCTTCGGCAGTATACTTTATCAATCTTTTTTATTTAAATTTTATTCTTAAGGTATTGCAGTAAATAACTAATTATAGTAAAAGTAATAAATAAGATAAAATATTTTTATTGCCTATATTTGAAAATAAAATGTAATAAATAACAAAAATTGTATTATACTTTCCATTTTATTAATATAATTTAAATGGATTGATTTTTTTCTATGTTCTGTGTGAATAAACGGTATTTTTTTATTAATTTATATATTACACTTTTGTAGACGACACGAAATACTAATGCAGTTATCTAATTCAAACAAATCGAAGATTAAGGGGAGTATAATCAGTAATTCGGAAGTAGTTGAAGTTGAATTTTTATTAGCTATTCAGAAAACTAATGTAAATTATCTTTCCATTTCTATAAGTCTGAGCGTCTGTGAAGGGCACTTAAATATATATCATTTTACTATGTATGTCTTAGATAAAAGGCATGGGATCTGTCGATTCCCCACTTCCAATTTGCTCCCTACTTTCTATGGGAGAATAATTTTTGTAATAAATGAGAGTAGAAATAATCTTTTGATGTTTTATTAGCATATCTATTATTCTACTTTAATTAAGTGACAATAGATAAATTAGAGATCTTTATATTCGTTCTCTCTCTCTCTCTCTCTCTCTCTCTATATATATATATATATATATATATATATTTTTTTTTTTATTATATTATGATTTTTTTCAAATATTTATAATTTTTAAAGTAATGTGTTATGAGAACTCACTTGACCATTTTATTTAATTTAAAATATCATTGTATGAATCACTCAATAAATAATAAAAATAGAATAATAATATGTTAGATAAATGCAAATATTTTGTAAACTTACTTGGTACAAGTACAGTTGGCCATATCCAGCTGAGTCTTCGGCATTGCCGCTGACGATTGGCTGTCCATCTCCAGCAGTATCACCACCATCGCCTGTAACATCGAGCGAAATGAGAAACATTATTAATTAGACGATGCTCAATTTATAAACGTCCAAAACTATAAATGTTTAAGATTCTCCAGATAATTATTAGGCATTGGGATCACGAACTGAATTTTATTTAAATATAGTTTTCTTTATATAATATGAAAAATAAAATTATCGTTTTAATAAAAAACTATTAAAATGTTTGATTCTGTACTATCGAGCATATGTATTATGCAGCATCCATTGATCTTACAGCTTTAAAGTTTTTATTATTTTCAAACTTTTTCTATTTTTATTACACATATATATTAATGAAGAGCACTAGTAAAAGTCGCATAGAGTAAGTATCATATAGTTATATGCAATTTTAACGTTATATAAAATATTTTTACAACATTTTAATTTGAGATTATTATTATAACATATTGTAATTTTCCGTATAATTGATTATTAAGTATATTAAATGAAGTGTCGCGATATATTGTAGTATCATTGGATATATATAGTGATATAATATATAAAATGACGGTAAATGTAATATATCAGTATTAAAGTTTGTTCATTTCAAAATAAAATGCATGAAATACATGTAAATGTGTGAATGAATGAGAAAAAATCCAAATAGATGTTTTTATGAAATAATAAAAATAAAGAGAATAAATAAATTATAGAAATAAGTATATTCATTATATTCGTCGTATGTTGTGCGTAGATGAAAAATTATAAAAAAAAGTTCTGGCAACAGGGAAAAAACATTGGCTTAATTCCGTATCTTCTTCGCCGTTTATTTAACTGATAATGAAGGATAATGATTTACTTGTTGTAGCTACAAAGTACATACGTATGAAAACTAAAAATTAATTCTAACAAGTATGTTTAGTTATGCTATTAAGGGCACTCTTGGGAAGTTTAAATATATGACGAGCGAATTAATGTGAATAATGTTGACAGATTTATTTTCTATTTTTGATGAATCTCTATTCTTTTTACTCTTATAATTTGCATATTTTTTTATGGTCACGTTTAATTTTATTAATTTTTAAGTATATTTGCCGCAGCATTCATTTTTATTTAATTTTAAGTCCAAAATCAAATTTTTATTAGCTTACATAGAGATGGATTGATACAATATCAGTATTACATATGGATACATATTATTACAATATCTATATTTGCCTTTAATTTGCCTCATTTTTATTTATGCAGTGACTTTTCCGTAATTTCAATAAAGTATAATTCTCTCATAGGTAACGTATAAGATTTTTATTTCCTAATTACAGAAATTGCAGTTACTTTAGTCGTGTACCACTTAATATAATTTGAAGTTAGGTTAAAAATAAAATTAAAAAGTGTATTATTTACACATGAGGGAGATTTTAAACAAAAATTACTATAAATTTATAGCTACAATTTTACATAATAAATCTGAGAATTTCGTATAAATTATCTATTCTATTTTTTGTCTTTATTCATCTATTGAAAATATACAATTGTTGCAGACCGTTATGATGATGCGGGGAAATAAGTGGCGAGAATATTTTAGAAATTACCGCTCAATGTTGCCGTTGGCGCGAGTTTATTAACAAAATAAATTGTTTAAGAAAAACAAAGGATGAAATGGGCGCGAAGTATCCCGGCGAGGGAAGGAGCGGAGTGGCGCATGAAATCAATCTTCTAAGAGACACGAGATCACTACAAGTTATATTTTTCGTTATCCGCTCACTTCGCTGTAGAATAAGATTGCGTTTCAACGTTGCGAAAGGGTACCAGCCGAGACTCTTATTAGTTATTCGCGAAGTGATAATTGGTACCGTTCGAGTGATTCGGAGACAGAGAGATGTCGAATCAACCCCAGTGGGAAGGATTTGAGCTCCCCTGGGATTGGAGAAGAAGCTCCCGGTGACCGAAGTAAGAGAGAGAGAGAGAGAGAGAGAGAGAGAGAGAGAGAGAGAGAGAGAGAGAGAGAGAGAGAGAGAGTAAGTTCTTCTGCGGCCAGGTTGAGTCTCCAAGACGTTGGAGACGACCCGCTGTCCGTACCCACACACGGATCGGTAACCCAGGACGTCCGAATTGTGTGGAGGTCGAGACGCACCGGTACCACGGCGTAGGTCGAAAGTCCAGTCATCTATGACTATCCAATCCATCTATGCGAGAGCTCTCCCCCGCGCGCCCAACACAATAACGCCCGAATATTATAATTATTCGATTCGCTTGTAAATTTGCGAGCGTGAGTGCGTTAAAAGGCTTTTTTCTTCCTTCTCGGCGAAGGAAGTTTTTTACGCCTCGCGGCGATTAGGGATTTTTAAACAAAGCAAAATAATTTCATTAGAACAACAATCAATGACTTTTTAATTCCCTTCCCTCTTTCCCCTTTTCCTTTAAGAGCTCATGCATTTGATAAGTAGCTTATAAATTGCTTCAATAATTTATATATATAAGTGTACCTTTTTATTAAAAAGCAGTCTATATTGATGATATACTTTATAATTTAAAAATTACATTTAAAATTCTTCATAGTTATTTTCCCCTAATTATTACATGAGTATTTTTAATAAAAAAATTATGAATAATTTAAAGCTCTTAAAAAATAATATTAATTCGATAAAATATCGATGTAATTTAATTTCATAAAAATTTTTTTGCATAAATTGTATTAATTATTCAGATTTAATAAATAAGAACACCTTTATTTTTGAACATAGTGACCTTTTTAAAACTAATGTTCAATAGGAAAAGATGTTCGAAAAATAAATTTTTAAGGTAACAATTCATCAACTATAATGCCGACATGGAAGTTTAAAAATAATGCTTTCCGTTATAAAGTTCTCTCTAAGAATAATTGGTTCAAGTCGTAAGTGCTTTCAATATTTTACACTCTTTTTGTACTACGAAGCATTTAAACTTAAACAATCCGAACAGCGTTTTTATTACTGATTCTGCAGACGTGTGATTTTTCCTATTATTCCAATTCCAGAGGTACTGCTCTCCATTCCGTGGACATTTTGGAACAATTTATCCAGCCTTCTGTCGGGGGATTAGGATCTTATGTCACGAGAACATAGAGAAATTAAAATGATATGAAAATGTATATATTCAGCACCGAAAATTCTCTTCGAAGAGATACGTGTTTCATACGAGCTTCCCTGTTTTATCGTCTATCTTAAGAGCCGGTAAAACCAAGCCCTTCATTTTTTGTCTACTGCTGCGCTATTACGTAACGAAAGAGAGAGAGAGAGAGAGAGAGAGAGAGACCAATTCAGTTGCTCCTTCTCAACATTTCCTCTTCCGGCTATTTTATTACACATTCCCGCATGCAGACACAATCTATTAATTAGCAATATATTAATTAGAATTAATATTAATATTCAATTTTGTTCAACAATTATTTAATAGAATAATTTTAATCTTAAAGTATCTTAAATTTCTACTCATCTTCTTAAACGTTATTATCTTTTATATAACATAGAATCAGTTAATGTATTAATTAAGAACGATATTTCAAGATTTATATTCATTACATCGTATGTTAAAATGTTTTAGTGGTACTTTTATGCATATAAAAAGTAACAACTTGTTTTGTCAAATTAAAATTTAAAAAAATGAATGCAGTGAATGCCTGTAATTTGTAAAATGACTATTTAATTATAAAAACGTACTCTAATTTCTAAAAACAACAATGTAAAACATTGCTACTTTGGTAAAAATTTTATGTATATTAATAAAACTATTACATATACATCACAAATATTTACATGCCAGATAATTGCATCACAGATATTTTCAATAAAAGTTTGATGCATTCGAGACAAATACCAAAATACTTTTATGCATTTTACAGAATGGAATTTTAAAATACCGACGTCGCCGTAAGTCGATTGTAAGGTCGCACTGACGTTGAGCACCCCCTTGAACACAACCCCGCACTCTGCCGATGACGACTAGGACACCACGTTGCCAGGACACCGTCGGCCACACCGCTAAGGACACTTTTCTGTGACCCTGCGACGCCATATCCGCGCAAACAGCTTCAATGAGGATTCTTCGCACGCCCACGGATTTGCACGATTTGTAAAAGTTCTACGCCGGAATAAATACATTTTTTTTTTTTTTTTTTTTTTTATTATAAACCTCTGAATTTTCCTTGTGTCTTAATATCACGCGGTCTAGTTCCCAACTTACGCCTATCTCGTCCTTTTAATCTTGACTATCAAAAATAAACTGACGTTTTTATATTTTTAATTTATAAGTTGAAACTATAAGAAAAGTATTAAATTTTAGATTTGTGATATAGGAATGAGAAAAGTATTGTTAGTACTAACGAGCAAAGAAATAAAATCTGAAAAGAAGTAAAATGCTTTTTAGAATTTTTTTTAAAATTAAAGTTTCGACAGTTTCTAGTACTCGTGTTTCAAAATTTATAATTATTATTTTAAAGATTATAATCAATTAGATATTATTAATGTACATTTCAAATATAGTTCGAAATTCACAAGGATCGGTAGTGAATAATAGAAATTAGAGGTATACTAGAAATTTGATATTAAAGGAATGTAAAAATAATTTTCATAAATTTCTAGATATAAAGCAGCGAAATAGAGGCTCTAATGAATCAAATCGTGAACGGAATATTGAATAGCTAATCAATGACAATAATCTGTGATGAGTAAGGGAGGTCTATGACGTCAAATTTAATATATCAAATTTCAGTAAGAAGGACACAGTTTACACGGAAAACTTTATTTACCTTCACTCCCTCTCCCACCCCACTCTCTCTTATTGTTTTTCATTTATTGTTAAGGGAAACCCTACATTATATTACATAATAAAATCTGAACTAAAATAAACATAAAATTATAAATTATTAAATATGTTCTAAAATGTTTAGATTATTCGAAGGCAATGAAATTACTGATTTTTATAGTAATTAATAGATAATCCAACAATCAAAACAATCAAAAAAGTATAAAAATAAAAAAAAAAAAATTTAACTTAGCACCAGAAAGAATATTTTTTAGTTATAACAACTTGACTTTTATAGAAAATACAATACGAATCGTTAAAATGAAATGAAAGAGTAAGCGTATTAAATGAATTTATTATAATAATTAGATCGATTAAAATATGTTGGGCATAGCGCTCAGAATATTTTATTTAAAGAATTTTCTTGTGAAAAATTTCACTTCATACAAAATGTTTGAAACAGGTCACCTCGAGCAACAATTGCAACTACTCTAACTCCTTGAGTAACAAAGGTTATCTTAAATCCACGTCCGCTACTTTTAGAACCGACATGGATATAATATGAACTGCTTTTATTTGAGGTTGCTCACTGTAAAGTCAAATTTCCTTTGAACAGGTTAATTAAATAAAGTTTCACTGCCTGTACTGTATTATGCAGTAGTAAACTTAAAAAATATATCTGCTACATAGAAAACTAATAAGACCAAATATTACTTAGGAGTACTGGTTCAGTAGGCAATGACAAAATCCTGTTTTAAGCATATATGCGTATAAAAACTCATGTACGAATGTTACCGAACATGCAAAATCTCGGCATTGAAACGAACTCTTGTAACAAATTAAGTGTTATAGCGTTGTTAAATTATTTAAACAGAGAAAAAAAGAAGAATTATGGGAAAGGGTAAAAGAGACAAAGAAGCTCTGCAATTCAGACGGGTCAGAGCAGATTAAATCTACAAAATTGAAACCCTTTACAACTGCCCAGAGAGTAGCGCGTGATAGTGATTTAATATGTCACTTACGTCCTCAACCGAGTATCAACTTCGCAGGCTAGATCGTTTAATCTTTTGTAATTAACTCTCAATCTGATGCAAGAGCACGTATTTTTATTTATTACTCATCGCTGTTTCATTCCTTTTACAATAGAAAATATATGTATTTTGAGAAAATCAAATTGATGCAAATGCCAATAATAATTACTAAAGGTATTTAAGATAATATGTGTACCGAGTAGTTGAAATTACACTTAAACTTGAAACACAAATTGAACTATCAATGCAATAAGCTTCTAATTATCGTTTCAATAATAAAAATAATAATGATGATGATGATAATAGATATAAGTATAATTTTATAAAAGTAAGTGAATGTAAGATTTAATTAAGTTTAACACCCCGTTAAACTTTATATACATTGGGATGATCGATTTGTAATAATAATGAGATTCATTAATACGACTTAGAATAATGCGTTTAAATAATTAAATATAATTTACGTTTTTTAATATCAATTTTATGAAATTTCATGCATTTTTAATTAATTTATGAAAATTAAATTAGAAAACGTGAATGCTTCAATATACCTTCTAATATTTATTGTGCTACACGAAGCAACTGACGATATTTATCTTATAATATTAATTGTTTTTTTCTAATTTATTTATTATTTATAATATATTATAATATGTTTGGTCATTAAAAAAACAAATCTTGAATATTTCTGATATAATTAATCTTCGACTTAAAAGTCTAATTATATGAATTATTTTACAAGAATGTTTTGATTTTTTTACTCATTATGATATAAACTGTTTAAACTTTTATAATTTTAACTATTTAAAATTTTTTTAGACTATGATACTAACTTTTAAATAATGTATTTACACTTGTCATTATTAATTAAAAATGAAGTAAAATTAAATGCTTTTAAAAAAGATTAAATATACGTATATATATATATATGATTACATTTTTATTAGAATAAATATTTCTTATACGTAAATTTGCCGAATAAAATATGTCTTCCTAATTTTTAATACGAACCTTATAATTAACGTAAATAAGGTTATCATATAAATTTCATACTTTACAATAAAAATGAATATTTATATAAGTTAATTTATAATTTGAAGTTTAATTTAGTATTAATAAACTGTCATAAATTGAGAGAAAATTCTATAAAAGATCGAAGAAAAAGAGGAATAAAATTAAGCAAGTATATTATGAGTACTTTATTATATTTATTAAATACTTTTTATATGATTCTTTTAAACTTTTTAAGTATAATTACTTTAGAATATTCTTTATATAATATGTAAAAAAAAATACAGATAGAAAAGAAGTAAAACGAAAGAAATAATACGAAAATAAAAAGAGTAAAGAAACTTCGAGTTGTTAATATGAAATATTGCATGAATACACATATAAGAATTATTATTAATTTTTTTATACTATATGTATTTTAAAAGTAATGGAGTAAAAAATTAAATTATTTCATCCCTTGTAAGATTGTATTTATTTTATAAATCTGATTAAAAAATAATTCTATTTCGAATTCTAAAAAACTACGTGTTGGTTCTATAGATAATTTTTAAAACTTAAAATAGTAAATCAGAGGTAATTTTAAATATTAAATTTATCGTAAATTTCTGGAAATATTATCTATAGAACTATCCTATGAATAAGCCATTTTACAAATAATTTCATAGTCAATAATATACATTATTGCCTATTATTTCTGGAGCGAGGAAAGATATATTAATTTAAGTTAAGTGTCGTCGACTAATAAATGCAAATGAAATTATAAATGGGATTTACGTAATTGCACTGATAAAATTTATCAAATTCTAGCGTCATCTGATTATAATTAGTTGAATTACTCTCTTAATAGTAGACGGCGTAGCGATATTGTTACTAGAAATAACAACATAAGTCAATAAGTTACAATTAAAATTTCCGGTGTAATGAATACAATAATTACAGATTAATAATGATAGTCACGTGCTGATCATTTTCGCCGATTGACCTAATATTTATAAAATAAATAAAGCGTTAGTTATTGAATTATAAATGTAATATATCATATTATACCTTAATAATTATATAAATTATATTACGTAAACTAAATTTCCAAATATAAGTAACTGAAGGAAACGACCAATACACATTAGCAATAATCATTCAATTGTATAACTCTATAACTAAAAGGTACTATATGGAATAGATAGTCAGTTCGAATACTATATAGACGAAAGACCAAACTATTCGCATAAAGGAGAATGGTAAAGAAAAAAGAGGTAATGAAATAATAAAGGGATACAGATAATTGATGTAAAATAGAATATAAATCAACCTATATATATAAGAAATTACATGTAATATATGAATGTAAATATGTGAAATTACAAATAAATGTATTGATTATATATTTCCTGATAAATTAAGCAAAAAAACTTTCAATATTGATTTTTTGCATGTATAGAGAATTTGATAGATTTCACTAAAAAATTATTTATTTTAAAAGTTAAATAACTTTCGTATTATTATTTAAAATAAGTTCAACTTTCAAATGCCTAATAACTTGTAAGTAAAAAATCTGATAACGTTATTTATTTACTGGTAATTCAATATTGTATGAACTAGACTTAAATCGAAACGAGAAAATGTTATTACACGTTGTTATTAAATGTTGATAAAATGTTGTTAATGTTGTGTAAAATACTCGTTATATCACTCGTTAGTGTAAATATAATTTAATGTACAACAAAAGTTTACAAAATGACTGCCCTCATTGTACAGTACTGTCTGAAAGTGGAAAAAAGAAAGAAAATCCGAAAGAAACGCATTAAGTGAAGAAAAGTGAAGTGTCGATAAGAACGATGGATAATACATTACTAAAGAGAATTATTCATTGTAGATTTACACCTCTTGACTCCTGTTAATCTATTATATTTTAAGATTATATTATATGATGAAAGTAAGAGGTTCCTGTTGCGTGATCAAAATTACACATTTCGTGTGCATATTTTCAAATACCTTTTTCACCCATAGTTTGTTTAATGGCTTATGTTGTAGAAAAAAAGAAAAATCTTTTATTTTTTACTTTACTTTTTACTTTTACTTTTTTATCTTTTATTTTTACTTTTATTATCTTTAATTGTTGTCAGATTTTAGCAGTTATTACATACACATGCGCATACGAATATTCGGACTAATAATTTCAAGTTAAATTACTTTAACATAATATATTACAATTAAAGAATTAGTTAACGTAAGAAACAGAAATTTATTTATACAAAAAAAAAAACTAAAGACCTTTCTCGAGCAAATATTAGTATCATTATAATAATGTTTATTTTTAAACATATAATAATTACATAATTTTAACATTATTAATAGAAATTAATTACTATTTATTTACTTATTAAAATGAGTTGTTTGTATTTACTTATTTTAATTATGTGCGTAATTAGAATCAATAATCAGAGTAAATAGTTCATGTTTATGAAATATCTGTGTTAAAATTATCAATATTGGAAATTGAAAAATGAAAACAGAAAAATTTATTCATGCACGGCAATCAACCTTTATTACAGAAAAATTACCAGGAATAATAATAAACACACACGCACATATCGCTGTAAATTAATTTGTATTATGTAGATAGAAATAATAAAAAAAAATTTCCTTTCAATAAATACGCTCGAGTAATGTTGTTGAAACATTGTCGGTATTATTACTTTTAAAACTGCAGTATCTCCGTGCATACATTGTAATCATTTGTGACAATAAAATTTTATCGATGGCAGTTATTTTCCTTTCTGTAGTCTCTGTAATTTATACATATGGTGCCAATGACTTTTTATTAACTACAACATTCTTTAGTTCAAATAATTCGAATGATTGTAACTATAATGATTGTATTCGTATGTCATTGATGTATATATATACCTACACGAAATTACCAGAGAAAAGAACAAATTGTAAGTCATACAAGCATGTATGACAAATTTTTAAAAAGAAGAATTTATTCTGGAAACAGTGTAAAGTCTGTTAAAATATAAAAAATGTATACTATTCGTAACAGATATTTTTATCTTCAATATTTAGCATAACACAAACGCATATATGTACAAGAATCATCAGAGTATAGCATTGAAAGAATTTTTCATTTATAAACGTTTTCATTACGTTTTGGCTCTAATACGAATTTTTTTTTTTTTTTATTTATATAATGAAATATTTCAAGTAAATGAAAACTTCTTGATTCTATAGAAAATATAACATGAATTTTATTTGTTTTTATTAAATTACCTTTTAAATAAAAATAAAAAATAATTTAAAATAATAAAAAAATAAGTATAATATATAATTTTTCCTAAAATAATGATGTTCTACAATTTTTTAAATCATATAACCTATTATGTAGTTTTTTTTTGTTTTTTTTTAATAGTAGAAACTCAGAAATATTAAAATTTAAATTAAAATAATCTCATTATTTTTGTGCAGAAAATTAGGTTTTGATAATAAAATTTCCTTATGATGTTATAATATATAATAATTAATATAAATTGGACTTTGATATATGAATTATTCTTATTAAAAATTGTAGAAAATTTTATTTAAATATTTAAAATAACTAAATAGATATATGAAAACTATTTATTAAATAATCTTAGTACTGATTAAGCGAATTGAAAACTAATTTTTACCGACCAAAAATGTTATTTAGCCGACATTTCCATAAACTTTTTAAACATTGTACCATAATACATTAATATGAATGGATAAGAGAAAATTCTGATCCCTAGTGTAAAATATGGAAATAATTTTCACATATTCAAAAGAGATAATTTTTTCGATAAAGAGTAAATAAAAACAATGTGCTTCAATTATTGTGTATTCTCGTGTAGTAATTGACCCTACCTTCGAGATTTAACAAAATAATGTCTGGCATATTGCTCTGTCACATTTCTGTACCATACTCTTACATGATTTTCATCATTTCACTCGAAAATCGGATAATGGATTTAAAAGTTTTCAGCACTAGTGTACAAACAAGTCCTTCTGGGGTCAAAAACGGTAAAAACATAATAAAATATTTCAAATAATTTTTTATTCTATTGGGTTACATGCTCTTCTCATTTACTCATCGACATGAATACCGTAGTTTATTGCTCTGGATTTTTCAACATGATGAGTTGCGAATGCAGTTTAACTGCGAATGCCTAGATAAGCACGTACAAGTAAATATTTAAAGTGATATTTACTTATACATTTTACTCCGCCAGAATAAAATTTGGTGATTCAACTATTTATACAAAAATTTAAATAAAAATATTTAACAGGTTCATAATAATTTCATTAACTCGACTGTGACTTAATTTCATGTTCAACGAAAAAAATTTTAAAAAATCTTCTTCAAAAAGGAATCAATTTAAAAATTTCTTTATACATGAACAAATGTAGTTACACAAACTTCAAAAAAAATTTTAGTAAAACTTTTTTTTTTATATAAAAATTTTTTGTTAATAAAACAGTTAGTTATTCCTTTTAAAGATTACAAAGAAATTAAAGAAGGATTTTTATTTGTAAAAATAAAGCTTTATTAACATTATTAAAACTTAACATTGTATGGTGGCCATTACGTAGAAGGAAATAATTATAGATTTTCGAAGCTTAAATTCCTGTACGTCACTTTGTTTAACGCAAACAGACCTAAATTGATTCATATATTTCATCTCGTATAAGAGTAAAAGCATAAGAGGTAAAGTTGAACGTAAAGAACGTGCGAGGTCATAGCTTTTGAAAATTTTAACCACTCGGCTCATTTGTCCGAGAAACTCCGCATTTCCCAAACTCCGAGAACTCAAAATAAGAGTCACCAAATTGTTTGGGCTTTTCCAATCTATGTTGGAAATTCTCTCTACGAGTTTACTCCTCCTCTCCCCTCCCATCGACGGTGACTTATCTCTTCTCGACTGAAAGGACGAACCATTGGTCTCGAATAATACGTACTTTTTCCCTTCCCTCTACATCCATTGCATTGGATAGTTGTTTAAATATTTACTTTGCTATTATTCTCCTCTTACAGTTTTTCCTTATTAGTTTAAAATTTCATAATTTTCGATACTTGCCTTTTAACGATATAACGCGTTAATTATTTTCTTCTATGCAAAAAACTATAAATTATTTTTAAACTTTGAAATGTCAAATAATTATTAAATTGAAAATTTAAAACATTAAGTTTATGTTATTTCTATAACAAAGACATTATAGACGTACATCTTCGCAATTATATTTAAAAATCCATTTATAATTGTACTTAATATAAATCAATATTTATTTATAAAACAATTATTTACAATTATATAAAAATCTGTTTAATAGAAATATTTCTAAATTTTCTCTCGAATAATACTAATTTTGTATGAAATAACCGCTCATTTGCCATTATTCGCAATACATAAAATTTCTTTTAATGATTAACAACACAATAGGGAATTAAATGTTTTCGGTATAAAATCATTATAAATATTGTTTTCGTGGGTATTAATATATATTTTTGATATTTTACGGTATTTATTTCATTGGCATTAAAACTAAAAATAATAGTGTATACTACTTTTATAGTTTTTCTTTTCTAACTCTGTATTGCTCTGTATTTTTCTGTATTTTTATAATGTTTGCTTAGTCACATCTCTACAACTTCTCCGATATAAATAATATTATGCAATTCTTATATAACATTTTTTAGTGATTATTCGGCACACTATTAGTAAAAATATTATTTTATATATTTTTCTGTTACATAATGAATATATATTGTATAAAATATATATATTTATTTATTATTATTTCTTAATATTAGTACTCTGATTAATCTTTAATTATTTTTAACCATAAAAACATAAATAATATTTTAAATTTATAATATATTAGGAAATTTGGTATAAATATATTAATACTACGATCGATAAATAATGTTTAATAAAAGATTTAATAATTGTAATAAAAGCAAATTATTATGCACTTATACTATTAATTATCCATAAATATATATAATAGTGCTCAAATTTGGAAAATATTTTACATTGAATTATCTCTCTAAAAATAACTTTATTATTTACCACAAATATCATTGTTGTAGATTATTGTTTGGCAATGTAAATACGAACATAAAAGATTAAAATAATGTGCACTTGAGCTATAAGTCGATATTTACACTAACTATATGTACAACTAAATGAAATTAACATCATCATTGTATAGATTGGTGCTTATAATAGATGCATCTTAAACTTATATAAAAATAAAGGGCTGTGATATTATTTTATGTAGCGTTCGGAAAATTGTTGCTGTTTTTGCTTAGTCCAACGTAAAACTAATAAATTGACGAGAAAAAGCTCGTGTGGCTTAGCCTACTTTTTCCGACCAAGGTTTGTACAATCGGAAAAATTCTATTGGGCAAAAGAAAAGGTCGTGACGGAAAAGTCCATGTTATTCTTCCGAGGCTTAGTTTCACTAACAGAGTACATGAGTTAAGAATAAAAGAAGGTCACACAATCTTTCCTGATTTACGCAGGCATTTTCCGAATCCGAGAAAAAGCTTAGTAGAACCGTATATTATATTCATGCAAAAGGAATAGAGAACCGGGAGAAAGAGAAGCCATGATAATCCTGGAGTAGCTTTTCTGCACAGCATTCATCGAGATCTGAATTATTATATCAGGACGAGATCACCTGAGAAATTTTTTTAGACAACCTTAAATAAATAACACGTGCATTGTACATTGTGCATTATTTCCTTACCACCAAAATTATTTCTGTTTATTTTTTTATCCTCCTATCGGACCGCTCTTATGTTTTGGACTGCACGATCCACGATGATGAAAACATCCCTATGTTCCCGATCATCCGCCTCAGCTTGTCATTCACTTTCTTGAATAACGTCTTAATGCTAGACTATCAGTACACTCGTATAGATTAATTAAGAATAAGGGCTATTATTTATTTTTAAGCTTAAGCATGTTCTTCTCTCCGCTCTCTAGATAATTAAAATGCTTCCGTCTCGTTATAATATCGCACTATTATAAACTTTAGAATTTTTAACACGAGCATTTATTCGCACCAGTTTCAAAATGAGAATAGACAATACTAATGTTTTTTTCTTTCTCTTTCTATTTAACTCTTTAAATGAAGAATACGTTACTCGAAAAATGGCACTTTTCTATAAGAACAATAGAAATATTGTCATCTATTTTAGTTTGAAATGAATTGTTTTCATTTTTCAGATAAAGTTCGTCAGATGCTCGAATAATTGTCCAAGACGAAATTTTACGAACGAATGTGAATTTTAAAAACAGTAATTTTCATTTGAGTTCTAGTAATAAAAATAAAAAAAGTCATTCTGAAATTCTGTTAGTTTAAAATATATATTAAACAATAATAGATAATTTTAAAGAAGGTAAATTTTGTTCAAATTATACATTGGTCGTTATTAATTAATATTTACTATTATTATGAATATACTATATTCAATTAAATTATAATTATAAAAATTATTGATATGCAGAGCACAATTCACCAAGTTACCTGTAATTTCAAAGTGCTTGACTCAAAGAATTTTACTTTCCATCCATTCCTTTATATGTTCTTAAGAACTTTTCTTATTTAAAAACTAACTATTGCTTTCAAAACTTTTTTAAAGAAGCGTACTACATATTATTGAAAATCATTTTTCATTGGATTTAAAAGTCCATCTGTAGCACAAGATCGAGAAATATAACAGCTTTTCCAATACATTAGATAGAGGAAAGAATTTAAAAAGCATTTTCGTTTTGAATACAAATGTCAGATTATAAATAATTTTATTTTTTAATATTTTGTCGAAACATTCATTACAATTACCTTATTGCATTTAGGCAAATAGTTTAAAATTTTAAAAATTACCATTTGAAATGTACAGAATATATAATAGAAGATAAATAATCAAAAAGTAATAATAGAAGTATAATGTGCGATTTCTATAAAATAACAAGCGCTGATCTCTTTTTTGCGAAATCCAGTTGTCATTTAAATAACGTTGATGTTTTTGTGATATTATAGATGAAACTATTTAGAAAAATAATAGCCGTAGAAGGTTCCTTTAAACAATGAACGTCTTCTTGTTCTACCCAATTCACTGAGGCATCATAATAAATTGCTCTTATTATAATTGTTAGATAAAATAAGGTTTTCAAAATAAGGCTTATGGAAAAAAGCTGCCATAAGAAATCGTAAAAATAAAAGGCAACAAATAAAAATGGAATTTTAATTATTTGATTAATTAAAAATAGTTGCAAAGACGCAATCTGTTTGAATTAGAATAAAAAATTTTGATTAGATCTTCTGATGATATGATTAGCTTCGCCAAATTATCAAATTCTGCTTAAGACGGATAAAGAAGAAAAACAAAAGTATAAGTAGAGATCTAGGCAATCGAAAATTATCAGAATCGAGAACTAATCATAGTTTGTTTGAGGGGCTCGTACAAAACAGTAGCTATTATAGGCTTAAATAACCCTCACCCTCGATTGACAATATAGACATATAGAGTGAAGGGTAGATGGAGAGGGGGATAGATAGATAGATAGATAGATAGATAGATAGATAGATAAATAGATAGATAGATAGATAGATAGATAGATAGATAGATAGATAGAGAGAGAGAGAGAGAGAGAGAGAGAGAGAGAGAGAGAGGCAGACAGATAAATGCCGATAAATGGGGAGGGGTAGAAAATTAGCAAGGGTGTGCAATAGTATCAGGACATGTTTGAATGATCGAGGGAAAATAACAAATCCGGTTATTGACGTCTTCAATGGAAGAGGGATTAACGGCTGTCGGTAAATATACTCATAGCTGTTTGGCATCCCTCTGCCACATAAGCGGCCATCAAAGACTGATTAATTATTAAGCATTGGTCTTCGATGAAGGTAAGGCCACAACCCTCGCACTCTTTTCCAATCACCTAATTACGTATCAGACCATAAAATGACGACCCAGTACCTAATCTCGCTCGAACTACTTCGTTTCAACTACTTCAGGTCGTTCTGCCCGGATCACTTGTGACTGTCATTCGAATGGCCTATCCGAACCAACGTGATCTTAGTCCACGGCACCTCCCGTTTATCTGGGTACGTGACGACGAAGGCATTCCATCCCCGATATCAGCCCACATGGCACTGTGCACTTTATATGATCTCCGACTTCGATTACTCGATCGGATTGCTTGACCCTTAACTTCGCTCTTTTCCCCTCCTCTAAAAGAAATTATCCTTCTTAACGTACGCACATTACCATAATTTTCAGGCCATATTTTTATTCTATCGCTCCCTTATACATTCCTTCTTATAATTTTTACTTATGGTCAACAACTTGAGACTTCACACACCTTTATAATATTTAAACTTTAACAATAATGTTATGTCGCTATTTAAAATTAGAACATTAAGCTTTTAACTCCAAAAAGGCCAATCTAAGTGGACCTTATAAATTCATTGCCAATTGGAGAAATAAAAAAATGGGAGTAATTTACGGAAACTTTTCTCATAAAATAATAGGAGATACTGTTATATTCAAGGGAGCTCGTATATTTTCAGTGCCGTGTAATGAAAGTATCCATTTGTGAAAAGCGATATATGTGCATTTTTAGATGTTAATAATAGTTTAAGCGCATTAAAAATAAAGCATTTATAGCAGATCGTAACAAAATTTTATTTCCAAAAATTATTTCCATACTACCCTATAATAATTTACTTATTAATAAGCACTAGTATTAACAGCCAATGACTTTTATGAATTGATTATTCATTTAATCTCAATTTATACGCTCGGTCGATCTTAACTTCATTAAGAATTTTTATATTTTTCTCGATCTGCATACAATGTCATATACAAGATAAAAAAGGAAGGGATGAAGGATGCTGCACCAAAGTAAAAGATTTAACATAAACGTCGGCTATGAAATGTAAAGGGACTAATTGAGAATATCGTTAATCAGCCAAAAATATCGTTTGTTCTTGTCATACAAGTAGGTCGGTGTTCCGTCATTTAAAATTCGACGATTAAATGGGTTAGTATAAATTATACTTTACGTGCTTCGCATGGGCTTTGTGATCAAAAGTGCAATAGAAACCCCTTGGAGAAATTGCACGAGCTTTATCATTCGCTTGTTTCATCCGTATCTTTTGTTGTTTTTTTTTTCTTTTCATTCGTATGACTGTACATTTACAGCATTTTATTTGCAGTAGAGGCCACGTAATCTTTTCTCTTATGTCCAATGTCTACTACGAGCAACTTTTTTGGAATTTTTTTCTCCCTAACATTTTCTTAAAATTGGAAATTTTATTTTCGTATCGCACGTTAAAATAAAAATCCAAAAATAGATTTGATTGAAAAATAAAAATACATTATACTGTTAGCTGTGTTAGGAGCTATCGCATTTGTTCTTATTTATCAGTTTAATCATTGCAATTACTCACTTAAATATAAAAGTTCTTTTTTAATCGAAAATTCAATCGAATTATTTTATTATAATGCGTCTAGATTTTGATTTTGAATGTAATCAGAGTATTCCTAATATTTCCTTAGTCATTATAGTTTGCAAAGATATTGAATTAAATGGTCCTCAGAGAAAAGAGCTCCCGTGAATCTTATCAAGTATAACATGTTTTATTACAAAAAATCATCTACATACATACAATCGAATATATTTTGTTTCATAAATATAAGTGTTTAAAAAAATGTTTCTTTAAAGATCAATAAATCAATAGACATCTCGTTATTAATAAAAACGAGCACGAATTGGTTTGGCTTTATCCAATATATTATTTTTCTTTTCATTTTAAGCTAAAAATATCATAGAACATTAATAACGCAACTGTTAAAATAAAAAAAAAGATCCAATATTATTGAATACTGTTATATTATAATAGTTTTTATCCTATCATAAATCATCGTCAATTCGGTAAATTTCATGTCGATATATATAATCAAATTACCAACACTACAGAGATTTTCTGTTGATACATCAGAAAGCAAATTACACACCTTCATGCAATCCTAGTTTATTTTTAATTTTAAGAGCCAAATCGAGAACAATTTAAACAATTGACAAAAAAAAAAAGAAGAAAGAACACAGATAATCCAAGCTTTTTCCTATAGACAGAAGCTTCGAAAATTATCATTGAATTGAAATGACATAATATTATAAAAGAGTTACAGTATTCTTATATTTCTAATGAGAACTACAGTATTGGGAAGAAACTAAAAACTTTGAGGTGTTCTTATGCTGTTTTGATGCTATTTATGCAATCCCTTCATGAAAAAAAAACAGTTGTACGTCTTATTCATACATCGAATAACCTTGCCTTTTCTTAATTACTCTTCCATTATTCTTCTATTTATTTTTTTTGTTTTTGAACTATAGACATTTGTATTTAATTTTTAAAAGCTTATTACTCAATAATTTATTAGAGATACTGAATATCGTTTTAATATCGTTAACTACAGTAACGTATTCATAGATTCAAAAAAAATTTTCATGATCTTTAATCTTAATAATTAAAATTCTTATTTTTTTTTCGTTTATTTATAGTTGTTATTTCATTTTATTCTTATTTATTTATTTCTTAAAGCTCAGAGTTATAAGAAAAACTTCGTAATTATTTTAAGAAGATTATGTTCAATTTATAGGATAAAATGAAATTTCAAACTATGTTACCTTTGAAGAATAGGAATTCACCTTTATAAAAAAAATACTGTGAAAAAATTGCTAACAACGAGCACAAAGGCAGAGTAAATAAAATTTTCGTATAACAATGTTAATAAACGATGTGAAATACAGTAACTATATCTTTGAATTTTTAACTATAATATACATATATCAAATAATTGAACAAAATTTAATTGAAATAGAACTTGTCATTTATCAAAATAATAAGATTGTTGCAATAAATCTATTTGGTTTTATGTCAATTATATAAATTTTATAAATAAAATTAATAATTTACCATTTGGAAATGGGCTTATATTAAGTTAAATTATATATAGGTTGTAAAAATGACATTATAGACTTCGTATAAATTAAGTCATTTATAATAAATCAAATTTATAATAATTCTTTTGTAGTTGAAACAAATATATATTGAAGTACAATAAGAAACAAATTAAAATACAATGGCATATTTCGGACATAAACTGATAAATACTATTATTTAGTGGCATCAGTATTTGATAATACACGATAGGTAGAGATTTTGCATATATCTTCATCACGTGTCTCCATTTACACATAATCACTGATAAGTTTGAGCACAGCCATGTTCAGTGTCCGAGAAAAAGTACCTATTAACCTACATCTTAATATTAAGAGCATCTGCGAGTTTCTTGAGTACCTAGATTCTTATACAAAGCAATAAACCTTTCACAATAGGCTAGCGGCAAATAACGTTTCTCAGCTTGTAACTCTTTCCTCTATTTTATTTACGCTATTTTTACGTCAACGCTTGTCTTGATAGAAATTACATTACGTGTCGCTTCCTGAGTATCTACGTACCATTCTTTCTGATACTTAGGCTATTCATTTTGTCTCACTTCCTTCTTCCATTTGCTTATTTCTTATATACATTATGTCGCATATCGATTTAGCACATTTTTAATAATGTGACGACTATTTCTTTAGCTCTAACAAGTTCCTTTCCCCAAAATACGAACTCCTTATATCATTGAGCACGTTTCTAGAAAATATCTGTTTTTATCATCCTTCATTTACTTTTCTTCTCTTATATTATCTTTATAGTCTCGAATATTTAAAGGAATCGCTTTAATGTAAAATTTTATGTGTATCAAACTAAAGGAAAAATAATAACAGTGTATGTATGTTATTTCCAATAAATTTCTCACAACTTAAATACATCTTCTATTTATGGATGACATTCATACTTTATTGCACAGATACATATCTTATTTATAGTATAATTACAAAATGTTAGTTATAAATAAATCAATTTTTATCATATAAATAAACACTAATATTTCGTAATTAGTACGAAATCCATCTTATTCGCTATTCAATTGTATTTGAATTTCAATTAATTGGTAACCTTCGGGTTTACCATTGAACGGGTAGCTATACCAGCTATTAGTTATGACTTTAAGATTTTATCAACTTCTCTAACGTACCAATATATCTGGATGCAATCAAATCACAAGTTTAATTTTCCGAATTAATGCACAAGCTGATATTAAAATTTTACGTATATACATAAAATTGCGTACACGGTGTAAAAATTATGTTTTTCACTTAAGAATACCAGACCTTAAGGGCAATTAATTTATAAGAGACTTGGTTTACAAAAGCATGAATAGAACATCCCACGTTTAGAGATTTTCAGATGTAATGATTTAATAGATAAGGTCTATGATAAAGATAACGTATCCTCCTCATCCATGCTCTTAATGCGTCACCAGTTCCATTCGTGCAAATACTTTGATTACTTAAAAGAACAAATTATGTTATATAGTTATATTATATAAAGCTATAACAAATAATATACATTTTTTTACTAAACGCAGACTGAACTAATTTAAAAGCTTCTATCGGAAAAAATAATTTTCTGTATTTGGGGAATCGGATTTAAAACATGTGCTTCGTGAAACGGTGAATGAATAATTCTTTGCCTAGAATTATACCAATTTGTTAAATAATTTTTACATTTTCCTTTTTTTTATTTATTTATCCATTTAAATAATTGTCGCTTACGATATTTTGTTATCAAGATATAAATTTATAATTCTTAGGAACCAAGTCACCATATGAGAATTTTTTTAAAAGCCGAATTTTAAAAGCCAATATTATTGATGAATTGTTTACAATAATTTTTATAAAATTAATTGTTAAAATATTATTCGGAAGTCAGATACTGAATATTGAATAAATAAAAAATTTCATAGATATAAAATTATAAACTAAATTAATAACCTTTCAAATGACCAATATAGTTTAATAATAGTAATTAATGGCAATGCTATCATAAATGTCATATCTACGTAATGCATAACGTAGTCCCTTCTTTATTTACGTATCATCATCCATCAATCATGGAGGGAAAAAATAATACTCTTGAACACGTACATTAGCTTGATTCATCTCTAACACAGCATTATTTCGCAATTTCATTCAACTAGGCAAAAAACCTCTTGGCCAGAAAAATTGATAAAAGTCTGCAGTCTCTAGTCCTTCTGCAGTCAATTAAATCTGCATAGAAGAGCTCCAAACAATGCGAGTCTTCGTCCCCCTCCCCTTGCACCGCCCGTGGCTATAACAAGCTACCAAAAGTCCTCAAGCATCTATATTCTACGGGACTAAGGAAACCTTTAGTTAGCCGTTATATTCAATTCATAGCCCGCTTACTGTCTTCTATTAGATGATTATTCAAATTTCATAAAGAAGAATGAAGGACCTCGCCTTAATTTCCCCGTGATGATGATTCATCGTCTTCCCGAGATTCCTTTTATTCCGCGGAAGGCAATCGAACAAAATGAGTGCGAGCCTTTATCAGTTTTGTGGAACATTTATGAAGTCTCTCTCTCTCTCTCTCTCTCTCTCCGTCTATCTATCTATCTATCTATATATCTATTTATGTATGTACCTACCTTTGCGATCTTGACTCTGTCTCTTGAAGTTCTTGTTTATTCATTAAAAGCTTGTTATACTCTTAGTTTAGAACTATAATTATCATTCATGATAGTGTAAATCCCCAAGAATTATATATATTGCTTTTAAAACCAAAACATTTACTCAAATTTGTTACATACTCAATTAAATATATTTACATTTCAAATACTTTTTTCATTTTCATTCGAAGTTCTTTTTATATCAATATTCAATGTTTTGCCAATTTTTTTCCAGAAATTTGTTTTACAAATCTCAATGCTTTTCATTTCTATATTAATCATATTCGTTTAATTAATAAAATTACAACATAAATATTATTCTTTTTATAAACTCTTGCGTTAAAAAATTTAGTTTATATTATCAATATTTAATATAAAAAAAAAGTATTATGAAATTTATTACTATAAATTTTTCAACTTCATTGTTTAATAGCATTCAGTCTGAATTCTCTAGCCTATTACAAATACATTAAGATTATTGTCCTAGCTCGATAAGGTATTATTTTTTAATAAATTTCGATGATCAATACACATTGAAGCTTGTAAATAAAGATACTGTCTGAAATGAATTCCTACAATAAATACAAATTTATATGGTAATTCTGAAATTATTAATTAAAAGTAAAGACATTATGTAAATTAATTTATAAAGATATTAAATTCTATAATATAATATAATATAATATAATATAAATTATATAATGTCTAATAATTGTACATAAAATTTAAAATTTTAAATAATTGTACAAGTAATTTTAAATGGTAAAAAATGTATTATTGTTTAAAATTGTACAAATGAGTAAGCTTTAAAGGCTTAGAGTAGATATCGTAGCTAATTTAATAGCATCTTCAGAATAAGTATTGTTTATTAATTAATAGTGATATTGATTCTTTAACAGTTATACATTAACAAATTGGAATAAACAAACGGAGTAAGTAATGATAAAGAAATAGATAATTTCGAAAGACGTAACTTGTGAAAAGTAAAATTCAAAGGGTGCAAATCGAATTGGAAAAATTGGTCTCGCTCGGTTTTTAATCAAACAAACGTTGGTTTCATCTTCCATAGTCACTCTTCTTTCATAGCACGAAAAGCGAATTCAAACTTTTCCTGCATTATGCGTTTAAATTATACATGCGGGGCATATCTGCTCGAATTTATATATGCGAAATCGAGTGGCGAACATAAACGCGATTCGGAATATTCGATGCAGAATTCGATGAGAAGGAAAGAATGCAGAGAAATTTAGGCGTATCGAAGTATTACATTATTTATTTCAATGCGCATCAAACGAAGCTGCGAATCGTTCAGCATTCCCTGACTTTATTTTATTTCTTTATCTCGTATTTGCTGGGCCATTTACAGCATATACCGAAATGTGATTTTAAATGAATATAAGTTCCTTCCAAGGAATTACAGCGCTTACCGAGAGGATAAAAAATTTTCGTTATTTAAAATATCCCTAATTATTCAGCTAACCGACAAATCACTTCAGCTGTTAATTACTATAAAAAATTCTACTCTAACTATACTGTAAATGTATTTATTACTTAAGAATGTTCTTACAAATTTTAACGAATAAGGCCGAATATATTCGTTTAACACTTTACAGTAAACTTTTACAATGATAATTCAGCCACGGATAGAAGCTCCTACAATATAAAAATATCTAATTTTTAAATATTCTTTTATAACTTGCATTAATTTTATTTTATATTCGCCTGGATTTTTCGTATATAGCTTTTCATGTTTGTAAAGTATTGGAAGTAGAATACTTTTTAGCCAATCATTGTGAATTTAATTCACATAATCTTTTGGAAAACGTCAAAATTTATTCTATAATTATAGATTTAATTTGACAGTTATAAATTACGTACAAAAGGCTGAATTATTTAATTTAAGCTTCTGTTGTAGCAAATAGAAAAAACTTAATGCAGCAATAACTCCAGCGTATGAAAAGTATTTAGTTATAAATAATTTTGCTCTTTTGACTATCAAAACGCATAATAATTCGTTAGGGCTTGAATCAAGACCATAAGTGCAGAGAAAGGAGAAAATAGCAGATTAGTCATTATATAAGGGATAAAATGATTCTCAGAATAACGACGTCAATTCAACCCCTCCTATTTGCTTTAACTCGTCTTGCACAATGAAAGATAAAGTTCCTCGTACTTTTTTTTTATTTGATTTCGGTGTATATTTTTGGTATAAATTCAGAAATACATTTTATTTTAAATATTTTCAATAAATCAGATTCTTTTTGAAAATTATTGACGTTAAATATATATGTACGATCTTATTTGTATTAAAATTTCTACTCATCTTTAATTAAGTAAATTTTTCTTCAAACTACAGGCTTTTCATATGTAGTATGTCATCATATTCTCAATGTACTATTAAACAACATATAGAACCTACCCTAGTATTATATATATTTATCTTTTGAGTTCGCGTGTATATGTATACGATGCTAGACAAACAATAAATATTCTTTTAATCGATTCTAGTAAGTAATAAAATAATAGTATGTGAATATAACCTTCTGGCTATACCTTTTATATACTAATAATTAAAATAGAGAAGGCGTTATGATTATATTCTATCGTCATTTGATAGAATATTTAAAAAAAAATTTATAATTATAATTATCATGGTAGTGTAGTTTAAAAAATTGAAAAATTAATTAGATTTCTTTTATTAAATAATATTCCTAACACTATCATTTAATGCCGTAAATATTATGCAAATTGAAAGGTTACTAGATATGCAAATCATAAAAAAAATAGTACATGTATATATTTTTAAAAAGCAAAAAAAAATTTTAAATTACGATCATACCAATTGGTATACGACCTTACACGTATGAAATAATAGATACATGAAAACTATACTATTTTTCTTATTAAATAAAACTTCTCACAAACATTCCAATCAAAACTAAACGAATTTTTCTAAGTTAAGCTAAATTTTTCCTATAAAATCTTTGTAATTTACAGAAGTTATATAGAACATCGAAATAAAATTAATTACAATTATTTTACACGATTTATCGAATAAGAATAGGATAATAATGTTTATAAATTTTAAAAATTGTCATAAAATTTTACTTATATATTCCTAATTTAAATAAAATGTCACAAATTACAATAATGTAAACATACTTAATAAAAACCATTAGATTATAGATGAAATTAATTTTTAATTGAAATTCATTTTTGTCACAAATATGTTACTATATTTTGAATTTAACATTATAAGTTTAAATAAAAGTTTACGATCTCTTAAATTTAGTTTAAAATCCATATAAAGTATAATATATAGGTTAATATATAATTATTAAAAGCAATTTGACAGTTTACTTTCCGCATTGAAATACACTGATTCTATTATTTCTAAGACTGAATACGATCGCAGCTTATGGATACTAAGGGGTAATAGCTGCAATAGAAGAAGAATATAGCATCTGGTAATTGTTTTTTTTTTTTTTTTTTTTTTTTTTTTTTTTTTTTTTTTTTTGGCAGATATGAAATCAAAATAACATAATAATAATAATAATAATAATAATAATAGGAGATAATATGAAAAAATGTTGAAAGAGAGAACTCCGGATGGAAGGATTTGGAACGCGCGAGGTCGATAATCGTCTAGAGTTAATCAATAGCCCATTGATGAAAAGTGTGTTAGGAGCACGAAAAAGAGAGTGAAAGCCCCAGGGAGGTAAATACGGTGGATAAAAGCGAAGCGACGACTGCTGGAGCCAGCAGAAACTGGAGCGAGAAGCGCTACTTAAGGGAGGCAGGGTGGAAGGCGAAAAGGTCTCCAGAATAAAAAGGGGTCGTACCACCGCCCTCGACGCGAGACACCCCGTCTCCGTCTGAGCCGTTCTTAGTCTCGGACTTCTCGGCCATGGTCCTGGAGTCTCTTTCTTGCTCAAGTACTGGATGACGTTGTTGAGGAGAAGAAGTCGGCCTCCCTCCACAGAGAAGAGAACTCCGCCCTCGGAGAGCTGTGAGCGCCGCGTACTCCTAACCTCGAATCGCGAACCAAGGGCGCACTCCCGATGATGGTACTGATCAGAGTACCTGATCAGAACCTTGACAAATCTATGCGGCTGTTTTGGCGCTCGGGCTAGCCTAACTCAGTCGCGGACGTTGTTCTAAAGCCACGACGGCAGTTGCTCCTGGAGGCTGCTCGACATGAAGAGCAACCCGGACATATCTTTCTCTAGAATCGACACTCACTGCCGAGAAGCCGCGCCGCCAGATACGCACATGCCTCACCGGTCGCGAGTCGTCTTTACACCCTCTCGAGTTTTAATACGAGGAAACGAGCGAGAGGAGAGGTACGCGCGCCGCGCCCCCGCCGCTTCAGTCCTGTCCGCTGACTTCGACCCGCAGAGGAGGTCCGAGGCACGCGCGATGCCGTCCGGTCAGCGAGTGAGCGCGAGCGTGAACCGAGAGGGCCGAGGCAAGGGGCTGCTGCTGCTGCTGCTGCTGATTCCGCTGCTGCTGTTACTTTTCCGGGGACAGAGGACCTGGGGTGGCGCTCCTAACGCGAGCGCGCGCGCGCGGATATCGAGATGCGCTTCGGATGCGCTGGATGCGCGCGCGATATCCTCTCGGTCGGCGCAGCCTCCGCGGCGAGCTCCCGACGTCGGTTCACGGTGCACGGCGTCCGCGACCCGTGACGTCCCGGGCGTAGTGAGCTATCCACTCACCCGCGCCTGCGCCCCGCCCACCTTGAGACCCTCACCCAGCATCCCTCCAGATCATCCCTCCCACAACGTCGCGCTCCTGCAACTTCTACCTCCCCCATCAAAGCGCCGACCTACAGTTTCCGATCCTAGCAGTTCCGGACAGCTTCTCGAGAGAGGCTTGACTTTCCTCCTCCAACCCCCCAATCCCTCTACGCATCCGTTCATTCCCAACTACCGGGCAAGCTCTCCTCTTCCTTCCGCGCCAGCGCCAATCTTACACCCTTCACGTCTATATAAACGTTGCCCTCGCTGCTCTCTACATCACCGTTCTATCTATTTACGTATATATATATATATATATATATATATATATATATATCGTTCTTACACCTTGTACCTATTTATTCTGCTTTCCTTCGCAACCTCAACCACGCCCGCAACCCGTACCTAAATCTTCTTGCCTCTTTCACTCATTACCTTTTATCAGTATTATTTAATAAATGACAGTCATCTAAAGCATTTACTTTTGTAAACTTTTATTCTATTTGAATTTAAAATTTTTATTTTCTTTTCAAACGTACTTTTTGCTCTATCGAAGGTCACCTGTAATTGAAACGACTAAGAACTTTTTCTTAAATACATATTCCTTTGATCAAACCATCAAAATTTTTAAACTTACATTTTTATATTTCTTATCTTTATATCTTTCAGTAACAGTTTCCAACGTAACTCTAACTGTCGAACTTTGACTATAACCTCTCTCTCTCTCTCTCTCTCTCTCTCTAACCCCAAATATATATAACAAAGCAATGCCTAATAAGAAACTTAAGAATAATTTTAAACTTTTATTTTTATTACAATACAATAATTAATTGAAAAACAAAAATTTAAGATAATTTAAAATTAAAAAAGTAACAAATGTAAGAGAATATATTAAGAAACTTTATTAGATTATCTAATTTTACTAGATAACTAATTTCTATAGCTTTGAATATAAAAAAATGATTTTCTTAAAAATGTTTTTAAATTACTTTTAAAACTTCTGAAATGAGATAATCCAAAGTTTCAATTATTTCCACAAATGTTACAAATATGATAAATTCAATCTTTACTAGGAGTATGCCAACTTATCAGAATACTAATTTTTTAAGTATAACTATATGCTAATCACTAAGCTTATATAAATTCGAGCTAAATAATAATTAATTTAACGTAATCCAACTAAAAAATTGTAAATATCTAATACATAATATGGCACAATTAACATAAATTAATGGGCTTTTTCAATTTTTCATAATAATTTAAGTAAGACATTCATAATATTCTAACAGGAATAAAATAAAACCTTGACATTTACTAAACCTCGGTTATTGTAATAAATAGTACTGTAAATTACTTTCCACTCAATAATAATCGGTTGATTTTAATATTAATTATTAAAGAATTCATTTCTATAAAACAAAAAATGCGTTCGACATGACATATTTCACCACTATTCAATATGACAGCAATGTTCTTTAAAGATTACTTTAGGCTGGTGCCATGATAAATAATGAACCGACATATCTACAGCGTTAGCATGTTTTAACGTACTATACCAAAAATTTAAGGACTATACTTCAGCGAATCAGACTATAGATAAATAACAGTAATTGAGTTCTAATGATTGCCGTATTCAAATATGTAAATAAAAAATAAAGGCCTAAATTAAACTTTTATAATATTTAAATTTTGGAGAAAACTAAATTATACAAATACTATTACTTTTAATCGGCTTACTTTTTTATATGACCAAAGCATTTATCAATTTTGTTTTTAAATACAATTGAATAACAGGTATTAATAATAATATTGAATATATTTCATTTCTTATTTAATTTACTTATTTATTTTTTATATACACTTAATGATTTTATATATTTCATATTTAATATTAATAAAAACGATTTCAAGAACTTTTACGTACTTTATCTGAAATTATTGCATTGTATTTTATATTTTTTCTTATATTTTTTAGTATGCCGTAGTTTATAAATAATAATAAGATTAGTAAAAAATTTAGTTAATAAGAAATTTTCATTTTAAATTCAGAAAAATTTTATTTAAAAAATAGGTGATATTGATTTTTACTCTCAAAATAAAGGGTTTACGAGTCTTTTTTATATTTATATAGTAAAATTTAGTGCTTTAAACGAGTAGAATTCAACTATAATTATTATATATTATTTAAACAAATACAAAAAATTATTTACAATTGTTTGAAAGTTTTATTTTCATAACTTTATCATTAAAGATAGAACAATCGATTAAAATACTTAATATGTAATTTTAGTGTATAAAATACATTGTTACTGTCAATTGCATGGAAATTGCTTAAAATTTCATAAAAACTTTCTTTTTAATTTTTAATTTCTAAATACAACACTATAAAAGTATTACTTGGTATATTAAGTTTTGTGATCATAGCTATTATGGAATATTAGTCAGTTTGAGTAGTGAAAATATTTTAAAAGATCCTTATACTATCAATAATTATAATTCTATTATTATCATACTAGATGGTATTGAAACATTAAACTTATATTTATTATAATTATATAATTATTACAATTTTATATCTTCTCGTATATTTTCCTGTCTATATCTTTTTTTGATATAATTCTTTTAAAAATATTATTCAACGTTGATTTTATATTTATTTTATTTTATATTTTATTAAAAATAGATATATTTCATAAAATATAAAAAATTTTTTCCATAAATTTCTCCGTAGAAAAGTAAAAACACATATAATCTTTGCTATGATTTATTTGCAGGTTTTGTTTGACTTTATCCTTTAATTGGATAAAAAAAATCATAAATACTCTTTAAAGAATAATATAATAGCTTTTCTTTATATAAAATATATACTAACTAAGTTAAAGTGCATTAATTCCTTTTGTTTTTATATAGTTTCTGTGTTAAATATTTTCGAATTAAAGAAATTTGTATAATAAAAATTAATGTATATATATATTTAATTATAAGTTTGCTCTATTTAAAAAAAAATTCGATTCGTTACAAATTTGAACAAATAAAAACTTACAAAATATTATTAATAAATAAAGTATTCCAAATCTTTTTATCGCATTTATTATACTATTATTTATTCATATAATATTATAGATATTAAAAGCAAAAATCTAGAAAAGGGATATCATGGAATTTAAAACTATATATATATGTATATATATAATACATGATGAATTTAATGAATATATATGTTTTGAAAGCTATTAATACTTCCTTACATACAATTATATAGAGACTTATTTTAATGACTGAGATATAGTTGTAGACTGACATAAAATCAATTCCTCATTATTATACATCAAAATAAAAATCAATGTTATTTAAGTGTTTTCGTAATCATCAAAAACAACAAATTAAAATATATATGCTTCTACGTTTATTCCAGTAAGTAACTTATTCGAATTATTTAACTTTAAATCTAAGTCTTGCATATGAAACATAATCGAGTAATAAAAGAATATATTGGAATAGTGTATATAATAATATAAGAAGTACATTATTTTAAATATAAATTAAAAAATTGTTGTTTTAAATATTTACATGTCTGTATATAGATTAAATTAAATTATATAGATTAAATTACAAATTTGACATTGTCATATATATTTTCCATAAGTAACTCAGTTCAACAAATGCTATAACTACTTTTACTAGTTAAATTCTATGTAATCATCAGAATTTAAATTATGATATTAAACTTTAAAAGTAATTCAAAATTTAATTTTACTTTTATTAATTATGTTAAAATAATATTCAAAATATAGCTAATATAGAAAGAACTTTTGTTGCTAAATTACAATAACAGCTGAATGATAAATAAATATTTATAAGTTTTAATTTTGAGTTATTATAGTGATTTAGTAGTAAGGATATGAAAGATAAAACATATAGAATAAATATATTCATTAAATATTTTTGATCCAAATTAAATACAAATATTAAAATGAATCTAACAATTATATAAATGTTTTTGAATTAATATATCAGTTTCTTAAATTAGTTAAATATATTAATAACAAATATAATTTAAGAATAAAATTAAAAAGAAACCCACTTAATAAGTTTTAATATTGAAATGAGCATTTTTCTTAATATTATTTATAAAAATAATAATATTTTTTATACCGCACTTTTTAAATTACTTGAAAGTATAATGAATTGTTTTATTGTATAATAGTATTTGCAAGAAAAAGTTCGAAGAAAGTTGTTTGATACTTTCATACATTGTTGAGAAAAATTGTGCAGATTTTATCAAATTTTATGATTTATTTATTCCATGGAATCAGAAGGTCACGTGCCATAAGTTAACTTTTTGCCATTAAAGGATTTTCCGGTATTAGTATTGGCTCCCCCTCCACTGATTTTTACGTCTTTGACAATCTGACGTATCGTGTGTCTTTTAAACAAGTCTATTATTATCTGACCTTGTATATAAGATAAAATATGGAAGCGCGAATGTAATAGTTGAGAAGAAGGGCTCGTAGATGCTATTCCTTTTCACGATCATCCTGACTCGATAAAGCTAGCACTTTTTTCGTCATTTTATCTCGAACAACCCCCGAAGCTCCTTCATTTTCATCCACGGGCTTGACCCCTTTTTGAGGCTCGACCTTCTCCCTGAGAATATAAGAAAGGGTCGTTTTTGTATTTGTCACTTTCTCAAGGGTGTGTGCTATCACGCGAAAAAAAATGAAAATAGCAATGGGCCGAGGAAGAGCGATTATCACGTTTCTCTGCGCTGAGGAACATACAAGCTCACAAAATATAGACACCAACAATCATCTTATACTGCAAAACCAATGGCTTCTTATTTCATATTCTGCGGGGGAGGAGGGATAAGAAAATTATTTAGATATCTACCTATCAATCTATTTATCTATGCCTCCGCACGCTTATATAATCATATTCCTGAATCGTAACAAGTTTCTGCCGATTTTAAATGAATAATACTTTAATTTCGGACGTGCAGTTTTGAGTTCCAATTATTTGAAAGAGGAGTACGTCTTTATTAATTGAATAGCATAAAATTACCTTTGCCATTTTATTGATTATACTAATCTTTCTAATTTAAAGCGAATCTTTAACTTTATCGATATTTAACTTTAAAATTGTTAAAACAATACCTATTCACGTAAAATAAATTACATTACATAATGTCAAACGAAAGATTAAGCAAGTAACTTTGAAACTTAATTATCAAATGGATTTTTTTTAAAGTAGATGGTTTTTTTTAACTAGAATATTTCTTTAATGGCGATATTTTTCTAATTTTAAAAACAAATAATTATTTTTTCAAATCGGTATAATTGAAGAAATTAAAATCTGATTATAATTCTAATTTGCCGTCTTAGTTATCACATTACTATTTAAAAACTTTGAAATATACGTAAAAATCTGTAAAATATTTAAAAATAAGTACGTACAGTTTAAAAAAAAGTAAATAGTAAATAACTCTAAATGTACAATAGGAAGGAAAAAAATATATACGTAGAGCTATTAAAAATTTTCGCATTACATTTGGCATTTGCTAATATTAATATCTGGAATGAAATTCGTATTTAATATAATATTTATAAAATAGTTACAAAAAAACTTATAAACTTATTCTATAATTGTTGGATTTAAAGAATGAAGAGTAAATGAAGATTTACATATTTAGTGACTATGCCATCCGTCATCTTTCTTGGAACGTGTAGAAACGTCTTCGTAGCAAAAAATTTGCTCGAGTAGTTATTTAATATAGCGACAGCATCTTCAATCATGTAATTAAGAACTTCTTCATATTTACGATCTATTAATAAGTAAACATTTTTGTGGAATATTTAAAAAATTAAATGACATAACAGATAATTTTATAATCTTGCACATTAGTCGAATTCTTTTAATTATTATTTCATTTAATATTAAGATAATTTTTTTCATTTTTACTGATGCAAGATCATGCATTAAAGATATTTAAATTCTTAATTAAATTCTCAATTAATGTCTTGAGAGACTAGTTTTTATTCAATAAATTCAGTCTAGTATAATTAAAAATAAATTATACTTAACTTATTCATTACTTGTATTCTGAAAACTAAAAACTGCACTTTTATTTTAAATTAATTAGAAAATACAACTAACTACACTGATAATATACAATAAGAAAGAAAAAAATGCATATATTATGTTATAGGATTATATTAATAAGTCAACAATTCTAAAGAAGAAAAAAATTAATTTAAGAGCTATGAGAAAACATATATTAATTTCATATTTACAGTTACAAAAGGCCATATTATAGGTCCGTGTATACTCTACCCTTGAACTGCTGAATTCCAGTCATAAAAAATGCCATGATACAATTTTTTATATTGTTACACCGATTTACGTTCAATGATGAATAGTGAGTAAATTAACCATTATTATCTTTAAATTGGATAGAAATCATATAATAAAAATTATTTTAATACCAATAGAAAATAATTTTTTTTTTCTATCTCAATATTTTCATGAATAATTTAAAAATATTTATTAATATTGTACATATAATCTCAATATTTTTCTTTAAAAATTTCTTTTATTTATTTTTATTGAAATTTTAATTCTTTTATATGCCCTATCTTTAAAGATACGCTTAAATATTTCAATAATTTTTTTATAATATACATTAACTATAATACAGAATTATTCTTATTAACGATTATTTTAATAATTAAAATGGACTTTACAGATTTCGAAAACATTAAATTCAATGCTCCAAAATGATATTAATATAAGAGAAAAGAATATACAAAAACGTATACAAGTATGTATAAATCGAAATGTTAATGAAATAAAGTACGTACTTCAACAGGAAGTAGCTAAGCGTCATTTGGGAGTCGATAAGTAAACTACGATATATATTCAATGTCTCGAATCTTTACGCGTCTTAGAAGAATTGTTGCATTTGCCAACTGTTTAAATTATTATAAATCACTAAAGTTTTAAATGCTATAAAAGCTCAAGAAATAATTTATTTCCATTATCTACTTCCCATATATTCGGAAACAGCTTTGTCAATAATTTATCCTAAAATACCTCCTATTAATCAATACTATTTTTGTACTTGAATAATGGTATAAAATTTTAAATGAAATTCAATTTCAGTTTTGATTTCATTAAATTGATTCCCTTTTAATTAGCATAAGTATCAAATACTTGTTCGAGGGATGATAAAAAGTTGGCACATAAATTTATAACATACACTGTCTTTGATTTTTAGAAAAATATTATCTGTACTCACCTAAGACAGAAAAAAAAATTGCATTAAAAAAAAATTAAAAAAGATATATGTTGATATAAAATTCATACATGACAATTGTAATATACAAATTGTTTTAGCTAATTTTTTTTAAATAGAAAACGAGTATTTACAAACGAAACTGATATGTGTAACAAATTATAAATGAATTTTTATTTTATATATAATTTATTGCTTTTATTTAGAGTGAAGGTTTATATTAATTTATGGTTTATTTAATACTTCATTAATTTGAGTCTATGGATATTTTTCAATGTTTATAAATATATTTTATACCAATTTATTCCTTTTCCCAATATAAATAAGTATAAAAAGAATAATATATTAATAGTTATATTTATATATACTTTAATTTGTAAATTTCAGGATTTAATAAATAATATAAAATAATTTCTTTGTAATTTTGAGCATACGAATTGAAATTATTAATATTATTTATAAAATAAGATGCTTTTTCTTTAAACGATAAAAATTAGAATTTTAAAATATAAGTAAGTCATCATGTAGTTGCAATGATCAGATAAATAATCTATCGTACAGATAGTTTCATTAGAAAAAATTTTAATTTATACATTATAAGTGTGTTATATATCGCTTTTATGTCAAACTAAATGCCAAACGTAAATAAATTAGGTCTAAAACAAATGATTTGAAAAATTTAAAAGGAAAAATTCGAAATTGATTTTATAAAAAGGTGTCGAAAGCATCTACGTTCCACTACCGATTAAGAAAACATTTATTTAAAAAAACGAAAAATCGCAAGTTAATTAATAACAGTAGAAAAAATAATTTAAAATATTATATTAATATTATATATTTATAATATTACTTTATGAATCTGATAGCGGCAGCATCTAATCTCAAATATCTATCTAGCCAAAAAATACTTGAGCTTTCTCTTTATCTCTCTCTTACTCTCCTTCTCTCTTTCCATTCCGCCATTCTTCTTGCTTCACCTTCCTACTGTTTCTCCATTCTCGAGGGCTCAAAGCTATCTCGCGACTTGAAAACTCGAATATCGGCAAACTTGCTGCGCACTCATTTTATTTTTTATCAGGAACCTTCGATTTTTTTTTACACGCCTACAACTACTTCTTACATGAAATTATTCTATTAAATGCAAACTCATCACTTCTTTTTTTTTCTCGACAGGTCATTTAACAATTTTAGATTGTGTGTTTTTGCAGCTTTTCGTCAAATTAAAGCTGTATTCATTAAAAATATATATATATATATATAATATATAAAACAGTAATAAATATTTAAATAATGATAATTTCAATTTGACTTTACTCATTGTATCCATAATTGACATTTACATATTTCGAAAGACAAAATAATGTATGTCCCTTTTATTAGAATCTGTCACCTTTTTACTTGTTTGTTTATAATAATATATAAATTTTGTAATTACTGAATTAATAAATATATATTTTCTATTTTTTTATAAATTAAAGCATAGAACGAAATAGATTTCATCATTTATGCAGCTCTATAATTTCTCTTTTCATTTACTTCTGAATTGTATACTAAAAATTTACTAGATTTTCAGTGATTGTTATACAATAATTCGAATTCGATATCCTGGTGAACTAATGAAAACTAACTGAAAAATTATTATACTTTCGAAGCAGTGTAAATTATTCACTGCTTGTGTAAATATGCTTTTGCATATTCGATAATTCCATATTTTATCTACAATATGCATCAATTTAAAAATTAGTTGTACTTAAAAATGTTATTCATAACTTTATTTATATAATTTTGAATTATTTATGAATAACAATTATCGGCAGACGGATAATATATTGATAAAATTTGTTTATTTAAATAAATAATTTGAGATCGAATAAAGCTCTTAACACGAATGAAAATAATACTGTTTTATAATTAAAAATATTGAAATCTTTATTATAATCATATTTTACTGTAATACAAAGGTTTCATTTATGTCGCTTCAGATTCATTTGGAGTACAAACAATATTCTATAATATTCTATAATAAAAAATACAGAAATTTTGAAAAAAAAAAAAAAAAAAAAGATTTAAGAAAGCAATGGATGTAAAGCATTATTTAGGAAAAAATCAAAATTTATGTCTAGGATGCTCGGAACGCAAAATTTATCGATTCAATTCGTTGATTCCGAATCCGCCGTTTTTATTTCTATTTTTATTTTTACACATCGTAATCGCAATCCAAAGTAGAATTATAGTACATTCATTTTTGTTTCCCTTTCTTTTTTTCTTTTTTCTTTATTTTTTTTTTTTTTTTCGTTAAATAATTCACAAGCGTACATTTGGATACTTGATACTGATAAAACTGTTCTCGGATATATTGAGATGAAAAAATTTTAAATTATTTTCAAAACTTTCATAATTTATAATGTTTTAGATTAGCTAGAAATGTAAAATTCCGGGCATTGAATACACATTCTAATGTACGTGTTTGTATATGAATCCTATTATCAAAGCAATATCATTATATATAATGTTTCAGAAAATTTTAATGCTTCTTGTGAATTATTAAAAAGAAAATTGAATCGATTTAAAATAAAGAATATATCTCCCGAACTTGGTCCATAGAAAATCAAAATACTTTCATCTGTTTGGATTGCGCGATTGTAAATTATATTCTCTCAATGTAGGGAAATAATAAAATAAAACAGTAAGAGGCATTCCTCTTATCGCTTCATTTCTTCGAGATGGTTCACTAGTCCCATAGATACGTAAATATACTGCTATGTTTACGTGCCTGCATTAAAAGCTATCAAATTACAAGGCCTGCCCTGAACTCCGGAAGAAGGAGCGCGGTGGAACGAAGGTAAAGCTTGGATTCTAGGAAAAATGACTGAAGACTCGACGACGGGGGAAAGCCGACGAGTCTTAGAAAATCGACTATGGCTCGCAGTCCCGTCTGGGGGAAGGGGGGACGAGGAGCGTAAGCGCGAGCCAGGCGGCGAGCATTGGCTTCAACGGAACCATGTACTTGTGTGCGTATGCCAGAAGATAATATTCGAATTTAAAAAAAAAAATAAAAAAAACTATAATAGCAGCATAGAAGTGGGTGAGCTTGAAAAAAAAAATTAATCATTTTGATTTTTTTTAAATATAAACTAAGATGAGAAATATTATTAATTACTTTAAAAATATTTTAGTAAATTATATTATTTAACATAAACTTTGCAACAATATATAACAGCTGTTAGCTGATATATAGATATTTTCCATATTCTAATTAGCTGATGAAACTATCTTATACAAATATATTAATTACGTTATACTTACGTTTTAATGCATTATTATTCTGTCGTTGTTTTAAAGAACGTTTTCAAGATATGTAAAGTTAAAAATTATCTCAGATTTATGTCTTTTATTATTTACAATAATTAATACTTTTGTGGGGAAAAAATATTCATTATAAATAGTACTGAATTCGTATGCGATTAATCTTAGGTATAAGCTTTCTTCTTTAATACCAATTTACGTATTATTATTTATATTATTAGTATTATATATTTGTATTTTTTATTTAAAACTATATTAAATTACAATTTTGAATATTAAGATTATTATAAAACTGAAAATAAAATGTAAAATTACGTTTGAAAGCATAAAATTGAATTGCTTCAATAATGTTTTTCGATGCAATATTTTGAAATTTTGAAAACAATGCAAATTATTAAAAGTAATTTTTATTCTTACAGATATATTCGATGTATTTCTTAATTAGGTAGAAAGCTTTTATTTATCTTTCGCAATTTCAATTAAAAATTAATACAAAAAATATAATAATGTATAAAAATATTCCGGAATTATTTATATGATTTATTTAGTGATTACGGCATTAGATGATATTAATTTTCCATATAATATTAATTCATTTAGTTTTATGAAATACATTATAAAAGGCTACAAAAATAAATGAAAATTATAATGTTTAGTGGTTAATAAATGAAAAAGTGTTAAATCGATTACTTTGTATTAATTACAGTAAAATATTGGCACTTATTCTGTAGTATAAAAGCCATATAGTGCGTATTATGTGTTCAAATAATGAAACTTTTTCTTTGACGAATAACTGTTTTCGTAATGGTAATATTTTTTGCGTTTCCCTTTCTGTGATTGGTATTATGATGAATTTGTTCCTATAGAGAATATAGAGATGTTTTTAAAAATTTGTAATTCACGTGAAAAATGATATATACTTATTAACGTATTTATTATGTAGATTGAGGAATCGAATTAAAAATATGTTTTATATAATAATATTGGTAACAGGACGGAAGCTACTAATAAAAATAGCATTACACTGACATTGAAACTACAAATAAAATATAAAATTTTATTACACCTAAAATATTTAATATTTTTATTGTCTGTAATTTGTTCGAGTTAAAACGATAGTTAAATGTAATTATATAAAAACTTATATTCTGCACTATTAAATTGAAAAAATACTAATTCATAGTAATATTAGTACTCTTATTGAAAATATCAAATTTTAATTTAATTAGATTGAAAATTTTATTTAATTAATTCCTCAAATGCTTATTCATTTAAAAGTGAATTGACTTTAACGCTAAATATAATAAGAAATAAAAGAAAAAGCATAAAAATGATAGTTTTAATTACGATGTTTTTTAAAAAATTCCAATAATGTTTTTTCCTTTGTATTTGGACATTAAATTCTTGAATGCTCCAGGAAAATTAAAAAATTGCTGACTTCAATATTTACGATAAAAATTTTCCACCAGTTATACAATAAATTTACAAAGTTATGAACCTAATGGTTAGAAACCAAAATTCAATGGTATTCAAAACTGTATATATATATATTCAATTGCCTACCTGTATAGTAAGAAAGAAAATTGTGTAACATTTTATTAAAGATTAAATTTGGGAGCTGGTTTATTATTTGAAATAAAAGGAGTTATAATTTTACATTATAAAAACATTATAATGGTTAAATATATGTTATAAAGAAGGAGGCGGGGGGGGGACTAATTATTGCGACATAATGGTTAAGAGGAAAGAAATATTTATTTCGGAGTGATCCCTTATAATAATCCTATTGCACTAGTGAAAACATTAGCCCCGGTAGAGCTATTAAACTAAATAGTTAAGAAATTAAAACATTTAAAGTGAATATGACAATAAAGAGTCCTGTAAGTATCGAAAGACTGTCTTTTAGATGCAGCTGGAATCAAAATGGTTTCATTAAGCTTCCGCTTGGAATTGGACGGACTTCTGGAACGATAGCCAAAGCACGTGCTCTCTTTTGCACTCGACTTGAACAACGCCGATACACGGTTTCTCGACGGTCGTGACTCGGTCTTTAAATGTGAAATACTTGCGTTGCGGCTCCGTGTTAGAAAAGGAGAGCTCGCACAACGGACACTTAAAATACAGGCGAGTAGAATTGATACGAGAGTTAAGCGGAGAGAAAAGCGAAGCGCTAAGGTACCCGGGCAAAACCGGAAGCCCCGATCCGATAAATTTCGTCCTCTCGAGTAATTGGGGGATAATAAGATTCTTTTTGTTGTCTTGAAGAGGACGTTGAAAAGTGCGCAACTAACGCATTACCTGGAAACCAGGAAGCGGCTTTGGAGGAGGATAAGACGTTCGGAGCTTTCACTGATTGAAGTTTTCAAAATATCTGCTTGTTAACTACTCAAATTTACTCAAATTTAAAAAAAAAAAAAAAATCTGTAAATTATTGAAAAGGCAGATTACTCGCGATCATATAAACTGTTTGTAATGAGCACTAAGGCTGCTTTAAGTAATATGAAATTGATTCTAATTTAGCCTAATGCTTAACGTGCCTATTAGTCGTTTTATAAGCTGATAGGAATTCTTAATTTAATCCATTATTCATAATATTTTCAATACAATTAACATGCTTTATTTTAATTCGTTCTTAAATAAAATATAAATATTTTATTGTGCTAAATTTGATGCTGATATTGTCATAAAAGACAGGGTTTCATGAATACAACTATTTATTTCTAAACAAAATAACGTAGAGCTAATATGGAAATCAATTTAATAACATTTAATTTATTTCCTACAGATACGATATTTTGAATATTTACTTTTTCTATGGCATCACGGTTATTATTCGCAGAACACATACGAACGCACATGCTCGTACACACACGCGCGTACACGCTCGAACTTAGGAATTGAACTTAGATTAAATTATCCGAAATCGTCAGAAACTTACCAAATAAGAAAGTGAAAAACATTCATTTTTTTCTTCTTAATTGACTAGAATGATATAAAGACGAAAAAAACTACGAGAGAAGTTCTAAAGACACAAAGAAATATTTATAATAGAAGAAATATTCTTTGTGCTATTTTAACGAGTCTTTCACGAACAAAATCTTTTCCCCTTTTACCTTGCTTGTTCTCATTTTCTCAATTTCTCTACCCTTATATACTTTTTCCACTTTCCCAATTTATTTTCTTTCTCATTATTCTTTCTATTTCGAAATACGCACGCACATCCACCTACCGACACACATCCTTTGTACCCTCCTCCCATTTCCTAAACATATCTATCTTATGATAAAGTCAATTTAACGCTTAAAAATTGTTATTTGGCTATTGTAAGTCGTCGTAATAAATTTAATTACGTCGGGTTTCGTGCGTAAAATCGTATTAAGCTAAGAATATTTATTTTGGTAATGCTCCAACATACAAGCATATCCTTAATTGTCTATTTACTTATTCAAGCAAAAGTATTTTCTCTGCTAATAATGAATCAATTATTATTAAAGTTTCTGACAATTACTCTGGACTTTAACGAAGTTATAATTAATATTCAATCAAATATTAGCAATTAGGAATCAGTGAATTAAATTTAGAATAAGATTTGTTGTAATAGTAAAGAAAGTTAAAATTACATTTTTATAATGCTTATTTTATTTATGCGATTTAATGTATAATTCAACTTAATTATGATATTAATAATCTTATATCAGGATTTCTTTTTAGCCATGAATATCAATCCGAATTTGCCAAATTTATGAGCGTTGCCTTCATTTATTTTAACGATTATTATTTGAAACGCTTATACTTGTAAGATTTAATTAAAATAAAATATTTTAAATTGGACAATACTTATTTTTATTAAAATAAAGAGAAATTAAATAAATTATTAAAATCAAAGGAGATAATAATAAACCCAAATCTTAAAAAGTTCATGTTTTCTTAGATCGTTTGAGAATTTACTGCAAGATCTATCCCCTGTTTAAACAGCAATTATTTAATTAACTAAGCCGTAAAATTGGCATTTCCATCTTCTTGTATTTTCATGAAACATCCGTTTAATTTCCTTATTTTAGTGCTAAGAGAAATTCACTTAATCCTAGTTTTTCTACTGGAGGCTCAAGCAGAGATGTTAAATAAGGAGAAGAATACGTAAATTATACATACTTAGGTATTGTAGGTTGAAGAAACCAACAAATGCTAGGACATTTAACTAGCGTGAACAAAATTCTTACCATCTTATCATGAGATTTCTTATCGTCTTTACTACTGTATCCTCTTATTAAATATCTTCCTGCTTCACTGCGTCTCCATTTTCCACTTGTCGCGACGCTAATGAATTTCATATTTTTCCAAACCTTCAATCTCGCTCATTTCCATTATTATCATCATCATCATCATCATCATCATCATCATCATCATCATCATCATCATTACCATTATTACTATTACTATTACTATTACGACAATTGTTATTAGCATTATTATTATTACTTTAGTTCGTTATTACTTTTATCTTTACTTTATTGTGAGCGACGAATAAAATTTCCAAGAATTAATTTAAACATTCTGTTCGGAGCCATATATGCACGTAACGACAGGATTAAGGGAAATAAGATATATTTATGGAAGGGAGAGTAGGGGTGTTGCGAGCTAGTCGCAATAGCGAAAAAACAAAAGAATAGCGGTTTTGGTAAACGGTTGTAAGATTACGGAAATTGCATACTGAAGACAGAAATGAGAAAAGCGGCGACAAGAGGATCATTAGTTAACTATTCCGGCTCGGAGCTTTTGATCGCTAGACAAACAACGAAAAGAATATGGTTAAAAAAGTTGTTATTGTGAGAGTGAGATAAAAGGGTTATAGATTGAATTATAGTGGCTCGGACTTCTGCCGAGCGAGCCATCGATATCTTCCGGAAGTGAGGGGCTTCCAGGGAGTAACAGCCCAGGATATAAGGCTATTGGTATCAGTAAGGAGTTGTGAATAAAACTTCAGACGAAGATTGGCTGTGGCAGCAAGAAGCTACGGGCTAATGTGCGGAACACGGATGTCCAGAACTGCGAGCGTAAATTAACTGGCAAAATATAGTTTTAACTATAAAGCGAATTGCGAAAGTAATTTGTATTATTACAGCGACATAGATTGGGGAATAAAGTTTCTTAATTATTTCATTAGCAAAATCTCCTTCATCTTTATCTCTTACTTTAAAGTTAAATTTTCAGAAGAGGGCTAATTTAAAGTAATTCACGATCAAGTAGGTACAAATGAATGTAATTGCTATTTTTTGAAACTAACGAAAACACATTCTGATTATTAATTTAAAAATAGGATATCGAAGATTGAAGTCAGAGATGCATCGATAATTATGGGTACATCAATGAAAACTCTAATCTCTGCTGTACGCAAATATAAGGATATCCAGGATGGAATGTACATAAAACACTATAATAAGGATCGAAGTTGTCGATCTGAAAATTGGACCAAATACGATCGAAGCGTTAGTCGGCTAGGAGAAGTTAATAAATACGTTGGAAGTTCCATTTGGCTTGTGCTCTTAAGCATAATGAAGCACGGGGTCAGGGTGGGAGGGAGGGATGGAGGGGTGCAATTTCTGACGACGTAATTATCGAGACACTAGAGAGTTGGGTAGAAAGTGAGCACAGACCGCTACATTCAAAAGAAGTTGGGACCTGATGAGCCTGGACTATCGTTATTAGAATATGCGATGCAAAGTACCTAAATATGTCTGTATTTTTTTTAAAAAGCGCCTAATTAATAATTTTCTTCAAAGAGCATGTTGGTGTAGTCGTTGCTAGAAAATCATTAAACTGAAGATACTTTGTCTCCATAACCGATCCCTAACCTCATTTTGCGGAATACTTATATATTAAATTAAGCGCCCTTATGGCGTACGTAAATTTATTTCCCGACACTTCTCTCTATTTACAGTCACAATATATAAATATTCCTATACCCGTATCGTCGAACCACTTCGAAGAAATAATAATATGAACAAACCATTTGACTTTATTATTAACGTCGACTCTAAAGGCACTTGATAAGAAATGAAATGAAATATAATTTGTTCGAGCCACTACTTATTACCTCAGGCATAGAAAAATCTTTATGCTACTTATTTGCAGTGTACATACAAAATAGAATTTATTTGTATATACAGATTTGAAGTAATGGTAAGAACGTAAAGGAAGAGGGGGGGAGAGAGAGAGAGAGAGAGAGAGAGAGAACTCTTTACAGAACATAGTAAAGACTTTAACATGGTGAAAGAAAAAAAAAAAGGTAGTTCACCACACTTGGGAGATACGCATGTATATATAATAAATAGAAGTTATTTAATTATCGTTCTCCTTTTTTCTTGTAATTTTGTTTTATATAAAAATGATATTTCAAATAATATACATAAATCTGAATTATCAATCTATTAAATCTAATTTATTTAATTTATTAAATCATAATTTTGTATAATTGTGTTGAATTGTATTTATAACTATATGTTTAAATAAAGATAATCTAAATAAACTATGGATAGATAAATACTTTATAACAAGCATTAGTTTAAAAAAAATATATTCATTGTTTTAACACTAAAGTTCTTATGTATAAAAGGATAGTGGGTATAATAAACATTATTAGTGAAGTATTTAAAAGCATAAAAAAATAATGAAAATTTACAATTATGGAATATGTTTTACTAGAGTCTTTCGAATAGAAGCGAAAGATAACTTTTGGTAGAATTAAGAAAAGAATAAACTGCAAGTCTTAATAAACTTAGAAAGTAGAATGTTCATATTTTCATCTCGAAAAATAAGAAAATTTTGAATAAGAAATTATTTATTAATTAAAGTAGAAGATTCCAATACAGATGACAGAATTAAATGATTATTCGCATATAAAACTAGTAAATATAATAATAGTTCATCAGTTATGTTTAATGCAGCCGTTATGTTGTGGGTGCGCGGGTGGCTCAACTGGAATAGTATAAAGTATAAAGTCCAGGCACATATTTCAGGATAAGTAAAATAGAATTTCGAATCCGCATGGAAATGCGCTACTTGGCGATGCTGCGGCAACCGCTTCAAAAGACAAATGACGAGCTTTATCGACATTTTGACATTCGGTCCCAGCAAAGGAACGCCGAGCGAAGCTACGTTACCCCTTATCGAGTGCACAGAGATAGGAATAAATAATGAAACAGTCTCGTCAGAGACGTCGCATTTACGATTCCGCTGTCATTATACTGATTGTTCGATTCAGCTGTAAATTGGTAGGTCGAGGGCAAGTACGAACGAGAATCGGCTGACCAAATCAATACGACGCCTAGTGCATTTAATTGAACCCAAATCACGTCTTCTCCCCCTCTCTTTTGGCATTATTATACTTTATTCAAGCTTAAATTTTTCGATAATAATGAACATATCATTTTCACGGATTCCAGCCAATTAAGCAATTTCTCCCATTGATTAATCAGCTTTAATTTTTCTCTTAATGTATTTATCCTGTCCTTCCAGCTATTTGTTAGTTAATTGAAATTTTACCGTCTCCCAAGTGATATCCAATTAACGTAGGCATTCACTACGTACCTCCTCTCTATAACTAAACTCATACATGAGCACACGACACGCATATTTCCATTCGTTTTACTTTGTTATTCAAAGAATTATTTATAAATTGATCCGTTCAAATTTAACAGCCTCGCCACCATGTACATCTAAAAATATCTGTAAATTTTGTAAACTAAACTTTATAAAAGTTTGTGTTCATTTTCTAAATATTCGAAATAAATATTATATTAAGGCCATTTTAAAGTCCTAAGTGATCCAACAGTTTCATAACATAATAATTTTGTAAATGACAGGAAGCTCGAAATGAATTTAATTATAAACACATTTTATAGAAAGAGTATTAGAGGTTATATATGCATTGACAGCAGAGTATTAGATTACCTAGTTTCAATGCTTTGTTTTTTAGCTCAAAATTTTCACGTCGGCAATATTCTTGTAAATCAATTAAAACTTTCCGCCTACATTTGTGTGTAAGTATGTGGGCAAGCGCGTACGAGCTTGTGCATATTCACACGCGTACCTATTGAGAACAATAGCAATAGCATTTCTACATTTCAGATAATGCCTATATCTATATTTTATTTCCAGAATCAGTGCAAACTTTTTTTATCTCTCTTCTTTACTGCGTTCCTGCTTGACAATCGACATTTTCGCATAGAAATCGACAGAGAACGTAAATAAATCGTGATGGCTACAAATCAAACAGTTAATCTTGCCATTTATCAAGCCTCAAACATTCAATTTTTTTAGAATTATTATGTCTTTTTTACAAATTTTACTTACGTATAGCAATATCATTATTATTATTATTTAAATTTCAAAAGAAATTTTAACTATTTTAATATTTTCAACGAATAGTGATAATGAAATTTTGTTGATGCTTAAAATCACATTAAAAATGTGAAAAAATTGTTCTTTTGAACTTTATACTTTTAAAAAAAATTATAACATTTCAAAATAAAATATATACACTCAATAAATCTATTTTAATATAATTTTAATAATTCGAAATTTAATTCTTAATTTCTAATGAAATAAAAATAAAAATCTTCTTTTACTAATATGTATATAATGTTTAATATTTTTATGCTACAATTATTTAAATATAGATAATTAAATAAGTAAAAATTACAAGATGTCTTTATTAGATAATTGAACTGAAGTTAAATTTAAAAATATTCTGTGAACTATTTTATATTATAATAGAAATATTATATAAAAAATTTTATAATTATTATATAAAAAACAAGATTTAACTCACATTAATTAACTTATCCGTTAATTTAATAAATTTTCGAATTTAAGTAGATTTTATTGGAGTAAAAAATATCAATTTTTTAAAATAAGTATTCAAATGTTATTAAAAGAAGGTTCCATATCAATTATCTTATAGTTTTTGCATTTTTTTTAAATAGCGGTATAATTGATGCCTTATATTATCAATCAGAGAATATAAATTCTTGATTATTTTGCATTATTTTGTTTTTAAACTTCAGAAGATGTTATTGCTTATAGCACTGTTACAAATAGCAAAAAAAAATTAAGAAATCATTGGAATTCGATAATAAAAGTTAAATAGCAAATGTAAGATTAATCATTTAAATTTAAATAGAATAGTGTATTATTTATTTGATTATGAGTTACGTATAAAATTTATTTTTATTTTAATAAATAATCGAATGCATTATTATTAATAAATAGTAAATTCAAGAACTACTTTTTTTTAATCTGCAAAGTTATAATATTTTTAAAAATTATAAGAATATATTAGAGGCAGTTTGGAATTTATTTAATAATTATTATATAATTTCTGTGATTAAGTGATTTAATTAGAAATTTAATTTTTCGAAATAATGAAAGCAGAATTTTCCTTAAAAATTATGTAAAGATATTAATAAACTGTCGATATAAATTACAAAGCCTTCATTTAAATTATAAAAATATATTCTTATATAACTAAAAACTTATAAGAGTTTATAAATTTGGATTAGCGTAAATGAAGACAAAGTAGACGATTCAAACAATATTATGAGCTATTATTATTATAAATAAGAGACAGGTAGAATTTAATTTTTAATATTCTTGCATAAACATTTATTTATTGTAATTATCGTCTTGCTTATGAAAATAACGAAATTTTATTTTCATATGTTGTTGGGCGAACAATCAGGAATACTTTATCTAAATCTTTATGAGGAGTGATTTGGAAAATCGCAATTTATACAAATGTCCCAGAGGATGATGAAAGCTAGTGCATTGATCACTAGTGAAGATCTAAGCTACGTAGTTATCTCTTTGTAGTCTCAAGGGATATTACCTTCCTCTAAAAGCTCTGAATGAGGAAGGAGACTAACACGAGGCTAAACTTTTGTAATCACGTAGGTCAATGGTGTTCAAATCTCAAGAGACAATTTTCGAATTTTTCCTATATTGTCTGAAATCTAATTGATAAAAGTTATAAATAATAAAAATTGTATTATAAAAATTATGTATATTGACAAATTTTTATTAGGAACCTTTACATCGATTTTGTATTAAGCTAAAAGAGAATCTAAAACATTGTTTTATATTTTTATTGTACACCTTAATGCTTATAAATATTACTTATAAATATTTTAGGTATATTAATTATCTGATTTGAAGCTTTTAAATATGAATCATCTAAACATATTATTAAAATTCAATTTAATTTTAATTGAATGATATTGTAACGGTGGTAAATATTTTATAAGACATGAATTTATTTGGATTCAATTCAGATGCAGTAAATAAATTGTTCAAATATCACAATTGACAATACAAAACTAGAACAAAACATTTTCATTTTACTCACGAATGGAAATATTTTGTGAATTGTTTATAGTGTTAGATTGTTCTTTCGTACATGTGTTTACTTTAAAAATTTAACGAAATTGTTAATTTACATTTAAAAATACATTATAGTTAGGTGGAATATACTAAAGTATTATGAAAATTTTAAAATAAAAAAAACATAAATAATTTGTAAAAAAACTTGAATGATCGGAATACAAAATAATCTATAAGCTGTCTTGTAAAATTCATCTAATAATCTATCATCAATTAAGTCTTTCTTGTGAAACAAGTAGAAAGTATTCGTAAGGTAAAATTTCTATCCAATCACATGAAAAAATGAATCTTTATTACTTAAAGATTTTTATTAAATCAGAGACAAGCATTTAAGTAATTTATTTACTCAAAAAAAAATTGAAAATAATTTTTTATATCTGTTTTATGGAAAGAAAACTTACAGCCATATATTATAAAATTATAATCGACAAGGTGACGGAGGCCTATCCCTGTAAAAGTATTTTTGTAAAAGCTTGACAATTGTAAAAAACAAAAGTTTTACGATAACAGTCAGGTAATATATTTCATGTCTAAATCAAAAAGAAATTTAAAAAATTGTAATTTTTTGCATCGTTATTCAAACTCATGCTTCAAGCTATTATTAACATTTATAGTACGTGAAATCATGTATTTTATGTATTTAACATAATGAAATATGGCTCCATAATTAAATAAACTTTTAGTTGATTAAATGAACTCGGTGTAAAAAAAGTTTCTTATAGCTCAATTTCAACTTAAGACATTAATTTATTTATTTTTGTCGTCATTTCTGAATTGCAATACATAATTTAAAGATTGTAATAAAAGAATTACTAATTTATATCTCAAATATAAATGAAAATATTTTAACTGATATACTGTTTATTAATATTAATCAGATAATTTTTAAACAATATGAATTGAAACTAAGCTGTATGATTTTGTTCATTTTATAATTTTTTTATTAAAAAGTGTAAATTAATTTGCAAGATACAAAAAACAGGAATAGCGTAGAACAATGCATTAAATACAATAAAAAGGCATTAAATAAATAGACATATTATATCAAATAGTTCAAACATCAATTGACAAGGATCTTTAATTGATTATATCACTTTAAATAATTGAAAACAATATAGAATAGCGGTTTTTAATTAGTGTATCTTCACATTATGAAGGAAATCATACGGAAATAAAAAAAGCTTTTAGTATAAAGATAATAGCATCTAAATATATAAAATCTAAAAAAAGAAAAAAAGAAAAAATTCTGTATAATTTTTCTCTCTTTCTTTTAATTACGAAGGAATGCGTATGTATATGCTTTTATTGCAAAATAAAACGAGTTGCAAAATTGATTGTTTTTTTCGTAACGTTTTTGCTGCAGCATTAATTGGAATGACTAATACTGAGGAATCGGAGTTGTAGTTCAAAATAGAACTTTGAAGTTTGAGTATAAGGAATATAATATTGCAAATAGGAAGATGAAACCATCATCCAGATAATGTAGAATACTGCATATGGCTTATATCAAACTAAAGTTTAAATAAAATCAAATGAATTTCTACCTTGAATCCAATATATTGTATATTAAATTTATTACTTTGTATTGTTAACAATATACTATTTTACTTACAAATGTTTCGATGTAATTCGATTCCTAATACGGATTTGTTAAAATAAATTAAAGATTTAATGCCGATTTAATATCTTTGAGAAGTTGGCCACGGGAGAAAGGAGCGAGGAGAGGAAGAGACATTGTGCTTTTTATCAAAATATGGTTGATGTTTTGGACCAGCCATGCAATAATGTTAATTAATATTAATATTAATTAATATTAGATAATGAGGTTAATGGGGGTTTCACTTTCCGCGCAGATCAATCAACTGAGTGAATAAAATTGCTTTGGTATATCTCTGGGCTAATCCGCGAAACGATTTCCAGTCCGAAGACGAGCTTTGACTCACCGTCTTACTCTTCCATTAGAGATCGAGGCTCAGCAACATCCCGCGTTCCCAGTTATACGTGTTTCACCTTTGTCATACATACCGAACAAATTATCTTAGCTCGAGAGCCAAAAGCTCTTTGTTACTTTTTTTATGTACCGAGTGCATTCAATGGCCTATCTAAAGCTTTACTACAATCTCACCATTTTTATCGTATTATTATATTACATTTGATTATTTGCATTTGTTATTCTACTTAATTCCCCGTTAACTGATACCTATGCTCAATCCCTTTATCGTTTATTCTACTTTTGAAAGAGCAATATCTTCTTCAAATAATAAAAAGTTAATTGTAATATGTAATTAAAACAAAAAAACTATTAGAATTATAAAAATGCTATTGGTATTGAAAGATTTTTTTCGAAGCGAGTTTATACACTGCATGAATAATTATTATATTCCAACTACACTTATTAATATTCAGCACTGGTCGTATATGAATATATGCAATAAATATACCATGACTGAAGAAAACTCCAATGAATTGTTCAATAAACCTAAACGCAGGATAGAATGTAATTAGAATAAAGAACGTTTCAGTGTAAAGATAAAAATATAAAAGATAAAATTCGTATACAAAGGTACCATCATCCTCAATCTCTCCACGTTAGCCTCTAGAAGAGCTCATCTTTATATTTACGAATCCTTTAAAAAATATTTTCATACATGTTTATAGCGATTATGCTTCTATGATTAATTGCTTTCGAACAATGATAATCAATCTTGAACAAACTTTCACTAAATCTGTTGTGAGTAATAGAAATTTTATAATTTTCAACATTTTCTTGAGTATTACACCTCGTTTATTCGTTTTCAGCGAACAGGGAATATTGATAAACACTATTAATTATAGGATCAATAACAACTTTGATCTGTAGTCATATTTCCGTCGACCAAAGCATTAAAATCTTATCATTATTTCATTATTAGTTGAAATTCTCAAATACCTGATTTGTATTGAAGTTTTCCTTTTCATTTATTCTATCAAATGTATAAAAATTTATTCAATGATATTAATAGTGCATTAGTCTAAGGTTTTAAAAAATAAAAATATTTATTGTGATTGAGTTTGATCTCTGATAATGATATATTTTCTAACTTTTCTTCAATGAATTCATACTGCAGAAATAATTCAAATTAGGATTTTTTGAATATTAATACTGAATTCATAATCAGAATTTCGTATATCACCTAATATTTATCTTAGTTTTCATCCATTACTATTACACTAAATGTATTTCTATAGTTCATATGTAAATATATTGGCTCATATTAATAAAATAACTTTTTATACTACATAAAGTTTAATAAAAATATAAAAATAGTTAACATAACTTTTAAAATATATATCCACTAACATGCGCTGGTACTGAGATATAAAAAATTCGATATAAATAGTATGTCGACTATGCATTAACGCCGACTGGTATTCCTGTTTATGTTATGCATGCACGGATTTCAATTATATATTTGTATATCTTAATCTATACTGATTTTATTTTAATACTATAAGCTGTTAATATTTTAAAATATTGAACGAGTTATGTATTTCTGCATTCCATTGTATAAAATATAAGTTATGGAAATTGATCAACTAAGCAAATAAATAATAAAAATAATTTTCTATATTGTTATATATTAAAAGAAGAATAAATTATGTAAAAATTATTTTAATTAAATAATGCAATAGTTTTAATATAGCATTGAAAATAAGGAAATTTGCAGAACCCATTATATATGTATTTTTCCTTCAATATTTATAGAGAATAAATATGGAATAAGTGCACTAATAATATTTTATGTGCTGATAATTGTAAAAGTGTATTATGTAAATTTTTTGTATTGCTATTGCATATATTCGACAGTCAAATGAAATACGATGTATTAATTACTTTATGTAAATATATATATATATATGTGTATGTATGTACATATTAAATCATAGAAAATAAAAGTATAAAGTAGTAAAATGTAATATAATTTGTGAAATATATAAAGAGAATCAATAATTTATTGCTTTTTATTAATGCCTTCATTTCTCCATATTAATAGCATTTTTATATTTTTTGTTTCTTTATAAATAATTTAAATAATTTATGAATAAAAATTTTTCTGTGTAGTCGCTGTGAAGTTCCGGAGAAAAATAATTAAATATTTTGAAGCTTACTCTCGTATGAGATATTATTTTATTATTTATGTAAATAGTATTCACATAACATTCATTATTATAGATTATTAATGTTGAGATTCTAAATAATTATCCGGAATATATACGAGGAAGTCTATTCTTATTTATATTTGAATCAATAAAAAAAGCATACAAGCTTTTTAGGGATAATCGGTAATCAAATAATATACAATATACTCTCTCTCTCTCTCTCTCTCTCTATATATATATATATATATATATATATATATATATATAGGCATGTATGTATCTGTGTGATAAAATATATCCTTCGTTCAAGTATTTTATAAGGAGTGCCAAGCTGAAATAAAGATGAATACGTTCATAACGGAAGTACAGGTCACCGGACTGGAACAGCGGTCTAGTTGTCAGCGACTCTATCGGCCAGCGGGTTATTCACTTAAATCACTGATCGCTAGACTAATCCTTTTTTTTACGGCCTCTCCTGGATTATTCACCTTATTTTCGCAACTGGAGTTGGACATGACAAGCCTTCATCCTCGTCGCGAACGATGAGCATCTTTCGTGCAACTTCCTTTGCCATCTTCATTGAGCTTTTGCGTCCATAAGATCTATCGGAGAGGGGTAGTTGGCAACATTAGCTAAAGCAAGTCTTCGGAGCTTGCCCTCGAGGGTTAAGCCACCTGGTGGGAGTTAAGGGTTACATTAGACTGGAGCGCTCCTCTAGCTCGTTCGCGCTTCGGGGGTGGTCCTGGGTAGGGATATTGGTTCAAGAGGACTCGTCGACGCTCTGGAGCGAGAGGAGCGGGGATATAAGTAGGGCAGTGGGTGATCGGGGCGCAGCCCATCCGTTCTATTGTTCTCCCGGCGGAGCTTTTACGTCACGAACCCGCGACGTGACGTCACACGCAGGCAACCAACCGCCTGATTTAGCGGATTCTGGTGCGTCTGGTCGTGTAGGCGACTGCATGTACGTACATAATGTACGCGCGCGAGTAAATGTAGGGGTCTAACAGCCGGAGCAAAAACCTTGGGTCAAATAATTGCGACGTCCGCGGGGTCGCAGCAAGGATTAATCAGATATCCTATTTGATATCTCAATATTCTGAGAAATAGCAATGAGAGAGTCCATCTTCATAATTCCAGTAATTTATTCTTTGGTTTCAGTTCAAACGTTTACCCTAATCTTCTTCGCATTTATACCCATTATATAAGCCAGATGATTTCACCCCCCTCCGCTTCCTACCCCATTGTCGAAGTAAAACTTCGCCTCGAAATTTAAGACAAATTCCACGAATAAAAAAGATTTTGGATACTTCAGAAAGACATTTTTCTACTTGCTTATTATCCTTCGCTATGTTAATACTATTTGGACTGATTTTCCAAGTTTTTGGGCCTTTGTTGAGCATTAGCACTGAATTTCATAATGCAATCTGTTATACAGAATTTTCATCATACAATTCAATAAAGCATCTATCCAAATCAACCTCAAATCCTCTTTATAGTCCAATTTCTGTTTCAAAAAGATATACATATATAGTTAAAATTTCATAAAAATTATTGTGTATACGTATTATTGATTTAAATATACTAATAGAATAATGTTTCTTTAAAATTCTGTCATTATTGGTAAAGTTAGGATGGAATAAAAGAAAATTAAACCGTTAAGATAAGGCGTGGCACATCGATATTCAATCTTCCTTTTATACGCATCCTCATATTAATCAAGAAAATATCGAAAATTCGCTTTTAGCATCTACATTTTTCATTAAAATATAAAATATATATATATATATAAACTTAAAATAAATTTTAAAATTCTGGCTTAATATTTTCGTAGTATTATATAAATTTTATATCTAATAATAAATGCACGGTATTTAAGGTATAAAATTTTATTGCACAATTTCCAAAAGACGAGTGAATTTATTATGCTTTTTTGTGATTTTAGCCGACATTTCTTTTCCTCCCTATAAAATAAAATACCATTATTATTCTTTAGGGTAAATACAAAACAAAATGCATAGAATTTGAGAAAAAATAAAATCCGGGAGAAGGGATGGGGGTAGAAGCACTGCTTTTGAAATAAAATCAGTGAAATACATGACAAGTGTGCATTTTACCGAGGTTTATAGAACAGGGAGGAAACAAAATTTCCTGTCGAGACTGTATGTGAGAATCCTTCTTAAGTCGCGCCAATATGACACTACCTTTATCTGGGTCATATCGGAAAGAATCCGAATCGCCACCCCTTTGACAAATTACTTTTTCTGATATTGATGTAAATACGTGAATTATGAGAATCGAAACGTACGATTACCACTTTAATGTACTTCATTATTTTTTAACGATACCTTCTAATTCGCTTCTCAAAATATACGTATACGTTATTATTTTTAACATATTCAGTTTATGCCTTTTTTTAATTACAATTTCCGGATGCAAATTATAGAAACTCTATGTCCTAATAAAATATACTTCTGTGTTAACAGTTTTAATATAAAATCAAACGTAAATCAAAACCATTTTCTTTCACATTATTTCATCTTAAATTTCACATATTTACTATTAGTAATATTTACTAATATTTGCTATTCGTAACAGTATACATTATATAAGCATAAAAGCTAAAACAAAATTATTTAGACAGATATATAATATTTGATATGTTACGTTCCGTATTTCTTGCATCAGTAATCAGCTTCAATTATTAATCTACGAATAAATATATCTGACAATACGTTCTATTTCTATTTTACTTGAACAAGCCTTTTATAACATATTTTCAAAATGCGAAATTTCAACTTTTTATATGTTATAATAATTATTATTTCATAAATTATAAATACAATATCTTAATTTAAGTAATAATAATATTAATTATATTATCAAGTTATAGATCAAATAGATTAATAGAGAAAGAGAAAGAGAAAGAGAAAGAGAGAGAGAGAGAGAGAGAGAGACGCAGAATGCAGAGTATAAATAAAATATTCATTCATTCGCGTTACGATATTTAATTATTTTTCTGTCTCTTAAATTAATTTATTTTTTTTGCATCGATATATTACATTGAGTTATTACTGATGAAAGAAAATTTCAAAGTTCTGAAAAATGTATAATTACATTTCGTGTTTATATGTATATATATATATATATATATATATATATTATAAGGGAATCCATTTAAATAAAGTTTAAATAAACCATTTAAATAAACGTATAGACATATTAAAAACTATTTAAATTAATAAAGCTTTACAAAATTATATATGATATTGATGCAATTTTCAAGAATATAATTTATGTATAATTAATTATAATGAAATATAAAATGTTTAATAGTATTATAATATAATATAATTATGATAGCATAATAAATATTATAAATAGTTTAAATTTGCAAATAAATTTATATTAAAATTACGGTTATAAAATATGATAAACTATTTATAATTATTATTGCGCATATTTGACGCTATTACTTCCTTTAAGCATTAATTTAATAAAAGATCCTAAGGGGTTCATTATATAATATTTTGAAAAGCTTGAATTTCTCCTCAATTTTGGCGGTTCTAGATGCATTTTGTCTTGTTCCTAATCGATAAAATTATAAATTATTTGTATTTAATTTTAATTGAAGTTTTCTAAAATGAGCATCAGTTTATTTTAAAAATTGATACTGTACATTAATATAGCATAGAACTCAGTGATGCCTCGACGTAATTTTCCACACTTGTACGTGTTATAATTTATTGAAATTATAACAATTAAGCAATCGACAAAAGCTTATGAAAATGAAAGAAATTACATTATCTAATTGATTATACAGCGCGATAAAGGGCTTGTACATATTGAAAATTCAAATTATAAAATATCAATTTTATTTTATTATTCTAAATGAATTTATATTAAAAATAAACAGTTCTAAATTCTTATTTTAATAATAATATAGCATTTGAAATAAATCATTAACAAATATTCTAAAATATTATAACATAAGTATAAAGATATTTTAATTTTCGTGTTCGTAGAAAAATTATTATTGTAAATATACTTATTTCGTTAAAGTAATTGTAGTGCCTACATAATTGAAAATACAGAAGAAAATGTTAAATCTCATTTCATAATGACAGCTACATTCTTTTTTTAGATTTGTTAATCTGCTGCAATATGCGGTAAAACATAATGCTTCCTGGTGGTAATATTTTTAACAAAAGCAAAAGTTTAGGTAATCCATACATTAAAAGTTATAAATTAATAATTTATCTGCTAAAGTATATTATCATCACTTAAATTAAAAGCCCAATGATGTTTCCATCGAAGCTAAAGTTAATTAGCCCGTAAAAAAGAGTTACTTGGTATTGAATAGATCCTGCGTATATTTATGGTGTATAAGTAGCTATAAATACACGGCGTTGTCCAGTTCGTGACGTTATTGAGTCAGGCTGCTTAGCTGTTGTTCAGTATACGAGCGCATCTTTTGATCATATTCCACGTGTTCGTATATTTACGGAATATTCCGGAGCGACTTCGATTTTTAGCTTCCTGATCGAATACTTTCTGAACGGAAATGATGGATCTTGTGAGATGGCAATTTTTTTTGAAACGTCTTTCATTATGACAGCCCAATTATTTTTATAAATATCATGAAAAATCTTTTTTCTCCGATATTTCAGGCAGTCGTTCATACAAGTCTAAGTAATGGAATCGACATTGAGAGTGAATTTTGAATGTACGAAAACACGCGTGCGAATAATATTAAATAATTACAAGCAGACCTATTTTTATATAGAGTAGATAGATAAAGGCTTTGTTACCCATTAATATTTATAAACCATCAATTCATGCATATCAAACTACTGTATAATTAAATATTATTTGGATAATTAAGGTTCTGGGAAAGGATAAAATTACTTTTTATCTTAAATTATCTTCATTTAATTATAGAAAACTTTAGTTTACGATATCGAGATATAAAGAATACATTACATTACTAACGTTTTTCGCTATTTTGTAACAAGATTTAAGTAGGGCAAGCAATAACCCCCGCTCTGCAATTCAGTCATTACATTTTGAACAAATGTTTTTAAATCTATCAAGTAAGAGTACTTAAGTAAATGGCATATTTTTTCCTCGGTGCGCTCCAATAATACTTTTGGACTTTGGCCGATAAGCCCGAGGCTGATTTTATAGTTTCTAAAAGTACTTACTTATGGAATATATTATTCTAGATACACAAATAAAATATTTAACGACTGGAACTTTACTGTTTAATTGGTAAAAGTTTTGCAACTGCGGTACAGACAATTTCACGAGTAATTATGCGTGGCTAAGAGCTTCTTCATCGGAGTCGTGTCTTAAGTCAAAGTCGAGGTTCGCTCTCGAGATATTCTTCTCGGAGTAGTTGATAAAGCTCGAGCGTGGAAGTATTCAAACGGCGACATTTAGATGACACACAAATTTACAGCCCTTTTTCCTTTAAAGAAGTGCATCGAACTGCTTAGGGACAATTTCTTCCGCTATATCGAGCGCGTACGGTCATAGTCAGGAGGATTCGGTGAAGCAGGGAGTGGAGAGGTGCGGAACAATACCCAGCTTTAGAGCTTAACGGAGTGCGAGATGAAAAAGCCCCTGCAAAGCTCTGGCCAATGAGAAAAGGCTTGGTCCTACTTAAGCTCGTAAAGATGGCGGGTGCGATAATGAGGTATGCCTATACGACAAAAGCTCCCATGTACTTGCTCCTGTACTTTGGCTCGAGGTTGACCTGATATTTAAGGGTCTTCTCTAGTTAACGTTCCGAATAACTTGAGCTTGCCTAACTTCTGTGACTGAAAACAAATTTTAATTTTACTTTACTCTCCTCGCGACGCACTCGCGGCTGGCAGTTATGAATAACGATAATTTCTAATCGACTAGCTTCTCCGTGCAGTCAAAGTGTCTGTTATGCCTTGTTTTATGAAAATACAGAATTTTAATGAGACCGCCATCGAGGAATTATACTATTTAAAGTTTTAATTTACGAGAAGCAGATCTGAATAAGCGAATAGAACAGCCGGGGTGAAAACCGTGCTTATAATATCTTCTTTAAATTATCTAAAAACGTAAAATGCTATATATTATTATGTTAGTATTTACACAATAATACTTTATAAAAATGTTAAAGACGCTTTTAAATTTATAGTCGTGATATAACGTTATTACAGGCCATTAATACTCCCGAGTTGCACGCGGATATGAAATCGTGTGCAAAAGCTGAGCCTGCATGTGAAGAAGTTGAATCCGTAGGGTAGGGTAGGTCAACATTAATGACAGACTAGTTTGTAGGGGCTCGAAGGGTGCACAATATTTACCGAGGACTAATGCGTGTCTGCGTATCTGGATTGCTCGAAAGTAAAATAATATAATCAAAACACGAAAACATGAAAGACCGTCGACAAAGAACTGGGTCAATTTTTCCCTCATCCCCCCCCCTCGAAAGTCACTCAAAATCGAACAAAACCAAGAGAGCGTTCGTCACGGTGAAGCCTCACCTCCCCCTCCCCTTCTCTGTCACTCAGGCAACATAGTCAAAGTGGCAGACTGAAAATGGAGAAAAGCAAACGAAGGCAAATAGAATAATTTACGTTCGGTCGGAATTTCGGTTTTAGGAGATGCAGAAGTCACGCTTTTAAGAATTCCGCCCTCAGAGGACAAGCAAGTAAAACTACCGAGTAAGCTTTTTTTTTTGTTTTTTTGAAATTTTGATCGCTCAGGATATGATTTGACTCGATCCACAACTTTAATACTTTAAACGGAAGATTCTATGAAAAGACAACTAAAAACAAGAGATGCCATCGATTGTTGGTACACTTGTCAAAAATATTTAGCCGCAGCGGCTAGGTCGACACCTGGTCCTCTCGTCGACATGAATTTCCTCTAGCTGCTGGTGGCCCCATAAATTTTCTCGATACTCTCCTCTGTGTGTGTATGTGTGTGTATGCGTGCGTGCCTGCCTGCCTACCTGCCGCTGGCACATTCGAACTAATGCCTTATTCTTTGGGATACTCAATCACTATTAGTTAACATTCATATAGGCCTGTCAAATCGAGTCGATCTCTCACACATTCGCTCGTTATTCCTGACAATGGAAGGACACCTTTACTCTCTCCTACCCTCTTATTATTTTAATAAACATATTCACTGAATCGTGCGCAATTTTTTTAAAATAGCTTTCCCCTCCATTTACAACCGTTATTTATTTTTATATTCTGATGCTTAGCACATTGTGTTACTCTTGTTCTTTATCAACATCCCCATTAGCATTGACTATTTACTTTATCATTTATTAAAAACCACTTATTATGTAATTACATAACATTATTGTCATTCGGAAAACGCATTAACGTTCAGGATTTATCTAATAATTTAAATAAAGGCTCTTATACAAATTATACTTTTTAAATTGACTGTCGAACAAAAGAAAATTCTCATTTATGTATTTAGTGAGAGCAATTTTCTTTCTAATTCATAATATTTGGATAGTAAATATTTAAGAAATTTAAATAATAATATAATTTTTAATCGTACGAAAATATTTTTGCTAACTGATGCTTATTTAATTAAGATTGACCAATCAAAGGTAACTTTTCATCTATGAATTATAAACATAATGTCACGTAGTTAATTCAAAGTATAGTAGCATTACCGCACTGCTCTTGTTACATATAAATTAACCTCAAATTTAAGGCAATTCCAAGGAACTTATTAACATTATTTGTAGTTAGTATACCGCAAATAGATACTTATGGTTCTTAGTATCAATAAAGTTATACCTTAATAATTATCAAGTACATATACCATATTTTATAGAATCTGTTTGTTCAATTCTAATACAAATCAATTTTGCTACAATGCTAAAGAACAAATTTTAATATTCTCGTTTAAATTAAAACTTAGGATAATTTGTCAATACAAAGAAAATATTTTTATTATAAAAATAATATGAAATTACTGACTTAAATAATATACAAAAATAAATTTCTAAATTAAGTCAAATTGCAAAATATTAAAGATAACATGCGTATGTATCTCTGTATGTATTTTTGTATATAGCTAAAATATAGTATTACGAATGGTACACAACTTATGCAATTTAATATTCAAACAGATTCTAATTCATGCATCGTTACATTTACTTATTATTATTTAATATGCATAGCAACGAAAGTGCTGATACTCGTTAAAAGAATAATATGAATAGCAAAGATAAATTGACTTTCTACTTTATGTAATCGCATCTACTACAAATGTTGTAAAGCTTCAAGGCATTATAGAAAAGCAATAAAATGGTATAATCGAAAATAGCTTCAAGTTGTATTATTTTCAATAAACACTCAAGTTGAAAGGCTGTCACTTGCCGCGTCTCGACTTCGATAATTACAAGGTAGTCGTCCACTGCCGTATCCGCTCTGATAGACTACGAGAAGGGAATTCCATTGTGTTATCGGTATTAAAAGGTATGCGGAGCCGGCAGGGAGGCAGAGGGTGTAAAAAGCAAGTGTATGAATTCAAATGCCGATGAATTTTCTTGGTTATGACGATTGTATTGTTTGCATGTAGTCCATCGCTAAGCAAAATAGAATGGAAGAGAGGAAACCCGGGCAAGGGATAAATGCAAGAAAAATAATGCTTCGATAAAGACAGACAGAGAGAGAGAGAGAGAGAGAGAGAGAGAGAGAGAGAGAGAGAGATGGTAAAATAAGGAAAGGTGTTGCGTCTGCACGAACTAATTTTTCCCGAGACGAGTAAGATTTTGAAGAATTTTCGATGTAAGAATTCTTTCGATTAAAATAACAATATAGATATTCACTGCATAAACTAGCAATACAATATATAGCAATATATATATATTTTCTTACTTTGTACCTGTCTTTCTCTATCTCTCATGTACTATCTATTTATACATCTATCTATCGTGATCTTTATGCTCTTTTACATATTTAATGTATTTCATTAAATAAAAGCTCGTGAGCATTTAAAAAAAAAAATTAAACAAAAGGTAGTCTACGTGCACGTATTATACTGAAATCACAATTTGACCGTATAAATAATTTATATGAACTTTGGAAAATACTTGTGGTACAGAATTAAAATATACTTAACTCATTTATTATAATAAAAGTAGTTGAGAAATTTTCAAACCTATTTTTGAACATGTGCGTCTTTTTTATATGTATGTATATTAAAAAAATTAAATAAATTTTTATTTTAGCCTTGCAACTTCTGTAGGTGATAGACTATGTCGAGTTTTTATTTATAAGAAGCTTCATAATGATTTGCTTAATTATGAATTTTTTTTATAAGAGTAATTACAACGAGAAATAATTAAAAAGTTTCTTAAGCGATATATTCATTAATTATTCATATCATTTTATGCATTCAAAATGACCGAAATAGCATATTTTATTATATAAAATGTGGGAACGCTATAATTAAATTACAAATAAATAATGAACAACGTGTTTTGAAATAAATAAAAATGTATTTTTGACTACATTTACGACAAAACTTTTGCGCATAGACATTACTTTGCTGGAAAAGTCATATAATTTATAAAATATCGCATTACAATAAGAAAGGTAGATTTCGATTGAAGTTGAAGAGCGATTCGAAGTTTGCTCGATGTAATTGAATAATGTAATCGCGGTTATATGAATAATAGATCGTTGCAAGGCATAAAGAAAAAGAGAGGCTCAAATAAAGGGTACGGAAGATGAATTATCTTAAGAGAAATATATCTTCTTTGAAGTGATGATTTAGCGGACAAACGTGAGAGGCACAGTTTTCGTATGTCTTTGGGAGTGACCGAAACAATGGGGAAGAGGTTAGCGTGTGACTAGATAGAGAAGCAGCTCAGCTCGTCAGAAGCGTCAAAATAACGACTGTAGTGGTAGCAAGTTAAGACGAGAAATGGCCATAAGTCCTAGAGTTCCGGTTTAGCATCGATTCAATATTTAAAGACACAGGTCAAACAATGTAGCAGCCCTCTAAAAATGAGTACTAAACTAAACGGATAAGGTCTGGTCGAAGCTGAGAGAAATTATGAAGGATGAGTTGAGTAGCTCTTAAGACTGTCATCTCAGCTAAATATCACTTGTAGCACTGTTTAGGTCCTTCTCAACTTATCTCTATAATCTGTCGACAGCCACATAAAGCCGATAAAAGTCATATTAATTAGAATTCCTATTTCACCGGAGAGTACGAGAGACTGTACGGGGATTAAGAAAGCTCAATTAAAACAGAAACAGAAATTATCTGACAGATCGAGCGGGAAACCCAAGTCGGATACACGTCATGTACATTTATCTCGTAATATTATTTGTTTCTTATACATACTCTGTATTTTAAATCTGTATTAATCACGACAGTTTCCGTTCAGGTACTTCCCAACCGTTTATACAAAGTAAATTTATTATTCTTATTGAAACATTTCGTCATATAAGTATTTAGTTGAATAGAAGATGTAGTATAATAATAAAAAGGCTATGCTTTCATAATTTTAAATAAAAACTTTTTTTATTAATACGCCACCATAATTCAATTTTTATAGTAATAAAACTTTTCTTAATAAAATAATAAAGTTGTAGCGCATCGAATAAAGTAAAATATCTGAAGTTGAGAAATTTTAAATTTACATACAAATAAATTCATTATAAGCCAAAGAAAAACTTTAAGAAGAGAGAGGGACTGTGATCGTCCACATAATAAACATTAATTAACAATTCCCGTATGATAAATTAATAATTTTCTTAGAGCCTCTATTTTATTTAAATGAATACTTTTTCTATAATAGCTAAATCTATTTATCTGGTCAATTATTCGGTTAGTTAAATGTACCTCACTGATGCTAAAGTCTAACCTTTAAAAATGAACACCTTAGTTCAAATAATGTGATTTTCATGTGCAATGAAACGTTCACTGACTACTTAAAGAAACGTAAATTATTCATCATCTATTTATTGTTCTTCTCTCTATATCATTCACGTCTTATTTGATTCAGTAAATGTAACATAGATTTAAATTGAAACGGTGTTTACTACATATAAAAATACATTTTTATTTTGTACTGTCTGCTCGGGAGACTGAAAAATGAAGAAAAAAAAAAAAAAAAAGATATGAGAAAATCATAAGAGTATCACATAAGCTGCGACGTGCGATCCTGTAAAAATAACATTTTCTAGGGGACAATATTGAATCATACCGAAATTATCAATAATAATTAAGACTGAAATTCAGATTTGTTCTTACTTATCACAACTTTTTTTATATGAAAAATATTTTTTATTATCGCTTTGTATGTATATACAAGTTAATGGTATTAACTTTTTATTAAATAAAACTATAAAATATAATATGAGATTTTTAGATAATTTTTGGAACCAGTCAAATTCCATAAAACAAATGCATAGATAAATTCAAGGAGAGTTTTAACGACATAAATATTAAAATACGTTTATAGATTACGTTTATATATATATTTTTTAAATTTTAAAATGAGACTCCGTTGAAGTTTGAGACTACAAATTGTATAATTAGTAAAACAAAATTATTCGATCTTGTGCAAAGTACGGAACTCTTAAATTTTTTTATATGGGGAAATTCACGCGAAAATTTTGAAACAACATGTTACTTAAAGATTTGCTAAAATAACATGTGTCCGAGTCAATTCCGAAGACACGAATAATGTATATGTGATAACATAAAATATTATTACATGTACTAAATAATGGGCTTGTATTAACTTTATGCTCGTTATACATTATTACTTGTACCGTATAAACCAAAGAATAAAAGTTTATTTAAAAGATTAAACTCTACTGAACATATGTTGGCGAAACAATGTTATGAAACGTTATACATACATTTACGTATGAACTAAGTTTTTAAATAATTCTTCTATAATTAAATGTTTCTTTAAGTACAATTTACTTTTAAGTTAAGTTATGACTTCTTCCTAAATAGAGTTATAATTTTTTCCCCTTTTTCATGTAATAGAAGGAATTGATTGTTTATTACACATGGAAATCCATTATTATACAAAATCAATGGTATTTTTTTGTTTTCTGACTCTATACCTGATTTATGCATTATAAAACCCAAATATATTACTTTTAAAAATATAACGTATTTCATTTAAATACTTAACGAAAAAATTATTAAAAAATTGAAGATTCAAGCAGGCCCTGCACATTTCATCAAATTTTCCATTAGAGAAAATGTAAATTGACGTATTTGCTTACACTTTCCGCTTACACAAGCTCTCTAGTAAAAATTCGGTATGAATATTTTATGCTCAGCCGTGTCTTTCAAGATTCAGTACCCCAGGAGGAAGTAAACTGCGTGCACGCTTGAAAAGCTCTTGTGGGCTAGACCCACTTCATATAATGTATGAAAATGATGGCAGTAAACAAAATTAACGTTACATCAATAAAAACCTGATAAAATTAAATATCTTATTTCCAATTCTGTACAGTCTGGAAAATCTTCAAGGAAATGCACATTCAATGGAAATAGTTTAAAGTTTTGAAATTATTTACAGTTTTCTATAAATTTTATGGAAGTGTAATGATAAATAAAATATATAATGAATCTATACTTATTTATAATAATTATTTTTTGATCAATTAAATAAATTAATTAAATAAATTTTTTTTCGTATTTTAATTTTGAGAATTTCTTATACTCTTTTTATAATAACATTGAGTTTCCACACGTTTTCTTTGCATTTTTAATTTTTTTTTTTTTTTTTTTTATGTACCTGGATTTTATATTTTCTCTTGCATTACAGAGTCTCTGTCTAGATATTTTTTTATATTTCATTTTCAACTAGTATTAAGAAAAAATTTTTATTTTCCAAATAAATCATTAAAAGTTAAAGAGAAAAAGAATAACAGAATGTTGTGTTCGCATGCAAAAGCAAATGTATGCATATTAATCTAAAATAGATAAATTATTTTTATTAATGTAATTATTTAAGTACCTTAAACTATACGATTAACTTTAATATTAATTTTAAAATAAAAATTTTATATTTTCATTTCATCTGCAAATTATTTTAAGCATTTTAATATTTAAAATATGCAAATTATAATATTCAATAATATAAGTCACGAGATATTAGTACGTCATCTTAGTCATATCTAAGAGCATATAATTATTTTAAATGCAGATCTTCTTTTTTGCTTATTAAATAGAAATCCGTTATATTTAATATTATATTATGAATAAGGCGTATGTTATTGATTATTAAATTAGCTTATTTCTTTCAAACTAATATAGAAGTATAATTTATATTTTACAAAAAATAATTTATTTTAAAATGCATTTTTAATGAACGATTTGCCTTAATATACTTTATATTATGATCTCTAATTTATGAATACATTATATTCGTGAATTTTAGCAAAGCTAATTGCCTTTTTTGGTTAAATTAAATGAAAAAAATTCAGTTAAGTGAATCATAAATTAAGATAGTAAATAAGTATATATTTGATTAATTATTGTAATTTAACACATATTTATTGTAATCGATAAATATCTACACAAAAATTTTTCCTTATACTATAAAAAATAAACAAAAAAATAATATCACTTCTTATATATTCATATTTACAAATTCGTAAAAATATAATATCCAATAAAAATAATATTATAATAATTTAGTTTCTTTTCAAAAAATATCGATCGCTTTATAACTGATAATTTGATGATAAATAATATTAAAGAAATATTAATTATTTATCTCGCATAAGTTGGACTAAAATCATAAAGTTTGGAGGTTATATTTTATATTTATTATTACCAAATCCTTCTAATCACTTATGTAAGTTTCTATAATAATAATTATCTGCTCATTCTTGATTGTGAAGCTATTTCTTGTAATATCTGGTTCTTTCTAAAAGATCCTTTATATTTATTTTTATTTCTTATTCTATGTATTTGCATGGAACTACTAGGTTCGTAATGGGAAATATTCGGAAGTCTTCGTGTCTCTCATATTTTTATGTACACATTGGCGAAAGCATGTAGCCGTTCCTTTTCACTCTATCTCTCTTAGGCGAGGGGATACATTCGCGCGCATTATTTGACGCAGACCCTCGATCGATAGAGTAGAGTCTGCGTCTCTAAAGCGTTCACGTACCGACATCTGTATTACAAAAAGCCGTATACGTGTATGTATTATTAAATATGTATTTTTAATATTACAGGTGTGAGCGCGCGCCACTATGTTCATATGCTAATGCGTCACTATGTCATATATATATATATATAAGCGCGTTTACCTATGTGTGAACATATGTTTACGTATTAAATTTCCAAACTTAGTTGTTTGAACATTTATGCATAAGGGAAACTGGAATTTAAATATTGTGTAATTAAATGGTGTAGTACTGGAATACATTTAGTGTGCCTAAGACATCATGCATATTGTTGAAAAATGGTAAAGTAAGGAAATTGCTCATTTTTCACCAAATATTCTTTATTATTCCTCAATATGCAGCTCTGGCTAACGGGGTGGGCCATCCAATTGATAAGCTCTACTATCTTAATACACCGACATCCACTTGTGCACAAATGTTAAACCGCCAAGAATATGATACGATACGATATTCAATTATTTATTAGATTACTAGTTTTATTCTACAGTATTATTATTCTGCAATACATTAATATAATTTTATTTAAACGTATTATAATTGCCGTTTAAAATATTAACGTGTACGGTGTAGCAATGCTCTTTATTAACGGGATAGGCATATCACTATAGGATATCGACAGGAGAAGAAAATTAATTATTAATAATTTTCGTTTTTTTTTATAATAAACTTATATACGTTTACTTCGACAGCATTTTTCTGAAAAAGTTGGAAAATAATTTAGAAGTGTACTACTGCAAGTATAAATATGTTTTATTTGAAATATTTTATTATAAATTATAAAAGTAAATTTTATTATAAATTATAATGTATAATAAATTATTAAAATTATAAAAGCTTAATGTAAAGCGAAATATTTCAGTTTCTTCAAAAGTAATTTTATAGTCAGCTCATAATATTTTACTAATTATCGAGCAGTTTATTGTGTTAATATGCTTAAATATAATTTTTCGACATGTCAATTATTGGCGAAATATTTTTGTAATAAAACGTAATGCTGTAAAAATATATAGTATAATAAAATGTTGATTACCATATTAATTTTAAATTTGTATGACATATTTTTAATCATTTTCAATGTTCCGTGAATTCAATATTTATTAAAATTAAATTTTATATTATTTTAAAATTTATATGCTTTTTAATTTCTGATAAGTAAACGTTAAATGAATATTCTGATAAATATATGCAATAAATTTGTAAATTATTGATTAATTTATAAAATACTGGAAGTATTTAATTTATTTAATTTTATAGCATTTACGTTTTATTATCATCTTTACTATTGCATTATCCATCGTGTTAAGCTCGGTTAAGAAAATAAATTCAAATTTAAATCAAAAGTTATATCAGATTCTCATAATATTAAGATGGTTTTTTTTTGAAAATGTATTATATTTACGAAAAAATTTAATATTCCGACATACGTATATCAAAATAACTGCGGATATAATATTTTATTTATTGTTACATAGTTTAAAATATAGCTTTTGAACTACATTTCATATAAATTTATTAGAATACCATAAAAAACTGACAATCTGAAGATATTTAATGTAAGCCATAGTATATATAGATAAAAGATATTATATTTTAACAACTATTTTATTAACTTTAAGAAATTTATTACGATACAAATTATAATCTTTGTGATTCAACTAAAAAGATTTTCTACTTAAAAATTTTGTCTGCATGTAAATATAATATATATAATTTAAATATGTAAATATTCAATAAATTTCTAAAACAGTACTATTTATTTTTTTTAACTTAGATAAAATATCAAAAATATTTTATATCCTTTAATAATATATTAATTACTAAATTTTTATTACAAAATTGCTGGAACTTTGAACATTCGTTAATCTTATGATTTTTAGAGAAATTTGCTACATTCTAAACCATTGTAGAAGTCAAATAATTTTTTTATGTTGATTGATGTTTTATGTTGATCCTGAGGACGAATACATATTAAAAAATACTTTTATCGTCAAAATATTTTATACAAATATTTGTAATTGACATGATATTGTTAAATTGTGTATAAATTTACAAAATATTTGTAATTAGCATTTATATTATAACATATACTTTACTTGTATAAAAATTTATATACACGTATTTAAATAGTATTTTACAGTATAATATAATAGTATTTACAGAATTATGAAAATCTTCTAAATATTTACTCAAAATTTATTCAAATTATTTCAATTTACTTGAATTACTAGATTACTTACGTATACAAAGTATTGCAAGAGCTGTTGAAATTTGATGAATTTTATAGTACTTAAGTAAGTATTCTAAGAAATTTATAAGTATTTATAAGAATTAAATATACATATGACTCGTAGTATTAATATAATTATTCATAAATAATAATATAAAAGACCTATTTAAATCGAAGGTAATAATAATAATTTAGAATATTTGCACGACGGAATAATGTATTTAACAGAAAACTGTGTACATAAGTAAAATGATGATTATATTTTTTCAGGAAGAGTTTCTTCGTAAACTGTATTCGAAATCGTTTCAATCGATGACAACTATACCAAAAAGTAGGTAAATAAATACAAACGGAGCTTCGCGCACATAATCCAATTAATGCAGATCGATTCTATAAAGTGACGTTTATCATATAGATGTTGAACAATTCATAACAATAAAAATGATTCCAGCACTCTATTTTTTTTACCTATTTCTGCTTTGTTTTTATATTATGAAGGTAGTCGATGTGTTAATAAAACGAAGACGCGAATGGTAGTCATGCCTTTTATATTTTAAAATTTTTTTTATTTATTTATTTTTTTTTTTTTTTTTTTTTTAGAAAAGTAATATTATTAATATTAATATCTCTTTCTAGAATAGCACACAATATATAGACTACAGTATATGTATTACCGCATTTATATATCTAATGTGAACCTATTCTTAGGTATTTATAAAATAAAATTATAAGAAAACTTAGTAAAGCAATTCAGTAAATGTATAAAATATTATGTTAACTAATCTTTGAGAAAAGAATATCAATGAACTTTGCTGAAAAAGTTGTTTAATTTTTCTAATATATAAATATCAGGATTATTTGAACAGTATTAGAAAAAACTAAGTCAGTGAAAAATTTAAATTTTAAAAAGACAGCCAATTATTCTGACGTAAAGATAAAACATCTAATTATGATAATACGTAATAAAATATAATATCCTATATTATTATATCTTTATTAGATACTTCATATTTTATAATATAATAATATTATAATAATAAAACGTTTCAAAAATTCTCTTAAAAATTCATTCTATAATTATAGATTATAAAAATATTGTTTAATAAAATTAAATTGCTTATTTAGAAATTATTAAAAACATTTATAAACAGTGTAAAAGTATGTAATTCATATATCTAACCTAAAAGAATACGTATATTGTTTATTATTTAATATTAAAAGAGATTGGATAATTTACACCAATAATACTCTTACGGTATCAAAGTTATAATATTCTGAAAAATATTGTACATCGTATTTGACATGAATATCATTTATGTGAAAATTAATAAGAAAAGTTATAATTGTGGAAAACAAAGATGAGATAGGAGAATATTTAGATCAGCTATAACAGAATTAATTAGAGTATTAAAAAAAGGGTGAAATAATTACATGAATTCTTAGTTGAGTGTTGTTTTAATACATCGTATACAAAGTCAAAGGTAACATTTATAAGATTTAAACATATTGTATTAAATTAAAAAAATTAAAAATAATGCCTCTACTCTCGGTAAAGATGAAAATTGATAGTCTAAATAATAAATACCCGCAACTAAAAAGTTAAACTTTACGAATCAAGTATACAGACATAAGAGGAAACGAATAATTGCCTTATGAAAAGTAACGATATAGTGTTCTCTATAAAGAATTTTTAAAGAGAAAAATCGTTAAGAGAAGGAGCCACGAGGCTTTTCACGTTGAAATTGAAGTGCGATTCAATTTTTTTAAGCTGCCCAAGATATAAGGAAAAAGAGACGCGTAAAAAAAAGGAAGGAAGTAAAGAAATTTTCCATTCGCTTTTATTAGTAACTCGGATGAAATTAATTTTATTTCTAATGATGATAATTTTATACTAAAGTGTTGAACAAATCAAACAAAAACCAGTAAAATCACAACAGTTCTAAATAGAAAAGATAAATAAATAGACGATGAAATTATATCGTTAAATAATGTAATTTTGAGAAATGTCTGAATACCACAAGAGTTGTAGTAGTGATATATCTAATACAAGATAAATAAGTACATTTTTTCATTTGTTATAATCGCTATTATAAAACAACTGATTGTAAATACCGCGTGTGCAGTTACGGTGCGTTGTGACCTTATGACCTGCGAGCCGAGAGGGAAGTTGGGAGTTCGAAAACGAGAACGAGCAAATATTATAATAGAAACAGAAGGTCACAGAGAATAAGTCGGCAGATGTGATAGAAAATGCAATTAGCGAATTGCGCCTATATCAGATTTACATGCGTGCTTTAAATACAACGGGTACTAGTAGCTTCTCTTAACATTGCACTCCATTTTTCATCTCTGTCTAGCTAGCCGCGTACAAACGACTCTTGCCCTCTCCCATCAGAGAGCCGCGTTTCCCGGAACCTCCACTGCTGCTGTTGCTGCTGTTGCTGTTGTTCCTCGTCCTTCTCACCGTCTCTTATGAAACGGTTCAGAGGGTGGGAAATACTTGATTTGTACTATTTGCTCGCAGTACATGCACCCACTCGTCTCTGCGCGAGGTTCCATGGTTCGACCGATCAGATGCCCATTCAAGAATTATAATGTGGAGCGAAATTGAAATTTAGATGTAATGTCCCTGCATATATTTCGATTTATAGAATAGCGATAATTAGGACGATTCTCTTCGAATTGTATATTTTTAGTTTGAATAGCTAATTTTCAGTTACATGGATTATAGAATGAAAGAATTTAAAAATATATACAAACGATATACTCAAGTTAATAAGTTTCGCGCATCAAATATGTCGATAATAAAGATATTTTTATGTTAAGAACTCTTAAGAATATAATTTTAGAAAATAATAAAATTCTGTATTGTTAAATTCTAAATCTATGTAAATGTTAATCGGACGTGATATGCACAGATCAAATTATTTGTCACCGTGAACGCTTGAAATGAAGAAAACGAGCCAATTGAGGCGATGGAATGTCCGAAAGTATGACCAAAGATAAAAACTGAGGCGACGGGTCAATGGCAAAGTTGAGGAAGAATATGATGATGGTAAAGATTCGGATCCGGTCGGGTAAAATGGTTCGACGCTAGTAACGTTAACGTCGAACCATTGAGAACATCTGCCGCCAGCTCTTCCGCCTCACTTTCCCAGAGCGAGCGAGCGAGAGAGAGAGAGAGAGAGAGAGAGAGAGAGAGAGAGAGACGGAGGGATTCGATCAGTTCTCCTTGCGACACCATTCCTTATGTCCAGTCCAGAATGTCACCGAGCCGTGAATCACAAAAGGGCTTCTCTACAGATTCGACTTCCCTTCCAGTCCTTGAAACTCACGTGCCGTCAGTATTTACTTCATCACTTCCTGCCATACCGCTTGCCCCTCTTCCACTCGATTAGCTATTGCTCAAACTCCTTTACTGGAACCCCGATCACTGGTAGTCCAGTTCTACGCTTCCGTTTAAATTCGCTATTATTGAGCTAGAGTATCTAGTATGTCCCCAACATGGCTGACTCACGTCGCCGGCTAATGAAGACGTTCCCGAGTGCCTTGTAGACTTGGGGGGAGGGGGGCAAAAGCGAGCGAGTGACTCGCTCGGTACTCCTGCGATTTATATCCCTATGGATATTTTCGGAATAATGTCGACTGGCCGATCCTTGAACTTAATTTTCGATAATGTCTATGGACGAGATTTTGAGAGCTTAATTTATCACATCGTGACCAAAAATAATGGCTTGACTTTCGATTCTGAAGACGTGTACTCTATGGAGAAAGGGAAACGCATCAAGAGTATTCTATTCCCTACTTACAGCTTTTCATAATTATCAAAGCAAGCTTTTTTAGCATTTGAATAGACTACAATTAGTAGCCTACAATTAGTCCTTCAATTATCTATTTAAAGAATAATAATATTTATTTTTTCATATGAAATTCCATCTGACTTATACGATTTATATTTCTATTATACGATTTTCTATTATAAATATAATTTCTATAATATAATTTTCAATTTTATCTGTACATAAGCGCTCTGCATTTTGTTCTGTCTAGAAAATATTATAATTTTACGCCAAATAAAAAAGTCGGAAATCAAACTTCTTTTCTTAACAATTATTAATTCAAATTAAATAATAATGGTACAATATGATAATGATATAATACACTGATAATTGCTGGTAAATGTAAAGATTAATAAAATTATATTAATATAGTGAAACCAAAAGAACAAATTTATCCAAAATAATTAATAACTACATTAAAAAATTAGACTGTAAATTACATATACAATATATAATCCTTTAAAATAAATGCATTTAAATTTAGTTAAACCGGAAAGTAGACAAATAGTTAAACATGATTATTGATTTCAAATAACATGAATTTTTACTGTTATATTGACACATTCGAACTTTTTCAAAATTAATTCTAAATTACTGCAATTACAAAATCTTAAATAAAAGAAAAATTTTCAATTGGTTTAAATGGATAGTTTATAAAAAATTAAATAAATTCTTAATATTACTAAACGAGTATGAACAAAATATTACAAAATCAATTTTGTATGTAATTTAATAATAATTTCATTATACATTTACATAAATGAGAATCAGAATTTCATTAATGCTCATGAATATTTTTGTGTTCAATATTTTATTTTATATTATTCTAATACTATTTTGATAGGAAGTATTTTTATGTATTTTCTAAACTCGATTTTTTAAATAAAATTTTTGTACAATTTTGAACTTACAATACTTGAAATTCTCGGCTGAAGTATCGTTTACTTACCTAAAATAAAAAATATGACATTTTAATAAAATTCATACCATGTGATTAATATTGATTGTAATTTATTATATACAAGATAATTATTAAAATCACTAAATTTATTGTTTTAAAATAAAGTATTTCACATATTTATTATCTAATAATAAAGATTTTTATTATATTTTTATTTAGATTAAATTATAAAGATTTTTACTAAGAAGATATCATGAATAAATACCTCGTACAACTTAATTAGTTTCATTTTTTTTTTTTTTTTTTTTTTATACCATTTTGATTATAATTGCATTATTTTATATAGATAAATAATAAACTTTTTTTAATATTAACTGTAGTATTTTTTCAATGGCCGTTAATTAATGCAAGTTTTACGATAAACCAGAATAAAGTATATTTTATAATTTTCGTTGAGAATTAGCTTCATCGAAATGGGTAAAAACAAATATACAAGGTACATGGGACAAGAGGTAAAGACGAGAAAGGCAAAGAGGATAAAAAGTATGAAGGTAAGCGAGGCAAAGTTTTAAATTTCAATCGGATCTAGCTCATTGTCCCGAATGTGTTTGGCTTTGTGCTATCACGGCTAATGGAGCTACGCTACTAATTACCGCAATTTCTACTTTATACCTTCTACTGTGGTTGTAATCCATTAGACGCAGAGCTATTATTTACATTTACTCTTTACATTGATAATCCAGTAATGAGATGTTCAAATAACAATTAAGGAAGTACTTTACAATTAAAACTACACACGCTTATTCTTTAGCTGTTTCTCTTTTTAAACTCTATAACTATTGAAGGAATAACAGTATGTTTTTGGCGTGTTAAATACATCGTAGATTTCACTTAATAGGATTGGTGATTTACAGGGAGGTACAGCAAGGTCCCGATAGTAAATGAATTGCAAATAATGACCTTGTAAGAGAATAATATCAGATAATGCACCCAATTTGAGTAATAATTTAGAGGATGCAGTCGATTATCTGTTCTAGTGGAAATTATTTAGGGATAAAATGCCAAACCTTTACGTTCTTTCAAATGAAACAAAATGTCGCAGTTATGGCATAATTATTTTTAGGGGTCAGGTAATCTTTAACTAAGATTTATAATGATATTGGTGTAAAGATTTAACATATATATTGAATAAATTTCATCTGTTTGTCTTGCACGAATGTATGGAAATAAATCTACTATGACGTATGAATATTTTGGTCAGTACTTTAAAAAGAATGGCTAATATTTCAAAAACTTTATAAGCTTTTAAAATACAAGAGGAAGTTCACCATCTATATATTTTAATAATATCCTCTTAACTAAAGGCTCACATCCTCCCTTCTGACATTTATTATTGCGCAAATAGATTTGAAAAGGGAATAGCAGTATCTTTGAATTTGCAAGACGTATATGAACCGTATGTCGAATAGAGAAAGAAGTATAAAGGAAGCGAACAAAAGGAAAGGAGGGAGATAGAGGTAGAGAGATGGACGGGGGTAGGGGGTTCAATTTGACAAAAAGCCACGCGAATTTAGAAGCAGAATCGCTTCGCGAATAGAGCGCCCCCCCCCCTACAACGCTCCGCGCCCTTAACATTGTCCACGGAAATCAATGCGTCCGACCTGATGATCGACCCCCACTACCTACAGTCAACTTTCGTAGCGATGAATAGGAGCCAGAGAAATGCTCCAAAGCGAAGAAGATAAATCGACTGCGCTTCTATACGTGTATTCATACGAAAGAGACATAGCCTTGCATTATTTTTTCTTTCTTTCTTTCAATTAAGTTCACCGCAAAATCAATGCTATATCATTGTTACGCAGCGCATGAAAGCCTTTCACACCCGCACACGCACACGCGCGCGTATTTTTAAAGCCAATTTATTGAATTTAAATTTTCTATTCAACTGTATTTTTCCACATCAATTGAACCTTAGACTGGTCTAATACTTAAAGAATGTCTTTGGCTATAAATCTTTAGCTGAAAACGAATTACGTTTCAAGGAATTTAACTTAAGATACAATCTTCAGTATTAAATTCTTCTAGTAGTTCTATCAGTAGGAATTGTAAAAATTGTAAAAGTCGATATGAAATACAAAATTGCGAATTACCCAACACTTATGGTTTAGAATATTGATGTTTTGTCTCCCATGCTTATTAGAGGATTACAATGGCCTAAAAATACTCGAAGTCATAAAAAGTCTTTTAAAATACAAAAGAACAATTTAAAGGTAGAACAAAAAAAACAATAAAATGATGAAATGCCTGTATAAAAGAGAAAAGGAAAGAAAAATTCAAGATCCCCGATATATAGGACTTAATAGGAATATCCCCGATATAATAGAAAGAGACGAGAACAAATTTGTGTAGTAAGTAATATGGTTTACAAAATGATATTGATGGTTTTGCACATTCGGACCATTGAATTTCTTCATAAAGTGGCCTTATTAAAATAACGATAAGAGTATAATAATAATCTTGAATCACCGAACTTTAAAGCTTTTGACTGCATGGCACGTGTTTTTGATTGATTAGCTATTATAGCGCAGAGAAGAAAAAACCTTACATCATCATCATCATCATCATCATCATCATCATCATCATAATTTAATACATTTAACAGAATCTATTAATTTTCATTTTATTCATTATATCATATTTATTATTATCATTATATTTAATTTCTATTGTAAATAATCGATATTTGTTTACAGAATGTCTTCAACTTGTCGGAACTCTTTACTCTGATTTATTGAATAAGTATTTTTGTCACTTAGTAGATTAAACGCGTAAATAAATTTTACTATTACATTCAAATACATATGTGCTTTATTGTAGTTGTTTTTTTTATTTTTTTAAGCTATGTAACGTTCATTTTTGTTCTTTTAATAAAGTTCTTTTGCCTTTTGCCTTATTAGAATAATACTTTTATAAATCAGGTTATGCGTCTTTGCATGAAGAATGACATTTCTATAATTACTTTTTCATAGATTATCGCCTTTCATTAAAAAGCTATTTATGTATTTACATTATCAAAGAGTGAATATATATCAAATAGAAGGTGTTTGTATGTTTTCAAGTAAAGATATCTGGAAGTCAATAATAAATCAAAAAGAAAAAAATTTTGAGGATAAATTATCAATAAATAAAAATATAGTCTATAAATATTAACCATGATTCATGGTTATTCATTCGGATAATAAAAATATCTTGGAAATATTCTGAAACTACTGACCAAGGACGAATTTTAAGCTTATTTATTTTTCGTGTAAGAAAAATAATTGACAGAAATAAGATTGCCATGAGTTTGTTGTGCAAGAGTTGTACTGATCTACGAGAGATTTGTGGGAAGGCAAACGCGGCGCGAAGTCAACGGCTCATCCACGCCCATTAGTTCTCTCTCTCTCTCTCTCTCTCTCTCTCTCTCTCTCTCTCTCTTTCTCCACGATTCGAATGTCCATCTTCCTAACCAATGAGCTTGTAAAGAGGAAATACGAAGGTAAAAATGCGGGAGGTACGACTTTAGTCGAGGATAGCGAAGTTCTGAAGTCGCCGCGAATCTCTCACCCGTGATCGCAAATCCCTGCGCGAAATCGAGCCCAAAGTTGCCGGCGGCAGCACCCGCCGCTACATACGAGGGAGAGCTGATCTGGGTCGTGAACCCGACCTGAATAGTCCACGCCCTCCTGTCTCCCACTCGCTCTCTCTCTCTCTCTCTCTCTCTCGCTCTCTCTCTGTTCTCCCTACTACCCCGGAAAATCCCTCCTCGCGACCCAGCCACCACAATCTCACTCCGACGCAAGCTCTTAACCTTACATTCGCCATATTCGCAAGCTCGAATGAGCTCTGACTGTTTCCCTCTTTCTTTAACCTCGTCTCCCCCCGCTCTCTCTCTCTCTCTCTCTCTCTCTCTCTATCTATCTATCTCACATTCTATATGTTGAAATAGGCCACCTGCACATTGAGGGTATCTATGCGATTAGGCTGATTGAATCTGGAGGAAACATGTAAGAGAAAACGGTTAAACAAAAGTTGCTCAACTCCCAAGAAATCAATTTAACCCCACCGAACTTTCATCAATTCTATTTTGAAACTTTATTTTATTTGTAAAGTCCTCTTCGCAGCTGATTTAAACAGTTATATCAACAGTTTCATATTAATACTCGGCTGTAACGCTACCAATTTTGAATCAACATTTTATCGATCTAATAAAGCTTAGCTTGACTGATGGCTTGCTTTCCCGAATAATCGTCTCTTCTCTCTCATCGAGTATTCCGTTGATTCGCTTTCTCCGAGTTGGAAAATCGAAGAAACCAATGACGGATTTACTGAAATCCATTTATACGTTTGAACTCAATGAACCCTAATGCTCTGTTAATTTTATTCTTGGAAAAACGATATACTTAGAAATTACGGACCTCTTTAAAATCGTTAAAAAATATTACTTTCTAATTGTAAAAGAGGATAATGTTTTGATTAAATGTGTTGATTTATTGTAAAATTACATTACCGAATGTCAATAATGAAAATTAAATTCGCGTTTACTCAGCAAATAATGATTTATTTTAATTTATCAAATATACAAGTTAAGGATATTGGAACTATCATTCATAAACGTAATTATTCCCGTCGTATCTGTCGTATTGCTTTTAAGTTTTAAAAAGTCAACATTATTAAATAAGTATTGGTTCAGCAGATGGATTTATAAAATTTTAGAGGTTGCTTGGCTCAATCTGGGATTAACCATCTGTCATCCGTAACCCGCGTCGTAAATGTATATCGTCGTTTTAAAAAACACATTTACTTAACGACGATAATGTACATGTGGGTATTCAGTTATATTTTCACAAGTTTTTGAATATTATAAACAATTGCATATATTGAATAAAAAAGTAGATAAAATATATGATGTCATTAAAGCTAAAAAAGCTTTGTGAATATTCCATTCATTTAATAATCGAAATATGTCAAGTCATTTTTCTTTGTGAATTGAATAAAGAAGTTTACGAACTTTTACTTAATTTTTACTCGGAGACAGGAAAATATTTTCACCGAAGTACCTATGCGCAAAGTTCTTTTGCAATTCTTTATTATGTGCGTTCGCTCATGAACGCCGGATTTAACGTCAGCTCGCGGATTTCATGATTGAAAAGTAGAAAAGGATGTCAACGCTTCTAGATGTGTACTAGATTTTTCGTTAAAGAACGAAGCTTTTATAGAAATATAAGCCGAGAGCTTTTTAAAATATATGATCTTTTAAGCATATCACCATAGTATTAGCTGTAATTAGATTTTTATTTTTTATTTCCTCTCTAGCGTTTTTAAAGATCTCCCTCTCTCCCTCTCCCTCTCACTCTCTCTCGCTCTCTCTCTCTCTCTCTCTCTCCCTCCCTCTCTGTGTGTGTGTGTCTTCGCCCCCTCACAATATAAAGGACTCGATGCTTGGGGAGTCACATATTACAAAAATTATATATTAATATAGTGGCAGCATTATAGTATGAAGTTCATCGATATCAATTGAATTGATGTACCGATTAATCGTAAAAGATATGCAAATAATAATTTGAAATGCCATTTCTAAACGTAAGCGACAATTATAAAAGTAACACCAGAGTTGTGGGAATTTGACTAAAGCTAGGCCACATTGTTAAGCTTCGGCGCTAAATACATAAGGAAGATTTTAAAAAAAAAGCAAAAAAGTTGGCCTAGCTGGGGAAGGGCGAGGTCAATGGTTTGTCTTTACCTGGAACAGCGCCAGAGGATCAAAACCGTCCTAACCTCAGGGGGATGCGACACCAGTACCAATAAGGGCCTTGAAGGAAACCCCGACTAGTCCAAATGCCATTATCGAAGACTGTTTGACCGACTCGGTAAACTTCGAATGGACTATCGACGCAGCTTGCCATATTTTGAATAAGGGCTGACAGCAACCAGGCAGTCAGCGGTCGCTTATCTTTCATTCATCTCGTGCGATTATCTTAAGCGTTCCAACAACATTTATACTATTCCGAAACATTTACTTTGCTTATTTCTTTGAAATATATTAATAGTTTTAATTTTTTAGTACTTAAATCTGTCGGTTAAATTATTCTGTTTTATTAATACGTCAATAAACGAGTTTCCCTTACAGTACATTTATAATTAAATATGTACAATCATTTTTATTTTAAGCCTGAAATTCCTAAAATCGAATAAATCATCTCAATCAAGTAATCGAGGTTTATTAACTGAATATTGAAATAAAATATAGTTACATAAAATTTATAAGATTCCAGTATTCGGTAATTCAAAAAAAAAAAGAAGAAAAAAATTATTAATAAGGGTAATTGTGTGTGGATACGTAATTCATAATTTCCAATTAGCCCACCAGTCTTTTGTCTCTGTCAAGTTAAAGACTCATGAAAAACACTTTCACAAACAATTTTATCATCCAAAGTAATTTGACGCCAGTCAAATGTATTCTCGTACAATTCAAAGCGAATGAATTTCCCTCCAAATTGCTGCTCTTTTATAGCACTCACCCCAATAGTCATAATCTTTGTGGTCTTCCTATCCGATACCTATATGCTTTTATTTAAATTACTAAAAATTAATAGTTTTTCTTCTATTTAAATTTAATTTCGGCCTTTAATGGTAATAATATTCAAAATCAATTACAATAATAATTTCATTAGGATTAATTGTTTAATTAATTAAAATGCAAGGTATGATTATGAGAATTTTTTTGATACGTAATTGGTCGTCGATGTAAAGATTTTAGGATGACTTAAAGAAAAGAATTGTAAATAAATAATATAGAAGGAGAAGAAAGTAGAAGTAAGAAAGAGAACAGTAAGTAAGACAGTAAAAGCAAATGAATCGTCGTTTACGTGGGTCCGTAGGATTTATTATTAAATGTTTATAAAAAATGTCTCAATGTCACTCATTTCGTAAATGACAGATGTTATTTAGTGAATTCAAGGCGTGTTAGTGCATATATAATTTTTACATTAATTACGTATCACCTAGTTATAATAATGTAGATCACAAATTAATTTCCAGTAATAATTAGCAATCAATCAATTATTGGATAGAATTCCGCTTTGAATCTTTTCATTAATATTATTTACAATGAAAATGCTTAGTTTGTAGAAACCCAATCCTGTTATCAATTTTTATTGTCAAGCTCAATTTACAAGTTTATTTAGAAATTATGGATCAAGAATTTGTATCGACTAATTGTCTTATCGTACGAGATTTTGCTGTGACGCAACATATACCCCATTGTATTATTAATTATACGTATTTAATATATTATGCATCAGCTTAAATTTCTACATATCGCTGATGTTTATCGATTATTTATAAATAAAGAGAAAAAGTATGAGCATTTACAAGTAAAAAAATGACAATTAATTTTAACGAGAATTTTAATAAAAATAAACTAAGCCATTAATTTTTTAAATAAAAATTCACGATTTAAATTGATATAAAGAATACCAATTTAACTACTGATGTAAATAAATAGTATTCCTTAAAGGCACAATTAAAACTTCCCAAATAACTGAAGAACGTACAATGGTGATTTACAAAAAAAAAAAAAAAAAAAAAAAGAAGTGAATATGGCGAACATTCTGGTGAATTTATATTTTACTTATAGCTCCATTCAGGATTGAGGTTAATTAATTGAGTCGTTGTTGCTGTATATCGATTGTTGAGCGGGAGCCAGCCGTATCAATAAAATCTGCACTCGAAACTGAGAATCGGCCGAGCTTCTTTCATCAGGCGCTTAATTGCGAGTATTCTTCTTCCAGCAAATGGATCTGTCGGCGTCACAAAGCCGTGCTTTAAGAATCCGCGGATAAGGTAAGGCTGTTCATTAGTACCGAAGGGACGTGATCGATTACCTTTGGTCGGGGGCGTGCGGGGATGTGCAAAGCACGTAACGTAAATGACTCGATTGACTAAGAGCCATAACGAACATTCAAAAGCATTCGCGATGCTTAAGACGAAGAATAATCGCAAATGAGATTCGTATAAGAAAGCCGAACTTTATCATTTTGGCTGATTTTATTTTCCGATGTCGCGATTATTTTCAATATCATGACGGGGGTTTTACTAACTGGTTGAAATGCCAGCTCGGTAAAAATTTACATAAAATATTGACGTGGATTCGTTCGAGGCATCAATTTTCATTATAAAATTAATTTTCATCTTTCCCGCAATTATTTAGAGTAACTTAATCAAGCTTTTTAATTAATCCGACAAATATGTAAGAAAATTGAATTCATTCGCCTTCATATAGTCGCAAATTTTGCAAAAATTTCAATTTATCTGTATAATAAAATGGAAAAAATGTCTCATCCACTGCGACCAGTCTATGCACAAATATTTATTTCAAATGCTTTTTAATATTAAATAGAAATTAAATGAAAAAGGCAGAGATAAAGATAGAAAATAATGTTTTGTTTATTTTGTACGCATGGTATCCATTAGTCAAATTAAAGCCAACCAATACGTTCGCGCGGAGAGATAAAAATACATTGAATTTTATATCTTATTAACTGCAGCATGATTAAATTGAAAACGAATCAATTTTACAATCGTTTTCTCTGGACATGAAGTCCATAAATTTATGGCCGACCTCAGCTGACATTATCTACCAATGATAACATTAAGTTTTTTCCTCGCGCTCTTCTCTACATCGTTGGGATTTTAAATGACTGTAAATCCAGTCCTATTACATTTTCAAGATATTTATTTATGGCGGAAATAATCTTGCGACTGCTTTGCTTCATCTCATTTGTCATATTACATTTAAATAAGTATTTGCGATATTATATTAAATGAATGAATAAACAGAAAAGTTTCTCCAACGTAAAGCCTCGTTATTCTGATCTACTTACTTTTGATCAATATGGTTATAATCACGATGATTACGATAATGATGATCATGGTAATGATGATGATGATGATGATGATATACTTCTCTCGTTTTTTTATCCACATCCTCATTATACAAGTACAATACATATATTTAAATGCATAAACACTGAATATAGAAAAATAATAAATATTAATAATAAAATTATATATATTAATATTACAATTTAACCTTTCTTATTTTAATACTTAATGCTTAAATTAATTTAATAAATAATCTTTGGGGGTTCAAAAATTATATAAAATTACTAAAAAGTTCATTTTAATTTATGTATATTATCTTGTTTTTGAAAGCATTTATTTATTTATTTTAAATAATGAGAATAATAATAACTCGTTTTACTATTCGTTTAAGGAAAACAATATGTAATAGATCATTATTGTACAAAATACATGTTCCCAGAGTAATAATTACTTTAATATTTCTATTAAATCGTGAGGATTTTTGTAGCATTTGATATTTTCAACAAGACTAAATATAATTTAAAAATTTTAAACCTAAAATAGTTTTCATCGAGTGTAATAAGATTGTTTAACATTTCATAATAGTTAAAAAGTTCGTTAATAATCGTTTAATTCCTAATCGTCGTTATTTTCGTAGTCCGATGCAACGGTTGAATTAATAATTCATAAATAAATGCATTGAAAAGTGAGGTTTAAGATGCCTTGAGTTCAAATGAAACTATCCACTCGCCAATGACCTAAGCAATGGCGGTCAGCCTAAATAATATACACTCACTATTGAGAAAAAATATAATTTCATTAATTAAGTTTGACTAGAATATAACGCGGATCGATAAAGCCTTGGAATTATAGAGAAAATGAAAAGCGGCTCGCGGAATTAAATGGCAATGGGTAGGATAGCCTAGGCACGAGGGAAGGTTGCGGAATAAAATATCCCTTTACAGGAGAGTAAGGTTTTCATTTAATAAAGTAAAGCCTCGGCCTTTAAGCGCCATTAAATTCGAAGATGGAAAGAATCATAGTTGAATCATCGAATCATTCGATTAATAAGGAAAGGCTGTCGCGTGGCCAGAGGTTCCAGCAATAATATATCGAGGCAGCCGCAAAAGCTTAGCTTGTAAATACTTTCGAGGTCTAGCTGATCATGTACGTATACGGGCTAAGGATGTATGGCTACGATCGGGTCTGCTTGCGCGCGCGCATCCATGAAGTACCTAAGATGCGAGCTGACGCTGCGAAAAAAAAACAAAATCGTTGTCAAGGGAAAAGTGCAGTGAAACCCTCGAGCTATCACTCGCCAATCTCCTTCAAATCCAATTTCCTATACATCAAGCGTATTTATGCTCTTTAATCTTACCCCTCCCTTTTAATCTAAAAATCATCCACCTGTTTTTATACCTTTGCCTTTGTAGCCGCAACCTTTTCGACATTTCCTTATCGATGATCTCATCTTTGTCTTAGCTCAGCTCGATTCATAGAAATATAAAGATAAAACTATACCATATTAAGACTATTCATAAATTAAACGTTATTTATTTTTAAAAAATACACTATTTATTTGAAATAAATCGACTAGAATAAATAGATAAACGTTTAATTTTTGTAATTAACGTAATTAACAGGAAAACATTATTCTTTCTTTTAATAATATAATAGAGATCTTACGAATATTTATAAATAAAAAATTAAATCACAATATTTCTTTTCTTTATTGTCAATGGACGTTAAATGGACGTTAAATGGACGTTAAATGGACGATAAATATAAATATAAATATAAATATAAATATAAATATAAATATAAATATAAATATAAATATAAATATAAATATAAATATAAATATAAATATAAATATGAATATAAATATAAATATGAACACAATTATGAATTTCTAGTAATGATACGACATAAGAAAGAAATGTAAAATATAATTCGCTGAAATATTTATTAATTTTTTATAACTAAACAATTTCATAGTACTAATTTTTTTAATGAATATTATAGACAATTTAAATTAAATAGTTTCACAATATAAGTTATTTTTATGTAGTTATTTTATTATAACTTCTCTGATAAATTATAATTTAGTTTGGCACTTGGAAAAATATATGAAATGATAAGAATACATAAAGTTACGGTCAGCGCAAATAATAACGAAATTCTTTCAAATAGAAATATTGTGATTTATGCATAGAGTAGTCTCTTACAAGAATAAGAACTAAATTATATATATTAAATTTATACTAATATGCATATATATATTTATTTATTATGTTCATACAAGTGAATAAATCCTTATTTATTAAAAGTTGTTATTTTAAAAAATCTCTCAATTATTTATAATTGTAAATAATACAACATTAATTATAATTATTGTAATATTAACTATTTTATATTATGACAAGAAAATTAATATTTTTAAATATAATAACATTCCATGCATTATTACTTTATTATATAAATAAGATAATATAGTTTGGTTAAATAAAATCTATTTTCTAATTAACCATATATTTTTGAGAGAGTTTTAACATTAAAATTTTGAAAATTTTAATGAGACTCGCAGCATTTATTTGTATTATGTATGGATGGTCTATCTACTTTTGTTCCTTTTCATATGAAGAATTTCAATGACTTTATTTATTTTATTACTTTATAATATATATATACATGTACACACATCATCGCCAGGTACGCGCGTACGCACACAAATTTTTATATTTTTAAATATTACATTGAAATATTGTTTAATTATTTTTTCTACGAATAAGTAATTAAATTAAATTAAATTAATAAATATCGTATTAGAATACAAATGAAATATGTGCATTATTAAAATTGTATGCCTGTTTCGCATGTATTAATAATTGTAAAATCGAAACCAAAAGAAAATATTTCTACGAAATCATTTAAAGTTAATTATCAGTATTGATTTAATAAACGTGTTTAAGCAATGAATTATATGAACAATGAAACTAAGCTATTTACGTGGCGTAGCCTTGAAATTATTAATTTTTATATTAGAATGAAATAGTTAAACTATTAATCATCAAAAGATATTTAAAAAAATGTAATCAAACAAAAAAATAGGTAAAAGTAACAGGTAAGACTAAATAATATAAATAATAATGAACTACCTTTCAATGTGATGTTAAAACTCCAGACGCCAGAGTTAGTATTAGTTTGAAAATATTTTAACATTTGAATGTCTCCTATTTCTTAATAAAAAATATCTCAAATACACTGCGTTCGCTCAGATAATTACGTGATACATTAATGTATATAGTAATTATTATTTTTTAAAAAATCTGAAAATTCCAATAAGATATATTATTTTATAGAGGCATAAGTATTACTGTCTGTGAAGAAGAGTATTTTCGAGGGAAATAGTTAAGGAATGACTTTTCGCTTATGTGGGTCAGCAGAATCCTTGACGCCCATAGGAATTGGACTCGTCGATTAGCCCAATTTTCCAAGCTCCAATCACCGAGCTTGATTTCTCTGTTTTTGTCTCCCGCATCTTCATCCTTTCCCGGGTACACTGTAAGTGTTTCGCTTAGCCTTTACTCTCGCTATTCCTGGCGGAATGTACGTCTTCTCTTCTGATGCCTTGGAGGTACTAAAACTACGAATGCCCTATTTGTGGTGCGAAGCGCAGGAGATTAACGCAGAAATCGCAGATACGAAATTAATAGTGCATTACAGATTGCCATCTTCTTCTACAGATCATTAGCATTTATTTAAATCGTTTTAAGTAAGTAGACCTATCATCAATATTCAACAATCCCAAAAAAATGTATATTTGACAAAGTATAAAGCAAAAGTATAATAATAATAGATATGTTCATCCCGTTATAAAGATACCTTATAATTATTAAGAGAAGTTGTAATTGCATAAATTGTTCAATGATTAATTTATACCCTCGTTCTTATATCTAACAATTATGAGGAGCAGCTTTGAGCTATTAATATTTGCTATATTACTGAAATCTAACTACCTTCTTTATATATAAGCTGAGGTATTTTATTTCGCATTTGTTTTCTATATCCACATTGAAGTGAATAATGTACATATTTTACAAAAATAGCTCTACAGAGAATATTGCGAATAAAGGAATATCAAATGAGTGTGACTCCTCAATGGATTTAAACTGAATGTCTAGTGGCGAGGAGAGGCACGTTTATATGAAATTATCCAGCCATTCTACGAAATTCTAGTGCATACTCTACCGATGTATCAGAGCTTTTGAGGGAATGTATAATATATGGCTTTTCCCTTGGCATCGTTTTACGGCGAAACAATGGCTGAACGTAAGTCGGACGGATGCTCTTAATCTATAAAGTGCGTTCTCAGTCATAAACATGGGGGATTTGTGAAAAAAAGTTTTTCTTCATAATTGTACATTTATATATCCACACCTTAAATTAAAATAAATAGGCAAATCGAAAAATAAATAATAATATGTACGTATATTTAGTAATAAGTCGTGAATTTTCATATAATAAAAATATTAATTAATATATATTAAAGCCTTTGATTGCACTAAGCATAAGAACTTCTTTTAAAATTAACATATTTTATAACACTTCAACAGTCGTTTTTTAAAGATAATTAAAAGTGAAATAAGCATTGCAAATATATTACCTTTACAGTTATTTTGTTATTATTTACACAATAAAGATGATTTCTTACTTGATAAGTGCTAAATTTAAACATCAAATATAAACGTTACGATTAGAATCGTGGAAAACGTGAATAAGTAACTAGAACTAGTTTACATTTGATGATATATATTATACGTATACTGTCATGCTAAAAACAATAAATTCTAATACTAAAGTAATACGCTGTGATTCGATAACCAATTTATTCAGGCGACAATCTCTCTCTCTCTCTCTCTCTCTCTCTCTCTCTCTCTCTCTCTGTGTAAGAAAAAGTTCATCTAATTAATTTTCTTAAAATTATTACACATTATTTTAATTTTAAATATAATGTTAAGAACACATTCGATGAATAGATTTAAATATAAAAACTTTAGGTAATTTTCAATCACGATATTCAAAATTATAATTTATAATTATTAGATATTTTCATTATTTGCAATTAAAAACAAGCAGCTCAGGTACAGAAAGATTTATTTTTCTTTACTTTTATAATATTTAAGTTTTAACAAAAATAAAATTTTTTTATAAATATTTAACAAGGTTTCGCATAATTAGTAGGCGATTTTGAATACAATGAAAGTAAGTAGAATGTAATGAAATGTAAGTGGTTTAAAAAGTATTTTAAATAAAGCAATGATATCGTCTACAAGTAAAAAGCCCGAATTAAAATATGTGCCAGATGTTCTTGATATATTTTGAAGATATGAGTCAAGATTATATAAAAAGAGAGGAAATCACTATATCACATAGACATTTGACAAGCTTTAAAGTAAATTAAGAAATATAATAGTTCGTACATGTGTAAGAACAAAAAATCCTATTTCTTAACAAAGCTATATAGTTATATAAATTTTAAAAATAAATATTACAGATATAAATATTTATATTTATATTAGCTATCAAATTATTGTGTGTGTATGGGTGTGTGTGTATAGATTATATTTTTAATAATATTTTACAAACCGTATGTCTTTTCTCTTTCTTAAAAATATAAAATAAAATTTCTTTTCAATCAAGCTTACGCTGTATTACTAATTCCAATCTTTTAGACCAGTAAATAATACTTTTTTTCCATTGCATTAAAGTATAAATTATTAGTAAATAATATTATAATTAGTCATTATTCCTTTCTTCTATAAGATAGAAGCAGGCAATATTAAATATGAAATTTCGTTAAATGTGAAAATAGCATCGGTAGAAAGCGTAATTCGATTGATTTTTCAGTCATAAAATGTAATTTTATAGAATAACAGATTTAAAAAGTTATTTAAAAAAGTTTTAAGTAAAGAAAAAAATGAGAAAGGAATCAATGAAATAATGAAAAGAAGTTTGTCAGTAAGATAAAATCAAAAGATGAAAGAAGGAAAATTTTAATGTTATAGTTCTGAGATAGGGGGAGCCATATTCCTCCAGGTCTACCTTTATGTGATAAATGTTCACGTCGCGTGTACGATTAAATGAATAACAGACAGTGATTATTGGCTCCGCATTATTAAAAATAGAATGTACTTATGTGTTAATGGGTTACTGAAATGTGACTATTAATAAAATATAATGAATCTGGAGAATCGGGGAAAGACGTCGACTCGGGGATGAAGCGAGGATGAAGCGGGAAGGAATGAAAGTTTGGCTCGAGTTACGTATCAGGTCAGGTATGGCCCTGATTCGGCCCTCTCGGGATTGTTCTCGGGAACAACAATTTAGCATTTCATGTTATTGAATAAAGAAACCAAAATAATTTGAGCGGTGCTCGAAGCGGTGCGGGCATAAAAACACAAAAACAAATAAAAAAGGGGGCACAACAAAGGGAATCTCGCGAGACTCGGGAAGTCGGGAAGTATAAGAACGAAAGCCGGGTATAAAGGCCGTCGTCGGGTTGCCGCCGTGGCTGGCACCCTTCGGTAGCCCGACGTCGCTTAAAGCTGAATCCGGTTAATTCGCACCGACGACAAGGAATGGGCGAACGCTCCACAAGGTTAAGAAAATCAATATAAGAAAGCGGCGGCTGAGTGGCGATTCGGCTCGGTTGGCGTTCCGCCAAAGGTGTGCGACCTCACTCCCTTAACAAGGGAAGATCAGCCGAGACTTGTGCCATCCTCGAATTCATGGCATATTTACATGAACGCTTCGAGCTCGCCATCGGCATTCAATGTGAGAATGTGCCGGATTCCAATCCTTCCTCCATTTTCAGCTTTCCAATAGCTGAGAGTCCCTGCTCTACTCATCAACTACTGACCTTTTCCCCAAACGTTTATTATATTTCTTACTTTCTCGAGCTTGCGACCCGAAGCTTTGCACAATCGCTCTTCTGCCGAGCACTGCCTTCCTTTCTAATTATCTAAGTTTAAACTTTATTTTTTACATTTTTATATTTTTACTTACCTACCGGTCTTTTTGCGATAAAGTACATCTACATTCCTTCTATAACTTCTCCCTTTTTGCCTTCGTCGATATTATTCAATTAATAATAATATCTGTAATTTAATTAAACGATCATGAAACTCTGCGTTCGAATAATTTTCAAATATACCATAAATTTTTTCTTTATTATACAAAATCTCTGTGGATTTTTGCATCCACTTTCCACCTACGCTATAAAATATTTCTACAATGTATATACTCGTTTCAGGATATACTCCTTTTAAGAGCTGGTTATTGATCATTAAATATTCGGGTAGAAACATATAATTATAATTAATTCGTGAATTATTCTTAAAAGAAAATCTTGAATTATATTGTAAAAAATTTGTAATGGAAGAAGTAAGCAGGATCGATTAATTGAGTACTACTAAAATCTGTACATATTTTCATAGCTTACAATTAATGATTTGGCAATTATTCCTTCTCCTACAAATATACTCACATACATTGATTTATATGTAGATTAATAACGAATAACCCGAATAAATAAAAAATATATATTCTAAAATACATATTGAAAATTGCTTTCACCTGATAAAGTATCGAATAACCAACTATTTTTAAGAAAAAATTGGGGATTGATATATTTTTTCGAAAATCTAAAATATTTATAAATATATTGTATAATTAATAGTGAGAACATCTCTAATTACTTATGTACAATAAATATCTTGTTTTTATCTGATGGGATTACAATCGAAAGTCCGTAGTAGATTGTTTTTTTAATTTCATTTAATAAGGTTTCAATCTTAGCGACTAATTTTGGCCAAATCGTTAAATAGACTTTATGCGGAAGGAATGCTACGATCATTATTAAAAAATTTATTCAGTATTGATTCCTGTCCTCAGTCTCCAACACTTCCTCTTACTTTTCCTTTTGCTCTAGTTTACTCGAGCCTCAGAGAACACTGTTTAATGATTTGCTCCGAATGAAAATCTCTCAGGTCTAGTAATTTACTATAATTGTATTTCTATTTTGGAGAAAATTATATGCAGATTTTCACGACAAGTAGTCTCGACGCTCAAATTACCTATTAAGGCCAAGACTTCTCATTTCCATGCTGGTTCACTTTTGCACTTAGCTCTGCATCATACACGGAGTTCGACATTCAAAGCGTAAACCGCTGCGTATTCTCTTCCCAATTTTATCTAGCGTTAAATTGAACCAAAGCCTAGGTGTACTCGGGGAGGCTGGATACCAAGCAGGTCAAGTACCAACCAGCGTGGTAGAAAATATTCATTTTCGTCCCTGAATTGAAATTACAGGACAAGAATATAGTTTTCCTAATTTGTTTACAGGCATAAGACTTTTCATCATATTTTCATGTTTACGATTTGAAAAACTTCAAGTACAATTTCTGTACAAAATTTTCTGTCCATCTGATAAATTCTTTTTCAGAAGTTCATAAAAATTAATGTTCTCATTTAATTGATACTGTCTATTATTAAAGTAATTTAATAGATTCAAAGAACAATGCTTTAAGATACTTGCGCCATTACAAAAGCGCATTCCGATTTCGAAAATAATTTTCTACTCATTATAATAATAGTTTGGATAATATTGTATCAATTTTACGTGTAGATTAGATGTGTATGTGGTGCGCTCATGTATGCTTCAAATTTCTTTTTATATATATATATATATTTACACATTTAATGGCTAATGAATTTGAGAAGCATATTTAGAAATTATTATCATTCGTCACTTTTGTAATAAATAAATGTTTTTCTTATAATAAATTAATATAAAAAATTTGAAATGTGTTATATTCATATATATTTCAAATGGAGAAGAAACCAAAAATAGAAAAAATACGTTAGAAGTATATAATGTTAAGCGTATAAATATATCATTAAAATGAGTTGTTTAATTTAAAGTTTTTACTGGCCTTAATGGAAACTTCTTAAATCAATAATACAAAATTATTTTTAGCACAATTAATAAAGTTAAATTAATTGTCTTAATTAAATTGTTATTTAAGTCTTACCATAATTGATCATAATTTTTTGATATCAGATAAATCTTAATAACACCGAAAAATTAAATCTTGAGAGAATGTTATGAAATAACTAAATAAAATAAATATACATTATTGTGTGTGTGTGTGTGTGTGTATGTATGTATGTATGTATGTATGTATATATTGGCTTAGTAATATTAAAATGATAAGGCCATTATATTAATTCAAGAGATCTACAATAAGTAAGTTGTAAAGCTGACACAGCAAATAAAACGAGTTTTCTCGATGAAGATACCCTTCTAACTTCGGTTTTCCTAAGAAAGCCCATTCGTTTTACCCTAAAGTTCTATCTCATGGTATCCATGTAACAAAAAAATAAATTATTCCTTATTTGAAGCACAAGCAATAAATTTTCGAGCTTGAAAAGTAAAAAATGTCGGGCGACGGTAATCAAAATTCGGTTACAATTTTTCATAAAACTCACTCTAGCGAAATTATAAATTTAAACAAGTGATGATATATAACACCACATTTGCAATTAGATTCAAAAACGCAAACGACACATAAACAGTGAGCGCATATTTATCTGATGCGCGCGCGCGTGTGTGTATATGGATCGTAAGGAGGATGGCTATTCGCCTGACGATAAATTCAGGCAAACTCGGGTTCAACATATTGATTCGATTTTTATTACAACAACGGCAGTATTAAGAATGGGAGGTTAGTGCCCTTGTTAGTACATCAGCTTAATTACAGTTATACGTAAGACAGTGTCGTATGTATTCCAATTTTCAATTACTTTGCGATTTTAGATTGTTACCCACTAATCTATATATTTACATACACGCATATATACATGTTCTACTATTTAAATGAATGTCCATTAGGATGATGGTGTTTTAAATACCAACAACTGTTCGTTTCGCATACTGGTTTTATCCAGTTACAACCAGATTCAAACGTTAAAGTTCATCACGTGCTAACTGAATGAATCCCATGTAATTATGAGATTCCAATTTAAAAAATTCTTTTACGTATTTGAAATAGAAATATACTGACTTTACTTAACACTATCCTATAATATATTTACATTAAAAATAATGAGAGATTTATACGAAAGTAAGTAAAATATATATATATATCTGTCTAATTAAAAAATGCTTATCAACTCAATTTAATAACATAGTTTTAACAATGTCTATTTCAGCAATTGATACTTACATTACAGATTAACATTAATTATTAATTTTTTCATATAGAGAACGTAAATAATTAAGATCGTTAGATAAAAATTACATTTTTCTTTGCCATCTGGATACTGGCAGTCAAATAAATAAAATATTTAATTCTATCTACGATTCAATATTCCTTGTCTCTGTATTATTCCAGAGTACATATTGAATTAATTAAAATTTATTTATAATATTATATGAAATTTATTATAAATAAACTAATATTTGAAATAACAGTATTAATAGTTAACACAATTACAACATCGATAAGTTTATATGCAATTAAATTTAATTGTATAATGATAAAATTTCTATTTTTCAGATAATAATTAAACAAATAGATTTATAAAAATATATCATTTTTTATAACAATTTATACATTTATATATTGTTCAATTTTAGAAGAATAATAAACTAGCGTAGCAAGAGATTTGTTATAGGATCACAATATAATTGCAAATGCAGCATATATTTTATTAATAATTCAGCATCACGTGATACATGTTACTAATACTTAGTTACTTAACTATAAATGGCTTTTATTTTAGTGATTCCCAAATACTGCTTTATTTAGAGCTAATGCCTAGAAATTAAACATTATTATATTAATAGACATGATATATTTAGTAACTTTTGTCATTCCAGCAATGAAAGTTTCTTTAAATTATGTTTTAATGACTTAAATAATAATATCTTTGAGAATGATTATTTCAAAAATAATGGCCTTGAATAGTAAATAAAAAATAAAGTAAGAAATAATTGTAGTTGAAATAGATAAAGATAAAATAAAGAAAGTAATTAAATTTAAAAGAAATAAAATAAATAATCTTGAACTGTTATACAAAATGTAAAGCGATTTTGAAGAAAAAACCTTATAACAGACTAAAAAATCGAAGTAATTATTAAATGTTTAAATCTACTATATTTATGCAATAAAAATAAAGTTATGTCATTTAATACATAGAGACATAAGTGCACACATGCATCCGTGTTGTTTGTTATATTGTTTATTGTGTTTGTTATATACGTTTATTATTATATTAGTATATTAACCAACTATATATTTATATAACAATCGATTTAATTGTTTATGCGTCTGAGTGTTGCGAAAAGGAAACGAATTTATTCTTGTGCATACTTATAGAAATTCAAAGCATGTGCTTACACGTATAGTACACGTTCATACGGAACGAGAAAGAGGGGCGCGGAAGAGAGGGAGAGGGAGAGAGAGTGAGGGGGGAGCGGAAAAGATTCCTTGAAAAGTCAAGCTTTACGTCTGTACTTCATTATAGATATGTTGGGATACCCACATTAGCAACACGGTGCCACTTATCGAATTAAATGGCAACATAATAGTATGGTAGCCTAATGGGTACGACCTTAGATGATAAATTTACGATTGACGCTGCAGAGCTGTGACGACTTTAAAAATGTCATAACAGGCATAAATCATTTGTATGTCTTTTTTTTTCTACCTTTTCCTCATATTTCATACGTTGTTAATATTCATTTTTTGATTAGTTGAATGCACATCCGTAAAAAGAATCGAAAATTTTTCAACATAAAATATTAATATAAATTTAGTGAATATAACTTCATTAAACACTAACCAATTCATGATACATTACAAAAGGTGGATTATTGTAAAAATTAAATAATTAAAATTTTATTCTTGATCTACAAAATTATGCTTTTCATTGGCTAATATTATTTGTTAAAAAATAAAATGGTATTTTAATAATAAAATAAAACCATTTTCAAATACTGTAATGTTATTCAATACATTCAAGCAAATTTCAAAAACTCTTGTTACGTATTATTAGTTAATTACTACTCGAAATTATTAATTAATTAAAATAATAAAAATTTGAAAATCATTAATCTAAATTATTATTTTTATATGTTATTAAAATGTTTTTGTGTACTTTAATGTAGAGAATCGATACTAAATTACGTTGACGTTTTTTTTGTTAACGAAACAACATTGAACTCAACTTCTTTTAATGATCATCAGACTTTCTTGAGCCTTTAAAATCTAATTTATGTAATATTTAGCAATTCATTAAAAATATAGATTTTGTTTAGAATTATTAAATTACGCTTCTCTGAAAGTGCTTTTTAAATTTTAAAATATTGTAAGAATATTGAAATTATATAAACAAAAGAACAAATCGTATACGACTGATTCAAAAATTTAGATTGCTTACACTCATTAATAGAATATGTTTGCTTTATTATATGACATATAGTATATGATATATATATATATTATTCAGAAACAAGTATTTTAATTAACTGGTTCATACAAATCTAATACAAATATAAATATATATAAATCTAATATAAATATAAATATATATAAATCCAATATAATTATAAAGATATATTAATCTAATATAAGGATAGATTGCTCAAAAAAGAGATATACAATATGAATTGTATGTAAATTATATTAGTAATTATAATTTCTTGATATCTTTGTGTTGATTAAACTTAAGTAAGACATAGAATAAATATGTCAGAGATAAATTAAAAGATACTAAGTTTTTAAGAACTATATAATTATTGTGTGGATTATTTTTCTTTTGAGTTATGTACGAAAAGTCACAGTAAAATTGATCCAGTATAGAATAGATTTATCCACGTATAATAACTGTACTTTTTTATGTATAATATGAAAATGATTAAGTAAATGAATTATTTTCTCTGATACTTGTAAGGAAATTAGTCAGCAATTATATTATAAATATTATAAATATATATATAAATATTATAATAAATATTATAATTATTATATAATTATAATATAATTATTATTATAATTATAAAATATTATAATAAATATAATAAATATTATAAATATTATAAATTATATATAAATATTATAAATAATCTTGTATTAAACGTTTATTTAGCATAGTATTTCGTATAATATGAACTGTAATGTACGCTTAATGTAAAAAAATTTTTTATTGTGATACAGCTTATAGCTGATCCATATCCAGTAATAATAAAATCCATATGGTACTTTTATATCCTTATCGTTTAATAAAAAAAACTTATGGGCGAAGCAGGATAAAAAGAGATGATTATTATTGTTGGTTCGATGTAAATTACATCTATAAATTTTGAAAATATCTTTCATCCAGTCCAATCGATAATTAGGGAAGCTGTCGAAATTAACTATTGAGTGAAAGCGCTCACTAAATATATACAAAAGTACAATAAAAAAAAAAAAAAATGGCGGCGAAAATAAGAAAGACTAAAAGACAAATATAGAGCGAAACAAAAGCTTAAAGGAAACAGGTCCAACTATTGCTTATACAGTTTTCCTTTATCGATGAAATCCATGTTTTATTTTTCAAAACATTCTATAGGTCTTTTATGTATAAGTAAATATAAATTCTGTTATCTAAGTGTATTAAAACAGTAAATTCTTTATTTGCATATGGATTTAAGAGTATATTTACTTGTGTATAAATGTGACGTCCGACGTCGGACAAAACATTCAAATGATAATTAATAGAAACTTCGTAAACAACTGAATTGACATGAAATATTATAAATCGAAGCGTATACTTGAACGCCACCTTGTATACATGTCTATAGTTTTAAAAACGTTTACACGTGTGTTTCTACATAACATTCATTGAAGATATCAATGATACATTTCTCACTAATTTAAAATATATTATTCATGTCAGTTGCAACTAAATATAAGAATTTTTTAATTTTAATTCTTTTTAATAACTTTACACATCACCTAATTTCATTGCAATTGATTAATTTTATTATCATCATGTTGGGTCCATGTTTGAATAACTAAAGTTAATTGACTAATAAATAAGGTTTATATTTCTAAATTTGAGTTTGATAATGATGGAATGATATATTTTGCTATTAAAACAATAAGAATTTAACTTTAATATAAAGTCTTTTTTTAATGTACATACACTTAATGGTATTACTTATAGGTATTACTTATTATTATACTTATTGGTACAAATTAATGGATATTAATAAAAAAAAACTTGCTAAAAATTGTAGTAATAAAAAAGAGAAAGGAAGATGAATTATAATCAAGAATCACGATTAAATTTGGATAAAGTCATTTCATACAACTAAAATTATATAAATAAATACAATAAGTAAAAATAAGAATTTAAAATATTCAATATTGCTGTAAAAATCATTAGACATACTTATAATTACGTGCTATTACATACATCGAACATATAGTTAAGATATATATACTATAAAAATTTATTAGATTCTTTTTTTAATTAAAAATTTATAAACTTTATGGATATTTATTATTGTACATGTAATAATAACGTCAATTAATAATGTGTCTATGAATTTTGACGATTTCTTCTATTATGATTCAAAGAAAATATACTTATTGAACGATTTATAATTGCCGTCTTCTAAGAATTATTTGAAATTCTTTAAAACTTTGCTTAACCTCCTGTATCCTGCATAAGCTGTTTTTCGGAGAAGGTATTTGTGCGTTTCGTATCCGTCTAAATTCATTACTATACATAATCTGCCAGAATACGTATTTTCAATATAGATTAGGCAAATTAGTTTCCATTAAAAATTTTTTTTTTGTAAATAATACTTTCTTTGAAATCAATGAGGACATTTTCATTATACGCTTAAAAGAGATTATCGTTTTTTCATTTGTGGTTCCGAAATTATCAACATTTTGTACAATTGTGATTCTCGTAGTGGTATGGTTTTAAAAAAATGTAATATGGTTTTTTTTTTAATACAATGGACGTGTTATAATTTTATTTTCTTTGTTCAAAAGCTCGTAAATATCGATTGTAAACAATTTTATATACATTGAATATTGTAAAATTACGCAGAAAATAAATCTGATTTGAAATCAATATTGTTGATCATATTATTATATTATTATTTCGCTATTATCATATAATCATATTATTATTTCGCTAATTATGTATTAGACACAATTGTGATTGCAATTATTTTACCATAAAATGCAATTAAATATAACAATTGGATGATAGAAAATAAAATAGTTCGTAGTTCAAATTTTAATGCTAAGTATTTAAGTTTCTATTATAAGGTATAGTGGATGGCTCATTTCATTTTATAATTTTCAAAGAAATATAAACTTTAACTACACACGAAAAATTATTTGAAAATTTTATTTCATTGGATAATAATTTTCTTGATGGAAACACAGGCATTTAAAATGTTTACTATTCATTATCTGACAATATATTTGTTATTATACCATATACTATATATATATATATATATACATACATAATATGTAAAAATAAATCTTAAAAATATTAATCAAAATTTTCAGGTTTTTATTGTTGTACTTTTATTGATTAAAAGTAAAATAAACATTCTAACTCATTCATATTTGTTTTACATAACGAATATTTGAGTTTTTATCTATATCTATAACTAGCAATATATTTGTTAAAAATCAAAGAATATATTTTTATTTATTGCTAAATTCTAAACGTATATCATAAAAAAATGAACTGTATCCTTTATAGTTGCTAAGATTTAAGAAATTATTTACATAAATAATTTAATAGAACTGTTTTTTACTTGTTTATTTTTATTATTCTATTAAAATTATAATTTTAAAGTTTACGTAAATTTTATTGTATATAATAATTTTAATTTATACAAAAAATACTTGTAAATCTCGTATATAATTAATTTTTTATTTTATTCAAGTTTGTAAGAAAACTTTATTTTATAAATTACTATAATTGATATCATTATAAGTGGTTTTCTCGTTATTATTTGTTCCGAATATTTTTTGATTTTTGGACAAATCATTTTGTCATTTTAAGACGCACTTATCATGAGGAATTCTTTTATAACCTAATTACTTGTGTATTTTTGATAAAAATTAGTTAAACATAAGATAGTTCGATTTCATGAAATATCATATTGAACTATTTAAATTTCTTACGAGTTAACTTCTCAACTAGTTGATCAATTAATAATAATATATTTAAATAATATCAAATTTTTCAAATTTGAATTGTAGAAATTTAGAAACTGAATTGACATAAAAAAGGTACTGTTTTTATTATTTATTCATTTATTTTTTTTTTTTTAATATTGATTATATATATAATAAAATTTAGCATCGTCAAGTTATATTTATGTTTTAATATTTAACGTCCTTGCAATAATTTCTTCGCTTATTTGGTTATTGTTATAAATTCTAATCAATTATTTCTGATAATGATATAGTTTAAGAAGTTTCTTGAAATTTGAAAGGATAATAATTACGATTTCATTTTATTTTGTTAAAAATTAGAGTTTGCAATAAAATTATACAGCTAATAATAAGGTTTTTTTAGATACATAATGAAGGTGATTTATTATTTAATACAGATTAAAATGAATCGTCATATTGATCGTTATAAATATAGACCGAACGCATTTGAATACTCAAATAAATTTTATATAAATTTCAAATATTTGCTCCATATTTGAATTTTCATGAAACTAAGTTTTATTTTAAAAATAGTAGTACATAATATCAGGAATTCATTTCTTTGATTTGAAACTGTGGTCATTTAATCTGTCAATATATTGTGCGGATTTTCACTGCTTTATATATTTAATAATGTTAATTAACCTATTACAGTTTGGTGATGTACGTTCTGAAACGTATTTGTAGCTTACTTTTACTGCTAAGTGTATTAAATATTTTATTTCTTACAGATGCTACATCTACGTTCATAGAATTATACATTATTTTTCAATTAAAAAGGCATAAGTAAAATAACCAATTACTTAACAATTTATAAAGTATAATATGTATCTAATAATCCGGTGACCGATAATAGATCTGATATATTTTATTCCATTTATAATGTTTGCATAATTGCATAATTGCATTGCAATAATTTCTGAATATTATTAAAATTAAAAAGAAAAATAAATGATCAAATTTTATATTTAGACTATGAATTATTTTTTCAATCAATTAATTCTAAGATATTGATTACACACTTTTTGTATTTAATTCCAAATTCTTTATTCTTACATTTTAATTCAGAAACCTTTTAGTTTTTTATGTCTTAGCATTATAAATTTACTAATATTTATTTATTGTATGAAAACTTAAATGAACTAATATAATCACTGATGACTATAATGACTCATTATATTTAAATACTTAATATATATATAACTGTTTTAAAATTCATAAATATATGAAAATAACTTCAAATGTGTATATAATTTATTTAAAAAAAATTTCATCTTTTTAAAAAAAGTGAGAGTGTGAGAGAAAAAATTAGACATATTCTATACGAGTCCGATGCAGTTATTACGCAACATAATATTTTTATAATTATTTTATTTTATCAGTTTAAATATTATTGATAAAAAGTATTATTTTTTTTTTTAATCTGTATATGATAATTGAAAATATTGTCTGTATGCCATTTATTTATATTAAACAAATATTTTCTATATGAATAATAGCAATGATATAGTATATCATTCATTTTTTTGAAATTTGATGTAATCACTAAAGCAGATTAATACTGAAGATAATTAAATTAGAGAAATACAATTAATTTGATCGAATGCGTTCATAAAAGTGTGTTTAAGACAATTAATTTGTAAATTAATTTAAATAAATTGTTAATTTGAAAATATTGAGTTTATATTTTATATTTGACTTTAGTGCAAATATATGAAGTATTATAGTATTTATTAAATTATTATAATTATAATAAATAACTTATTTAAAATTTTGAATTACCTAAATTAAGAACTATTATTTATGATCTTTAATACTAACAAATTATACTTACACATTAATTTCCCTACAATAGCATACCTATTATATTCATGTAGAAAAAAGGTGTTTTATAATGTTAGTGAATCTGACATTGGTTGATTATATAAAGAAGGTAAAATATGAAAAAGAATACGATGGCATATTTCAGTGGCTTAAATGATACATTCATTTTATGTAAAAAATTTATGTATGAAGAATGTCATTAATATAGAATTTAGATAAAAATCATTAATAAAATAATTAATTTTTTCTATTTACTTATTTTGAAATGTTATTCATTACTTTTAACATCTCAGAATCACAGGAATACTAATATATAACTCACTTTCAATAAGACTAAAAAGAAGGATATACATAAAAAATACAATATACTACTAAAAAATACATTTTATCATTAATTATTATTAATACGTTATGTTGTTCTAAGAGTTAAAAAAATTTTAGACGATTTTTTACTATTTTAGCATAACGTTTAGTCAATAATCTCTAAAAAATAAACAATTTATTTCCCCATACAAATATTTTATTAAGAAAAGTATTTTATTGAATTTGTTTAAGATTAGTGATGAGAAAATTAGTAAAATATTTTACTTTGAAATCATGAAATATAAAGTAAGTAAATATAAGGTCAGATGAAGGACGAAATAGATACGAACGCATTAAACGAAAAATTTATTGGAAGTATAATTGAAGAAGTTATCAATAGTTAGATATATCAATAATAGTAGAACGATTCTAACACGTATATTAAAAATTAGTATAAATCTTTGGACATTACTTGGATAAATTATAAGTAAAATATTTATGAAGTAAAGATTGTATTTACCCAAATTTGAGAGAGTAACAACAAGTTTTTAAAGAAAATAAGAGAATCAATATTTAAAGCACAGCATGTTATAAATGCTGTTATGCTTTTCTTTGTATAAATTCTAAATTCCAATATTCTAGTAACTGTTGGAATAATTATTCTAAAAAGAAAATGTAGTAATCTTGAATTATTAGTATTCGTTATTGGTATAGAGGCAATACTTTTTCAGAGATGGCGTGTGTCTGCTTGACTTTTATCGCCTTTAAAATTTATTTTGGGCAAGTGCGGTCAAAACAGCGAGCCCTTGATATACATATACAATGTTGATATACAAGAGCAACAGCCTCGTCGTAGGCCGCAAAAATTAATTAAATTCTCAGTGTGGGTGGAAAAAGCCGTACTGGGGCCGGGGTGAGATTATTAGCCCGGCAGTTCGGAGCATCGGCGGGATGCATGGCAATTTGACTAAACAGCCAGCAACTAAACGCCCAACTACTAATCATGACGTATCTCCCCTACCGCCCCCTCCCCTGAGTCCGTGACCGTTTCAACATAGAGAGGATAGTTTGTCAAATAATTTTACTTAAAGATAAACATGATATCACTGAGACGATGAGGAAGAGGAAGTCCGTTTTTTCATTAATATTTTCGTTCATACAACGACGGTCCTCCATTGGATTATCCGTGTAATAGAGTCTATATACTTTCAGCTTTTCTCCTCGACAGGTAGACTATGCCCTCTTTTTCTCTCAACGCAATTAATCATCTCATCAATTTATAAACACTAGTTCTTGAAAGACACTTTCTTTCAAATCCTCAACAGATCCCAAGAAGCTTTCGCTCTGGGATCGGTGAATTTTAAATAAGTATTACTTAAACAAAATTAAACTTCGTTCATTTCAACATTTACAAAGCATTGAATCTCACTGAATTTAAGAATAGAGTACTTTTCAAGTATTGAGGAAAAAGTTTAACCTGAATCACGGGTAGATAATAAAAGGCAACATTTATTCTTAAGAGAAAATTAATGAAAAAAAGGCTGCTTTTTTTTTAAGTATTTGCTTCTGCAGATAGTCATCTGCAGTTAGAGTTAGATTGTAGTTAGTCAACTACAATCCAAAATATCTCCTACGTATCAGAATTATTTGATATACTTCACAAAATGTTATAAATAAATGATCGAGGATTGAATCTTGGAAATGGGAGTGAAATAATTTGCATCCCTGAGAGCTTTAACTCGCGATAATAGCACTTTAAAATCACTCGTTATGTAGGTGGTGTGTAAATATTTAGAATACAGATAATTTTCATGTAAAAAGTATTGGGTAAGCAAGTGCTCCGTGAGTTATTCTAGAAAAATAATGCAAAAAGTGCATTAGCGATGGTAAATCGACAATATAAACATAAGCCGTCCGATAATCAATCCGATTCAAGGTCCTTACGAGCTCACACGGGCAAACATTGGCCTCGGTGAAGCGCGGTCGGCAAAGCTATGGCTTTGATCGGGAGCATTTTTCCAGGGGGCGGGAGGGGATGGCGGTATCGGATTGGGCTCCAGCGGGATGTGCTACGTAAACAAATGGGAGGATGATATACTTGCCTAAGCCCTCGACGATCTGGCCCTTCTTGACCGGCAGCAGTGGGATAGCCCCGGAGTTGCTCATCTCCGCGCCCTGATTCCCGTCGCCGAGAACGCTGTAACCACTGGCACTAGCACTCGCGGCGAGACTTTTTAATACAGAGGCTTACGCGAGTCCTTCTTCGGATCCGGTCAGTGAGGAGCTGCCGATAAGCTGCTGAGCGACGAGTTTGAGAGCCCGGGGAGCATTTTCCCGCGCCGCTGCCGCACGCAGCATCGAAATTACCAATGTCCGATTTGCGGAAGGCGGGGCAGGGGCTGTGAGAGCCTGATTCGAGCCTCCGTTAATCGACTCGCCGATTGAACGGAAGAGTCGGAAATCTCTGGCTCGATGTCCTGATGCGCTCTCGGCTCTCTTGTCTCTCGGCTCTCGGCTCTCAGCTATCGGCTATCGGCTGAATCTTCAGGGGCAAGGTACAAACGAGGGACGAGAGGGTACTCACTCTCCTTCTCGGCCGTAGAATTATTATTTTTCTCTGTATTTAATTCGCCGGCCCGGAACATCCGACGAGCTGAGCTCCAATTACCATTTTTTAATACGAGCGAACTTGGAATTACGGACGATCGATCGTCATTGGTAATTGCAATTATTTTCTAATTCGCCTTCGCCGTTATCTCAGCCGATTTAGCTACGTTTTGTTGGTTTCCTAATTTTCTGACGCCTTTCTGTCCGTTCCAACTTGCTGAAAGCCTGTTTATTTATTTATTTATCTTTTTTTTTTATTGGTTGTTGTAAATAATTAAAATGTAAATGTAATTTTTGGCCTTGTATTTCTTAAATTACACGTATCCAGCAAACATTACATTTAATTCAAAGTTTCACTTCTACAGATCTTTTTTATTTCCTAAGCGATTTTTAATTTTGTGCGAATTCTAACTGGCTTTCGTATTATGTTCATGTTATAAAATATTAATTTAGTAATTGGTACGAATAATCTAGTTACAATAACTGACTAGTCGTAGCCTTGAGAAGGAATGTCGATTAAATCAATTAGTAGGTATAGGAAAATTTTGGAAAAGCAGCGATTTATTTTAATATTTGCTAATTGGAAAATTTTACTTTATTTAAACTAGTGAATTGAAGGTTATCGATATCGAATACTCTCAATAATAATAATAATAATAATAATAATAATAATAATAATAATAATAATAATAATAATAATAATAATAATAATAGTATTAGTTAGTCGAAGACTTATAGTCCTCTTGCATATTTCCTATTCGACACATGTAAATATTTAATTGAATGACTTTAATGCGAAGACTTAATAGGCTAAAAAATGTGAATATTTTACTGTTAGCCGTACTGATTAAATATTTGTATTAAGCGAGGCAATATAGGTGTGGTCAATACGCGTATCTTTACTCAACAACGGAAATTATAAAGTTTTTGATAACCGATTGTTTGACAATGATAACGCAATTGCTTCACTTTTCTTTATTTGTCTAAAAGAGATTATTGCTATAACTGGGAGGAAGCTTAGTATCGGACTGATACTATAAGCGAATCTTTATCGAGATTATTGCAATTATGCACGAAATTCATCCACGAGATGTAATGTAAATAATACTTATAATTCGTAAAATGTTTAGATAGTAAATGTTGGCGCTGCAGAAAACTGTTACTATTTACGTGACTATTTGCGTGACGGCTAAATAATCAATAAGGCCGAATAATTAAGTTTCGAGTAAATATTTTGAATGAAAAATGTCCCAGCCGATAAGGGGTGTAATTAATGTTTGCGCGGGCGCACGTATGCACGTGCATTGAATAGGAAATTCTGCGTACACAGGCGTAGAAAAGAGCTGATGAAATGAATTGGAAGGTCAATACACTTAGAGAATACAGAATAGCCGTAGTTAAGATCGCATAATTAGCGTGAAAGCGATCGTTAGGATAAGCTTGATGACAAGCTCGTGGAAGAAATTTCGGAAGTAGTTGACTAGGAAGCCTCGGAATTTCGAGAATGAAAGCTGCGTGACGTGCTCTGGGCAACGACTGATAAAATACGCGGTTCCACGGCTCCACCGCTCCACGGGCTCTGATAATAAATAAGCGTGTTCGCGTGTACGCGAGGGAAATGAAAAGAAAAAAGTCCGGAGTTCGGGAGGGGGAGGGGGTGGGGGAAATGGTAAATCGATGAGCAGTATTGCGAGGAAAGGCGACGGGACGGAGATCGGGAGAGGTCGGGTAAGGCAGGTACCGTTCTCTGCTTCTTTACGCCTACCGAGTACTTCGCTTCTCTTGAATTGTTTATGTTGGGATTGGGAGTGGAGGCTAGTCGCGCAGATTATATTAAAGCTCTCTGTTCATTGATTTTTTTTCTTTTTCTGTATTTTTTTTTAATTTTTTTTTTTTTTATCAAGACACAGCCCTGCACTACTATTAAATACCTAATTAATTGAGCGAACAAAAAACAAACAAAAATGAATAAGAAAAAAAAAATAAATAAATAAAATAAAAACAGAAATTACAATATAATGGAAGAGGGAGAGGGAGAGGAGGGATTGTTGGGTTAGAGCAGTGACTCTGATCAGCGTTGTATCTCGCAAAGTTTTTAGAAAGAAGAGAACGACTAACAGAGCTAAGTTAGGCTGAGAGACTTGAAGGGAACGTACACTTGACCAACGAAATGGAGAATCTAGGCAAGGCAATCTAGGCGGTCTTTGCAAATCGTCGTCAAGAAGAGATTCGAGACACTCCGAAGAGGACCAAAAAGTGGTAGAGAGCCGGACTAATCGGGCGATATTTAATCTAGAGTCACTGTCTGAAGTCGATGTGGTCTAGGCGCGCGCGGCCATGTTCCGGTGCGGCACGTCAACAAGTGTCTCCTCTTTGTCCAGGGCGGAACCGCGTCGTCACGAGCGCGAGCTTGACTTGACCGGCGGGACAGAGCCAAGGCAAACAAGTGCTTTAGATCGTTCTGCCGCCCAGGCACCGACGCGCACGCCGCTCTCTCTCTATCTCTCTCGGTCTCTCACTCCCTCTCCAAGTGCCTCCCTCTTAGTCGTGCGCTCACCTGTGCCGACGGGGGGTTGAGCTCCCACCGATACCGCCCTGACGGAGAGTCGCGCCGGCGTTACATCTCCTCCGGCCTTCCCTCTCGTGCCCTCCCCCGCGCACACGCACGGTGGTCCCATGCCCCCACCGCCGCTACTGCCGTCCACCACCACCTTCGTCGCCACCTCTACGCCGCGAGCAAGAGGTTCGAGGAAGCCCTCGCGTCTGCTACCTTCGTACTACCGAGACACCTCAAAGAGCGCAGGGGGGGAGGTAAGAAGTAGCCTGTGTAAGCACGTGTGAGAAGTCGTGCGTTGCGTTTGTGCGCGGGAGTCCGCGTATCCACGAAGCCGCCCGACATCTACGTCGACATGTACTTACCTCCACACTTCGATCACGCGCTTACCTGGTCTACCTTAAACCATATCCAGGGCTCGAGCGATAATTTTATAATCCATGTTCGCGAGCCTCCTCCTAACGGCATCTCAGGGTCACCGCTGGCTACGGGCTACGGGCTACGGCAGCCTTCTCCTCCTCCTCCTCCTCCTCCTCCTTCTCTTCCTATTCTTACTCCTACTCCTACTCCTACTCCTAATCCATCTACTCCGCATCTCGTCCTTCGGAAGTCAAGAAGCAAAGGATTTTCACGACTACTGCGACACTGCTTTCGGATTTGAACTCTGGCGTCGACCGCCGCTCTTGTCTAGAGTTTCGGGTTACCTCAGACCCTTCCACACTAACTTACTTTTACTGTGAAAGCGATCTTCCCTTAAAATCAATACTCCCGCAAGCCCTTACACCCCCACCCATCCCATACACCTGGAGCGCAAACGAAAATACAACTCATAACAGTGTTTCTTTAAGCTCGGTCAATCTACGTAATAAATATTCATCCGCAGCTTTATAAGAGATTCCTTTTCAAGCTCAGCTACGGCTACGATCCCCATTATTTCATCGATTTACAATCATTCTTATCATTAAGCTCAGCAATATTCATAAAGCTCTACATACCTTTAATGCTAAACTATGACTAAGTAATAGGCCAAGTTATATAACGAATTACGACTACGTTACACGTCAAGAGAACTCCTCCAGACCCTATAAACAGTAGATTCCTTAACCAATTTTATTTTTAAGTTTGAAAGACTTCCCCCCCCCCTACTACTTAGAAAAACTCTCTCCAATTTTTCCAATAATTTTGCTCTTTTACCATATTCAGTTTACTTGGAAATTTGGCCGTAATTATAAAATTACACGTAAAGACATAAAGTACCTTCAAGTAGGTACAATCAATTCGCGTAAAAAATAGATGCTTCATACTAGTGCATGGTCCGATGTATATGTATTTTTAATTAAATGGAGTAAGAATAAATGCTTATTATGAAAGTCGAGGGCGTTAAATTAAAAGCTTCGCCGTGTCTGGCTCACTAAATCATCCGGTCGAGAAATTAATTTATTATAATAGTTTACAAGAAGCAGCTTACACTAGTTAAATATTTCTCAGCTAAAAATGTAATGCAAGTCGTGGAAGTTATTTTTGGCGCCCATATAAAATGCAGATTGATGCGTCATGTATAAAATATAGATGAGAAGTAGGTCGGGACGAAGTATAGCCAATGAATTTTGTGTCAAATATGAAGGAGTTGCTAAGTACGTAATAATGCAAGCTTTCTTGCATGGTCGATCTTATGAGCTTTTAATTGGCATTATTTTAATAAACATAACAGTATAAATAACGGCGGAATAGCGATGGAACGGAGGGGGAGGGAGACATTCTCTCTCTCTCTCTCTCTCTCTCTCTCTCTCTCTGAAAGAGTACGAAACGGACTCAAACTAATTAAGCGAAGGATGTAGGAGCCAGTAGCTTTCCACTATAAAAAACGAGGATCGAAAAGAGCTTTTCGCGGCGTTTCCACAATCTCGATCTCGCATTCTATGTGCGCGCGCGCGCGAGGGAGTGAAGATGGGAGGAGCGTGTACAAACACGCGCATCCGCTCGACGATGCGTCGAATCAAGCTGCCAAGGACGAATATATTTTAAAAAGAGACTCGCTTTCCTAAGCGAGCCACATCGAGATATTTTCACAAGCGAGTGCACCGGGAATTCGCACGCCGACGCCGAGGTTGCACCTAACACCAAGACTAAGGGTGGGTAAGTTTTGTGTGGAAAGAGCCGGACACCGGCGCGGGGTTTCCAAGGGCTTAGAGCGCAGCGTGCGTGAGTCTTTTGATATCGGGAACAAGTGCTTGTGGGATTTCCCCGGCTCTTTTATCGCATAACAAAGAATTCGATGAGTGTATAGGCTTCATTGACGAATAATACAAGATTGACCAAGGCTATCTACATATAAAAATACAACATGCGACTTGTAGCGGCGCTGCTGCTGCTGCTGTTGTCGCCGATGCTACTGCTGACTCATCCTATTTTGCACTCATGTTATTGCGTCACTCTTAATGCTAGATTAATCCTCTTCCTCGTCTACAATATTATTCTATACATGCGCCGCTAGAAAGTTCTGCCATAACGCTTCTGCTCTACATATAATCCGATAATTCGTAAAACTCACAGCTACGTATTATACGGCTTAGACACGTCTACCACCTTAAATCCATGATTCGTCCCGATAATTTTACCTTTTCCTTCTTTCGACTCGACTTCCTTATTGTCATTTCTATAGTCACTTGTGAAAATTATCGAATCCCTATTGCCGATTTCTCCAAGTGGTCAACATTTTTACTACACCGATTGCTACAGTGTGTCTGACATCTGTTTGAATTTTAGCAAGCTTTACGTTACAACATTATCACCTCACGCACCTTCAAAATCGTATAAAATATATTCCATCTCTTGTATTAAAATATATTTTCTTATTTCATATAAATGTCTAAAACTTTTATCTAATATCAATTAATGTAATGACAATAATAATAAATAAACTATCAAATATAATTTTATTATGCAATATTATATTATATCATAGCACAAGTAAATTTAAAATAAAACCGACACTTATTTTTATTTTAATGTACTCCTTTTGAAAATATGAAAGACATATCTATTACTTTTGAAATAATAAATGAGTTTGCGCGACAATGAAAAATTGTGTTTATAATAAAAATTCAGATTTATAAATAATATTTGCAGGACTTTAATTAGTGACGGAAAAACTAAAAAACAAATATTGAAAATGAACTGCTTAATAAGAATTTAATAACGAATAAAGGATATAGATGAATATAAAAAATTAAATTACTATTAGTATAGAAGGCATTGTATTAATATTAAACTGTCGGTATTAATTGTCAAAAAAAGTCCAAGATATATGAAATAGAATTGAGCTAAGGATCTAGTGAGTTCTGAGTTGTGTTATCCAACACTCGTTACATTAAATGGCTAAAATTTTTAATGAATTTCTTATGAATTATATTATATTTAGTCTATAAAATTTTGTAGTAAAGGTAATTGTCACTATTTTAAAACCTAAGTACTGTATTGAGCATTAATTATACATTAAAAATTCCTTCCGACCTTAATAGAATGTGATAAAACAGTTTTGAATACATAATACATTGACAAATAATAAAAGTCAGTAAAATAGTATTGACGATGTAGAGTTCGATTGATTGCCCGTAAATTTATGTACACATATTTCAACCAACAAAATTTCTCTTTTAATCGCATGAATTATAAATATTAAACTCTATTTATACGGAAGACACACATGCGCACATTATAAGCCTTCATCTAACAGAACTTATCTATTGAAAACAGTAGTCAGTAAGAACTCAGCTAAATGTGCAGCTTACAATTCAGTATCAACCAGAGAACTCGCCAGTATTTCCCTCGCCCTCTTTTTGTCACACACAATCACTCTCCCTCCCTCTTCATTTACTCTCTCTCTCTCTCTCTCTCTTTGTCTCTCTCTCTCTCTCTCTCTCGAACTATCTATTCCACCGTCTTTCGCTCAACAGCTAGTAATTATTTATCCCTGTCACTCTTACACTCTCTGCTTTATTCTTTCACATCTACATACATTCTTCTCCAATTCCCGGATAAAAGTACTGTACAAAGATTCGTTTGATACTGGTAGCTGCAAACTTTTTTCTACTGTTTGATTAGTAGATTGATCGAAGAAGAAAATGAGAAGATACTTAGAGAGAAGAACAGGTTAAGTAAATGTAGTCGAGTCGTCGATGCTTTATTTGAAGCCGTGATTGTTTAACGAAGCAAGAAGTGTCAATGAATCGGCACTAAAAATCGAGAGCAACTTTTTACCTTAGTTTTCATTTCCTGTTATGCTTTTAGTAGGTAACATTGGTTACTCTTGTTACTCTTTCAAAAAAGCTAATTTGCAATCATACGAACGTTTGTAAGCTTCACTTGAGTTGAAAAAATATATTGCTCAATCACTTTCATTTCTTGCCAATTCATTATCGATTAATACTTTCACATTATAAATGGAAGATAAGTACTGTTTTCCTGAATAATTTATCAGGAATTCAAAAGAAATCCTCAGAAATACTTCTTTTAAAAAACTATATTAAAATAGTAATTACGTATTTAGAAGCAATCATTTATATTTTATTATCATACGTGTGATACAATACAATATGTGTTTATAAAAAACTCAGTCTATATTTATTATAAGATGTGCATTATTAACGATATAAATGCAAATAAATAGATATAACTCCGAATATAAACAATAATTACTTTTTAGCTTTATTTGTTATATAAATTGATATTAAAAATAAACATTTAGAATTTTTTTAATAAAATAACTTCAATGGAAAAAATTGTTTTACAATAACATACATCACAAGACAACTCAAGGACTTGTAAATAGTACGTAGATTCAATCATTATAATTTAAATATAAATCATATTAAAGAAAAGCTGTAAGGAACAAAAATAATCTATTTGAATCTACGAAATAATAATCAAATAATATTCCAAATTTATAAATTTTTATTTGAAAATGAAAAGAAAATTTATATTATGCTTTAGAAATTACTTGGGACTTGACATTATTTCAAAATTAATTCAAAACTAATTTATAATTAATATTATAATTTATAATTATTATACTATATTTATTATTTATAATTATGTTTACGATTCTTTTTTAAACAATAACAAATATTGCTTTTTAATGAAGTCTAATGTTGACAGTGATCATAGTTGACAATAATCAATGATTAATAATTCAAAAACATATTTTTATTAATCAAATAAAAACTTTCTGGCCTGAAGAATAAAGATATTTCATTATATTTGACTACAATTATACTTTTTCTCCGCAATCAATGCTGAGGAATTCAATCCTGTGGCTAAAAAAGGATTAAAGAATTTTACAACTACCAGACGAAGAATTAATTTACTTGAATACATTTATAAGTAAGTATATTCGTAAATTACGAGACCATTTTTATTTATTAAAATTAACTTTTTATTTATAATTTAGAATGCGACGTATGAAATGTATGTTAAAAGTTTTGAATCTATAATGAGATAGAAAATTAAAAAGTATTTTAATATATATTTTGATGAAAACTTAAATCAAACTAAATTTATTATCATCGACTCTTAATATCTGTATTTTAATTAAGGCTTAAAACATCGATTCCAGAGCTAAGTTGCTTGTCAAAATAAAGGAAAATGAATATTTATTATTACAATTGAATAAAAATATTCTTTGAAGTATGACAATTATATAGAGCGATTAGTATTAATTTAATGTTACAACATAATCTTGTAATAAGCAAGTTTATCAAAATTTGATAAAAAGCTGATTTCCTTATATACTTAACAATATGCGCACAAGCACATAAGCATAATATTCTGTTTAAGTCATGTTTCTGTCATGTCTGTTTATTCTAGGATTCATAAGCGCAATAAGATAAGAGCATTTATAAATCTGTAAAACGGACTAGAAGTAGACAAAGCTCCTTTAAAAAGCAAAGCCCTAAAAAATATTTAAAGCAAGTTGTTCATATTATCGGTCGTTCGAGATTTAATTTAACAATTAACCACCTCGGTGAGCAATTAACTTTTACCCAACGAAATAAAAAAAATGATACCGAAAAGCCAGAAAGCCTGCTACTTCATAATTAAGATTTATAAATACTTTTGAAAAAGTCGAATATAAATGATTTTCCATCAAAATTAAATACTCTCACTTAATCTTCTCAACCTTCACTCCTTCATAAAGCATAAAAAAAATTTTTAATTCAATGAAATCTTGTAATGACAATGTTGATTTGGTAGCCTTTACTAAATTATTAACTTTTCATAAACTGTAATCTTGTTGAATTAAATTATTATTTTTTTTTGTATATAGTTATAGTGTTGTTCAAATTTTAATGTAATGAATAGGTTTTTTTATTTTTTAATTATTTGTCAAAAATTCTTATAATATTGTTATTTTATAATTAAATAGAAATCGGAGGTCGAAGTATTGAATAATACTTATAATATCTAGAACTATTATCTTGAAAAAATATTACGACCACTGCAGAAATATAAAAGTTATGTACGTGTATATATAAAGCGTTTTTTGGAATTTTTATATCTGTCCTTCGAGAGTACTTTTAGTCTGATTGGTTGACTTATTTATAAAGCTTACTGGCATTGAACAAAGACAGTAGGTCATTGTTGTTTGAGGTACAAGAGAATGAAATAATAATTATTGAGTAGTCATGAAACACGATGATAATGATGATTAATATAATTTGTGACAAGAAGCAATTGGATAAATCAGTTTAAGAATAGGTCATAGCTGGAACTAAATCTTTTACTAGCCCATCCTCTACTTGTTCGGCTATATCAAGCTAACGCGAACTTTCGACTCTTTATTTTCCTGTTTCGCATTTATCCCCTTTCCTATATTTATTTATATTTAGTTAGGTTTTTAACTGAATAAAGACATTCCCTTTTCTTCTCTTTATATAAAATTACGTTGTCAATATTTGATTATCATTTATTAAATAATTTTATTGTCAATAAAAATTTCATCAATAAAAAATTATGTTGTAAAAATTTCGCGGATTTACTACTTTAAAACTCAATAAATCGATTAGGAAATTAGTATTTGAAAAATTATAATATAATGTAATACTTATATGTAATACTTATTTCATATTTTATACAACTATTTGTATTAATAATACTAACATTATATTCCATTTTTCATACAAATGAAATACAATATTTTAATAAAAAATAAAACATAAAAAAATACTATATTCGGGTGAAAATCTTTTTTAATATTTATTGAACTATTTAAATTATACTTTAAAAAGAATTTCAAACATAATCGGGTAATTTATTCAAATGCATATATTTTAATTATTTTAGGTAATGAAAATATTTCTATTTAAAAAATTAGATTTTAATATATATTAATTATGATAAATTAATTATTAAACATTTTAATTTTTATTTAGAAGTCTCTACCAATACATTTATTAAGAAGAAGAAAAAGCTTCTATGCTTTAATTATTATATTAATTATTCTTTTATTATATTATATTAATTTATCCTAAAATAACGAGTGATTATAGTATACATTTTGTCAGCCTCTGCTTAGCAAAAATTATACATCACGGATGTGTAATTATATATACATAACACATATACTATAAACCACTAAGTCTTAATTCCATTTATTTTAAGTCGATGGTTTTCATTGATTAATGCAAAACTTAGATTCTTTAACAATATTTTCTACTTATTTATTTAAACTTATACGTAAATATTTGGAAGGAATTGAAATATAATAGAGTATATTAAAATAATATATACATAATATATATAAGTTAATACAAATGTAAATGTATTTTTTGAATTGATTTTTTGAACTAATTATTTTATCCTTTGTTCTGTATACTTTTCTATAGTTTTGGTAAAGTAATAAAATTTAATTTGAAAGGAATATAATTTTTAAGTGAACTATAAAATATTAATGAAATAAAATACATTTAATATGGGTGTAGAGTATTACATAGAAGCGAGAATAAAAAAGGAAGGGAAGAGTTCTTCAAAAATAGGAAAAATTAACGATAGGGGAAAGGATCTTCAGCTACCTGATTATGGATTATATGTAGGTTAGTAAAAAGGACAGTTGTTAGGAAATATTTAAATAAAAATTTCTCTGAGAAGTTAAGACTTATTATCTCCCGATTTCTCAATAGAGGAAAGAAGCTGAAAATGAGAGAGATAGAGAGATAGAGAGATAGATAGATAGATAGATAGAGAGAGAGAGAGAGTAGTGCTTTGTCGGAATAAGGAAGAAGAGGGCTCGCGGAAGTAGCTGATAAGCAGGGTTGGCATTAACGATCATCGATTAGTCTCAAGGACAAGAGAGACGAGAGTAGGACTGCAATTCAAGGGAAGCCGCTCCTCGTTCAGTCAGCCGGCGCCGTAAAGCTAACAAAGGTCTGGGCGCCCGCAAGCACGCACGCACGCACACATGCTCAGGACTAGCAGCGGTTGCATGCCGTGAGCCAGTTAACTATCGAGGCCTGCATTTATGAATAAGTCTCATGCCGGCCAACCCTCTACAGCCACACATCCACGACTGAGCTAAGGTCATAGACAATGAACCTCGCTCCAGTTCAGGGCCTCCGTAGGCTGATACTCAATATAACCAAGGCGAGAACTCTGGGACCATTAGCTTCCTATCCCTCATCATCCACCCATAGCTCCAAAAAACCATTTCACTATTTTATAAATGGATTGTACGGACTTTTGCAGCTTAATGAATTGTTGAAAATGATTTGCGGTTTGCTTAATAAAATGGCAGAACTTTATTTCTGTCAATATAATCGATTTCACTTTCCTTTCGCGAGAACTTGTACAAATAACCTTATTGATTTTTCTAATATTGCTCTCTCTCTCTCTCTCTCTCTCTCTCTCTCTCTTTCTCTTTCTCTTTCTCTCCGCTGATGACCACAGATTTAATAGACATAAGGTACATAAAACTATCTAATACTAACAGTTATTTTCAATATCCTTACATCTACTTATCCATTAGCTTCTATTGATTTTCTTATTCATTTAACACAAGTTGACAAAACACTGTGCTGATATTACTCAATTATGTAAATAGAACAGTTTTCTGAAAAATATTTTTAACTACACGGGTAATTCTATATCTAAGTCCTACACTTTCTCTACAATGAGTAATATCCTTTTTTTATACGTCATTAAGAATTCCTTAATTAAATATGAACAGATGTACTAAAGAGGATAGAATAAAATTTTAATAATTAAAATTATGGATTTTAAAAAGTAAAGGTCAATTTACGTAATAATTTTTCTGCACTTAGCCTTGCTTTAAATTACTCATCAAATTCTTTATACTCCTAGACTTCATTTCTAAATATATCCTTATCACATGAATGAGAAAGTATTTTCTATCAAGCTCGTTTAAAAATCAATAGCAAAATAATTTTTCAAGAGATTATTCGTACATATTCATAACTATTGAATGAAATTAATTAATGTTATCATTTTATAAAAAAAGGTTTTATTAAAACATCGTTAAAGTAAAGGATATATTGTCTATTGTTCTTCCGAGTACTGAATAATAAATAGAAATAATTTGAATCTTTCAGTTGTAAAAGTGAATAGGCAGGTCCACATCTATTCGATGGTAATCACTGGCAAATTCCAAACGATACGAACGCGATCGATCGGGTTCTTGCGAGCTAGTTAATACGGCCTTAACCATCTATAATACAAATAGGCTAACAAAATTATCTCAACCGTAATATCTCGATATTTAATACTTTCATACTTTATAAGTACGTCAGCAGACGTACATATGATTGCATGCACATTTATGTGGGTGCTTGCATTTATTTGTCCGGAGAACGGGATGCACGTGTTCCGGCCAATAGTAATACCTACTCACTATAAAATACGGCTACGCGAATGTGCATTTTATAACTTATACTTGTAAAAGCGTAAAACGAACTTTAGTGTCAAATGATTATCGACGACGCGGCCTTGATGTCTTCTCGGTCAGTCTCTCTCTCTCTCTCTCTCTCTCTCTCTCTCTCTCTCCAAACACACTCACACACGCTCACGCACACACTTGCTCATGCAAACGCGCATCTGTATTGATCGTTCAAATTTGCGCTCTACTTGCTCGCTTTTTTACCCTGACTTTATGTGTTCTTAACTTGTCCATGTCTACGTATTTTTTTTATATCTACACCGGCATTGGTCATATAGCGCTCGTCCAGCTAATTTCCGTTATATTATAAAAACCAACTCGAAATCTAATCCCGAATAGCAGATATTTCTAATTTTGATTTATTAAAACACAATTTGAGAACAATTGACTTTATTTATATGAGTATACATCTTATGTATACTCATTACACCTCAGTGCTGTAAAAGTCATGAAAATTAATTAGCAATAAGGTTTACTTTTTATTTTATGTCGATAATATAAAAGGCGAGATCGTAAAAATATTAATTAAAAAACTGTAATATCACCCACGTATGTACAAGCAAATGTTTTTCTTTCAAATTGGTAATTATTTTATTTATTTAAATAATAAGAACCCACCTTTTCGTTGTATCAACTTAAATTATAAAAAATTATCATTTTGTATTCTTATGTTTATTGAAGTTGATAGACTTCAATTTCGAAAAACATAATAGTTTAAATAATTTTTTCATGCACGCTTTTCTATTCATAAATACGAATTTATTAAAAAGTCAATTTGTCAACCAATATATTACAGTACAATTTATATAAATGAACAATATACGAATAACAATATAAGCTTCAAAATCTAGATAATTGTCTTGTAGATAATCGTTATAGATAATTGTAGAGAATCTAGATAATCGTTATGTAAATTATAAAATCTATGGGGTATCTAAGGGATAAATGAACGTAATTTATATTCTGGGAATACATTTAAATGTAAAGCATATTTCAGGTTCATTTATTGATAATTGAATTTAAATAATCTGCCAGTATTCGAGCAACATTCAAAAGCAGTGTTCGACTGTCTTTAAATGAAAAGTATTTATACATTTCTCAAAGTATAATAAAACTGCCTTACGCAATACCTGTGTATATTATACCTTAATCAATCAATTTCTGTGCCGGCTTTTTTTGCTTCTTATCTGTCTTCTCATATAATTAATCATATTTTCCTCCGCCATATCCTTTAAAAACTTTGCTCGAGAAAAATTAACCCGCTACATTAAAACTGAAATACACGTTAAGACTTGAATATACTTTTTAAAGAAAACATATACCTGGATTTGAAAAGTAGTCTTAATACAATTTGATGCCTTGAAAATAATCTTAAATAAATAAGCTATTATTATTTAAAAATTTTAATATTAAAATACCGAAGCAAAGGAATTTAGTTTTGATCTAATTTTTTTTATATAAAATCAACATTTAAGAAATTGTATAATATCTAATAGATTATTACTGTATAAAAGTCCGACGACAATGACGAATTATCATAAATATCCATGTAATTACGAGGCTACAGTAAAAAATCTTAAATACATTCAAAAGGGCAGCTAGACTCGGTTGAATTGAGTTCACCGGAGAAAAAAAACAAATGAGTAGCATTTTAAAACAGAACAAAGAGTTGAATTTTGCCGAACTGTAGATGCAGAACAATTATCAAGCACAACATTCAGAATGTTAGCTTTGTTAGAATTTTTAGTGACTATGCATGTCTACATATATATATGGACGATACAATTGTCGGTGCATTGCAATGATTTATTTAAAAATATTTTGTGCATTTCGGAGTCCCACTCAATATGGGAATGGTGCTTATATTTACATTCTCTACCGCCAATTCAGTACTGCGAATAATTTTCACCTTTCTATGAGTGCTGTCAGTATCTATGAATATTTCCACATTCAATTTTCGGAACAATCACAAAGAAATCGGCAGTTGTTTAACCTTGTGTGATTTTTTTACTATTATTCGAATACATGACTTAAAAGCAATTGGATCGTTCGAACGTCCTTTAGAGTCTAAATACTAATGAGATAGTTAGCAAGGACTCGTCATATATATGCAGTGGTTTAAGAAAGAGGGACATCAAACGTATTTGCCGTGGCACTACTTTCTGTTTACATAAGTTTTCGCAAATAACATTTCGACTCCGAAGAAAGTAATCACCGAGACATTAATTACACATGCTTATTTTAAACTCCAACATGCTGTGAATAACATTTTAAAATTGTTTAAGCATATTTAAAAATTATTAGCACATTAATAATTTAGAATTTTATGTATATTTTATTATTTACTTATATATATATATATATATATTTATAGGTTCAATTAATTATCTGTAGATTATATACAATACTGTGTCTGTGAAAGAGACAATTTAACTTTATGACATTTAAAAAAAATAATGCTTAGAAATGATAAGCATACATGTGCAACTACCATTCATACGTATTCACATACGTATGGATGCATACAGACATATTTTGGCCTTCGCTAAGTTCATTATAATATAGTATATTATTCAATATTCAGTAACAGCATTAGGTTCTATTTAAACCTGAATAGATCTAATCGAATTCTTATGGATGTATTTTCGATACTTGTATGCACAGTAGCTATAAAGTCATACCAAAGGAATAATCAAAACATTACTTATATAGAATAAAATTATGTAAGTAAAATTTTGTATTGAGATAAAAGAAGTTGGAAACAATAAGATACACAGTCATACAGATATGTGAGCAAGAGTAAGAAAAATTAAATTCTGTTTTTCGTATTTGTTATAAGCATTTTAAAAACTTTAATGATATTTTATAATAATTGAATGTAAGATGCATAGTAATTCTCTAGCTTTAAAAAAATATGTATACATGTTTCTTACGATTAACAGACATAAATTTATATTAGTTACATCTAAATAAGTAATTCTCCAGCTTTAAAAAAATACGTATACATTTATCTTACGATTAACGGACATAAATTTATATTAGTTACATCTAAATAAGTAATTCTCCAGCTTTAAAAAAATACGTATACATTTATCTTACGATTAACGGACATAAATTTATATTAGTTACATCTAAATAAAAATTTACAATAAAGAAAAAGATTTGACAATATTATTCTCATCGGTTATATTTTTATAAAAAATTTAATCCAAAATAGTGCACGATTTGAAAATTTTCAGAAAAAGGTCTCAAGTATAAAATATAATATTATTTAATTATTTGATAAAATATCATAAAAATTTTTAGAGTAAATTTATTTTAAATAAACCCACCTACGTTCCTTTTATTAAACTCTACTTTTCTAAAAACAATTTGTAGCAGAAGAATTTGAAAATCTCTCCTTATAATAAGTATAAAGATAATTAATTAATGTTAGTAAAGAAATTTTTCAAACTATATATTAATATAAAATCATTAAAGAATAAACAAGAATGAATATTTAAATCATTTGAAATCTAGGGATAAGCAGAAAAGATGAGAAATATATTCCAATATCGCTTAATTACTGTAAAACATCGATAAAATGTTGATTATTTACTACTCTTACAAGAAATAAAACTTTTCTCTAATGTTTATATACTTGTTTGATAAAATGTCAAACTATGAAGTACAATTTATCTCCAAAGTACATAATATTTATTACCTGTTTTTAATATTTACTATATTGCGAATAGAGAAACAAAATATTCTCTATTCGCTTTCGAAAAAGGTATGTAAAGAATCTGAAATGAAGAAGAGACGATACCGTAACTTGATCCAAATAAAAAGTATCTCTACCGAACAAACACAATCTCTTATGATTCCTCAATGATGTTGAAAATTTATCCGTATCAAAATCATTCTTCCATATAGTTTGCTACATATCAATGGAAAAATAATAATAATGTATACAACACGCTTATTACTGCAGACATGGAAAATATTTCGCTATTATTTAGAAGTCGAAATAATGTTGAAATAAATAAGTATATTTTATCTTTTATTTTTTAAAAAATATATTCGATTCCACAAAACAAAAATGTACTAAAAAATTTACTAAACAACGGTATTTTTAATTTTTTTTAAATATTGATCTTCAAACTCATTACAAAGAACTGCAAACGACGCCGATTCAAAAGTTACATTCAATCAATACAATTTGAAAGAAAAAAAATATATTAAAAATCTCGTCATTTAAAATAGTTTCCTGATCGCTCTTCGATAAATATTTCTAAGATTTCTCGTATACATTCTATGACTATCATAATATTTTATTAAAATAATGTATTCAAGTAATAATTTAATATGATATTATAATTACTTAAAACAATTAAATAAAAACAAAAAATTAGACAGAATGATGATATAATAATTTGGAAATTTACAAAATCATCAATAATTAAGCAATAATTAATCAATGAAAACTAAAATTCGTATAAATTTATAATGTCTTTGCGTATGGAATGCAAGGAGAAATGATAATTAAGCAGATGTTCATACGAATTGCGAGAAACCGCGACCGTAAAAATGTGAGATTGCCAGCTGTCTAGCTTCTCACTAGTTTCCTAGCTATAAAAGGACAGAATTCTCAGCTTCATAAGAATGCGAGTAATCTCAGCTATCAAAAGCTGAGATTCCGAGCTATAAAAATCGCGAAAAGCCTAACTTCTATTACAAGCAAAAAATTTGAGTAAGAAGAGAAAAGTCAAATATTTAAATGATTTATTACAACACCAAATACAGTCGTTTTGCCATACTGTAATTTTCATTAAACACACAATAACCTGTAAATAAATAATACGTAAATCCGTAACGATGTTTTTAATAACTTAAAAAAAGTTTAAAAAATTTGTAGAAAGTAGTTCTTTTCGATTTTCTATGTGTGAAAATGTAAAATAAAATAATATAATGTTCTAAATCAGAAATATGACAATATTTGACAATGCGCTTTAATATATTCGTAGGAATATATGATTTGTACGATAACTCAGAAATGAGAAAGAATGTAGGTAAAGTATACAGAAAAAAAACGTATAATGGAACGCGTAGACGCGAATTAAAGACTAAACGCAGCCAGTGGCTGTTCATCGGTTTCGGATTAGAAAAGAACGGAAATTCAATATTTAAAAAAGACGTTATGAAATCGACCATGAAATTAAATTATGTACAAATATAAAATAATAACTGATTCAGGAGGCCAAATCATCAGTCTCGTTATTATAGAATTCTATTATTAATATTATTATTATTTTTATTGTTGTTTTTGTTGTTGTTGTTGTTGTTGTTGTTGTTGTTATTATTAAGGGAAAAAATAAATCTAATGTTTAACATGAAAAACATTAAATTTTATACAACAAAAAAGTAACTTCACTCTCCAAATAACATATAAATAGAAACAAAAACATTCACAATTATCTTTCATAATTGAATATTACTTAACTACTATTCTACTATAATTGTACTATAGTATTATACTATTTTACTATCGTAAAAATTAATATATATATATATATATATATATATTTATTTAACAGATAATTTATGATAGTAATATTAAATTTAATATGTTTTATATTTACAATGTTCGAATTCATTAAGGGTATTAAAAAATTTTTATACAAACAAAGTATGATAAATCTATAAGGTAAAAATATATTTTTATTTAAAAAAAAAAAAAATTAATAAAATTGTTATCTCTGATATGTATAATTAGTCAACTTACATATGAAAAAAAGTAATGTAAATACTTATTTTGAATATTTTAAGGACACTTATTTTTTTTTACAAAATTTTTTACACTTTTAAGGACACTTATTATTAAATAATCGTAATAAACATTGTACTCATATTTTTGTGAATTAAAAAAGCTAGAATTTTTATATCATAAATTATCAGAATAAACTAATCAGTAAGTAATCTTCAAAGATTTTCAAATATTTATTTTACGTAATATTATATATGAATGTTGTTTATTATAGCTACAATGAATATTAATGTAATTTAACGCCGTTGTGAAATAAATAAAAAAAAAATTGCAGAATTAAATACGATAAAAGAATTAATATAATAAGATTCAATGTGCATACGAATAAATTATCATTATATAAATTTTCTGAATGTCAAATTTAAGTACCACACAAAAAAAATTTTTAATTTAATATAAGAAATAATTTCAGATACAATTAAAACGAATCTTAAAATATACAACAACAACAACAATAACAACATTAATATAAGAATATTAGAAGATACGAAATAAGTTAAATAAATATGAATATTCATAATATTCTCACAGTAGCAAAATATTTTAAGATTAAAAATCGAAATACTGAAGAATATCAAATTAAATTGTGCTAAATTAATATTTTAAATAGAAAACAAAAATAAAACAACTAACATTCTAATATATACATTAGTATATATACTTGAGAAAAAATATTTAAACTTAAAATTATAATATCATTATTAAATGGATGATTTATTTATTACAATATTTTGTACGATTGATGAAAAGAGAGAATAGAAATATAAAATATATTGTTATTCAGTTCAAATTTTAATTAAATTACTACATACTCTTTTCCATCTCTATAACAGCAATTTTCATAATTTAAATAATTTACAATTCATAACGATTTTATAAAAACAATAATCAAAAGTTTTAATTCCGAAAAAGGCCGTATTGAATATATTTTATGCTAAAACCAATGTTTAATATCATAATATTTTTTAATAATGCAACACATTGGAGAATTTCAAACGAAGGTATAAATGTATGTTACATTTAGTTTTAATGGCATTCATAGGAAAAATCTGTAACACGACTGAATGAATGATCTAATTATTGCTCGATTCTGACATTTTATCCACTATTAAAAATTTTTGAATAAGGCAAAAAAAGAGAGATATTTACAAATAAAGAGATTAATTATTTAATGCTATATAATAAAAGTTTTAAAAATTTTTTTAAAATATTTAATTAATATATATTTATTTATATATAAATAACTAAATTTTTTTATTAATTTCATATGACAAAAAATACCTAATAGTACATTGAATATATATAAAATAATAAATAAATAAATAAAGACCGATATAGATATTTTAAAAAATATATACTTTTAAAGAAAAGCATTACATTGTATATTCCTTGATTTTGACATATGAAACAAATATAGATAAAATATCTAATCTTATTATACAATCGTATAAAAAGTTCTAAAGCTTTTACTGTAGAAGTACTTTGTTTCATTTTTTATTTGTCTTTCACTTAAAACTTTTTATTTATTATTAATGTTTATTTAAGTTGTTCATTATTCACAATCTGAACGTTCTTTTATTTTACGTACTGATTTTTTTTCTTGATGAATCATGTAATCAAAGAAAAGTCAGGCATTTATCGGACTACAAAATATTTACCAAACCTCGAAATATTTCTATATCTTGATAAACTGTTATTTTATATATTTAGATTTATTCTGTATTGAGAATTGACTTTCTGCATATTATAAAAGACTTAACAAAATTGGACTATAAATTTATTAAAATGGATATCGTAAGTAAAGCAATTAAACTATTTATTTTATAAAACTTCTTTCATTGGGAGTAATTCAAATATTTTGAACTCAACATAAACGTAATACGTACGAGTTATTGTAAAATAAGTCAATAGCGAAAGCCTCGCTTTAGAAATATAATGGAGTTGCATCGATTTCGGACTTAGATAAAATATGATCCGCATACTTTTTCGCATAAGTGGTTTTACAACGGTGTGCGGCTAAAATAGTTCGAACTTTTATAATCTCTACTTCTGTTATATAGCGATATATAAAAATAATAGAAACCATAACAAACCATAATAAAGCCACTGTATGGTAATAATAAATTTTAATTGGGATGATTCGTGAATTTAAATCATTTATAAACTAGTAGCTGAAATATTTCAAAATGACCTTCTATAGGATACCTTTTATTAAAAGAAATTTATCTTTACTATATAGATTTAGAATTCACATTCATAAAGCGTAAAATATTAATGTCGATCATTATTTTATATTCTATAATCAGTCATAATTTACTTTGCACATCTCAATTTTTTTTAAACTGGATTTAGACATGTTGTGGTTTGGGAATTATAAATTTCAGATCACTTAAATTAAGACTAAATATTTTGGTGCTTATAATAAACATTATTAGTAATAAACATTTTTATTTCAGATATTTTAAAAGTTTATAATACTTTTATAAATTAGAAGCTATAAGATGAAAATATTGAATCAATATTTTACTTACATGGGCTCGAAGAACGATCGACAAGATGCTCTAACTGCGTTCCATTTGACGGCTGTTGAGAACGATCTATACAAAAATTTATTTATTTTTACTGTTTATATATATGTAGAACATATTCTTATTTATTTATGTAAAAATTTGATGAATAATTTCTATCAGCATGTTCATTATTAATAAAAATAACGATATCTGTAGTTGTATATATAATTGTTATAGAATATACATATAAATTTCTTATTCAAATAAATAATTTAATATGATTTATTATGAAAATATAGAAAATGGCTTATTTTAAACTTTAATTCATAGCGAAGGGAACGATTTTATAATAAAACTAGATCTAGTAACTGTATAGGCAACATGGCGACGAGTATTTATTAAACGATTAAATGCAAGAATCTACATGTCTAAGTATTTTAAGAAAAATTAATATAATTATGTTAAATATCAAAACAATGAGGATAATTTATAAATAATTAACTGGTATATTTTTATATTATAAAGTAATTTAGATATGAAGTAGTACTTTATAAATTAAAATCTTCAAAAAACTTTGAGTCATTTTACATAAAAGTGACAAAAAATAATATTATTAATGTTATTCATAATTATATTGAAATATTAAAAAGCAAAATGTTAATTTTAAATGAATAAAAATAGGTTTGGAAATATTGCAAATAAAATTGTGATTAAATGAAAGATTTTAAATTACTACCTTATGCGATACATAATTAGTACTTATTCAAAATATTTGATAGACTGATTCTATCACTTATGTAACAGATATCCTTATATTAGAGAATTGATTTATTTTGAAAGACAAATCTACGTTTTAGGGTAAATAATAAAATTATTTTTAAATTTATGAAAAATGTATGACTGTAAATAATGAAAAACATTTATAATATAATATGATAACAAAAATCTATAGTACATACTTATATTTATAATTATGCAATCAATGTAAGTACTTTTGCATCTTATAAAAATTGAGATTAATCTAAATAATGTTAATATTATTGCATCAGGGTAAAAATCTTAAAATAATAGTGCATTCAAAAGTTTTGAGAGGAGCTATTCGATTTGAAATAATAAATAGGTTAAGGGATGTATTATTAATCTACCTGAGTAATCTACCTGAAATTATAAATCTGTCGATTGCATGAGTACAGGCGACATTATTTAAGAAGGTATGGAAAATGGCAGTTAATCCATCAATCCACGTAGAAATATTTAAAACAAAAAAAAAAAAACGTTATACAGTCGACTCAATATCTATCACTGCGTCATCTAATCATGCATAATAAAAAGAGAAAATCTAGAAACGCGTAGTGTCGAAATAGTGCACATCTTTTTCAAGGCAGTGGAGTAATAAAGCGATAAAGAGTACTGTGAGCTACAATTAGGAATAGTGATTACGGGAGGGTTTACGTGAGTTCAAAAGGTAGGATGAGCCAGTGATAGATGAAAGGCATGTACAATCAATCCTCTGAAAAGAATAAGTTAGTTGGAACGTCTAGGAGTAAAATGCCGAAAGAATTATGTATCAATGTGGTAGTATTGTCATGCTGTTAGCTGGGGGGGGGAGGGTTGGTGGAGTCTACTCGCGCCTATTTATTGCATAGCCAGACCTACTTCTCGCTCCCCCCAAACCACCACGTGGCTCTGTGGGGCTCTTGAAGAGAGCAGCCTTGAAATATGTATGCAGCCACACGTGCAAGAGAAAGAGACTTAAGTCGGCAACGTAGCTTAAGCTCCACCCCGAGGGCTGGTCGATGAAACCCCGCCGATCGGATCGATTCGGATCGAGATGCCCGACCCTCTCGCCCTGGTCTCTTCTGAGCCCCGCGACGGCCATCAATGCGCTCATTATGCAACGGCCTCGACGCGGCTGCAAGCCTTTGACCTCGCCCCCTCCCGGTCGCGTGGCCCCGCCCAAGGTCACCGATGATTAATGAGCCGCGTTCGAGCGCCGCTTAAAATGCGAATAGGTGACACGCGCGAGCTCCCGTCAGAGAACGCACTTTTCTCATTTTCTCCCACCCCCTCGTTTCAATTCGCAAGTCAGTCCACGTACTTTGTGCATATTCTTCCGTTTTCAGCTGCGTCCAATTATTGTCAACATTTTATCTTATCTAGCTCTTATAGCTCTGGGAAAAAAAAGGTTAATAACCACGGGCATTATCAAACGACTGGGTCCAGCAGCATCATTAACACCTTATTCGTGGGTAACGGTCAATTAGGCGCTAGAAGATTATCCCCCAGCTACGACGGAGAATCGAACTGCAATCGATAAATCTCCGCTGACGGATTGCATTCAATACCGGTAGAATCATTAGCTTTAATTACCACACGTCGCATGAATATTGACCTGGTCAAAAGCATAATTGCTTCAATTTAATTGCTTAGATCCCGGAATATCAGCAATCGGCACATTTCGCTCAATCTTACTAATTGCACTTCTCGTTAAACTCTTAATTAATACAATCTATTGCGCGGAAGCCTCGAATATCAATATATTAAATTATTACTATTTACATCATTACCAAGAATTACTAATTTACCCAACAAATATTTATTTTTAAATATTTATATGACACCGATCGCGTATAATTTTATTATACAACAACATTTGCTCATCCAGTACATTTTGTCTTTTTCATAAGATTGTAAACTTCTCAATAAAACAATTTTTTTTTAATTTTATTTAAATTTCAAAAGTTAATTGCAAATCACTTCAATTATAAAATAATGAAATTATATATCATCTTGCACCATTTTCAATCTTAGATATTGAATATTTAATTGATTTTTTTTACAAAATGATATAGTTCAAACTTCAAAAATTCAAAAAAATTTTTAATTATCTATGCTGACTTATTATAAACGATATGAATGTTAATTTTTGAACGTATAAATTAATTAGTTAATTAATTAGTACAAATTAATTCAAAAAGATTGTTTTCAACAATAAATAATAGTACTATAAACTGGCACTAGTTTAACCTGACATTTTCAATCAATTTACATTTTATCAATCTGATTGGTGAAAACCGATACACGTGTGCGCATGTTCAAGCTAAAAGCATTGACATTCGGAGGAATTAAGCTATAGAGCGGAATGATGAGCAGATTTTATATATTTATTAAATATTTCTAAAATGAAAAATTTACTTGACAAAAATACTTTATAAGTTTTAAGTAAGAGTATTTAATATTTTCCAAGATACGCAACGTAATTTTTTCCTTGAAGAGTGCCTACAACTCCTTTTAATTAATTGGATTCACTCACTAGAATTCACGACCTTCGGCTTACGTCATTAAAATTGAAGCTATCTAACAAATTTAATTGAATCCTTTTAACTTTACTAGGATATCTTTACTCACCATCTATAAGAATCTGTAGTATTTTATTTCTGATACTTTTTGTGTTTAAAACCTTAGTTGTATTAATTAAAATAAATGTTTAGATATTTTGTACTAAAATATTTTTCTAGAATATATACTGTATGTATATAAAATTTGATATTTTTTGAAAAGTATAAAATTTTAATATTAAATCTATGTGAAAAGTAGTTTAGAATGAAATGTAATTATAATTTGAAATGTGGAAAACTTAATAATTATTAAAGGTTATTATCTGAAAATGTTCTAAATTCGATTAAAAATCATTAAAAATTGAATAAAATTAAAATTATATACTTTTCGTTAGCCAGTTTTTATAATTTAGTAGACTTCAACTTTCGGATATGGAATTATTTTAGTAGTAAAAATCGTTAGCAAAAAATTGGTATTTTCAAGAGGGAATTTTATAAATAAATAGAATCTTTTCAAAACTGATGATTACAAGAAATCATGTATTAGCTTGATAAATTGATAAAAATTTTGTGTAAGTTAATACAATCGTTTTATTTTAAGGCAACAGTAAATTATACGTTACCATGTGCTCAAAAAACTTAATACGCACTAATATAAGTAGATATTTAATGTATCTCATCTAATGAATATTAAAGAGGTAAGGGAAATATTCAAATCTTAATTACACATAAGGAATAATTAGTATCCTTAAATTTTTAATTCGATGTATTACTTTATTACGTTGTTTTAAAAATATATTGCTACCATTGTCCTTTTATAAATAATTGCCTAACAAATATTTCTAATTTATTTTATATCTTACGAAAATTGGTATTATAATAAACTTTGCTTTATTAAAAAATAGATTATAATAATTATTTAAAAATTAATGAAAACATATGTTTTGAATTCAGAAATTCATTGCCAAAAAACTATCAGCTTAAAAATAAAATATACTCTAGAAGTAAGTATTAAATCTGTTTCGAAACGCCTGACAATTTATTTTACGGTATTTAAAAATATAAAAGTAACGTTGTTTCAACGGACAATCGCTTTAAGCTATTTATATTATTACACATAGGCCTGAAATTAAACCGTTTTTAAGTACAGTCATCATGTACTTCATATGTAAAGCAAGACCAAACTAATAAATGGTAAATATCTTTTAATTTCAAATAAATAAATAATTATATTTTTACATTCAAATGTTTTTAGAAAAAAAAATGTAACAAAAGCGGTTTATTAGTTTTCACGATACAATTAAAAATATAAATAATAAATGAACGTCCTTGCAAACTATAATTTTATACTTGAGTCGAATCATCTATTTAATACTTATATATTAGCTTTTCATTTCCGCTATTAAAATATTATTTATTTATTATGAAAAAGTAAATGTTTATTCTACTGCAGCTCTCTTAACGAATACACATTTATAAAGTTATTTATATTATTTTTCGATGCATGTAAAATTAGTTAAGATCGAGATATTTCAGCCTCGAATACTATTTTAAAAAAATCAGTTACGTCTCATTCTTTCAAAACTCTCGACTTATACAATAATTACCTTACGAGACGCATGAATGAAGTTGTTCCCAAAATAAACTAAACAGAGTACTAATAATTATTGCGCTGCTTAAAATAATCGATACATGCTTGTAATTAATTTGCTATATTTAAGACTTCGGGTACGGATTCGATAGTTGTCAGTCACGTAAAAATACTTTTGAATGATAAGTGACGGAAGCTACTAATAAAAAATTTTTTTTTTCAGCTCTGCTCTTGAAGTTAAAGATCGTTCAAACTTTGCCACTTCTATAATTTCGTTCCGATAATCTCGATAGTTTAATAGAATTTCATTTATATATTACAATATTAGACAAAAAAATTTTATTTCTATTTTTATAAGCTCTTGAAAATCTATAGCTTAATTATTTATCAGTATGTATCAATGTAATCAATAGTGAATCATAATTAACGAAATAAAATTTTTAGTTTCGTGCATGCACGAAACTAAAAAAAACCCGACAATTAAAATAATTTATGAAAAATTTAAAAGGAAATGCTGCATTTTATTATTATTATTTTGTAATAACATTATTAATATTACAAACTTCAACCGTATAAACATAAATACTTATATGCATAAAAATAGTTGCGATTGTCATTCAAATGTCTATTCTTTATAATAAATATTTTATATTATTATACACGTCGAACGTAATTAAACAATATTCTTTTATTTAACAACTTATAGTTCAGAATATAATAAAAGATATATTCGGCTACAGTTAATTTCATCTTATGTAAATCGATGTATTTGCTCTTATTTTCGAATCACAGTATAAAATATATAAAAAAAATAACTGTATAAAATAGTATAATAACAGTATAAAACAATTGATAACTAAAAAAATGTTTACATTTTCAATTATTTGAAAAAGATATATACTTTTTAATTTTTAGCAAAAAGACACGATTTTGTACTTGAAACATCACAACAATATAATTGATAAAATTTTATTATTACTAGTTATGTAAGTAACAAGAAAATAATTATATAAAAATTAATCGACACATGAAATATAATTTTAATTATTCCTAATAAAAAAATATATCTTTTTACTTTATAAGAGGATTATATTCACTATAAAATTAAAGAGTGTAATAAAATTTGTAATTCTTAAAAATTGTTAGATTTGTAAATGTTATATTTTTATAATTCGACAAATTCATTACAAATATTAATTTTTCAATAATTATTTAAAAAATAATACTGTAGTCTATGTATCATTTTATTTAAAAAGACAAACAATAAGAATAAATATAAATACAGTATAGATAATAAATTTTTATTAAAAATAAAATTTTTATAAAAGAAAAATGTCTAATGTTGAGGACGTAAGACATCATGCTTAATAAATAGAAGTTCTTTTCCAACTATAATATTTCAACTATTTTTTAAAAGTGTTTAGTTATCTTTTATAAGTAGATAATAAAATATTAACTAAGCAACGGTAATTTATAAAAATACAAAATAATTCTTCCTTCTTGGAATCTCTTATTCCTGGTTCTTGTTAAAGCTATTTTTATTCGAAATTTTATAATTCATCTTTTATTAATAAACTGAATGTTTTAATGTATAAAGTAAATTTTATAAGCATACTTTTTAAAAATCTGCAATCAATTTAATTTTATCATATTTCTGGATTTTATTAAAATAATCGAATAAAACAAAATTTCTTGTAAATTAACCTTTTAAAAAAATTATATATGTATAGATAAATCGTTGTAGTTGAATAATTAATAATATAACATATATATAACATGTAAAAAATTTTATGTAATAATGAATATTATTATTTTCTAAAAAAAAGATTATAAAATGAATATCTATAGCGAATCATAAAGTAAGAAAATCAAGATATTTTTTAATACTTGCGATGATAATAAAATTATTTTTAAAAAATTTTCAGTTTATCGGTTTCATTAAGAAAATTCTGTACAAGCAGTTAATATAATTTACGTTATTTTAAATATTTATGTTATAGAAATTTAAATTTAACATTAGTTTTAATATAAAAAAATATTTTATTTCATTTAATATTTTTTAGTTATAACAAAAGCTAAAGTAATAAATTTTTAGAAAAAATAATAATTTTAATGCAGTCATTACAAATTTTGTGAAATTTACATTTATTGAATGTAGTTCACATTTCAATTAAAAAATTACTTATTTAAGGAATATTTATTTTTATCTGATAGTTAGCTTTCAACATACTTCAATGTGACGTTTGTTATAGAATGAATATGTACTTGTAAAGAGAGAGAAAAGCATATATTTTACTATCTTAAATTTCATAATGATTATAAAAAGGAAATATGAAATAAAATCGTGAAAATTACATTTTCTTCTATGAAAATCATTCCAACTATCAAGTTGTTAAGCAATGGAACACTTCGATATTAGGTCGTAGTTTTTTTTTAGAGAAGAGGCGAGTGTGAGAGGGGAGGGGGATTAGCGATGACGTTGTAATGACTGTAATAATGGTCAATTGGCTGGCGTGTACATAATAGTTTTCAATTCTGCGCTCTGAATATGCAAGCTTATATTCACACTTATACTGGCTTAATAACTCTGTTTTGAAACAATTTTTATGTGTTATTTCTAATCTTCTATAAATAAAAAAGATTAATATTACTGATATTAAAGATTATATCTAAAGTTGAAATAAATTTAAAAATAACATTAAAATTAAGATTATTTTCTGCACAAATTATTATATATTTATCATTGACTAGAATAATAAATATAGAAATTTCTTTATTCAACAATAATTTCTAACATCTTTATCATATTCTATTTTTAAATATAATTTATTAACAGATTAATGCGATTTCCCCTATTATATACAATACTTAAGATGCTAAAAATTTTTACGTTTCAATTATGATACGTTCAAATTCACATTTTAAATTAATTTATATCAGAAATTTAAATGAATTACATGGTCGAACGAAGTATTATTATAATGTAGAAATTTCAGACAGATGAAGTAAATTATTAACAAGAAATCGAATTAATTCTTTATACCTAATTTTATTATCATTTTTTTCTGTTACCAGTAAATTTACTAAATTATTAAGTCGATAAAGATGTATTATAAATGACTATATAATATGTATAATCTCTCGTTATTACATTATTTTTTAATATTATCTTTCTATATATAGGTAGATATACGTAACAAGTATACTATATAATATAATATAAGATATATTACATAATAAAAGTATTTTATAATCTTCTTATATGCTTTTCTTGACGTATTTAAGCAAAAATACAAAATTTCTTGTTAATCATTAAATTCCATGTAAAATGTCTAATTGTCAAATCGTAGAAAGAAATTAGACAGCAACATATTAAGTGGCTATATCAGTCCACTTAACTGTTTAATAGCAGTGTTCTAATCCTTTTTATAAAGTTTTTTTACTTCAAATTAAAAAAAGTCTTAATTCACTAGATTATTTTTTATTCTTATGTTCATAAATCATAGATTTAATAAAGTAGAATTGCCGAGTTTAACGTTTTGCATTTATGAAATTATTAATAACTATATTATTGGTTATAATTAAATTATAAAGAATTAATTTCTTTGCTTTGTTTTATTGATTTATAGCAGTTACAAAATCATAATAAGTAAATGTACGTTTTATAATACTAATGATATTTAAATGATACCAATTGACACGAATGTAACATACTAATAATAAATTTTGTCTTCACTTATACTCATATTTAACCATCATATTCATTTAGTTTAATCTCGTTTAATTTATTTCCCCGATATTTTTCTTACTTTCGTAATTTCCTAACACCATACGCTTCCTTGTAATTGACTTTCATTGGTGTTCCACGACAAATGACCACATAAATGTAAATATTGAATGAATAGAGATGAGAAATGACGGTTCCAGCTTCATCACGATATCATATTAATTTCATAGTTTAGGATTCATTGTTCTTACGACGTTTTAATTCTTTCAATCAACTCAATTATATAGAAAAAAAATGCATCGCTACATCGTTGATGGATTTTTTATGCTGATATTTTATGGATAATATAACTTCAAATATATTCATTTGTTGTTTTTGTTATATGAACTCGATTAGCAAAATATACATCATGAAAAATTTGAAATCTCTCGATACGACTTTTTTAAAAAAAATCGCAATATACTGAAAATTAAAAATATTTATAATATGTAATAATAATATCATTTATATGTTTTTTTACTAATTATTTTTAATATATTTTATTGACGAAAAATATAGTGCATGTAATAAAGATAAAGTATAATTATTTATTTAATCATTTTATTATTATAAATTATTACATTAGTACATATATAAATTATATACTGATAATTCAAATATCAATAATTATAAGGATAACCGCTGCAAAAGTTTCTTGCGGTGTATTATAGAATATAAAATAGTATACGGTTTCTTCACAATTAGTCATTTTTAGAAATTATTAAATATTTTCAATATAAGTTGCCTTTTATATATACCGGTCTGTATAAAATATTCTATATTTTTTAAAATTTAATGTACACTTATATTAATGTAGTAAAAGAAAAACTCAAATTTAATACAAATATTTTAATGTTAAGAAAAATATTAATTTGAAAAAATATATTTTAAGTATCTGTTTAATGATATCCTAACTGTATTTAAAATACTTTCAGATATCAGAACATTTTTCTTAGTTACTTTAATTTCATTTATATCCTTTTTATGGATCCAAAACCTTTTTCAATTTAAAAACCTTTTAACTTCATTTACGATATATAAAATTACAATTGCTTAATAACGATATTTGAAAAGTATGGTATTAATTTTTAAAAATACAATACCTAGCATTTGACTATAGATATTTTATACTGTCTGCCGTATATTAATATTAAATCCAGTAACTATTATTATTAAAACTTTAGAATTATTTAAAACGATTTTAATAATTTTTTTTCAATTAAAAGATGTATTAATTGTAATACTCATACGTTACTTTACTATATTACAGTGTGATACAAGATTAAATTTTAATGAATAAATAGATTTATGCACTTTATAAAAATTTTAATATCTTTTATCTATTATTCTCGTTTTAAAAAAAAGTCATTGATAATGATTATAATTTACTTTGGTCATAAAACTAATATTTTTCCTTCCCCAGTTAAAATATACACTATCGAAAATCATTCAAACCATACTTTCATATTTATTATTTTCTACTTCTTCATCTTCATCATAAATAAACTTTTAAATATTTAAAAAAATTTAATATTAAATATATATGCATCACAACACGTTTTAATACCTATTGATCATCATTAGTAAAATCAATTACTTTATATTTTATTATTTAATTTATACTTGTTAGTTTCAAATAACTTGACCTTTTTATTATCATAATTAATTGCTACGTATAATACTCTGGGTATTGTACTCTCTGCATTCCCGTACGCATGATTTGGTGTATGTTATAATAAATATAATGATAAAATACTCAAAAATATTCTCATTGTACTATTTAATTATTTAATTAATAAATTTATTTAAAATATAAATAGAATTAATTGTTTCTAATTATAAATACTTGACTTTGGTATAGATTTAAAGATTTTTAAAACATAAATTTAACGTATTATACATACGGTTTTTTTATTTAATATATAAATTTGAATAGTTTTTAAATTAAAAGTAATTTATAATCAATCACATCAATTGATGGCCAAATTGAATTAAATAAAATATATGTTTGAATAAAGCATTATTCTTTATAGAATGAAATTTCTTTGAATAGCATTTATAATAATCATAAAATAATAAGGAAACCGAATAGATATAAATCAAACGCACACGTAAATTATCATGTACTTTTTGACTATAAGCTCTTCATTATTTATAAAAAACATTAAAGCTTTAAAGTTTGTTAGCATTAAGAAGAAGAAGAATGTTTAATGTGCAACGGAATAAGAAATGATAGTAGTATCCCTAATCTAAAAATTTATGATTATCCCTTAATAAATGTGACCGAATCATTTCTTAGCATTACATACTTGATAATACAACAAGTTTTAAAATGAGCGAAACATCACGTGACATAATTCATTTCGATAATCTTTACAAAGTCCTGCCTTCCGAGATATCTTCCATACGTATCGCTTTCTTCCGTACTTAGGTTTTCTATTGCAAAATCGCAAATTTCCGTTACTTTTTGGTCCCATCGCCAAATCCAAAATAATACACACCTACGTTCTTGCCAAACCTTTATTTCGCATCAAATGCCTAAAACAATCAATTTTGGACAAATACGTACAATTTAATAGCGGATTCCGTTCAATTTGCGATCTCACGTTTCAGATAACATCCTATAATATATTAACGCAGGTACACTAATTGGCGTTTTGCCAAAAACGCGCCTTCGTATACATATTTCTCTATGGATCTGTTTCCATGGGGCGTTCATTCTAATACTTGTTCTTCGTATCTGTATCAATACTATTGTTGTACTGAGATGGTAATGTACTTGTACAAACTAAGTTTTGGTAACTGTCATTATAATATCTGTACTAATACATTATTTATAAATTTAATTAGTCTCCGAATCGGAAATAAGTTTCATTGTACAAAATCAGATTTCTGTTAATCGTATCTACGAAAATATAATTAATATACTATTTACTAATATATTAATTTTTTATTCTAATAATTTTAATTCACATATGACATTTATTATTAAATCACTGTCATTAGTCATTCAAAATAAAAATAAACGTTTTCATATTGTAAAACTATCCTCGAAAGAGCTTACTAATGTACAGTCACTTTTATATATTTTTCTACATATAACATAGTTCACATCTTATGACATTTCATCTGAAAACGAATGAAAATTTATTTATTGCTGTATAATTATATAAAGCTAAAATAAATATACTAAAATCATTTCAGAATGATACGATTTAACTTTTATTTTATTACGTTTATTTATAACAAATAATCAATGTTAGATTTTAATTATTATCATTAATTAACATTAATAATTTCTTATTAACTAAAGTTATTACTGTTATATATCATTAAAAAATTGAAAACTATTAAAATGTGCTGAAAACAATTAAAATAAGACATTAAATTTCATGATAACAATCTTATCTACTAAAGATTTATTAAAAATTCAATTTTAAATTTATCCTATAAAAAAAGGTTTGAAATGAAATTTTATTTTAAACTAAAAGATATTTTTTAATTTTGTAATTTATTATTAAAATTTAAATAAAAATTTTTTTAAAAAATAATTTCGATATTCATATAATTATTAAAATAAGCCCTTATTCAACCAGATAAATCTATTCTTATAAAGAATTAAATATAAAAATTTATTTGATTTAAAAAAAATTAATATTAAGTTAACTAAAACTTCATTATATACTACTTTATATTTATTATCAAGATTTTTAATTTAATTTTAATTTCGGTGCAGGAAAAATTAATATATTATTTAAATTCTAATATAAAATTCCCTAAAAATCTATTTCCTAAAAACAATCATTAACATTAAAGTCGTTAAACAATATATAATTATAAACAAATATAAATTTCTAAAAAATTTGTGTAATATAAATTTTAATTTCCACATTGGTGCAGAAATTGGAAAGTTCATGTCAAATATTATTTGACCTATAAACTTTGTTTTCAAAATCAAATATGTTTTCAGTACGCTAGGATCAATACAGTCACAAATTTTAGATTCACATTGACAAAAAATTTTCTTTTAATGAAGCTATTGAACTTAAAAATTAAAGGTAAAAAATTGTATTAAAAAAAATAGAATAAATAAATTAGATTCAAAATTAATTTCAGATTATTAAATAATAAATTATTTTTTCGGTAATGAGTATTACCAGTAATTATTACAAATATTAATTTATATGTAAAAAAAATTACATATAAACAATGTTCAGAATGAAATTTAAATGTACTACGAAAAAATATTTTAATATACTTTGCTAATTTTTTATTTAAATAAAATAACGAAATCGGTAATTAACTTAAAATTCCTATCTAATTTTTATTGAATACAATAACATTTATTAGTGTACGCACGCGTTACATAATGAAAAAAAATGTTTAACGTTATACAAAAAACGTTAGAACCATTGTAAGAAGATTATTTTGGAAAATTACGCTTATTTTAAGTATTTAACAATAAATACGTGGTTATTGAATATAAAATAGTTAATATTTTTATTTTAAAAGAAAAATAGTTTAAGTGCAGCTATACAAAAAATATCTTAAAATTCAGAAATATGAATTTGATTATGTTTGTATTTGTAATATGAATATTATATTTGTAATATGAATTACAAATATTTGTAATTATTACAAATCACTATCAGTAATTATATTATATTATTTTATATTAATTATCTTATATTATATAAAAAAAAAAAATTAAATTGTTGAAACAAATATTTATAAATAAATTGCAAGCTATTATCATAATAAAATATTGTAAATGATTCTTAAAATTCATTAATTAAATTATTATTAAAATTTTATATTAATTAAAATTTTGCATTTGTTCTAATAAACAGGAAAAACACAATGATTGAGCTCGAAAAAAATAAGATTCCCTTATCTCATTATATCTGGGAGCGCCACGTGCTATGAGATATTTTATCATAAACATACACAGGGACACGTTATTAAATATACGTTTAAAAGGCCTGTTCATGAGTTCGGCACTTTTAATACATAATAAGTAATAAATTTATTACTTTTTTACTAATCTGCATGAATTTGTTAGTATATAAAAGTAGAACCAATCTGTACAATAAGTAAAGACGTTTTTTTGTGTTTACTATTATTATATCTTTATTATATATTGCTTAAGTTTTGTATTTTGATATATAATACAAATTTATTCTTTTGATATATTTGTTTTTTGATATACAACAAATTTATATCAATTCGATATTTCCATTGCAATCTTTATAATTATTTCTGATTTAACTTTATGCATAAGTAACATTAATATGAATATTTATTTATTTACACGTTATGATATTATTACTTCCTCTTTGAAAACAATTAATTTACGATTTCAATAATTCAATTAAATTTGCTACACTTCAAAAATAAATTCATTTGTAAACTGTGCATATTCATATTGTAAATAAAGTTTCGTAAACTATAACATAATATACTTATACTTATATTAAACATTATTTATTTCATGTCATTGTATTTTTATTATTTTAAATCTACTATTCAGACACACAGTACTAAAATTAAAAAAAAAACATAACTTGCTTAAAATTTTACAAGATTTATTTTAAAATAAAAATTTTAATTTACCGAATGAACTTAATTTTATTTGCTATTAATTGAATATTGTAATATATTTTCTAAATAATATATCGATATATTTAATTTTTATATTTTTTAAAAGTTTTTAATAATTTTTTACCATTATATATTTTCATTTTATTACATCTCAAAACAAAGTAGAAAAAGCTTATCTAATAATTCAAAGTTCTGTCATTAATAGTTATAAAAGAAAATACATTATACATAATTTATAATATATTAAAAACATCAAGAAATAATAATATAGATATTATTATTTAATTAAATTTAATAATTAATTAGAATTAAAAAAGTAAAGAACCGTATGTAACCGTAACCAAATATTTAATAATTATATAAAATATTAAGTAAATAATCGTTTAAATATTATCTATGAATTTGACAAAATGTTTTGATATATTTGCGTAAGTTTTGGTATGCGGACGGAAAATTCTATAATCTGCGTAATTTATTCGCCAAACTAGTTATTGAGGCAGTATTATATAGTTACACATACGTTAAAATATATAAGTTAGTCAGTACGTACGTAAGTCTTCTTTATGGGCCTTAGGTAATATCATTTGTTTGTTTGCAAGTGCAAAATTAATTTCTAAATTAGAAAAGTATCTAGAATAAGTATATTAAATACTGGGATAGCTGAAGAATGCTCATCGGCATGAAATAAAGAACCCTGTAACGAACAAAAATTTTTTAACAGGCGTTAGAGGAGAAGCTTATCCATATAAGTGAGCGCTCACTTTTACAGAAGCTTGAAAATAAAAAAACTTTTTGAAACTTTTATAAATTTAGGCCGACTGAGTGTGAAATTAAATTTCAGTCAATACTAAAAACTAGGGGGATTTTCAAGCTGATGTATTTAACAGAAAACAACATGATAATTTTAATCGACTTTTTGATCTGATGGGGAAGCCGAGATGAGGGTAGAGAGTGAATATTCTGGAGGTTTATGCCAATAAGCCAATATCTCAAAATTCAAATTTCAATACTGTCGAAAGGGATCCATTAGCCATCCCCGTATCACCCAAGACCTTAATAATAAAGTCCCTAAAAAGCTGGATGCCAACAATCGCTCGTGAATGCGTGGATCGCTTTATCTGAGAGACCGAGAGGCGCTCCGTTTATCGACCCTTAAAGACGGGACGAGACGAGACCAGACGGCTTCTACCATTTGCCAGCTTGAGGAGTTAGGCCGCTCTATCGCCAAGTCAACGATCAGACTGTATATCGGAGAAAGTTCATCCCTTCAGCCTTTCAGAAAGCCTTCTACATCTTTTCCTACTCCATTTCATTCAATCTGCTAAGTGTTCTTACGCCATACACAGACCTCTTTGCTTTTTTTATCTAAACTGAGACATTTATTTAACTTTAATTTTCTTATTAAGAATTTCTGCAGAAAATGTAGATTATCTGTATCAACGTTTTTAATTTTCGAAATCGAGCTGCAATCTCGACCGCTTATGTCAGAGAATAACCGATCAGAGAAACGTCATTGAAACTAAGCTACTCTTCCATTACATTCAACTCTGCATCGGACATAAAAACATACTTCGGAAAACACTTTCCAAGTAAATAATGACATCCAATTCCTTCAAATATTCTTCTCGAATCTTTAATTCCGAGCGAAACCTTAGCATTTAAACTGCCTTTTATCAAGGCTCTTTTATATAAAGTGTTTTTAAATTAGATTTATACAATATTTATCTATATATTTTTTAAATGTAGCATTACTTTGTTACGCTTCTTTATCTAGTGGTTTTTTTTAATTCAATTATTGGACCATCCTATTTTGCAATAATGCATTTTTTAATAAACGGGTCAATTGCATTATAAAATGTAATAAATATTCTATACATACATTTTTAAGTAAAAATCTAATATGTGAACAATATAAAATAAAATTAATATATTAGATTCGATCAGTTTTTTTTTTCTACCCCGATTCAATTTAATCACTAGAAACAAATACCATACAAGTAAAACATTAATTTAATAAAAAAAAAAAGAATAATATAAAATTACTAATATTTCTAATTAAAATAACGTTCCGATAGTCTGATAAAAAAGACCTAGGTTATGCAAACAGTATGTAAATACATTTTTTAACAAAAATATAGTTTCAATAACTAGAGCTTACATCACAACTTAATGATAAATAACTCTTTAATAAATGATGTCTTTAATTCATAAGTTTATGCATTTATTTATTAAACAAGTATTATTGTCGTTAACAATAATGAATATATTATTTTAATAAATATTTTATAATTTCTTGTAGACTTTTATAGAAACTATAGAAAGAATTATAAACGTATTAAAATATACATAAAATGCTAAATTTGTCGAAAAATACACTGTCTATATTAAAAAGTATTTAGGATTTTATGTCCCCATATATAAGATAGTTAAAATTTCTTATAATTTTCTCGGGATTGACATTGTTATGATAAAATAAAAGTCGGTATAGAATAAAATAAAAAGTTTAAGCATTTTCTAAGCAGAACAATAAAATATTTGTTCAACAGATTTACGCCATCTCTTGAGTAGTTGATAAAACCCCTCTTAGAAAAAATGGCCGTTTTTAGATGGTAAAGGTGGTAATATTATTATCGATATTCTCAAATATTTAAAAAATAAAATATAAAAATGACAATTATTTAAAAAGCTTAGGAACTCTTAATAATTAACAAATTTTAATTGAAAAACTTACAGATACATTAATTACTTTTGCTGTTTGTAACACATAACTTTAATAAACAATAAACAAAAAAAATTAAAATAACAATTTTTTCAATTCAAAATTATTTTATAACAAGCTCCACAAATTTAATATACATAAATGCATATTATTTCAGTTAAGAATAATAAAAAATGAAATAATAAATAATCTAAAGCGTTGCTCAATCTTCAAGTTCAAGTTAATTATTTTTCCGGAACATTTTTGTCTTTAAATTGATTGAATAACTATTCCCACATGCACACACGCGCGTGCATATATGCGCACGCGCGCTCCTTCAAACACAACATCCGTATACATTTTTTTCTAAGAACTTTTTTGTAAGCTTTCGATTGTCATTTCTCCGAGAGCGCAGGTTATCATTTTGTATGCGTTGTTTATATAACGATGTGGTGTTCGATACGACATTCTAAGGTTATGTCGTCATCAATATCGAGCTGGATCATATTTCGTCAACATTAAGGGTCGACACTCTGAAAACACGCTGCAAAGAATTAAACACATAAAAATTAAAAAGGGCTTATAATTTAATTTTACCAGTGGCCAATCGACTCGTTCATCTAAATCGGTCTTACATTTCGGACTATCAAAATGACAAAACATTCTAATCTACATAATTTAGATATCCATATTTATCATTAAAGGATTAATTACAATTTAATACATTATTTACCATGTTTGACAATATGAGAAATATATAAAACGTCTATACTTTAGAATTTTATTAGCTATTTATTTTTAGAAATTTATATTTTAAAGAAATTTTTTGTATTTTTTAAATTAATATAATATAATTAATATATATACATATTATTTATCCGAAATTTAAACATTTATATTGAAATAAATAAATTATTATTTGTATAATGTATCTAAAGTTACATAGTACTAAATTAAACTAAAAAAATTAATAAACTAAAACAATGTAAATTTTTCAATTTACAATTTTGAACATATAACTCAAAGTATGTCAATCGAGTATTATTTTAATGATATATATTATTAAAATTCACTTAAATTTTTTAAATAGAATCAGTTTTTAATCATTAATAATTAGATATACTTATAAATCAATTTGAATTTAACATAAAATATATTCTTCTAAATACGACTTTTGTACCTAATGAAATTTCTGCAAAGTTTTCAAGTATTTAAATATTAATTATTGAAAAATAAATTATATGACATATTATTAGAAATTGTTAGTTTTTGTAGGTTGTGTTTTAAAATTTTGAGTTTTCGATTTTATTATACTATCCATACTAAAATAATTAATTTCATTTACATTAAATTTAACGCTATTTTTATAAAATAAATATTACTTATCTAAAACCTTCTAAAACTTTAGTTCATTCAAAATTATGTTTTGCACTCTTTTACATTTTATCCAGTTCGTCAATAATTTATAATTTACGAATGCATGCAATTTTGTTTTAATATGCGAGTCAGTTTTGTTAACGATACAATTTGTAAAAAAAATGTTCATTACATAAATTAAAAATACAACAAAGTGAATCTTTAAGAATTTAAGATATTCAAATTGTTATACATAATAAATAATGATGTTACTCTAACTTAAACTTGTTAAATTTTTTTATCTTCTATTAATATATTAACATTCACTTGCAGTAAGTACTTGTAATTAATTTTTATATAAAACATTAGGTATATTATAATTTTAAAATAATTCTACTTACAAATATTTTATAATCTATTCTTATTTATCTTATACTGTGTGAAGTATATTTTCGAACAGCACAATATATAGTATATTTATTATTGATTTAAAAATTATGAATTACGTATTCAAAATTTTTATGTTTGCGACATAATATAGGCAATTAATATTAATTTATTTATTTATTAAGTAAATTTTTTAAATCAATTTCAGAAATATGTATTATATAAATACTTCATACCCACTATTTTTTTTCATAATTTTCTTTTAAATATAAAAAATAAATGTTAATTTGTAATGCTTTATATAAATTAAAAACACAATTTCGTCTATTTAAACTTAACCTATCAATAGCTATTACTAAAATTTATTAAATTAAATGTAATATACAACTGAGTTTATTTACCGTAAATAATTAAATTCATATATACTTTATACTTTTTGTAGAATAAAATAACTTTTTTTTTCATTTCTAAACTTAAGTAATATATATAAAGAAATATTGATATATATGTATATAAGAAATCTAAAAAAATTTTTAAGTACATGTTAATACACTTTAATAGCTTTAACAAAATAGTACCTATACATTACAATATTATTTATTTCGATGAAAGATGCAATTAGCCTAAGAACATATGTATAAGTTTATATAATTATAAGAATAAAAATTTGACATACAAAGTCGGTAGTCCAATGATAATGGAATTGTCAGTAATATATTTCAAAGTAATATACAGTTCATCCATTCACCTTATCCATAATAAGACAATGCCTATTTTCTCGAATCTATATGTAACTCGTTTGAGCACAAAAAAAAAATGACGAATGGAAGAAAAATATGGCAGGTAGCTTCAACTTATCTTAAAACCTCTTTCAACAATTCTCCCTTCTATTTTTATAACCAAGGTGCAGGAAAAAGAAAACGAATTCGAGAGGAAAAGTGTTTGGAAAATAGTTGAGAGAGGGGGGGAGCAAGAGAAAGAGCGAGGATGAGTGAATAGAGCAGAAAGTTGAGGGAGGGAGGAAGTAAGGTATAAAAAAAAACGGAGAGTGAGAGTGTGAGAGTTAATGGCGATTTCGTCGTGATATTCTATCATCGTGAATCAAAAATATAAATTAATTCCCGATGAGAAGTAATCACGGAGAAAAATGGTATTGAGAAAGTTGGTCGCATTATGACTGATATACCGAAAACAATGTGTCATTTATATGAGGGCAGAAAATAACGACTAGAAAATTCAATTGAAAACAATGTAAATTGATGAATCACTTTCGACGAGTATTAGTTTTTTTACGTGTAAGGATGATTTGCTGGAAGGTTATTGAACTACTCTCTCGCAGACGTGAGAATGTTTTTTCAAATATTTAAGTTTGGTTTTAGTCTTCGGAGTCGTAATGACATACATACTTAAATAAACGGAATCATGAATTTACTTAAGTATAATTTTTCAAAGTAAAATGCTCTCTACGTAAATATTATGTCAAACTATTTGACAGTATTATGACAATGTACAACTTTCACTCCAAGTATCATTATTCCAATAACGTGTTTCAGTATTTTTAGTCGTCCCAGTATAAGAGATTAAATCAGAATAAATTATTTTATAAAATAATATGACAGTTTATCAGTTAATATGTATCATATTTTTATATAAAAATCGTTTAGAATTTTGCAAATATTTAATTTGTTTACATAATAAAAAGGATGGTGTATGCACCTGATAAAGAACTTTACTCGAAAATCATTTGAGTTTATTAAAATAACAATAAATATTTTTGATATCTTGTATATACTTTGAATCACTTGATTAGTAATCGTTAGATTGGTGAAATCGTAATTTAATAACGATTACTAAATGATACGAATTATTATTAAAATAAATATATATATAAAAAAAAAAACAGTAAAAAACTGATTATACTTGTTGACATCGATTAAACTTGATTAAGCCCGCGTTTCCTTGATTAGTTATGATTATTAATGCTACATTGATAATAATATCATGCAATAAATAAACGAAAATGAAGCTGAAATAGTTGTGAAACTTTTAAAATGGATGTCATAATTTTACTTCTATAAGCAAATAATATGATTAATATTTCATAAAAAAACTAACATTTGTAAATGCGATCCCTTTCCGTAAATTTCATGTCTACTTAATTAGGGCTTAATTATTTTCACAATGAGATTAAATTCTGGATGGAAATGGAAAAAATTAAAAGATATCGATTGGTCGAGGTCTAGGGAGCCAATTAATATTGCTATCAGCGTTTTAATAACTATTGGAGAAAACCGCTGGATAAATGAAGGGAAATAATAAAATAAGTTTATAGTATTTGCATAGACATGGAGTATTTTCAAGGGAAAAATTACTAGACACTAGTGACAGTGCAAGAGAATGATAGATAGCCCAACCTCTCTACTTTCGTATATCATATTCAAGAGACTGAGGACTTTGACTCTCTTCCTTACACTCACTCTTTGCCACCTCCCCTCCTCCTCTTGCAAGCATTTACGGGATGAATTATCTTTATTTATCCTTCCCACAGAGGGTATTGTTTTGCGTTCTCAATGCGAAAATAAATCGTGTAAAGTGTGATATAAAGTTCGTGCAAATTTTAGTATTGTCGAGAAAAAATATTACTTTTTAAAATTATATTTACCTTATCTCTTGTAATGTAATCTCCATTAGATAAAAAGTATTTATGGTCAAGTTTCTCCACTCTTAAAGAAATATTTATAATACATATACTGTCATATCGTTTAATTTACTCGAAATGTCACCTGTCATCATAAAATAATTGGAATATTCTTGTCATAAAAAAATACAAAATGTTTATCAATAGTATTATATTTTAAGTTATTACTTGTAAAAAAAAATTTACATAAAACAACAGTAAATGTAATCATCTTCTGTACATACATTATTAAGTCTAATCATTTAAAATAATCAAAATATTTCTCAATAGTAGTAAAATCTTAGACAGGAAATCTATAAGATGGTAAATAACGATAACAGAAGTTGCATTGTTTGCATGATATTATTTTGTAATAAAGATTTGTAATATGCAATATGTAGATCAAATTTTGTTAAAGTAACATCTAATATTAAAATGATGTAATCCATTTTGAACTTAAGATTTAATTACGTAATCAATAAGTTAAGAAATTATTAAAAGAGTAAAATTTATTTGATTTAACGTATTCGCAAAATTGTAATTTAATACTAAATGATTCTATTAAATCATTATAATTAGTATTGGCCACTAATGAAAATAAAATAAATAAATATTATATATATACATATACATATACAATGTTTGTAAACAGAGTAACATGGTCTATAATATATTGATGTAATATAATTATAAGGAATATTTTAATGAAATTAACTAAATAATAATGTGTTATCAATTGAAAAAACTATTTCTTTATGTCTCGAGTCATACAATATCTTTCGTCATAGTATTATGTAGTTTAAATTCTTATATAAATGATAGCTGAGAATGTAAACTATACGTTTAAATAGTATTTAAAAAAAAAAAAAAAAAAAAAACCGGCGTCGAAGATATTTGCAATAAAATTCAACCTCTAAGTCACCGATTTTTCTCTTACCCATTACGTTTCTCCGTGACCGTACGAGAGACAAAAAATATATTTATTATAACGCAGTTTATTTGAGCCTTTTTACTAAATACCCTTATTTATACTTTCTATTATAAATAGAAATCAGTCTCCCGCCTTGTAGGGAAATTTATCCAGTTGCTTTATCGCCAATATCGCAAACGCTTTTCAACTATTCGAAACAACTCATAGCACCATGTGATCAATTAATGAATCCTACACCAATTAAACAGAACTAAAATTTTAAACTTTAATGATGTCTTAATTACATTTACCGATTTAAGAAGTAAAACAATTTATTTTTGTAAACGGTTAAATTAAATACTAAACAATATATACTTGAAAATATGATATTTTTACTTTTGACCATTTTAAATTCAAAATCATTTTTACACTTATCTTTATTCTTTATTCTCCCTCCATCAACATTTTGTCCTATTCCCTCACCTTTCATCACCTCATCTCTATTATTTTTCAAACGCTTTTCTTCTCGAATTCGTTTTATTTTTCATGTATCTTTATTATGAAAATAGAAGGGAGATTTGTTGAAAGAGGTATTAAGATAAGTTGAAGCTACCTGACATAATTTTCTTTCAAACGTCCTTTTTTTTATATTAATAGACTAATTGCATTTTTTATTGTAATAAATATTAATTATTCTTTATTAAAGAGAAGTTTTTTTTTAAACTTTTATTATATAAAGATTACGCGATATGCTTATGCTTTATACAACTAGTGTTTCAGACGGTCAGATCTGAAAATTTTGTTTTATAAATACGATAATAAATTAAAACAACTATATTCAAATTATAAATTATGAAATGGAGAATAAATAATTATACATTTGAAGAAATAAAACTTTTTCATTTAGTTCTGTTCAATCACGAATCTGAACGAATCCGTAACATTATTACTAATTTCGAATATAAATTTAAATTGCAAATAATTACCTAAATAATAATTATAAAAAAAATAATTTACCGAACATTAATAATATTTTATTTCTTTAATTAAATAGAAAATTTTTATTTTCAGTGACTATATTTTTGCGCTGTTTTTAAATATATTTAATAATCTAAAAATCCTTTTTTAACGTAATATTTATTCTTTTTCCGAAGATTTTTAAATACTTATTTAGAAGTAAATGTAACGGCTCTTAGTGCTCTCTAGAAACGGTCTGTATTTTTTTAGAACTGTTACTCATTACTTATCAGATTATATACGAGCTTAAGAATTATTATAAAAATGCTTTAATTTTTAAAAGTGTATAAAGTATAAAAAAGTTATATTATTATTGTTGTTTTTATTCTTACAAGTATTGTGATATTACCAATTTTATTGCTAATCTTTTTTTCGGAGTTTCATACCTATTGATGAATCAACGCCTCGTATTATTGCTTTCAATGAGTAAATTGAACCTAATTGAAAAGCAACGTTTGATTATTCATTCGAGAGATGAGCTTTGATAAGCCATTGGCGCTAAAAATTCAGTAAAATACAGTATCGAGAAAGTATGCGCGGGCATGAAATTTTATAAAAATAGAGTTATAATATTCAGTCAAAGATGTAAGCGCTGAAAAATAAATTTTACCATTGAAAAATCACGTCGCTCAATAATATGAAGTAAAGAGTTACACGCTCAATGAGAGATTGGCGTACATGTATAATGATTAAATCATTAAATTATACCGACATAGAACGTAGGACTTTTGTTTTAGGCTTTACGCATGTTGGGGAGTATATTCACCGTCCGTTTCCTCAAGCAAAACTTTATTTTTCCTTTTCCTAGATCAAAAATTAAATAAAGAAATATAAGAATTTCCGTTCTCTTTAAACAATAAGAATCGGAGCGTTTTTAAGATACGATCTTTCAAACTAATTCCGATGGCTAGAAATAGCCGAAATGCTGAGCGCAAGGGATAAAAAAAGTCTGTCGGGTACACGTGGGGGACCGGCTGATGCTTTTTGACTGGAGATTTTAAGCTGAAGCAAGTGGTAAATGATAGGAAGGCTCGGCTCGGGCTACCCTCCACCACGAGGTCGGCCGAACTAGCGGAAGCTCATCGCCTCTTCGGCCTCCTAGTTTTTCCTATCGCGCAGGCCAGCAAGGACTCCCTAGAAACATGGAGTCCCTCGAGCCATCGTTAAAATATCGCGATGCAAATCTTACCCAGTGTCTGTTGCGTGTACAGCTGATACTGATTGGCGCCACTGGACGGCGTCACCTTGAATCGTTCCGGCATATCTGAACACACTCTCTCTCTCTCTCTCTCTCTCTCTCTCTCTCTCTCTCCCTCTCTAGCACGCGCGCGCGCGCGCTCGTACACCACACGACACACACACACCCACACCCAAAGTCACACCCAGAGTCGCTCTCTTTATCTAAAGCTATGTGACTATATTTGCAGGTGAATAGGTAGGTAGATAGGTAGATAGAAAGTCAGAGGTAGGTTGGTTGATAATTGAACCCCTCCCACTCTCAATCTATTTTTTAATCGGCCTCCGAGCTTATCTACACCGCTTGGAAATGTGAATGCTGGGCCGCGCACTAGATGCCGGCGCTCGAATTCTCGCGATCGGCCTCGTCGTCCCGCGCGTTCTCCATTCGGCGAAAGCCGCAACTGCTACTGGAGGCGGTAGAGCGTCGGTCGACGTCCCCTCGCGCGTCCCCTACCACGACGACTAGAGCCGCCGAGTCACAGCTGTTAATCGCTCCTCGTCACTGGACTTGGGGAACACGGGGCCCGGGACCCGGGACCCGGGGCCCGAACTCTCCCACGGGGACGTCGGCTAGACTCGCATGCGATATCAACCGAACCCAGAGGACGGACCTTCCGAAGATCTCGACCAGTAGATTCGCGGCTAAACTAGTCAAGAGTATGCGAGTGTCTATGGTTGCCGACGGCATCAGAGACGACGGCGCCGGTGGCGGTAGCGGCAGCGGCAGCGTCGGTGTCGGTGTCGGCGAGGCTCCACTCGGCTTTTCTCGCTCGCCTGGCCTCCTCCCTGATCCCCTCCACCGAGTCCGCCCTACGCTGTCATTCATCTACCCAACCCCCGCGTTGCCCCCTCGCCCGACGATCTTTCTCCCTTGTCTAGAGACCAATTCGATTCCTTTGCGTTACAAACTCCTACGTTCTAAAAGCTTCCGTGTGTGCGCGAGCCTCGTTTCCCCGCCAGTGGCGTGCGCGGGAACACCGACTTGACCGTCGTCTCAACGTCACATCCAGCACACGAATATCAGAAGCCGCAGCTTTATCGCCTCCTGCCCTTGCGCCTGCATATCGATCCTCCGGCTTTCGTAATCGATCGCATTAACCCTTGTTTTCACGCTTAGCCCAATGGCTTTCATACAGACGGCACTCTTCTGTTCTCGTCTATTTTCTCCGCATCCCAGTACACGACTCACTCGGGGCCTTCAATTATTCATCACCTGTTCTCCAAAACTATTGCTATTTACCTGATACATTCAGCTTTAAGGTTATGCCTAGTCACCGCCCATCCACCTTCGTTCCCATTGTCTCCAGCTAATATTTAAGTGCATGAGCATAAGACAGTGCGTAAAGTACAATTTCTACACGATTAATTGACTTCCGAAAGCTGAGCCCTACCCTTCACCTTTTATACAGTCACGTATAATCCCTAAATTCTGCCTTTCCACTAATCGTCGCTTTCATTCTACTTGTTGTCCTTCATTAAACCTTCTCAAAATATCATAATATCACTAAGTTATTTCAGTATATAAAATCGAGTATATTTCCCAGTATTCTCGATATGCTTCAACAATAGTCTCTTACTAATGCAATCATTGCAACTCCAAAAATTTTCTTACACCATAGTAAATTTGTTCTTTCGAAACAGTAAATCATATCTGTGCTCTTATGCCTTACCGTCTTGAATGTTAACAGAAAATATCTCCAATATAAGAATATACAATAGTATATTTGATTTTTGTTGTTGAAAATTTTTACGTAAATGGCCTTCATTTCACGAGTAATATTTTACTCTATAAAAATATATCATGTTACGTGCAACTACACAATTTCTCAAACTTTACTTTCAATCATTGACTATTATATGGAACGCATAAAATACGTATTGCATACATCTTTAAGCAGTTTAATGGTTCGTTCATTCGATGTGTACTTTAAATTTTATATTCAAATCTCTTTTTTTTCTTTTGGTCAATTCAGTTAATTTACTAATCTCTTAACGAGACTAAATGAATTTGTTTTCAAATACATTTTGATTATAAATATATAATGCTTTTTAAATATATTTCGGCTCATTTAAAGTAAGAATATTTTAAATCAATTTTGATATTTTAAAAAAATTTCTAAACAAATATTTAATGAATAAAAATAACTGATTAATTTAAAGTAAAAAAAATATTATATTTTATTTACGAGACATGCTTGAATATAACAAAATAATATAATATTACATTAATATATTAATATAAATATACTGTTACAAAATACATTTAAAAAATATAAAAGCAATATATTTTTTATTACCATAAACTAATATCTTTTTAGATAAACGAGAAACGTCGACAAATAAAATATTGGGTAAGGGTGAAAATTTTAATCCATCGGCAGCAGATGTTTACAATGAACATGTCAGGGTGGAATAAAAACTAAGCCTACAGTGCCAAATCGAAAGTTGAATCGATAACCGCAGAAATTTAAATATGTCTGTAATAAAAAATTTTACGAATGAGATTATTATATTGAAAGTTTGAAAAAGTATAGTAAGAATTTGAATGCATTTTGTGTCTTTAACAAATAATAATAAATCATCATCATAATCATTTTTTCCAAATTTGTTTCCTTTCTTACTTTTTCTCTACCCCCCCCCTCTTCTTTCCTTCATTTCCTACCACTACTATCCTTATAAAATTATAAAGTTACTTTTTTTTAAATAAGAAAACATATGCAGAAGTAGCTTGATTTCTTTTAAACAGAATAGAAAATACATCAAAATTGTTTTATAAATCCTTTACGACATGGATGATAAAAGAAATTCAATCTCCTATACATACATATATGTAAATGATTTGTAGATTACAGTAGGATAAATGTAAAATTATGATACGTTTACTTCGAAATTTAATTAGAAATTTTTTCTAACCATAAATTTCTATGAATTCATATCAGCTTTAATATCTTAAATTATTTTTTCATTATATTTTTTAAAAGCTATGTAGGTAAAGTTCTTATTTGAAAATACAATTTTGAAAAAAGTATTAGGTTTCAAGTTTCATTCATCAAGTCTATTTTTATCATATAAATTGAACACAAAAAATATCAAGTTATTATCATATATCGTTATCATCATCATCATCCTCACTACCATCATCATCTATAAAATAAAGAATTAAATTGAATATAAATAAAAATAATCGGTTTTTTGTTCTATGCATAAAAGACAAACGATTCATCGACAAAATCATAAATTTCATCAAATATATTTGAGCGGTTCTCCCATAAATTAATTTTTATAAATTCAATCCTCGTTTAATATATCTATAACAAAATAATGTATAACAATTATAACAAACATTATTAAAGAATAAAATTTTTAAAATATGTGTGACATATTGTACAAATATTAGTATACAATGATTTTTTTCAACTATTTTCCAAATAATGTAAATAATATTATAATAACCGTTAAATTATCTTTATCTATTTTATGTAATAAATGTAAATTTGACATTTCAGACTTATATTAATTACATAATGAATGTATGAAGAAAAATTATAAATTCATATTTTAAAAAGTGCTAAATCATTTATTTCTAATATATTTAAAATTTATTTAGAGTCTATTTAGATATCTTTGAAACAGAAAGCTTAAATGTAGTAAAACTGCATAATTAATAATATTATGCAATTTGTCGCATGGAAAAATTTTACGTATCTATATATATATATATATATATATATATATATATATAGATAATATGTATTCATCTACCTATACTTTTAATATTTCAAATATTAATGGATGAAATAATTGATGGACAGTTTTGAATGATTTGTCAAAATAAAATATTTTAGTAAGTAAATTATTTCTATTTGATCACAGTTGAAATAGAAGGAGTAAAAATTAAAATATAATAAATATCTGTTAGAGTCCTAAGGCAATTTCGTATACTTCATATTATACATACATTATGAAAAAATAGAGTATGGAAACTCTAAATGTTCAGTATTCGAAGACCAGACGTCATTATCATACTATAAACGTTCGGATAACGAATAAAGATGATTTGGCATTTCGAATACGAAATATTCGATATTATTTGGATGCCTGCAGAGGTGTAGACACAGGTGTATAACGGTTGTGGGTCGTGCAGGGGTCGGCTCACTTGGACCGACTCGAGATGGCAGCAGGATACAGAGCTTTCGACGAAAGAGCTTTCGGCTGGAAGGAAGTGTTCAGTGGATGAAAAAGTCTTCTGCTCATGCTGAATTGATTTACAGTTGGTCGACGAGGTCGCAGCCGGGTAAGGTCGTCGACCCACGAGAGTTCAGGCATTCTCCTCGAGCCCTAAGACCAACATTAGGACGAAACATAATCTATCGTCACTCGAAGGGCTGTTTTTCCCCAAGATCAATCGTGCCAAGTTCAGTAACCGTTTGATTATGTTTTGGGTATCGGGGGATATGGCTTGCTTTTTAATAGGGAATATCATCCATTAATGATCAGAGAAGCGAGTAAGGAGGACTCGCATTATTCACCTTATTTCCTCTCGTGATAATACAGACGAAAGAAATTATTTTATGCTTAACTAATATTAAGATAACAATAGAAGAGCAATTACTCAACTAATACAATTATGATGTTCCATTACTATTGAAATTGAGGAATTTGTAGCTTTACGATAAGAATTTAACACTTTTGATTTACTTATGGATTATTAAAGCAAATCATGTTTCACCTACACTCCTTTGCCTGTCGATATAAAAAATTAATATGTTATTGCAGTTTTATTAAAAAAAACATTGATTTTTTACTGTAGTATGTTCTTATTTTATTTAATTTCTTATAAAAATCGAATTTTATATTTATCTAAATATGTATCATTTAGTGGAATTACTAAAACACTACATTTTTACTAAAAATTAATATTCTATGTTAATTATATAATTTCATTTGTAATTTAATTTAATGTATTATTTCATTTAATCTTAATTTAAGAATATTTACTTTTTTTTATACACATAATTAATTTCATTTATTTTGAATAATGTGAAATTCAGCTTGCGTTATTGAATTGTATTTTTAATTATTAAACACATAGATTTATATATATATATATATATAGTCAGAGTCTAATATAATAGATAATTTCTCGTGTAAACCTTTTAGTCAAATTTTATTAGTATTTATTTGGAAGAAATTGGAGAAACAGTTCATTATAATATTATAAAATGTCAAATAAATTTTATATTTAAATATTTTTAATAAATTTTTGTAGATACTTTAATAAATAGAGTGGCAGTTTTATTGAAAGATATGAATTTTTAGTTTAGTATTTATATATTTAAATAAAATTGTGCACAAATCCATTGATAATACGAACAAGACAATAATAATTCATTTATTGTAAAAATTAAAATGTATTTGACTTGCTTTTGTGCGATGTTTTTCTTTTGTTTAAGAAAACTTTTAATATCACCTTCGCTTAGATTTTTTACTTTATTATAAAATGAAATAAGAATTAAAAAAATTTTATGTATGATAAAATATCTAAGTGATACGATTCAAAATTATAGCATTGCAGACAATTTTGAAAACATTAATATGTATAATAAATAGTTTTTTTCATAAAAGTTTGCTTTTAATTCTCGAGTAAGTGACGAATAAGATTTAAACAAGAAGAGTCTCAAGAGGTAATAGTTTGTCGATATCTGCATTCGGCATTGAAAAAATCTACAATGTTCAATAGATTTTGTTTGGAGTAGAATATGTACATATTTCTGAAGACTAATTATATTTTACGTGTCTTTTGTACGTGACTCGTACGAAAATGGCGATAGAGAATGAAGAGGCACCGAGTAAATAAGAAGAGTAAATAGGAGCATTTTTAAAGAATAAGAGGAGAAACTAAAGTATTGACGTAATACAAAATAATACACGAATATTAGACATGTGTGCAGCGGCCATGCATGCAAGCGTTGGAATTAGTCGTTGGGTGTAGCATGCGAACTTGTTTGATTTAACAGAAAAGTAGGGGCAAACAGAAAACGCCTTCCAATTGTAGACATCAAGGCTTTCCTTTGTATGTGTTTTCCTCTTTACGTTACTCCTGTATAACGCGAGCGTCGTTGTGTTCCAGACGACGAGAATAATGGAGCAGAAAATTATTAACGTCCGTCCTCTCTTCTCAGCACAGCAACGCGTGAACGTAGACACGGCCGCTGTTGACGACGAGACGGGGAATTAGGAAGGGGGCAGTGGCGTTGGCGGGGGCGGGGGCGGGGCGGCCGGCCGAGTGACTAGGTCGATTCATCTCTTTCCGTTTCAGGCCGCATCGTCGTCCCCTCCACGTCACAAGTCAGAGTCAGACAAACAGACATACTCGCGGGAGGAGCCGTGTATTCTCCCCCTCCCACTCGCCACTGCAACCAAAATGAATTTTTATTTTCCCATTCCATCTACCGACACGCGCTCGGCCATAGGCGTTTCTCACCCCCTTCCACCGCAACGGCAATGTGAGGCGCGGCTCGAATCCCGAGCCGTATTCAGCGCTATTTCCATACGATCGGCCCTCGATTCCCTTCGACGTCCAAGCCGAGCGGCCCCGACTCCTCCGCACCCGCAAAAGCCAATATCACCGATAAGTCCGGCCAGAGTGGGGCCCCCGCCCCAAGCGAGTCCTGCTCTCGCGGCAAGTCTCGAGCATCCACGCGTACACTCGCTAGATTCGAGAATACGAAAAAGAAAATAGCCGAGCGTTTTGTATTCCTTCATTTCATTTTCCCTTCAAAATAAAATAAATAAATAAAAAACAAGAATAAAAAGTGCGGTGTCGAGTGGCTTTTCGAGCGGCTCGGACATTCCCTCGAGCTGTCGCGCAGCCACACACTCGCACGCACAGTAGTCTGGCTCGCCGGAATATTGACATTTGGCCAGGGGCGACTCGGCGCGGTGCCAGCGACTCCTCCACTCCTCGAAACCGAGCTCTCCACGACGGGCGTCCTCGCGGCTCTATGCCCTGTATTATAATATTCCTCCGGTAGTCCTGTTAAATCAAAGTTCGACGAAAAGTTCTGTCGGTGCCGTTATCGTCCAGCCCGGGAGCATTCCGTATTCCCTACTGTCATTATCGTTCGTTCGTTATCGTCATCTGTTGCCAAGAATACCATCATCCGTTGGAGATACATCGGTGGTCATGTGGCGCGCTTTCGGGGGGAAGCCGGCTTTCGTTGATGTAGCATCTCCGGGCGAAACCGCAAGTCTTTATTTCGCGTGCGAGGGGGCCAAGGGGCGGGTTTCGAGGGGAGCTCGCGGGGCCGGAAGAAACGCATACCGAGTGCGCGATTAAGGGCGGCCCGATCCCTTGGGAGGAGGGTGCGCGCTCTCCGAGGGGACGCACATACACGTAGGAGCGCGTGCGCGCAGGTAGATGTGAACGCGGAGTGAGTGGGGTAGGGCAAGAGGGACGGGGTGGAGAGCCAGTGGCGCTCGGCCCTTGCGTGTGCTCGGTGAAACTGGAGGGCGCGACGAAACCGCTTCCCTTCTCGGGATCCCCGTCGGTCGGAGTGGCCGGTCACTAGCCGGCGAACTGCCCGTCCACCCGAGCGCGACAGACATTCCGGCACAGGCCGAGAGCTGTGACCAGCTGATCGCGCACATCCCTTTCTTCACGCCAGCGCTGCACATACGCCTATCTCTGGGCCTCTCCCTCTCTACCTGGCAGAGCTCTTTCCTCCTTCCTCTTTCTTCCTCTCTTCGTTCGCGCAGCCGTGCATCTTCGATCGACGCAGCGGCTACCTAAGAGGAGTGCTCCGCGACAAGTTAAGAGCGAGAAGCTAAGGGCCCGCGCCCTCCCATCCCTTCCACACTACTGCCACTTCTGTCTGTCGCTGTCTGTCTTTCGCGGCTGGTGACATCCCCAGTCGCTGCTGTCGGACACCGGTCAGAGGGTCTCTCCGCATTTACGAATCGAGCCGTCCTCAGCGTCCCTGGCCCTGTCGCACCGCCTCCAAGAGGAATCGATGCCACCTGGAGCTCGCCGGAGGTCTAACCGAGAGAGGTAGGTTCGGCACACCTTTGCCACTTCTTCCTCTTTAGTTTTTCTTCAATGCCCAGCTTGCCCTCGCTTCGCTTTATTATTCCAAAATACCTCGAATACACTTTTTCTGCGCTTCGCCACTAGATGTAACGGATTCCCTATCACTCTGATCTCGAGGAGAGACAGTACGGTACGATCTTAGCGTCATACGTATGAAAAAAATTGAAAAATTGTAAGTGTCCGGGTGCCGCTGCCACCACCACCACCACCACCACCACCACCACCACCACCACCGACGACGACGACAACTTAAAACTTAAAATTTAAAAGCATTTAAGAGCTTTATTTGATTTTAAAATACATAATGAGGATTTGTTGTGGTCCCTGGCCCAACTTAAGCATACACGCTACCCCACTCCGGCCCTCCTACCTATTACGCACTGTAAAACTCGATTAGCAGTTCTTACGACTACGTGTGCAGCACTATCCTCTGCAACCACTACCTGTGCAATTGAGCCATTCGTATTCGTTTAAGCTGACAAAGCCGAAAGGCCGACGGGACCCAGATCCGCTTGTCAAACGAGTTACTTAACGAAGCGCGTGAGAATTCGAAAATCGTCTCGAATTGTTTAAAACGGTATCGGAGCCTCTCTTACTTCTACCTTACTTTTATTGCTAATATATTCAAGTGTAAAAGAGACGTAAGGCTGGATGCACAAAGGGGGCGCCCTCTTGGTCCTTCTTGCACCTGACATTGCCTACGTGTGCGAGAGCGTACGTGTCTCAAGAGCCCTCGACACACGTACGCTCCCATAAGTGATACATTGGTATGCAATAAAGAAGCCTACTCTTGAGGGCCGAACTTCAGCTCGAGCGCAAGGGAGTGCTGCGGGGAGGGGGAGGGCGGACGTGGAAGGTGGGAGGGGGGGTTAAGGTAGGGTTGAGGACGGAGGGAATGGGGGTACAGGAATTGAAGAGATAAAGAGAGGTAGAGACATCATGATGGCGCGTGCGAGGGTGGGGGATACACAGAGAGAGAGAGAGAGAGAGAGAGAGAGAGAGAGAGAGAATGATTAGGGAGGGGTGAAAATGAAACAAAGGATGAAACCTTATTAAAAAGTATCACTCGTTTATAGGCTTTATGCCGTACGTACCAGTTGTCTCCGCAAGAAAATACACGTACACTATACCGTGGGGCCAGTAAATTGTTCTCGCATACGCTTTGTTACATCGGTAAACTACAAGTTTGACAGTCTGGGAGTACTTTCGGCCTTTGTCTTTCCGATATAGCAGAAGCTCCGACGCCTTATGAAAAACAATAAACTCGCTGTGCCAAGAGACGAGCAAGAAGACGTAAGAATGACATGCACGTACACGAGCGTGTCTCCATACATATAATATTTAATATATTTGGGCGTGTATGTTCACACACATTTATGCCCGTTAAAAGTCAGCTAGGCACATCCGTTCCCGTGTATGTATCTCGATTTTGGCTTCGGTCGGACTGAACTTGTGTGCACCCTCATCTGTGTGCCTGCACCGTGTATCGAGCCTGCGCCCGAACGCCAATAGGTATACTTGCACGTGTGCGTCACCCCCGTGCCCCCCTATACCCCGTCGCAGTCGCAGTCGACGACCCCGTCCCCGTCTCCGTCACCGTCACCGCCACCGCCGCCGGCCGCCGACCGTCGACCGCCGACCGCCGACCACCACTGCCTGTCTGTTTGCGTGTGTGCGTGCTTGCTTGTTCCCTTGCTGGCTTGCCCGCTTGCGTGAGTGCTTACGCGCGTGTAAAAATGCGATTGCGGCTGTCCCTGCCGAACGAGGAGCGAAAGACAGAGAGGAGGGAGAACGGGCGCGCGCGCGCGCGCGTGCGTGTGAGTGAGAGAACGAGCGAGCGTCCGATCGAGCAAAAGAGCAAGAGAGAATGAGATAAAGGTGGCGTTATATTGTAACATGTCGACACGGAGGGACCGGGGGAAATGACGAGGAAAGGGCAGAGCTGCTCCGAAAAGTCACGGTAAGCTGAGGCTATATTCGGAGGCTTTTTGTCTTCTTTTTCGTCTCTGTTAGAAGCCTCGCGCGTCCCGTTTTCACGTTTGGCTCAAGGGCCGTTCTCGCCTCGTAGCTTTTAATATTTTCGTATTGTAGTGTGCCGAGTGGATATAGGAGGGCACGTACTTGCAGACTGGTGAGTGCAAGTCGAAGAAGGACGCGAGCGAATATATTTTTAGGGCATTTCGTGATCATTCCTCTCGGGCCATTCACGTAGGTATCATTTATTTTCAGGATTTTTACTTTTTTTTTTCCTTCATTTGAATCGTAGCTCTAGGCAATTGCCATGTCTTATTTATTTTGTTTTTTACTTATCCCAGCTCTTATCTCTTCACTAACTTTATTACCTAACTGTTAACTATCATTTATAGCGCGTTGTCGTGCTGATCTATTGTTTTATTTTTATTATTATTGTTGTTGTGTCGTCGTCGTCGTCGTCGTCGTCGTCGTCGTTGTTGTTGTTGTTATTGTTAGCATTAATTTTAAACTGATAAATGTAAACGTCATTTTATATGTTGTTCGTTCAAAAAATTATAGAAGTTTGACAGTGCAATATATATATATATATATATATATATATATATATATATATATATATATATAACAAAGCTAAATAAAGTGAAATAATTGTGAAGTGCAATGAAAATTTAATATAGTAATTTTATAATTATACTCAGAAAGTATAATAAATCTCGTACTTGAAATTTATTTAATAATTATGTATTCTTAAATGATATAATAAAACCTTTAAAGTTTGTTAACTATATTAAATAGTGTATTATCTATGAAGATTCTCTATTATTTGGTTTATTTGGCTCGTACTGTTTAAAACCATGTTGTTTAAGCATTCATATAATGAGTTATTTTATCGTGATTGTAGGTATGATTAGTTGAAAGTTGCTTTGAATGTTCGCGCTATTCGCTAAGGGCTTGACTCCATATTGAAAAAATAGAACCAATTTTATGAATAGTTCTTGTTATGACAAAAATGATGGTCAATAACAGGAAGTTGTGGGTGTTTAAATATTATTTTTGCACAAGAATAGTAACGAGTTTTTAAATGACAAGACATTTCCACTTAGCATACAAGTTGTAGACAATATTACATTGCAATTTTTGTAATAAATAGTAAATGAATTGTCGCAAAATTTAAAACTTGGTTTGTTAAAAATGTTTGTAGAGAATTTGGTTATTGAAATGATGGTGCTGAAGAATATTATAGATTTGTGTGAATTTTCATATGATTACGGCTATATGATGAAAAAAGATAGGAAGAGAAAATGAAGTATCGATCGGTTGAATAAGACGTTGTATAAACGAGCAAAAAATAGTGTTAAAATTGGAAAGTGATCGGTAAATATGGAGAAGAGTATCTAGTGATCGAAGCCATTCTTAAAATTAGCATAGTAAATAATGTTTTCACAGAGCCAAGCAGTGGCTTTGTGCGGATTGCCCAGTCACGTGACTGTCAGGGATACGTCAGTGGTTTATTGTCTCGTGAATTTGACATGGCCAGACGTAAAGATGCATGCGTGCGACTGCCCAAAGGCGTAGTAGCTTCATTAAATGTGCGAAGGCGGACCGATAAGGGGCGAGAGGGACGGATTGTACAGATCGAAATACACAGTGTGCGGAAGCGAGAGGATTCGAAGCGCGTTATCCTCGTTTGTGACATCGTCAGTGAGCGTCTTAAGCGTTCTTGGCGTGTGATTAAGATGAGTTGACGGCGGGATCGGCGATCGAAGGGGGTACTGAGACCGACTAAGGAGGGAAACGCGTCACACGTATACTCAGCACGAGTGTATACGTTCTGCCTCCGATAAAACACGGCGAGAGAGAGAGAGAGAGAGTGATGGCGCGCAGGAGAGAGGGAGGCATACGTAAATAGTACGGAGAAAGTGCCGTGCCGCGAGGAATAGACCGTAAAGAGCGAAGGAAAAAAGTAATAGCGTGGTCAACGACGAGCCACTGGTGCGCGTGCGACTTTTCCCGTTCACACGCACACACAGGCATCGTCAAGCTGGGGACTCGCGCGCAATCTGGTCCCGTTTGGCTGGCGGCGCGCAAGTCTTGCAGCCGTTCATCTCCGGGGGGCTAAATAGTGTCAGAGAGTCCCGGAAAGGTCGCCCCCGCTCCCGTCCTAGTTGCTACCGCCACCGCCACCACTACCGCGTGGGTTTTATCGTGTTCGGGAGGCAGGCCCGGAGCATGGGCTCCAAGAAGCACAAGAAGCACAAGCGCGAAAGGCACGAAGGTGAGAGCGAGATGAAGCGAGGACGCGCGCGCCGTGTCAGCTGCACACGAGGAGTGCTGAGAGGGGAGGCAGTCCAGTGCGTTTTTTTCTTCATCCCTCCCTTCCTCCATCCCTCTAACCTTCCGTGTTTCCGTCCTTCCATTTTCCTTCTGTCCTTCCGTCCTACCTACCTACCTACCTACCTACCTACCTACCTAATCACCCTATACCCTCTCACCCTCATTCTGTTCGCAACCCGTAGCGAACGCTGCTCTGCGTCAGTTGGACGACTGACATTGCCGTTCTCCAGCTCGTTTATACCCTCACCTACCCTTCCCTGCCCTTCCTTATTTCCAGTTAATTGGCAATCGTCTCCGTGCCAGAATACCGTACTTCGTACTCCTCGGCCTCCATCGAAGGACGACACGACCAGACCTCTGAGGCTTATCGTCGTCCGTTCGTACTTTTCTATGGCACGTTTCTACGATTATAGGCGTCTCGAGAACAGCTTGCTGCTCCGCATACCGTTACGGTTTCGCTCTCATTTTCTCTGTCAAATTATTTTATTGCCTCCATGATTGTTATTTTATTATCAAACGTTTTCCCCTAATATCACTACAACTTTCTATCTTCCTATCTTTACTTTCATAGATTTCAACTATTTCCCTCTCTCACTCTTGCCCTCTTTCGTTCCAAATTTATTAACAAATACCTCTTCCCTCTGGGATAATGTCCTTTAATATTATAGCTTGTTTTTATATTCATATATGCCTCCTACTTTTCCAGTCATTAAATCAGAATTTTAACATTTGAAGTTATTTCATGCATCAGTAACCATATGTGCGCAGTATATTAGTATATCATTAGGTACCAAACTTCCTAAACTCTTTATCAATTGACCTGTTAGTTTGTTAACTGTAAGTCCATTTCTTGTGTGAGAATTTTAACTCATGTACATAAATGTACCTTTTCTTTGATATTGAACAAGTATTAAGACAACTATTTAATACTTCAAATTCCATTTTGGATTTGCATTTACTGTAACCTAATTTTGCTTGTTCTTTTAAATATATTAGCCAATAATTATATTTTACCTTTGTTTCAGCTGAAGGTCTTTATCCTATACCTGACAAACCACCAGCTTTAAAATTAATATTAAAAGTTGGTGGAAATTGCGGAACTCCTGAACACGGTGGTGGTGAATCACCAAATCAAACAAATATGTTGTCTCAACATTATCAACAACAGTTAGGTTTTAACTACTCTGTAACTGGGGGGGAACAGGAATTCGATAGGTATTTGGGTCATAAAAAGTTAAAAAAGAAGAAAAAAAAGAAAGACAAACGACACAAACATCATCACAAAGACAAAAAAAGGAAGAGAGAAGAATCAAGTCAAGAATCAGTTGGTGATGGGGATGAAACCATGGTGGAGGCACCTAAGAAAATAGCCCTTAATCACCAACCATTACCTGTAAGAGCCATCATTCCTCCCAATAATGAGCCGAGAACAGTTAATGCTGTTGTAGCTAGTGGTTTATCTCCTCATAGAGAACCTCGTACCTGTGTCCTTAGGAAAATTGCAGAAAGAACACCACTACAGCGGTTATTGGAGCATTTGCTTAGGTTAGGCATTTTTATATTAACACTTTCATATTAATTTTTATTATATTCTTGTAACTGAACTAAAGCCTAAATTTCATTTCATTAGGTCAATGGAAAAAAGAGACCCGCAACAATTTTTCGCCTGGCCAGTCACAGATAATATTGCCCCAGGATATTCACAAATTATTACAAATCCTATGGATTTCAGTACTATTAAGCAAAAAATAGATGATAATAATTATCAAAATATTAACGAATTCATAGATGATTTTAAGTTAATGTGTGATAATGCAACAACTTATAACCATCCTGATACTATTTATTTTAAAGCAGCGAAAAAACTGTTACATGTCGGCTTAAAGATGGTCACGCCCGACAAATTAAAGCAATTGCGATCTGTTTTAGTATATATGCAGGATCTGACTAAAGATGAACTTGGATTTGAATTGGGTACAGAGGACCCTAATAATCCTGACATTCACATAACCGAGGAACAAATAGAAAAAGAACGAGAGCAAGAGGAACAAATAGAGGAAGCTGAAGAATTAAGAAAGGAGAATCAGCGAAAAATACGTTTGGCGAATCTGGGGAAATTTGAGGCCATTCCAGATGACCTATCTCCAGATGAAATTTTAAAACAAGCTCGTGGTGCCGCTAAGTCTGCAGCTGAGAAACTAAGTCTTAAGCGAGTGAGTTCCAAAATGGGATTCTTGAGACAAAAGAAGGATGGAACGACGAGTTTACAAATCATAGTACCAGGGGATGGAGTCATTCCAGGTACAAATCAGAGGCCTGTCTCGTTAGGTCAGCTAATTGGGAAATTAAGTCATGGAACAGGTGCCTTAGCTGGATTTAGAGAGGACAGAAGAAATATGTCTAAGCCAGTGAAACCATTGTATTATGGAGCTTTTGGATCGTATGCTCCAAGTTACGATTCTACATTTGCCAATCTGACAAAGGAAGAATCAGATCTAGTTTATCAAACTTATGGTGATGAGACTGCTGTTCAATATGCTGAATCTATTCTTGATTTTGCCAAAGACTGTGACTATACATTAACTATGGTTGATGATTTGTTAGATATTTTAACAAATGGGGATCATAGACAAACCAAGAATTTCCTTGAAGAAAAGCGAAGACTAAAGGAAGAAGAAGAAAAAATTAAGCATTTATTAGAAAAACCGGTTCAAGATGTAAATCGGAATACTCCGGCCGTTGATAAAGTAAAAGTTGACCTTGATCAATTGAAGACTTTGTCTGACATAGGAATCGATATAAATTTCTTAGAGGGCTTAGGTAAATACTTCATTCTTTATAGATATTAATTGTACGTAATGATTGTAATGGCCTGATGCATTTCAATTAAATGCTTGACATGCATCGACTATCTTCATTCTACATTAGTCAGCCTTTTATTATTTAAAGGCAGATATTCTTTAATAATAATTTATGAGTAGCTTTTGTAAAGAGAATTAATTATAATTTGTTTTTTTTCCAGAGGAAGATATAAAAACGAGCGAAGAACGTGTAGCACTACAAAATCGTCTCGATGATACGTCGAGCATGTTGAATAGTCTTCGACAAACACAGCATGATCGCCTCTCAGCCCCTCCTCCACAACATTTATCAAATGTACCAAAAGCATCAGAAACTGAAGTTTTGCTTGCTGAAAAAATAACCGAAAATTTAACAAGTATAGCAAAAAAACTACCCCCATCTTCAATAGCACCTGTGGATGGATTAAGGAAGGCTATGGGAATTGCACCTCTTGGTGGTCCAGAGCCTATGGAAGTTGAACCAATAACACATAATCCTTCCATTGTCACTGATAATACAATTATTCAAGAAAACAATTCAAATCCAGAATCAAGTAATATGTTACCGATTCCTATGTCATTAGATATGAATAATGTCAGGCAAGGACAATTACCAATGCAAATGGTATTAGGACAAAATCAAACAGCATCGTTACTAAATTCAACAGAAACGTCTGGAGTTACCGATTTAGAATCTGAACTTCGAGAGTTTTTAGAGAGTGATCCAACATTGGGTCATTCGCCTCTCCATGATGACAAAACATTAGAAGATATTCTATCAGAATCTTAGCATGTAATGTAGTTGTTTGCAGATAGTCAGTTGTATTCTTGTAATTGAAGTAAACTGTAAATTTGTTTAATATGTAAGTTTTAAATATAAGACTAATCTAAATTAAAAAAAAAAAAAAAAATATATACATATACAGATGCCTTTGATAAGCTAGTTTTACTTTATTATTCCATGGCGAACCAATATTTTTTGTAATGAAAAAGTATTGAACAGATGATAAAATAGTGAGCTATTTTTCTGTAAGTTGAAATTTTTATTTAAGCTATAAAAAATGTTCTTTTGAATAAATAAAATTTTTATGAAATTTTAAAATATAATTATTTATTTTTTCTAAGAACGTTTATTGCAGGATATTTATTATTTTTATACCCGATAGACAAAAATTAGACAAAAATTTTATATAAAGTGTTTTCCGTAATTACATTTAAAATGAAACAATATCTTATCTAATCGGCAAGTAGTTTACAATGAATATCGAATATTTAAAAAAAGATGTTTTATTTTCATCTTACCTTGTGTTTTGATGATCATTAGAAAATCATGTTAGGTAAAAGCAGCCATCTAGTGGTAATTGACACAATACTTAGTAACGTACCAGAATTTATTACATAGCGTGTAATATAGCGAATACCAGATGGTGAATATCTGAATTGTTTCGGTTTATTTCATACGAACCTCTGAAAAACTTATTCGTTTTTTATAACTACGTATTACGAATTTAATATTTTTTTGTGATTTAAGGTTTTATAATACCGAGTAAATAAAAAGGATAATTGAAGAATAAGATATTATTCATCGACAAATAAGATCGAATGTAAAATGTCTGGTCCTATGGTTTTATGCCAATTGTGGATGGGTGGGGTAAGATAATTAATATTATAATACTTAAATTTTTTATGCAATACTTTTTTACACTGTTTAAAGTGAACGAACCCTATTTATTTCATAATTGCAAATCAGTACATCCTAACCTTAAAAAAATTAAATATTCTCAAATGCATTCTTATTGAATAAACATGTTTTAAACCGTTTTTTAATCCGGAAGTTTAACGGTCAAAATTCATTTTATTATCATGTTTCTATTATAGAAACAGAAAAGCTATAATATTTATATTTTTAGCTTGAACCATACATGACAGAAAGTTTTATTATGAATGCATTTCATAAGATGAGTGAACAACCACAAACAGTTAAAGTAATGAGAAATAGGTATACTGGTGAACCAGCTGGGTACTGTTTTGTTCACTTTCCAACTGATGAAATGGCACTTGATGCTATGCATAAATTAAATGGAAAAATTATTCCAGGATCTAGTCCGGTAAGTTTTGTTGAAAGAAAAAGAATGACTTGGTACCCTTGTTTAATACATGTTTTAATTTGGATGATATTAATTTTATTATTTACAAATGCTTCAAAGTATAATTTAATTATTTATATATAACTATTAGGTGTACAGCTGTACTCAGGTTTAATAATATAACATTAAATAGTATTGCATTTTAAATGACATTAGTTATAAAAGTTTTCTAATCGTAAAGTATTCTACCAATTAAGTCACATAATTATTTTCGTTACAGCAAGTAAGATTTCGTCTGAATCATGCAAGCACAACAGGGAAACCTGCAGCCGAGAGAGAGTATAGCATTTGGGTGGGAGACCTTTCAACAGATGTTGACGATTATTCTTTATACAGAACTTTTGCTGCAAAGTACAATTCCATTAGGACAGCTAAGGTAATATTGGATAGTTCAAGTTTTAGCAAAGGTTATGGCTTTGTTAGATTTGCTAATGAAGATGAACAAAAGGATAGCTTGGTTACGATGAATGGATACAGAGGGCTCGGAACCAGGTCACTCAAAATATGTAATGCAGTTCCTCGACCATGGAATAAAGTGACAGAGTAAGATTATTTTATTAGTACATATTATTTATACAGGCAAGTGATGATAGAATATTTTTACAATATAAATATCTAGTATTTATTAATTTTACAATTTTTTTAATTTGATAACAGTTTTCTTCTATTAAGGGAATAAATAGTATATAATAGCTGAAAAATAAATGTAGAATTTCTTATTTATTTTGTGAATGTCAGGTGAATTAAAGTAAGAATTCTTATATTTAATATGTTCATATTTATTATTATTTATAAACAAGTATTAAATAATTTCAATTTTGAAGTCTTAAATAATAATACTTTTAAAATTAAAGTATTTTGGAATTAAAAGCATTCCTTTTTTACATAATTTTACTTATAATTACAAAAATTTTACAGTTCAAATTCTGCTCCATCATCTTCAGACTATTCATCAGGCATGTCTTCTGATGCTTATAACTACTATGACACATCTTCTTATTGGAACAGTTATAGTGCATGGCAACAAGGATATTATGAAAGTGAACCAACTTCAGATGGATACAGTAATTATATTTCTGATCGTAAACCTGAAGAAGATGAACTAGAACTTATCGGTAAATAACGAGAGTTTATTATTAAACTGTACAGATTTTTTTATGACAATGACGTTTCAGATATTAATCTGATTCTTAAATATAGTACGTTTATTAAATCAAAGATAAAATTCAAATTATAAAATGGCGTAGTGTATTATATAATAATCACTATTCCTGATGAATGTAAATCTTGCTTCTCTTAAATGCTTATTATTAATTTAAAATATAATTATATATAAAAATCAGTTCAAATACTAATTTAATATTGGTTTAATTTTTTTGTTTTCTTTTCGTTTTTTAGATCATTCAATTCTATTAGACGTCGATAAATTAAACAGGGAAATTATTGAACAAGATTATAACTTATGGGATGCTTTGGAGAGTTCAAAGTGGATTCCCTGTGATACTTTAGAATTATGTTATTGATATCGGGACGCCACGTAAACTTAAAATCCTAATTATGTGTATAATTTTAAGTATAAGTGAAAGGAAGAAATACTTTACAACTGAAAGAATACAGATGAAAAATAACGGTTTACTGTGTATATTTTTTCACCTTTGAAAAAGTAATTGCTGCTGTACATAAAAATAAAAACAAAAAATATATGAACTTCATTACTTATTTCATTATTGTTATCGTCAGTCTACGTGTTACGACACATTTGTTAAAAAAATTTTTCTTCCATTTGCCGTAATAATTTATTGTGAGTTCCATTTTTATTTATAAAAAAGATATTTAATTGAAATAGAAAAAAATTTCAAGCTTTCTTTTTTCTATGGCAGACGTGATTTGAAAGTAGCCTTAGTAAAAAATAATTTGCGTATGCTAATTAGAAAACTAAGAACTTTAATAATCTGTGGCACTCTACTACTTAACGGCAAAATTTGAAAAATTTATTTTATTAACTTACGCACGATAAGGCTCTATTATTACCTTAACTAAAAAAAAGCTTAGTTAAGGTAAAAAAATAATGACTTCTGTACAGAGCTTTTTCACGAGCTCAGGGCACGTATAAATGTTTAATCTACGTGATCTTGGAATATAAGTTTTACATATCCTGGTGATCCTTCCAATGGTACTGCGCAGAAAGGGCAAATTGCAATGTAGCCATTTGTACCATGTGGTATTGCAACTTTTTCCCAATATCTGTGAAAATAAAGAAATAATAATGACATTAGTGAAGCGTTAAGCGAAATCGATAAATACAGTTTTTTAAATAATTAATTTGTCAATAACAGTTTAAACGAAATGTCTTTTAAATGATGATTGTGGAACTAGTTAATTAAGTAGCGACATTTCGTAATAATTAACCTTTTAAATTAACGTTAACAACCTTTTATGACAATTGTTTATGTCATAAAATTCTAGTTTTATAAAAAAAAAATATCCTTAATTCATATTTATAAATTGGTTTAAAATATTTTAACGTAATTATTTAACGAATTATAAGCATAATCACTCGATATTTTTTAAAATCGTTCGTTTTCCTAGAAATCATTAAACTATTGAGATAAAACCAATTATCGATTTTAAGCTTCAAGCGTTCTATATTAAATGTGAATAAATGCTAGAAATCGTCAAGTCTTTTTGAAAATGCTTATTTAATTTTTTTTTTTTTAATTTTTTAAAATAATTTACATTTGATCATGAAATTGTAAAATCTAATAAATTTTTTGTTCATTCATTTGTTTCAATTATTATTATTATTATTAGTATTTGGCTTTAGTAATATTTAATTAGTATTTATAAATTAATTAATGTAGTCAATTTATTAATTTTGAAAGAAATGGTGATATTGAAACTATTAAAAAAATTATTATATTAATTTATAGAATGACGATAACTTTCAATATCTGATTTTTGTAAATTCTAATAAACAGAAATTATATTAAAGTGGATTGCATGTATTAGTATGATCGATCATATTCGAACAATATATAGAGTAAAAATTATTACACAATAAATTTGATGAAAGTGAAAATTCGTAGCAAATACTAATGCGTATCTGAATATAGTGTAACATTTTTATATATATCTGTAATAGAGCATAATTTTATTTTAATAATAAATTTGTTATTAATTGTAGATTATGTATCGAGAAATATGCGTGAAAAATTGTTTGCGATTAATACGTCGTGAAGTAAAAAGTCAATTGATAAATTTTTTTATAAAAACGATAAGCTAATGGAGGGGAAAAAAGTATCACTTATAAAAAAAACTTGGATATTGAAAGTTATACATACTTTACAGTTTTTTCTGTAGCCATGTGCCCGCACGGACTAAATGCATATGTCGGTGGACCACTGTCTACGTAAAATGCAGGTTCGATCCCCATGCAGAGTTTAACGATTGGACCCGCAACTAAACACATGGGGCACCTTCTTGTCGCCTTATCCTTTTCTTGGCCCCAGTCATGGTGGCCCTGAACGTGACCACATTTAAGGTATACGTAAGGTTGTTGCTGGGCGGATTCTGATGCAGCCTTTCGTGGTATTACGAGGGTGTTGAGACCGACAGGACATTGTGGCCGACCAGCGTTTATGGCATCCACTAACTCTTCTAAATCGTGTTTGGTCTACCCAAATCACAACAATATTTTATATTTTAACCTTTACATTTACGTTTGTTATTCTTTTTTTATTATTAAAATAATTGACTTTAATATAAATATTTAATGCTACGAACTGATAAAATATTTTTTATTACCATGGATAATTAATAAACACGAGTCAATTAAAATAATGAAAGATTAATAAATTTATAACTATGTGCACATGCATATGTATATATATAAGGCTACGATGTATTAAAGATATGATTAATTGGAAATTCAAATACATAATACCTATACATTTAAAATAAGAAATAATTTCTTTATAATAAATTAATGAAATAAAATAACATTTTTGAGTATGAAAGAATAATAAATAATATATTAAAATAATACAATATAAACTAATAGATGTTTTTATAATTTTTTCCTTTCTTTTAAAAAAAACTTCTATATTATTAAATCTAGTGAAAATCATAAATTTTTAGCTAAATAAAAAAAAAAAACTTACGGGAGACTTTGCTAGCCCTTCGGCAGACCTCCATAACAAAGTAGCCCCGCATAAATCTATAAGGGTACCATCCTGAAGGATATTGTTCTCATCTTCAACAACATTTCCTTTCTGTTGGGCACTTCGACTTTCCCGTAGTGAAAAAACTCCTCCGCCTACACTAACTTCTCGCCAATAGCCACACTGTGCTTCTCCTCCGCAAAACTGTCCACGAGGATGCATTATTAAAACTCCGTTGGTCGTCAGTCCATCTATCTCTCTATTTTCTTGCCACTTGGTGGCCTTTTCCTATAATTTTATTTTTCTAAATTAGAAATTTTACAGTAAGAAATTAAAACATTCATTACCTATTTTCTTCTACGATTATAAATTCAGCAATGTTATAGATAAATATATCAATAAATGATAAAATCATTTGATTTTTCTTATTCAAATTATTTTTGTTATTGATTTTCATTTAATATAATTAATTAATATATGAGTATTGAAACAATTATAATCGTCTTACCCCTAAGAAAATATTTCTAGAGCTGTCAAAACCAGCTGCATAAATCCTAGCTATTTTTGAGTCGGCACGATCGGCAAGAATACGACACGCAAACCTGCTGATAGTACTTTGAGCAACTCGTCCTTCGCTCGCAGCAACCACTTCGTTACCTCCGGGATAAGTGTCCATTACAACAAAGTCAATTGGTGATTCTGATGATCTTCCAATCTGTTGTTTATTTTTTTTTATTATTATTTTATTTTTAATATAATTATCTTATCATCGATTTATCATCTTAAATAAGATGCATATTTTAATTGTAATTGTAATGTGACAGTTATTATTGTATTCAGAATTATAAATTTATTTAACTAAAAAAGGACAATAAAATAAAAGCATAATACTATTAATAATAATAAATTTACTTGAAACATATCTGTATCCTCATCTTCTGTATATTCAACAATCACAGCTTGTGTTCTGGATAATGTGTAAGAGATTGAGTGTTGTTTTGTATTTAAAATGGCTTGGGAGCAATGAGGCGTTTTGACAACATAATGTTTACTACGTTTAACACCATTAGCCATAGGTCTTTTGTATAAAACAAATTTACTTCTTCTTCTCCCACGATCTCCTGGTGGAAGATATCCATTGTATCTAGACATATATTAAATATTAATGTAATACATAATCTCTTCATTTTATGAGGCTCATTATCTATTGAAGATGTAAATTAAATTATGATAAAATAATATACAAATAAAAATTATTACTGAAATTATATTTATATAAACTATTTATAAATAATAATATAACATATTTAATTATATTAAAAATTTAATTTCTTTTGTACATAACTGAATTCTTATTTTAAAATAATTATTTAGAAATTCAGTAGGGCAAAAATTAAATATGAATCTTACTTTCAGTATTAAAAATCAATAAAATCAGTTTACTCTGTTTTCTAATATATATATTTCACACTATTCATGTTAATCTTTTTAAAGCAAACTAAACTAGATTTGTAAACTAGATTCCCTTTATCCAGAAATTGTATACGTATTCTCTACACAGTAAACTTTATTAAGAAGCCACAGGCTTCTTACTTAATGAACCAAATGTAAATCAATAAAATATTTTATAATATTTAAATTAAGAAAACTGTCACATTTTATTTTTATTCCAATTGTTATTAAAATTAGAATATTACAATATTTTGAAAGCACTAAAAATAAAAAAATAAGCTTTTTTAAAAATGTAAATGGATTGAATATGATCATAGTTCTTAATATCTGCATTTCTCAAAAAAAAAAAATCAACGACCATTCCATGTATGTGATAACAGAGATATGGCATGACTCAGTTTATAAAGGTAAACAATGTATTCTACCAAATTTACTCTTTCAGTTTATAATTCTTACCCAAGAATGACTAGTTCACCATATTTAACAGCTTGTTTCGGCTTATCATGGTGATGAGTGTGACTATGCGTATGACTGTGTTTATTATGAGGACTGTGTGGTTGGCCAACAGCCTCGCCCTCTTCTACAACAAGTGGGCTTTCGCTGCTGCCACCGTCTGACCTATAATTGTAAGAAATACAGCATTAATTAATTTTGTACTTGTTTTTATTTATTAATTTACACGTATTATTTTGAAAATGCAATAAGCATTAAATTTCGTTTTAAAATTAATTGTAGAATGTTTTTCATGTATTTATTCTTCTTTAGCTTTATTACATTTAAATTAATTTATATTCATTTTAAAAATATTTGTATATTTTGAAGTTACAAAAATTTACTCATGCACATTGACAAACACAGGTGTGCGCGCGCATGTATACATACATACGAAATTCATGTCCATATTTGATTTAATTAACTTTTATTTAATATAATATAAATTAATATCAATTTTTTATTCATATTAGCGTTAATGCATTTTTGTTATTTTTATCATAACTATAAAATATCATTATTGTTTACAGTAGTACTAAGTAATAATAAAATTAACATGCTAAAATATTTTATATTCTTAAATAATTAAATTAAGTTAATAAAAGTTAAATAAAATTAGATTTACTTATACAAAATATCTGAATATTATTAAATATCAAATTTAACATTTAAATGATATACATTTTTTTTAAATAGAAAATTCTTTAATATAATTCTAATATAATAATATGTAATAAAGCAGTAGTTTATTTTGATAGCACAGTCAACACAAATGCTTTTAACAAAGTATAAATGGTAAACTTTAGTTTTCTTATGCATTGTTGTATCTCTTTTATTATCATAAATTACATTTTTTTAAATGAATGTATTATTCAGTTAGAAAGGACTACTCAATTATAATGCACGTCAATGTATTACCTTGGTAAAAAAAGTGACATTTCTATCACTGTGAAGAGAAGCACATGGTCATGCATCAATGAGTATCATGAATAGCATTATAAAGTTCATAAAAAATTTACAGTTAAAATGGAAATGGATCTATTTTACAGTATCATAAAGACAAGGCATTGAAATATTGAATTTTTATATACTTTTTTAATAAAAATGTCAAAAAACAGAATATTCGTAATAGAAATTAGTAAAAGATTTTTTGAAATATAATAAATTGATATCATAATTATATGCTCCAAAATTTGTTTTTAATATAAAGAAAGTATCAATTTATCAATTAATTGCTTTGTGTTTAAATAATTACAAACAAATTTTTACAAAGAATTGTAAGCAATTTAGTTCAGAATAAAAGTTAAGAATTGAATTAACTGGATATTTTATTTAACATTATAATAAAAAATAAATATAATATAAACAGTAATAAGTTACTAGTAGTATATGAAATTATAAGCCTTAGACTGTTAGATTATAATTTATATATTGAATACAATTATGGTCTATTACAATAATTCATTAGCATGCTTAAATATAAAAATATGTGAAATTAATTATATATGACAAAAAAATTAATTAACAAAAATAATATTAAATAACATTGACGATATAATGCTACAAACTATAAATTCTTATTAAATTAATGTATGGAAACAATGTATGTGACTTAGAAATAAAGAGGTACAGGAAGCGTCCTACGTAAGGGGTGCAAAGTAAAAAAAAATTTTATGAAACTGTGTAAGGAGAAAAGAAAACATAAAGTAATGACGAAAAGGATGAGGGAAAATAAATAAATAGATGATGAACACGCAATCGAGTCGAAAGTTTGATGTGGATGCAGTTGGGCTTTCGTCGTAATAAACCGAGAATGAAAATGAAAAGGAACAATAAAGATATGGGAAATAAGAATAGAGAGTAAGAATGAGAGTGAGGGGGGCGGGTGAAGGAAGACAGTGTGCTATATGAGTGTGGGTGTATGAGAGAGAAAAAGAGAGAGAGAGAAAGAGAGAAAGAGAGAAAGAGAGAGAGAGCAAGGCGGAAAGGCCGAAAATAGAAGCGAACAAGAGCAAAACAGAGAGCGTTAGAGGACGTTATTTATTCTCAGCCTACCGTATGACCATTGCGGGATCCGTGTTAGAGCCAATTTTGCCGCGACGATCGACGCACTCCGCGGGAGCCACTTTGATCGTCGTCGACAGCAAATGAGCTCCTCGGCAGTCGGCGATAATATCTTTCTTTTCTTCTTTTCTGGCTCAGTACCGAAGCTGTACGACCAAAAATATCAACGATGATATTCTTCGCGTCAACGCAGTGATGCTATATCGACGAGACGATTTGAGCATGCGCACTAGAGGCTGTGGTTTATTGGCCAAACCGTTCGCGGGCATTATAAATGGCACAATTGGAGGAAAGTTACCTACCCTGCCCTTACAATCATTAGCGTCTCTTTCGCTAAACAAGCCAGACACTATTTTTTTCCTTTCTCCCCCACCATCGGACACTAGTCCTTTTTTTAAGCGCCGCATCCCTCCCAAAGGACTCTGCCCAAACAGTTACCAGCAGCTACGTTATCGAATCTTATGTCTAACGTTATTCCGACTACCGTTACTACAAATGAGTAATAATAACGAAAAATATTGTACTTTTATTTATTATCGTAATTAACATTCCTAAAGTACTACTAGAACGGCCATTTAGTTTTGCAAGATTTTGTGCGCCATTCATTATTTCATTCCATAAACTGCACGCACTATTATGTAACAATTATGAATAAAGTAATTCAAATTTTATTATACAAAATGATATAAAGACGGGCATTTATTTTGAATAACATACATCAATGAATGTTAAGTATTTATAAACATATGCCGCACGTGCTTTTAACAAATAATACCGCCGGTTCAAGTAAGGCCAACAATGAATCAGCAACTCAAAATTCAGACTTAAATCTTTAATCCAGAATCACTTCTCGAATGCAATGCATGGCATTAATGAAAATTGACGTTAAAATGCATTTAATATTGCGTGGGCGATTCATTAATATGCCTGTCGTAATGCCCGCGAACGCACGAACCAATGTGCGCAATGTTAAATCATCCGGATTCTCGAGCCATTTCTTTTTTTAAATGTAACACTAGTAGAATCTCGACAAGTGTATCCCCGAGCCCATGCATAATAAACCAATTCTTGTTGCTCAATGTTTCAACGCTTAGTGAGAACTGAGCTCCGTATTACGCAATCTCGAAAACCGTAATGAAGCTGGCCAATATTCCCGCCTTATTTACAATTAGCATTACCCTTCTTAATTTATTCTTATGGGCACTACACGCTCAACGAGCCTTTACAAGGCAGCAGCAATATCTTTAAAATTAACCGGGCATTCAAAAATATCCTCATAATTATGATTAATTCCTTCGGCTTTGACAATTCACCAGATTCTATAAGGATAGATGAAATTATTTTTAATAATTTTATATAATCTCTAATCGCGCGACTGAAAATTATCGAATTGTCGAGACCAACTCACGAGATTTATTAAATCGAGCTCAACTCATGCATGTCTCCGGTAATGCGGTCGTTTACTATTTTATTTATAACATACATACATTACACCACGTTTACACGCCAATGTAAAATAACACGATTGGAAAATAACATATGCATTCTTTGCAAATGTAGCTTCAAGCCTAATACCGATTAATTTCATAATGTATATAGTAATACAAAATAATGTACATGAAATTCTGAGGATATGAAGTTTGAAAAAGAAAAAAACACCATAACGGAGCTGAGTTCGTAGTACGCGCTGAAATATTAACCAGTGTGTGTGAGTTTATTTTGCGCAGGTGAATCCATATCTGTGCACTAATGAATGCATACACACATGCGTCCGCAATACTTATGGGAGCAGATGTTAGCGCACGTGTGCATGCAGGCACGTACATGAGATATCGTAATTTGGATTAGTAATACATGTATAGAGTTGTAACTTGCGAACGTGCAAAGACGTACAGGAACAATGTCTTCCTTCTTTGCAGTAGAAAAAAAACTGGGCGTCATGAATGACTGTCTCTTCGTTCGAGTCTCCTCATACGTTGTGGAAATGACAGGAAAGCTTGGGCTGAGCATAACACGAGAGTTCCATTGTCATTCGTCAGCCTCTGTAAATTGAGTTTGAAAACGGACCGTGCCAGCGAGGGTGAAGACGGTGGTGGTGGCGGTGGTGGTGGCAACGACGACGACGGCGATAAGGACGAGATGGATGACGGAAAGATGATGAAGACACAGAGAGAGAGAGAGAGAGAGAGAGAGAGAGAGAGAGAGACTCGTTGTCTTTGTGTCGGGTTGGTGGTTCAGCTCAAGTTGCCGCTACACTTTACACCTCTACGTGGGGAGACTTTCTTTGGCCACTGGTCGCCTTCTCTTTTATTTGCGGTTCTCTTCCCGATCCTCTTCCCGAGCCTTCTTTTCCTTTTTTGCCTGGCGGAAATGGAGATGAGAGCGTTTCGATTTCGTACACTGCCGCTTACTCTGATTTCTCGGTTCGCTCAATTTTTTATCGATGTGAATACATCTTAAAGAATTTAGCAATAATTAATGGTCAGCTGGAAAAGACAATGGCAGATTTGGGCTGAGTTCTATTAGCGGAGCTGAGATTTCACATAGGGTCTCATTTTTTTAAATAAAGGCTAATAACGACTTCCCTAAATCATATACTTTATTTAAAATTATAATTTAAATAAATATAATACAAAGCATGCTCTGTGTACATTGCTTATGAATGCTTACTACAATAATTCAATAGCATCGTATGTAATTATATCGAAAATTATTATTTCTGCTTGAAAAATACCGATGTTTAAATAATAATTCATTTTCGAGGCTAAAACACTTGGACGGTTTTTTTTTTAAAAAAATTTCTAAATTTATATCTATGTACGATTTTCAATGTCAAAATATCTTAAAGCAGATAAAATATCAGATTAAATAGAAATAATTATTTAATGGAAAAAGATATTTTATCAAGTTATATATTACAACAACATTTCATTATTTAGAAGTTTGCTTAATCAAATTAAAAGTGGTTCACTACGTGTTGAAAAATCATAATTCATCGATCTAACGATAAAGTACGTTAGTACGTATAATCTTTTATTGCATCGAATAGTCTGTATATAATTTTTGGCAACTTTAAGATATCATCTCACCAACGAAAGATGATTCAAGCTTTTTTCTGAAATAAAGATGCAAATGCATCTGCCTACATTTTGACAGTCGATTGTTACGTAAAGCTATTCGGACTTCGCAACTTTGGCGATTCAAATTTAGAAACGCTTGTCTTTTATTGCTTTTGAATCAATAAATTTTACCAACGAATAAATCTGTTGTTAAATAAAACTTTAGATACAAAGTGATTATTATATAAATTTAGTTTCTTTTAGAATTCAGATTCAATCAATTGTTTTAAATAACATATCATTTAGATAAGAATTCATTCTTATAATAAATTATAGTAGAAAGATAATATAAATAAATTTAATTTGTTTGATAATATTGTGCACATTGTTATAATTCTTATCGATTAACAAAAGCTGTTTCAAATATTTTTTACATAATTAATTTAATATTTAATATTAGAATATATTCAAACAAGAAATTAATGCGATATTAGTGAATGAATATTTAGTTTGTATAATCCTTAAAACATATCTAAATGTATATAATTTTTTCTTTATTAGATTATATCAAGAGAAATAGAAGATAATTAAATCTGTGTGAAACATCAAGATGATACAATTAATTAAAAATATATAAACATGCTTCATACGTATTTTTATATCATGCACTTACAGAATAAAAAGTTTGTTGGATAATTGCTCAAATTTTTATCATGATGAATTAGAAATGGCCTTCACTTAAAAAATCTGAATAGCAAAAATGATAACAGCTAATACTAATTTATGTATATATATATATATATATATATATATATATATAAATTTATATACATATAAATTTCCAAATATCCAAATCAAGATACTAGAAAAATATATGCTTTACCGAAATAAAAATAAATAGTATTTAAAATAATATTTAGTCATGATTAATGGCTATGTTCAATTTCATAACTATAACTAATTTGAAATCAACTTATTTCTCATAAAATCTGGTTAAACAACTGTATTATGGTTTGCTTTTGAATTAAAATAATTTCATCAATTAATGAATAAGTTTAATTAAAATTTTTTTTTATAATTTTTGGAAATTCTACGTATCTTTTTAAATAAGTAAAATTATTTCAGATATAAATGGATTTTAAAAATTTAAAAATGTAGATTAAAAGATCAATTTTAATGACCACTTATACGTATAATTTAATATTTGCATATAAGCAAGTAAATAAATGTATAAAAAAAAGATGCTAATTTTTAAAACTGCAAATATTTCTACGGAAACTGTATACCTCACCTAAGCTTATTAATACTTCTAGAATTATTTTTGTTATTACCTCAACTGAAATTACATGAAAATGTACTAATATGACTTATATTATATACCATTCAAAATATAATGTAATAAATTCATGTAATCTTATCACAAAAGATATGCTTAAATTAATTGTTAAAACAAAAAATTGTGTTTTTATGATAAATTATAATTCACTTAACGGGTTTAGAAATAAAAATAGATTGCATCTGATGTGGCGAATAAACAATAGTATTGACAATTAATAATATATTTTACCAAACTTAGATAGGATTAAAGTTTTAATAACTATCGTAAGTCATCGATTTTATTATTAATATATGCATTTTCAAGGTCAGCCAGTCAGCGTGATGAGATTATTTTAAAAGGCATTGCAGATGAAAAATAATGTGAACGGGTGATGAAAATATTTAAAATGGAAGCATGTGATAATAGTAATGTTTAAGCGTAGGAAACAAAACTCAATATGGAGTAATGGAACAATGTAAATAAAAATAATCAGCTTTATGCATAAATACAAGATTACTGTACGGGAGGTAAATACACAACGCAATTTAATTTTCAAGTTAAAGCATTTGATTAATTAATATTCGAATGTTTCAGAAATGAAATATAATTTATAATATGGTATTCATAATAATAAAAAGATCACGTATTTCATACAATATTTTCATAACAAAACGAAAGAAAATAAAAATAAAAATAAATAAATTTATTTATTATAAAATGTAAAATGTCGTAATTACACATGCAAGAAGCGTAACTTTAAAAAAAATATTTTAGTTAACGAGCACGCCGATGATAACATATACTGAGATTTTAAAACGATTCGCGTAAAAACACTTAATTATCTACATTGTTTAAACATTACTTTTCTTTGTGCGAGTTAAAAAAAAGCGTATAATAAGATATCGTAGCTTTAAGTAGTGCACTACTTGTAAATATCTATAGCTTAAGTTACGGGATCGTTTTGGAAATGAGCTGATGCTAATGGTTTGTCATTTCAACGTGTTAAATAAAATAAAAGAAGAAGAAGAAGAAGAAGAGAAAATAAAATAACTGACAAGTAAAACAATATTTTTAAGAAAGTTTAAATAAAATTTGTTTAAAATACTGCACGTAATTTCATTTAACGTCCGTATATAAAATTAGATTTGCGCTTTGTAAAAAATTTTTATCGTTTTTGTTTTGAAATGTATGAGAATTTGAATTGTAATGATAGATTTCTACTCCGCGTATTATACAGGTAATGAGTATAATAAATTTTGCGTATTCATCGTATATCAAGTATTAATATGTATATATATATATATATACACTTATGTATATAAATATGCACACGTATAATTAGTCCAATCGTTTTTACATTATGTAAAATATTTGTATAAATAGTATTTACTATCGACACTATTTGCATTTCTTATATAGAAAAATTTGTAATAACGGTTAATAAATCTCAGAAAATATGAATATTTTAATGATTATTATAAAATTGAAAATAAGCCATAGGTCATAATGAAATTAAATTTATTCTATAATCCTTTAATCCTCTCATTCAATAACATGGACGTTAAATGTCTAATTATTGTTGAATGGATGCACGAATTTTGCAATTAAAAGTAAGGTAAAAGAAATTACAATTAACACATAGAAAGCTGCTGGTATTTAAATGTCCATTAAATGTTTAGATCCCAAATCTGCCGTTACATGAAAATACGTTCCCATTATTGAGAAAATCCAGTTACGATCGATAGATAATAAATACATATATTATAAAATTAAGATAAAAACAAAGAATCTCTACCTACGATAATCGAGATAACGTATCTTCCCATTTTGGCTGGACAGTTAGTTTAACGCGCGCGTCATTTCACTTAAAGTCGGAACAAAATGTTGATTATACACAACGGGGGTGAAAAGGGGTAAAGGAAAAATGCGTCGTCGAGGTGGCAAGGCTAAGACGCAGCTGTAGCTGGAGGACGATGCAAACGACGTGGTAGAGAGGAATGGCGACTAGCACTGACCAGTTCCAGATTCAAGACTTCAGAATCGTCTACTCGTCGTATTTTTCTTGTATGTCGGTGCACGTTGAGACTCCGCTCGACATTCGACCAAGAGCAACGCGAAATTACTATTGTTTCCACGACGCGAGGATCATTGCGCACCCATGAAGCTGTGCGCAGCCAGTCTTATGGCTCAAAAGCAGACAGAGAGCGCCGTGCATGAGCAGCGACTTGGAAAAAACACAATGGGAGAAGTATGTTGGAGAAACGAGGACGGGTGATATCGGTTGTGTTACGTGACGGAAAGCGGGACACACCGATGCACCGATGTACCGAGCGATTGCAAGCCTTGAAATACTTGAAATTGGACGAAGAGAAGGCGAATGGAGGAAGCCTTGACACGGCGTGGGAAACACCAGGCGTCGTTCCTGTCGTAAACACTTTCAGCGCGCGGCTTTACGAATGAAACTCTTGATCTCGTAATAAATGAAAGTTCTTGTAAATATTTTTCAACTACGCGCTACGTCACGTCTTGGTTATTGCAATACTTTTACGCCAACAATCCTATAATTTTATTATAGTATTTAAAATATCTTCCTTTCATGCTTGAGTATTCGTGTTAGTAGTCCGTTTTTTCGACAGGTTTATTGGTAGTTTTTATCTATAGTTTTTTAATAACGTATTTACAATGTTCTTCTCTTTTATGAAAAATTAATATTTTTTCTTTGGATTTTATTATAAAATATAATCTCTTACATACTATCATTATATCAATAATTTTCGTATAAGACGATTATTTATTATACGTATGCGTATACATATGCTCGTAAGCATATATACATAGATTGTATTTATTTTTGTTGTGTGATGCTTTGAAATTTCTTCTATTTACATATGCAAAGATTTTTACTATTAGAGGGCTCTTTTAGTTTGCCATGCAGTCAAAAGATTATATGAGAAGAATAAAGTAAAACCATGGACTTGAGATGCTGATAAAATGAAGCCGTACCATAAAACACCGTATGGAAGATCCTAAAAATTATAACCACACAGAAACATTGATTATATAGGCTATTACGGATCTAGTACAGTCGCCAGTAAGGTTTAAAACTTTTACCTGCCACATTTGAATATTTTTGGTATTTCCAGTCGATAGATATTCGTAAACATCCTTAAAATAGTATATAAATCCAAATAAGACAGGTCCAAAACCCAAAACAGTAATGCCAATTATATACTGTTGCAGTGTTTTGATTTTATTTTTTCTAATTGCTGACAAGCCAAGGAATGATAGGAACAGGCTTGTGCACCATATATACTCCCACAATAATGGCTACAGAGAAAATGAAGCATTAAAATTGGACAATGTACGGACATGAGTGTACAAAAATTCATACATGAAAAATATCTACCTGCGGTACTTGAAGCTCTTCTATTTCTAAAATAAATATATTTAAGCGATCTAAAATATCAGCTGACAATTTGGCTAGCATAACAAAGAAGAGTATGTAATGAAAAAATATACAGTATTTCAGTCTTGACTTATTCATGGCACTGAAACAATATAAATCAACATGATTATGATTCTTGAATTAAATAACAACAAGTCTTGAAGAGTTATAATTAATATCGTCGTTTTTGTGGGTGAACGTGTAATAATGTAAAGGGCTCGGCTCGTGGCGACAGGTGCCTCGTAAAAATTATTATAGTAACATACGACCCATTGAATAACCAATTTTTTGTGACACAATAACGACAAATGATTAGAAAAATGGTACGTTGACCGTTTCGCTCTTATAGTCAATAGCCCACCTAATTTGATAATGTGTCGCGATTCTCTGCCTGTGGTGAAAATCGCTGCCATCGGTACCGAGGGCTTGTTGCAACGTGACTCTTGAAGCCATGGTATTATTCTTTAAACTTCTCTCCTCTCTTTCTATTTCACTGTCTCCCCTCTCCAAATTTTACAGCACCTCGAGGGAGTAGCAATGCACTTGTAAGACGAAAATATTCTCCCTAAAGATCGCGCAGCTTCCGAAAGAATACCGAAATTCAAGGTGACGCATCCCACTAATCGTCCGCTTGCTTACAATATTCAACTATTTTTAAACGTGCAACGAGCATCGCGTGCACCGCAATTCGTGCAGCTCGAGTCACGTCGTGGCAAGCCGCCGATCTTCTGCTTACCGCGAACTAGTGAGACTCCTCTAGAATCTAAACTTGAGTCTCTGAAAAGATCTGTGACGTTACGGTCATACGAAATTTCTTAAAAAATTTCTTAAAAAATAACCTTACGGAATAATAACGGTTTTTGAAGTGCAGACAGATATTTCGTTTGCGAGATTTCGGTTGGAAGTAAAATTGTAGTTCGAACGGCGCTTTTTTTCTTTTGAACGAGGTCTTATATACAAAATACCTATTACGCTTTTTATTACAAATCCTTTTCAATTTTTTTTTTTTGATTTTTTTTTGTTTAACATTTACTGTTATTTATTTATTTATTTTTTTTATACAACTATACCACTAAATTGCTAAAATATTATTTGTTTCGCTAGATTAATAATAAATTAAAGCGAATATTAGTTGATTCAAATTAATAAGTTTATCAGTAACACTATATACCAATGTTAAACTGTAATTGTGTAAATAAATTTGACTTTGTTTAATATTTTCAATGAATTTTGTAAAACAAACAAGATATCATAGATGTATAAAAAAATAAAATCATTCTACTATTAATGATGAAAGCACTGCGACAAAAATGAATTATATAAAAAAATTGTTTGTATATAGGATTGTATATATTCTCGTAAGGCAATTTCAAGAATGAATCCATCTAATTTGACAATTTTCTTTAACAATAGTTTATATGTATATATATACACATATGCATTTAAGTAATATGTTTTTGAATAATGGTTGTTTTAAATGGGCGTATACGTTTTGTGTAAAAAGCTCTAGGGATATAAAGTTTATACGTTTTAGTACTAGATGACGCTGACGTGCTGACAATTGTGAATCTATTACTTTTTACTGTTCAGATTACACATGAAATAGGGTTGAGCTGCAATTTGTAAAAATAGATTTAATTTTCTGAAAATTGTACCATTTAAAATTTTTTCAGAATAATTATCGGGAATATGCTGAATCAGATTTTGCGACCAATTTCACGATGCCTTACGAAAAAAGGTAATATTTTTATCTACTACCTAAGTTATATAATTCGGTAGTTTTACAACTTAAATAAACAGTGTCCATTTTGTAAAATATTTTATCAAATATGTATGCATGTAGACCCCAATGTATTTAGTACTTATTAAAACGATTACGATTATAGTTTATAGTATTTAAATTTATAATGAAATTGTATTTGTATCTATGAACTGTATTGAGCTATTTAGAAAAACTGTGTCAAAACTGTATAGGCTAGAATGTGTTATCAAATTTATATATAATTTTTAAATGTAATTAAGTTTTATATTTTTTTTTCATTTTGCCATTAATATAGCTATACAGCCCTGTCGTAGTGACAGTACAAAAAAAAAAGTCAATTATGCAGTATTGGATGATGCTCCTGTACCAGAAGGATGTTGGACTGAGCATAATGCGAAATTACAAAAGAATTATAATAGACAATTTATACTTGGAGTAGGAAGTTTAGTTTTAACCATTGCAATGGTAACTATTTTTTTATATAAATGAATTTATTATTACTTAGAAATAGTTTTGCAAATAAACTAATATTTAATAATAATTTTATCCTTTTAAGATTTACGAATTTGATATGATATTCTGGAACTATTCTGCACCAAAAATAGAAGAAGATTGAACAAAATGTGAATTGTTTATACCAGAAAATTTATTGAAATGTAGCAATCAATTAATAACATCTTATATATATAGCTGAAACATTTAATTTTTATGTATTTCATTTAAACAATTTATAAAATAAATCATTGTTGCAATTATTGTCTTTTATTATAAAGATATCCTTTGTAATTATATTAATGTCCTTTTTTATTTTAATTAAATAGAAAATTAATGAAATTAATTTTATCAACATGTATAATTAATTACTTGTTTTTTAACAGTACTTTAACAATATTTACATCATATAAATTTGTATTAAATATAAAAGAATATTAAAATTATGTTTATATTGCAATTTATTTCTATATATTAATTATTAGTGTATATAAATAAATAACCCTCTATGAATTAACATTTTTTGGGCTTATTTATGCATTACATTAACTATTAAACTATTAAATCAATTAGTGTACTATGATGAGAAGTTATTACTGTATTATCAAAATATTTCTGTATATTACATACTGTATATTACATACACATATTTAATAACAGATTTGACGATTTGTTATGTTTGCGTTGGTGTGACTTATGTTTGCATTAGTGCAAATCATGCGCGCATCTGTTGCCGAAAGTACTGTGTTTTAAAGAGATTTAAATTGTTATATTGTTATATTTTATATTATTAACATTAAATAAATAGTATTTTTTAATTAATTTTATCAAAATATTTTCAAGGTTTGTTTGATGTTCTTATATAATTGAATAAATTCAAATTTATCATATTAAGGTTAGGATTATTAGTGGCTGTAAACAAACGACAGATTTTACATTTGAAAGTGAAATATAAGATAATTATTTTAATCTCAAAGGATTATGGTTTTTTTTTATATAATGTTTTATGTTTTATCTATAAATAGATAGCTATTTATCTATTTTTTTTTATTTTATTATTATTACTTAAATTGCAATTAGACCATACAATTTTACAATTGATAGGTATTTTCCATTTAAATTTTTAAAAAATCAATACTTAAAAGGCCTAAGATTTGAATATTTTACAATAAATTTATTCACAATGTATTCAATTTTAAATTTAAAATCTATGTTGAATAAAATTATCTTATTTTCTGTGAATAATACATATAAATTTTAATTTTTTTATTAAACAAGAATTTTATATATTTTATTCTAAAAAATTATATAAATGTATGGTAGATGTCCGGTGGAAAATGTAAAAATTGTGGTTCAACAAACATAGAAACTGATCCAGCTAGAGGAGATGCAGTTTGCACAGAATGTGGTTTTGTATTGGAGGATCAAATCATTGTTAGTGAAACAACATTTGAAGAAACTGCAGCTGGTAATATGATGATGTTAGGTCAATTTGTTTCAAACGAAAGCTCAGGTGGTGCAACAGGTTTTGGAGCTGGTAAAAACATAAAATTTATTAAATTATATACTTTTAAAAGTTTTATACAATTAATGAAATTTACTCTAAATTTAGGATATCTTGTTAGTGGTAAAGAATCCAGAGAAATTACGTTACAAAATGCAAGAAAGGGCATTACCCATTTATGCAGGCAATTGCAGTAAATATCAAAATATTTATTATAACATTCTTGAAACACAATAAATTTGAACTGGCATTTTTATTACATAGGCTAAATCAACATTGCATTGATACATCAGTAAATTTTTATAAAATGGCTTTAAATCGACATTTAACTAGAGGAAGAAAGCAAGCTCACAATCATGCTGCATGTGTTTACATTACCTGTCGAACTGAAGGCACAGCACGTGGGTATATTTTATATTATTATTTTTTACTGAAAATAAATTTTTTTTATTATCATTGAATTGAATTTTACAGATATGCTTATTGATATTAGCGATGTATTACAAATTTGTGTACATGAACTAGGAAGAACGTATTTAAGATTTACACAAGCATTGTGCATTAATATTCCTTCAATGGGTAAGTTATAATTATCTAGTTAAATTTATAAATACATTTTCTTTCTAATATTTGACTGATACATAATATAAAAAAAATTATTTTTATATTTTAATTGTATAATTTATTAGTTTTAATTATTAATTTGTTTGGACATAATTGAAATTAATTTATAAAAGTTTTGTAATAAAATAAGCAATTATCTACTGTAATTATATTACTTTAATAATTTTATTTTTTTTTCTTACTAAAATTTTGTATTCTGATTATTAATCTGTAACTTTTATTAATCATTATACAACGAAATGTATTTGTATTTAATATTTTCTAATTTAAAGGTACATAAAAATTATTCCAATTTACTTTATGTTGTCTTATTTATTCAAAATTTGAAAGCATCGTATTATGTTGTAGGATAAAAATTTTGGCCTAATAATGGGTAGCTTTATTATTATATATTAACTACTTTTTATCTAATATTTAAATGTGTTATTTAATGCTCTGTTATTTAATATTTTATGTTTGCTAATGTACATTTGTAAATATTGATTAAATTATTAAGTAAATTATTTGCAACATGAAAGGTTAAAGAAAAAAATTAAAATATAAATGATGCAGTTTAAATAATATAATTGTTCATACAAATTTTAATACTTAGATAGCTTTTGTACATCTAAAGTATTTTTTGTACTATATTACATAATGTTAAAATGTTTATAGATCTCTACTTAAATGAAAATTTATGTTTAAATTTTTTCAATTTATAAACAAATTTTACAAAGATTAAATTTTCGTTAAATAATTGTTAATGTAATACATTACTAATATTTTTAAATTCTACAACTATGAGAGCTTACGTTAAAAGTCTAAAAATGAGATATATTTTCTACTATAAAACGAATGACAGTCTGGTAAAAATTAAGTTTGTTTACGAAATGAAAAAATTAAACCAAAACATTATACACGCAATAGCATTCCACGTACAAATTTTTGGCACAATTTTTTTTTAATACAGTAAACTTACTATTTAGCTTAAAATAACAAGATTTGAATTAACAAATATATTGCTTTACTTATTACGAACTTAATCGAACTAAGATAATAATCGTCATAACATGATCTTATTGACATAATTTAAAACACTGACATTTGGTAAAGATTTAAAGGTTGTCAATAATTTTCTTTTAAGTACAGATTAATACAATAGGATTATAAATGCCTTAATTATAGAGATTTCAAAATACTAGATAGTTTTAACAGAAGTCTAGAATAATTTTTATTTCGTTAAACTAGTCTACGAAATTGCTTTTGTAAATTTTTGTCTTAAAGATACAGTCTTGCCATATTAATTAAGTTAATACGAGTTAAACTTAAAGACTGCAGTAATTACGGTATATTACAGTACATTTTCATACAGGGCGTTTATTTTTTAAAGCATTTGTAAATAATTTTTTTATTTTCGATTAGGCAGTTTAATGTGCTCTCTATCATAAATTTTTCAAAATATTTCTCTCATTATTTTCAATATGTAATTTTGAATTTATTACAAATATCGCATGTTCTTATACTTCCATTTAATATCGTGCTCTTATAAAAGTTATTTATTAGGTTAATTTACAATATTCAAATTTAAATTATCTCATGTCATTAATCTCAACGCCACTTATATAACGCATAAAATACTGTTAATAAGTAGTTTTAGAATTTCAAGTGAAAATTATTCCTCAGACTTACAAACATGTAAACAAATTGGCGAGAAATCTCTTTACGCGAAAAAGAAATCCTTAAAAGCGGTTTAAGTATAATGTAAATGTAAAACGGTTAACAATGCTAATAGACAAACAGCAAGTATATATAATAACAATATCTATTATTTAGCAGCTCGTTTTTTATTTCTTTTAGAAAGAAAACAAAGAATAATAATTCTGCGCATATTCATATATTTTTTATGTTTAAGGAAGGTGGAAGATTTTGAATAGTAAAAGAAAAAAAATAATAAATAAAAAAAAAAAAAAAAAAAAAAATTCGAGACCGCGAGGCAAATGATAAAATATAGGGGAAAAAGAAAAGAAAAGTAAAAATCACTTCAAACTGAATTAAGCCGAGTTTGCTTAAGAAGCTAATGTATGAAGGAAAGGGAAAGGTTCACTTCATAAGTATGCGTTACATTAATTAGGCACAAATTCACCTAATCCTCGGAATAAATTCGACAGAGCAAGCTATATTCAAGGAGAGAGAATCTTGCAAACCTTGCAGTTTCTTAATGTGAGTGAGTTTTACTCAATAAACAATGTCGAGTTTATTAGTTTCGTATAGTCGTAAATTTACAATGTTATCGCCTCAAAAATAGAATCTCATTATTTTTGATGTGCCACAATGATAACACTTCGTTCATTTAGTTTCAAAGCATAATTTCGCCAAAGAAATTCCGTCATTCGTCCGAGGGCGGCCCATAAAATATGAGTTCCGGTATTTGTCCGCCCTGAACGCCGGTACCATTCGTGCTCTCGGAGCTGCACTGGAACTGGAAGGTGACGCTGCCGACTGTCGCCTCGGACATGCCTTCCTGACCGAAGTAACTCAGCTCTCCTCCGTCGAGGATCGTACTGGCCGTGTAAAAGTTCTCGGGCTCGATTTGTATGGGATTCTCGAAGTAGACGTGAAAGGTATTGCTCGAGCCGTCGGAAAAGAACTTGGTGTTGTTCTCGGAGAGGATGCGGCCGAGCCTCTTAAGCTCGATGCGAACGTTGTAGTCGGCCGCGCCGGATGAGCTTCCATACAGGCCGAACCCGACGACGAAGATGCGCTTGTCGACACTGAACTGGATGGAGTCACAGCGGCCTCGATAGCGCCATTGGTTCGCTCTATAAGCGCATGACTGGAATCGATGGCAAGCCTACAAGAAAACGCGATTTTTTTTTTTTTTATTCAAGCAATTTACTTGGCTTATTTATTGTTGAATCAATTTTTTTTTTTTTTTTAATACTTTTCGAGCAATTTCAGGATACGAGTTTCCGTCGCCGATAGCATCGTAATCAACTTCATCGGCTCAAGATTTAAAAAAAAAAAACAAAACAAAAAAAAACAGTACTTTGCTTACTCGATTACATTACTGGAAGGAGATTTTGTTTTTGTTCACCTGCGTTTTTAATCCTAATCGTGGTTTGATGGGAAAGCATAACGGTGGCTTGATACTGGCAATGAAGTGGAGAAATATATCGATGGTTTCTTGCTGTGTGAGTATGCCGGTTTGCGCAGCACTATTGGCAAATTCTTCCAAACTCATGGCAGGAAGTCTAATTAAATTCAAAGCAGATCCTGTAATTAAATCGATGATAATATTTTATAGCTATGGAGACATTTTAAAGGGCAATTATTGAGGCTCTATCTCTCTCTCTCTCTCTCTCTCTCTCTCTCTCTCTCTCGCTCGCACTCCAGTCACTCCAGTCACTCATATTAAACCTATTGGCATCCGATACTTACCCAATAATTGTCTTTGATTGCTCGGGGTAGGCTCGAGATCTTCTCTTAGGCACTCGGCGTGCGCCCATCTTAGAGCTGCGTTCCACAGGTGAATTTCTTTGCAGTTCAAGGTCTCTCTCGAGAGCACCGATTCGAGCGTGTGAATGTCAATTTCAACAAAACCTTCCGAACGTAAGGCCATCTCTGCCTACGGATTTAAATTTTTAAATTAAAATCTACCTCGCATCTAATTTGCAATCTTCTTAAATTGGCATTTAATTATATATATACAAAAAAAAAAAAAATATATAAAAAATAAAAAAAAATAAACAAAGAAATTAAAAATATTTTTTTCTTTTTGCCAGTTTAGAACTTTACGCTCGATATTTAGCCATGACATTGGTAAAATTAAAAACAACTGTTTTCATTCGTTCGTTCGTTCGTTTTTTTACTTCTTTATAATGAAACTCCCAAGAGGAATTGTAATATTCTCGCTGTAATTGCTTTATTAAAATTTACTTTATTTGAAAAATGTATTTTATTGAGGAATGAAAAAAAATTAAAATTTTAATGTTAAAATCATAAGCAAGTGAAATAAAAAAATATATGTAAACAAGAACTACTTAATAAAGAAAGTTTCCTAGGAATAAAAATGATATAGGCATTTTGTTTAAAAAAATTACTATATTTTGATACTTTTTTTTTTACTTGTAACATCTTAACAACACTTCACGGTATAATTGCAATTTTAATATTCCATAAAACGAACACAGCCTTATAATACAAATCAGAAATATTTCAAATAATTCTCTTATTAATTTGTCGATGATATATCTTATTTACACTTTTTTTTTATAATAATCATATACATTACGCAATTATGGATTACTATTCATACTATTCATTTTTCAGAATTTTCGTATTTCTTAAGTATAATTAAATTTAAATCGCAGATTGGTACGTGTAATGAATATTATTTACGTTTAAAAAAATTCTATTCTACATTTATAATATCAATTGAGATAATGAACAGGGAATTCATTGCTTAAAAATAATATGAGTCTAATGTAAAGGGATGAAACGAACCACGGAGCGCAAACGCGCTTTATTGTATTTAAAATTCATCGTAGAATGAATTGACAATTGGACAGTTTTAGCGCTAGAGATATTACTTTATTTAATTATAAATCATAGCGGTTAAGTTGATTTGTATTAATAATGTTAATGTTTAAAAATATCTAATCTTCGTTAGTAGTACTCGTCCCTTCTTAAGTGAGCCCTTATTTTAAATATGCATATACGTATTCATATGTCTATAAATATTATAATGAAAGCACATTAAATTTTATTTTATTGTAATAAGTGCCCTGAATTGGGTAAAAATTGTTTAATGATTTTTATGTTACGTGGTGTTTCATGTCACGTGGTTCAGTTCTTCGCAATTATCACAATAAGACTCGATATCGAAATTATTCTCACTATCTTTACAATCCTCCGTGAAGCTATCTTTATAAGTGATATTCTGAATGACCTCAACGTCGAGCCTACCGTCTAAGAAATAGGGCTCACTTCGCGTACGGCTAAGTCCGAATTGCCTCGGCGGATTGTTCAACTTAACATCAAAGAAGCAATTGCTTTCGGATAGACTCAGCGGATAGGAGGCAAATAAGAGCTTGTTGCAACGTAAACCCTGAAAGTCACCATAGTTTGAACAAAGAACATCGTCGTTTATTTGCTGGCCTTGCCATCTTTGCAACTGATTCTCGGATAAAGAGTCTTCTTCGGAGTTCCAGCTCAGAGCGCGATATATACATTGATTCTCGGGGTATGGAACTTGACGCTTCTCAAACGAAATTGATTTTAGAGTTGGACTTACTTGGGCATCAATAACCTCCCAGCAGCGTTGCATGAGATCAGGTTCTTCGAACAGCCGGGACTGACTCAGTAGTAAACACGCATTTTTTGCGTTCAAACTCGTTTCTAAAAAAGTAACACAGGCGCGGGCTAAATGTGGTACGATGTACTTCTTCGCAACATACAGAGTCGCTAACACAGTATCGGCTTCGAGTTTAACATCATCGCAGTACATGTACCTGTAAAATCGTCAAATGTTTATTATTTATATACGTTTATTATAACAGATTAATTTAAAATAATTTTCGTTTTCTCAATACTAAGTTTTCGTGAAATTTCGTTACTCTTATAATTTTTCAATACAACCAAGTTTCTACTAAATCCATATTTTTTCATTATCTGTTTACCTTAATAGTGCCAAAAACGCAGCAGGTTCAACGTCAGGAACTTCTATTTCACTTTTGTTTTCTGCCAGGCCCCCATAAAACATGGCATAAAAAACAGAGCTACCTGTGGCTAGTACATACTTGTGTGCCGGGATGGTCTGCGTATGCCCTGAAATTATTAAATTTATTTCTAGCTTTCTTTTATTTAACATTATTTTCTTCTGTATATTTATGTAAATTTACCTGGGCTTCCGACAATAAATTGAATGTCAGCCATAAGTGGATTGTTGAACATTGCTGCATTTCGTTCTCTTATTGTAGGCTTTGTAGCCTGCCAATTAGGATCTTGAGTACAGTCTTCCAGTGACAGAAGGTTGAAGCTTTGAACGATTGGGGAAGAGACAGAGGAGAGTGGTGATGCAGGTGTGCTTAAAGGTTGATTAATAACTCCTTCCCGTTGCAAAACAATTGAAGATAAAATTGGGCTAACCGATGGTGGCGATGTTGACATTGTGCTAGGTGACTCAGCTGAAAATAAAAACAAATGGATCAAAATTTAAAAATTTAATTTTGTTATATCATCAAATGATAAAAAGTGCTTTGATTGAAAAAGAACGAGTTATAATTTGAGAAAAGATTTTGTTCCGAGATTAGTTATTGGCTATAAATTCATTTTACTCCATTAGAAATAAATATTCGAAGAAATGGAAAGAAATACGAAACCTTAAAAAATTCTTTTACTTTCGAGTTCCATTATTCGCGTTATGTAACACGAATTTCGCCCTTGGCAATCAATCTCCATAAAAGCTCTTACATTTTGCAAGAAAAAATGCCCTTGAATATACGTATTCGTTACAACATCACCTGACGGGCGCACATACGGATAACAGATGGAGTTATTCTAAGGATAGAGAAAACGAAGGTCGCGCAGCAAGACGCATTGCAAGAAATTAAAAATGAGAACAGATTAAAATAAAAGAAAAAAGAAAGGTTCTTTATTGCATAGCTGTGTAGAGCAACTAGGTTTTTACAAAGGGGGATCCTCAATCTGAGAACGAGGGGAGGAAGCAAGAGGTAAACTGTAAGTCGCAAAACGTTTGGAGCAAAAGTGGAGCCAATTAGGCCAATGTAGGTTAATTCAAACGTTTATACCGTTGGTGTACATTGTACATGTGAGCTGAGGGGCGGCGCATGCCTCTCGTTTTCTCTCCCCCCGTGTCGCCCCTTTCCTCGATAACTGCTTCTGTTGCTGTGGCGACTGTGTCGAGGTCGAGCAAGACGAACAGGACGAGGATGACGGCGTCGAGGACCTTGAGAAGGTTAAATCAGCCAACGACATTTTCCATAAGACTAGGAGCCGTCCTTATACCCTTGCGCAGCACCGTAGCCCTAATTATTTAAACGACTACAGGGTCACCTGCGTCAGTGACACTTTCGATACTGGGAGCCTTCGATGATGCCCAACACCAGGTGACTGTCAGGACTCGGTCTCCTTTCTCTCCGCGGATTCGGACATCACGCGTCTGACAAGATCTAACAGACGGCGCGTTGACCGTAGCCCGGCGCCTGCGCATTAGGCCCCTCAGCCCGCGTGCATCCAGATGCCCCAGGACCCTCCCGCCCCGCCAACAGCTCAACATTTGCGTCCATGCGACCTCCTACCGCGACCGCCCCGCCCCGAACCGCTCAAGCCGAACAGCACGAGCGTGGGAGGCGACGGGGCCGCGTGCCCACTGTCGCATACGTATGTACGCGGTTAAAGATTTTGTTCCCACCCTGTACACCGGCGCGGGCCCGTCTTCGGACAGCGACATCCTCTCCGTACCGATCGTTTCTTCAAGTTCGCTTCAAGGGCCACGCGGAGTCGGTCGTCTGCTCAGACAGTTCGCTGACGATGATGCATTAACGAAACGGGGAAAGGGCACGGGATATGGATGGTAATGGGCTACTGTGGGCAAGGAGGAGCTGGGAGGGGAATTTAGAGATAGAGATAGAGAGAGAGGGGGGGGGGTTCATTACCATGTACCGATGAATGAGCACTTATTGATATTATTTGTGCTTGTGTGTTTACGTGCTGTCAGCTCCGATCCATTATCGACCATTTCGTGTCGAGTCCCAGAGACAGGGTGGCTGGGGAGGGGGAGGAGGGGTATGAGGGATGATGGTGGTTTTAAAGCTGAGGCCAACAGAGGAGACTCAACGATTTAAGGTGAAATGCCGGAAAATTGTAAGGATGGCAGGGTTCGATCGATTGACGTTGGAACGTCGCCGACAATAATTGTTTCGAGTCGAGTCTCGGAATCGTGTTGTGTAGCAGCCGTCGGTGATGACAGTGACAGCGGCGGTAGCGGCGGCTCGAAGCAAGCGCGCTTAGGGCAAAGACCTCTAGCCGCTCTCGCCCCCCCCCATCCCCCTCTGCACCACCATCCGTCCTCCTACTTATCCTCTCCTTCCCCACAGATTCCCGCGAGTTCTAAAAGGGACACGGAAAGGGCGGGGCTCTCGAGGATGCTTACCGTTTACCCAGGCGATCGTCTGGGTGACGGCGATGTTCTCTTGGAAGCGCTTCACCGGCTTGGTGGCGATCTTCGAGTAGAGGTTTGACATGGCCATGGCCTCGGGGCCGCCCCCCCCCCGGCGTCGATCAGTAGGGGCTTCGACGAGTTCCTGGACCGAGGTGGTCAAACGAAATTCTTCGCCGATGGGATGCTCGTAGCACGAGAGCGCAGAGCACTGATGTCCGCCTATGACTAGACTTGCCTCGCCATTTTCAGCGATCTGCGCGCGCTCTTCTCGACCGCCGCACTGTAGCCTCTCTCTCTCTCTCTCTCTCTCTCTCTCTCTCTCTCTCTCTGTCTGTCTCTGTCTCTGTCTCCCCCCACCCTCTACGCCCCGTATCACCGTTCCTTTCTCGTACAACCGTCTCGTCCCGCCCCCGTCCATTCGACAGCCCTTACCGCCAAGGCTTATGCAGTTCGGTCGGTCGCCTCTCCTCTCCCCGCGCTCAACAGCTAACACCGTTGCATCGGACGCATTTATTCTGGCTCGGTTTTTCGCAGCTAAAAAATCGACGGAAGCCCCACTCGAAGAATCGTGTTCGCCCGGCTTTGAGTCTTTTGCCTCACTCCGTCCGAGTTTCATTAATAAATTGCTCAGTTCCTACCTATCACCCAAACTAGATTATTTCACTTTTTTCTCTCAATATTGAACATCCGCTGCCTTTTACAAGCTCCTCTACTTCTATTATTTAATCAAAACTTGCTATACTCTGCATTTAGCGACACTTTCGTTTTAATGCACGCTAATCACAATAATTTTATATTCCATTTTCTCGTCTCGTACTTTTTCTGCTCTTTTCCAATTAAATTTTTTTTTTTTTTTTTTTTTGTACAAATCAGATTTGCCTGACGAGGAAAGACATTTCTTTCTTCTTCTTCTTCTTCTTCTTCCTCTTCTTCTTTCTTCTTATGGCCATGTTTAACCCTTTTAAAAAATTTCATTGATTTCTTTTGCAAGTCATTTCATTCATAAAACTATAACTTTAGCATGGATAAAAATGGCAGTTTCAGCTATTGGATAGATGCACTAAAAAGTTCGCCGTCTATTATTTCCTGTAAATAAAAGTATATTCGTACTTGAATCTCATTTCAACTAACAGTACATTTTCTGAAGCCACAAAAATTACACTTTTACCAATTATAGTCCGTTCGAAATTACTCATTTTAAATATACTTGTGCATCTGCAATGAGCTTTTAGTCTAACTCTCTGATTATTTTTCTTATATTTTGTAAAACATGGAGCATGTCTCCATTAATATTCAAAATGTGTTCAAATTATATGTCGAGGTATTTACGAAAAAAAACTATAATTACTATGTTCTTTTAACATAATTATGTTTTAATATAAGTACAAACTGTTGCACATTTTGTTATTCCATCAATTTTTATTGAGCAGCTAAATTTGTGAAATTCAAATGTTTGAAAATAGAAAATTAATATGATTAAACCAGATATATTTCAGTCACGAGAAAATTATTATTTAAGTGATAAGGAAATTCATATAATACCACCAATTCATTCATAATTTACATTGGAGAAATATATTTAAACAATTTACAATCGTATTATTTTATTGAATATTTTCTATTCGTTTGATAATTTTTTTTCCTTATAACACTTTTCATATTATTCATCTTATAATAATAGTATTATGAAATTTATCACTTACATGCATTTATTCGTATCAGTCGAATTGATAAAGTGGTTCAGTCATGATGCATTTTACTTGTATATCATATTATGATTCAAAATGCATATTATTCAAAAGTATGGTATGCTTGTTTACAATTTTCTGTGTTTTTTCTCGTATTTGAATTCGAGAAAATATTTTTAAAGTTTATATGAATAAGAAAAATAGTTCCATGTTAATTTTATATTAGTTTAATATTTTTATTTTAGTAAACTTTAGTATTTTTTATTTTCAAAGCTACCTGAAACGTAATTTTTATTATTTAAAAGAAAAGGAATTAAAATTTAAAAGAGGAACTAAATTTAATTTCATGTATTTATAGGGAACGAATGAATATTCGAAACTTAATTTATATTACATAATTTAAATAAATTGCTACTGAATAAATCTTTGTTATTTTGACAAACGTAACGAATCATGTGTCTGAAACATAATAATAATAATAATAATAATAATAATATATATATATAAAGATACGATTAATAGAAATTTTAAATATAAATTATTAAAACAAAGAATTTGTTGGGATTCGATGATATTATTTATTATATTTATGTCGAAGGAAGACATACAAAGAAAAAAAACTGAATGCACATATATCTGGTACAGAAAAAATATGATATTAACTGATAAATTAGCGATTCCGAGACTTTCGAACAGGAAAAAAGGTTGGAACGCTGATTTATTGAGGTCTGACATCTGTTTCGAAATATAGAATCCGTACACTAATTAACTTATAAAATCATAAATTCTTAAAAATTAAACAATACCCCTGTTGAATGCGCGTAACCGAAACCGGTTTAAAAAATATTAAACTTTTAATTAGTTATTATTATAAAGTACGGTCATGAAAATGTAGAAGGGAAAAACACTTGGGGCTGTAAGTAGATGCAAGACAAAAAAGTGAGCTAAATTTTATTTCTTCAATTTAATAAATATAACAAAAGAAGCCTAAATTTATTATTTTTAAATTCTTCATACCCCCCCTTACTAAGTTATGACTATAATTTATTTCTTAATAATAAGAAGAATGATAAGCTAAGAAAAAGTAAACAATTTAATTTGCTAAAATAGTAGTAGCGCTATACGAATAATTAAATTCTGTCATTCTGTATAATATATTTAACTTCAACAATACATTAAACAACATTCAAAAATGTTTTTTATTAAATGCTTAAATTGGTTAAATATATTTCGTTTCTTACTAAATTAATCCAAGGAAATCCTGATAAAATGTAAACAACAATTCGTAAAAATATTTTTTAGATAAAATTTGATATCAGTTTTTATAGCTCAGTTATACGTCTTTTTTGTCTTCACTCGATTACAAAACATTATGGAAATTCATATTTTGTATATTATTAATGTACTATACGATTAATGAATGAGTTACTTTTTAAAGATTAAGTCCCTTCTACATATATTGCTTATGAAAAGAGTAATCTGAGATTTTCGAAGGGTAGTTCATTTAAAATGTAGAATATAACGATTTATTACTGTATACACTGTACTTTTTTGCACAGGAATTTGTTTGTTCTCTTTTCGAATTTATAGTTTATTTGTTATTCAGATTTATTATATGCGTACTTCTTTTTAAATAGTATCGTAAACTAAGTTTGCATGTGCTATGTTTAAAAAAAAAACCCACACCCACGTATTTGTATGATATATATATATATATATATATATATATATATATATATATAGAGAGAGAGAGAGAGAGAGAGAGAGAGAAAAGAATGATATAGATAGATATTAAGCTTCCAAAATAAATTAATTCAATAAACAATATCATTTTTATTTGTAATGTCAAATATTTGCGATTCTGTGTTATATGTCAAAAAGTATTAATAGTGTTTATATATTTTTATAAATTATAACTCAATTCTTTGTAGATAATAGTATTTCATTAAAACGTTAGATGTAGGTCGAGAGTAAGAAAGCTAATTGTCATATAATGATACAATGCTTTATAATTTTCCTATTTTATGCTTAAATTTAAAAATAATTTTCTTAATCGTGTATCGTAAATTATTCAAAATCTAAAAAATTCTAGTAATATAAAAATATTTAAGTTTTGTATTTGAAATTCTTGAAGATTTTTTTTTATTATTTTTATTAATTACGGAAACTTTAAAATGTTTATGTAATTGTAGTAAAAATAAATATATATTCATGGGATATTAATTAATAATAATACAATAAATGCTCTTTCCGACAGGTATTTTTTTTATTTATCGGAGAGATTCCTCGATTTACTACATGATAATAGCGTCAAAAAATTATTAAAAAAAAATAGATCCATATTATTTATAGAAGCTTTTATTATACTGATATAATTTAATTGATTGACTACTGATATAATTATATTTTACTGTTTTCATAAAATGACGTTAAACAAGTAAAAGCAAAGGATTAAGTTAAATAATTATAAATAATTCATAAATATATTTTTGAATTTAAATGGCTAAATTCTTTTTATCCGAATATATCTATAGAAATTACTAAAGACGAAGATTATTAAAAAAAAATAATAATAATATTTTTGTTTTTAATAAATCTTTAAAAACAAATTTGTAAAATTCATTTCATATAAATAAAATTTCTGTCATTCACAGCTTATAATGAATATATCTATGAATTTAAAATTATTTCTACCAATAAAAATGATTTAATTATGAAGTATTTAATATTAATTAAGAAAATTTTCTACGTATTTAATTATGGTAAGCTTACAAAAATAGTTGAAGAAACAGATGCTTAAGTATTTATTTATTTGCATCGTAGATCCATGTTTGTACATAATGCGTTTTGCTAATAAACTTGAATTTGGAGAAAAAACTCACGAAGTATCCATGACCGCGTTACGTGTTGTTCAAAGAATGAAAAGAGATAGTATTCACAGTGGTCGTAGACCATCTGGTTTATGTGGCGCAGGTACGTACATAATTTGTTTACTTAAGCCTCTGGTAAAAGTAATTTGAATATTAAAATAAAAGAAAAACTTATTATTGTCCTTCTTTTAGCCCTTTTGATGGCTGCTAGGTTGCATGAATTTAACAGATCTCCTAGTGATATCATTAAAATTGTAAAAGTACACGAGTCAACTTTACGAAAAAGGTCTTTTACAATGCCTGTTACTTTTGTTACAATGGCTTTTCATTACAATTCCATTTGACCTAATTTCTTTCATTTGGTTTTCTACACAGATTAATAGAATTCGGAGATACTCCTTCGAGTGCATTAACTCTAGATGAATTCATGACTGTGGATTTGGAAGAGGAACAAGATCCACCGGCGTTTAAAGCTGCTCGAAAAAAGGACAGAGAAAGATTACAAAAGGTAAATTATATTATATATTATTTAATTTTAATAATTAAATAATTAATTAGGTTAACTATATATTAATTACTGTAATATATTGTATTATATGTAATTCAAGAAAATCACGCTACTGTAATTGATTCATTATTTGTAAATTCTGAAGAGTCGATATGTAAATATTCGTAATTATTTCTATTTAATATTTATTATGAGATTTTTTTTTTTTTTTTTTTTTTTTTTTTTTTTTTTTTTTATATGATTAAAGCCGTAATAACGATTAATATCTTCTTTTAAAGAAATTTATCTGAAAGCAAGAACAAATACAACTTTATCTATTGAACTAAGGTTCTTTTCTTCACTACGGCTTAACAGTTTAAGTTTTATTTTAAAGAATAAATTTAAAGGGTTTATTTGTTTACTATTTTTATTTTACTGAACCAACGCTCAAAAAATTATTCTAAAAAATTCATGTTTCATTTCCGTAAATTATCATTCAATAGATTGTAAATAAATTGTTTAATTGATTTATAGTGTTATGTATAAGAGGCCTGATCTAACTTATCGCTGGCATATAGTTAATGATACGTAATTCTTATAACGAAAATTGTATAATCAAAATGTTCTAACTATTAGTCAAAACAAGAATGTAGAGTTAAGGTATTTTTATGACCCTTCGACATTGCTCACCGCCCTTATATGACACCGAATTCCTAGTTCATTCAATCATAATCAATATCAAGCAAGATTTTCAATACTTTCGCTCGCTATATTGTCGGTTAATTGCGTCCTAGTTATACAACAGCTTCGTTTTACCGTGCGTAACAATAGTAATATTATGAATGATGGTAAATATTGTACTTTTTTGATAAAAAAGTTTATACAAGAAATATTTTTGGAAAAATATTTAGAATTTTTTGGTTCAAACGTATATTTTATGTAATATACAGTAATTACAAACTATTAGAGATCTTAAATTTTTATATTAAAATACTTTTGTTACAGTTAGAAAATATTGCTAATGAATTTACTGAGCTTCAGTCAGAAATAGATAGGCAATTAGAGGAACAAAAATCAATAAAAGGAAAATCAAGGAATAGTAAGTAGTTATTCATATCGATGAATAGATAAAAATTAAATAATAGTGCAATATAATGCAATATATTTTTAAAATCCAGCTTGTGCAGAGGATTTAGATGCCGACAGATTCATTAGAGAATCAAATTTAAATATTATTGAGCAATGTGTTGGAAGAGATCCCGATGACCCGGACAATTTGTTGATCGCCAATATACGAGACGAAAATTCGTTGGTCACCGGACTTGGTAAATAACTTGATTGTTCTTACGAACGAAAATAAAATTACATAAAAATATTTATTTTTGTATCAATATATAATTACTGATATTATCTTCACTATATAATTATATATAGTGGTTGGGTAAAATTTTGTTTAAAAAATGTTTAATATGCATTATAATTAAAATGAATAAAATTTAAAAATAAAGGTCCTGACATTGCATCGATGGGCTTAACAACATCTTTTCATAATAAAGATCATTCGAATAAAGATACACTGTTTACACTGTCTTTTGAAAATGTAAGGCAATTTTTATTGAAATTTTAATACATTGATTTCTCGCAAATTGAAAATAAATATATGTTTTTACGTATGATCAGATGACTGGAGAAATTGATATTACAGACTTAGACGATGAAGAATTAGACAGTTATATTATGTCTGAGAAGGAAGCACAATTTAAAACTAATTTGTGGAATAAAGTGAATGAAAAATATTTATTAGAACAGAAAGGTAGGTATTAAGAATTAATCTTCCTTTCTCTATTCTTATGGGATATTTTATTTATACTGATTTTACAAGTATATGTGTTTAATTAGAGAAAGAAGAAAAGAGACAGAAGGAAAAAGAGGATGGGAAGCCAGAAAAGAAAAGGAGAAGAACAACTTCTAAGAAAAATAAAAATCAAGGTCCAGCCAACAGTGCTGGTAAATAATAATAAAGTTTTTTTTATAACGTATACAGATGTATGAATAATTATGTGTATACCTTGCGTGAATTTTCTTTTTGAACAGGAGAAGCAATAGAAAAAATGCTGCAAGAAAAACGAATATCATCCAAAATAAATTACGAAGTGTTAAAAAGTTTGAACGTAGGAATTGGATCAAATACTCAATCGCAACAACGAGCAGACGATATATCATTTGTTTCGCCGAAAAAAATAGAAAAGATCGAAGTATCCTCGGCAGCTCATACCTCGTAAGAACCTGCTAACTTTAGTTTTAAAAAACTTATCGTAATTTTCGTGAATTTTCATATATCTTATATTGAACTCGCAGCCCTAAGAAAGTGCAGTCTAAAGCGACGGAAAGTAGTAGGAAAACGCCAAATATAAAATTGACTACGCCTAGAAAAAGAAGATGCTCTCAATCGGATACTGTCCCACCACTGTCTCAAACATCACAATCCTCAGAAGAACCTTCTTTACCCATTACGTATTACGATATCAATAATGAAACTGGTTAATATTGTCTATATTATTGTTATTTATTATTATTATTATTATTATTATTATTATTATTATTATTATTATTATTATTAAATGTTATGTAATAATTATTCTTATGAGTTAATGAATTTCAATGAATAATATAGAATAGAATTCGAAATAATATTTTTTTAAATAATTCAAATAATTTATTAAATTGTAAGGATAAAAATAAATATTTGATTTATTATAGACGAGGCCGATGATTATATGGATGATGAAGTAGAGCCAGAGCCAGATCCATCTGAAATGTCAGTCGGTCAATTACTCGGGCGTCAAAATGAAGATGGCGATTATGGATATAGTTACGAAGAAGAAGATTATTAACTTTATTTATATTTATTTATTAATAATTAATAATTTAGGATTATTAAACACTAGCAGTATATTTTATGTTTTGGTCAAACATTAGATGGAGCAAAGCATTTAACATTGAAAATATTAAGACTGAAAATGTGTATGTATAATTTTTTTTACTACAAAGACCATCATTATAGTACTTTGTAAATCAATGTTTCGTTATATAATAGAAAGAAGATGTGATTTTATTTTGTTATTTATAAATTTGTATTATAATTTGCCTTAATTTCAATAATTATAAGATGCTTATAAGATTCTAAATTGTTTAAAAAACGCTTTAGTTTTTTAATAAAATTCATATTTTATATGTATAAATTTGTTTAATTTTTACACTTAATATTTTAATTAGAGTTTAACTCATGTTTCATTTTATAAAATATTATAATTGACTTAATTTTATTAAATGATGTAATAAATAATATGTAAACAGTAAGAGTGTGGTTCCAAATTTTTTTAAAAAATAAGTCGTTTTTAGAATTTTGCATTCAACTTTCATATTGATTAATTATATGACATAGCTTTTATGTATTTATATAACATGTAATTTTTTTAAAAAAGTTGTCCAGTTCTCTACATGAAAACTAAACGATCACCATGACATATAATTGAAATGAAAATATTTTTTGAATTTATTAATCTGTATAGTACAAACTAATGATTATTAGTGTTTAATACTGATGATTATTAGCTAAATTATTAATCAAATACAATGTGAAGAATTGAAACATCAAATATTGAAAATTGTCCAATATACTATGCAAAGTTAATATTAAAAAAAATGGCTTTGAATCTTTCACACGAACAATATATATTTGAATGTTAATTTATCGATAAAAGTGACATGAAATAATAAATTTATATTAAATAATCGCGAAGAAATTATGTGTATTTTCTGAATTTTCTATCGGATTCATGTAAACCAGATTAAGCTTACTTTATTATAAACTATGAAAAACATTTATGGAAATAGAAGAAAATAATGTGGAAAAAATTAAAAATGTAAAATTTAATTGATCGTTGAATGATTATAGACAAATATAAGTCCATGAAATATTTCAATAATCTTTTTATGTTAATCAAATGAGAACAAATAGATTCAATAAAATAATATTCCCCTATTTGTGCATGTAGCGATACTAATAAAGAAAAGCATTAAATTCTTTGTTTAATATTTATATTGAAGACGAAAAGTTGATACATGCATTATCAATAATTCGTTTATTTTGATTGGTTAGCTGATTCGGAAGCAGAGAAAATTTAGCGGTAGGGCCGCCATTTTGGATAATTCTTTTTATTTACGTTACTTCCTTATGCATTTAACATAAATAGATAGAATCCCAGATTTTAACAGTTGCTGGCGAGTTTTAATTATAAACAGAGAACGGCTGATTCATTGATATCTCGATATCGTGAAATAGATAAAAGTGTAATACTATAGAGGGACTTGCACATGTGGCGGGGACAGATAAGAAGTTCGGATTAATTATCAATGATGGAATAGTGAAAAGGGTCCGGGTGGAGGGGGTCAGTCGCGATCGCAAGGTCTGTTTGAGAAACGGAAGAGCCGGCCATCGCAGAAGTTTTGAGAAAAAGAGAGGAGAGAGAGAGAGAGAGAGAGAGAGAGAGAGAGAGAGAGATAGGGTTCGTCGCGATAGGGCGGCAGCGTGGGTGGGGGAGCGAGCGATAGGTCCGGACGTAGGGAGAGCGAGAGAGTGCACAATTGTGTTGCAAGTAAGGGCAGTGGGAGGGAAGGGAGGGGGAGGTGGTTGCAGTCCGGAGCTCATCGAACACTAGCACCAGAAGTACAACGGATTTTCGGTCTAAGGCGCGTGAGCGCTGTGAACGGTCGAGTAAAACGGCGCGAGTTTGCCAGGGTCTAGAGCTTCGAAGGGAGACGACGAGGTCGAGGACAAGGACAAGCTCGGGGTCAAGATTGGCCGTCGGCGAAAGCCCATCGGGAAGATGTCGGAGACGGACGAGCTGGAGGTACGTAAGAAAGGTGGGAAAGTTGGACATTTGCCGGGCCCCGTTATTCGGGACGGATGGCCATGAGCTCGCCCTAAAGTCAGGGGCCCACTGACCAATCGGACGCATGGCCCCGGACTTCTAGCTCACGCCAGGAACGCCAAAAGTCGCCACGAAGATACGTTCCCTTGTAATTCAGCCGACACGATCGACTCGCAGGCCTTTCGAACGTCCAGGATTAGTCTTTCGGCCGAGGTGGCGAAGGTTGCGCGCGATGCCACGCGCCGCTCCGAAAATTATTTAAAGTCAGAGCGGGTTACGAGTACGCGTACAGCTGCCGCTCGTTAGCGGTTTATGTCGTCGCCTTCGAAAGACTTTTCAAAATTGTTGATCGAGAAGTTCCCGTTCGAATGTGAAAGACGGAGACAAAAAGTCGCGGTGATTGAGTCACTTGGAACAGACGTTCGAATTTCCATTTTTTTAATAACCTGAAGAAAAAGAACGCGTGTTTCTTTAGACGAGGGACCTTCTTGGGGGCCCTGGAGAGGCTGGAGTTACTCGTACATGTTAGCCGGTACTACTTTCTTTCTAGGCCTTCAACACCCGAACCTGGCTTTGATAGCATAGCTCCACGCGAGCTGTCATTTAATTCCCAAGCCTTTCTTTTTCATTTATATTTCCTTAAGTCTTAACGTTATTTACCTTTTTTTTTATATTTTTTTTTTTATAAACATTTTTTTTACTTTTTCATATTATTTTATCTTTATTACTTGAGCCTATTAATTTAATGACGTTCTCATCTGCATTTTCATGTATTGTTACAGAATATGGTATTGAGTTTCCGAGTTTCTGAGTTGCAAATGTTATTGGGCTTTGCCGGGCGAAACAAGTCAGGTAGAAAAAACGAACTTCAAGCTCGTGCTTTGGAAGTTTTAGGCCTTAGATCGCATCCTGTTCAGTTGAAAATTCGAGAATTATACAAAACTATTCAGTAAGAATAAGGCTAATTATTTGTTTATACGTATCTATTTGATGAAAATTATTTAAGTATTTGTAATTAATAATATTTACAGAGCAGATCAATTGGCTGCTCATCAAATGTATACCCAGAACGAAAGTGTATCGGAACAGCAAATTGAAAGAAATATGCTATCTAGAAATTACTTTACCAGGTTAGTTTTTTTCAATAACCTTTGTGCAAGCCACAATGTATTCTTGAGTATTTTTTATTTAATGCTTAATAAATCGTAATAATATGAAATTTTAAAAAATTTAAATTTAAATTTAATAAATATAAAAAAGTATATATCAAAAGAATTAAAGTAATTATTTCATAATTTTAATAATGAATTAAATACATTTTTTTTCGTTTTTAACATTGTTATATTTCTTTTTAATTTTAAACATTTTAATAGACAAGGTCATGCACAAGCCATGAGTCAACAACAACAACAATCACAGCAATCTGTGCCAGCTACTAAGGATTTACCACCAGCACACCAGGCATCGATTCCTCAGTCTCAAGTAGCTCAAAGATCAGCACCAGTTTACCAAAATTCTGGGTACTCTGTATTATCATCAAGAGGATCAAATATAAATGTAAATAATTTAATATTATGTCAACTATAAATAATATTAAAGATAGAATAATTCCTTATGTATTGAAATGATGATTTTTTTTATAGGCACCACCAGTTAATACTCCAATCTTTACAGATTATGGTAGTTTTAGTCAACCAAAGGTTCTTATTCCAGCACCATTACAAATTCAACCAAATCAATATCCAGTGCATCCTGACGTTAAATTAAAAAAATTACCATTCTTTGATTTGCTTGGAGAATTATTAAAACCCTCAAGTTTAATGCCTCAAGGAACTTTAAGATTGCAAGAAAACTCATTTGTTTTTCACTTAACTCCACAACAATCAACTGACATTGCAAGTTCGCGCGATTGTCGACAAGGGAGCAAAATGGATTATACTGTGCAGGTAAAAATTAATAATTTAAAATATAATTTTCTTTTAAAGAATTCTTAAAACAAAAGATTTAACTGTTAAAGGTTCAAATGCGATTTTGTTTACAAGAAACTTCATGTGAACAAGAAGATTTTTTCCCTCCTAGCATAAATGTTAAGGTCAATGGTAAATTGTGTCCTTTACCAGTAAGTTTAAATTTAATTTTTTTTTATATTTAAGTCATTTAAGAATCTTTATTTAGATTTAATATTTACTTATTTTTAGAATCCAATCCCTACCAACAAACCAGGAGTTGAACCAAAGAGGCCACCAAGGCCTGTGAACATTAGTCCTTTAGTTAAATTATCTCCAACAGTAGCAAATCAAATTACAGTTTCTTGGTCTACTGATTATGGCAGAAGATATGCTGTTGCTATATATCTTGTTAGGAAATTAACTAGCTCAGAACTTTTAACGAGATTGAAAAACAGAGGCGTTAAGCATTCTGATTATACCAGAGGGTTAAGTATGTATTAATAATAATTTAAAACTATATTATAAATAGTAATATTAATCTCTAAACTATTAATTTTTAATATTTTAGTTAAAGAAAAGCTAAATGAAGATGCCGACAGTGAAATTGCGACAACATCTCTAAGAGTATCATTAGCTTGCCCTCTAGGAAAAATGCGTATGAGTACACCATGTCGTGCATCTACGTGCTCTCATTTGCAATGTTTTGATGCATCGCTATTTCTTCAAATGAATGAAAGGAAACCGACTTGGAATTGTCCAGTTTGTGATAAATCAGCTTTATACGACAATTTAACAATTGATGGATATTTTCAAGAAGTTTTAAATTCAAATAAGTTGTTACCAGATGTGAATGAAATACAGTTACTCCAAGATGGTTCGTGGGAAAATTTAGTACTTAAAAAAGAAAAGGACAAAGATAAGAGTGATAAAGTTGAAGTTAGTCCAAGTCATTCTAAACTTGATGTTGATGTTACAGTAGATCTCGGTAAGGCATGAATTAATTTTTTATTATATATGACGAATTTGCAAAACTAATAAAATAGATAGCGAATATTTTAGTCAGAATATTAATTTTTAAAAATGCTTTCTTTATTAGATCTTTAAATTCTAATAAATGTTATATTTAATAATATAGTTTAAACAAAAAATTGGTTTAAAAATATTTGGAGAATTAGTGATTATATAAGGTACGTGTAAGTTAAATTTAATTGATGAATTATAAATACTATTAAATTATTCTGCTTAAATTTTTATTTGATCTAGATATAATATTTGAATCCTAGTAAATGTAGACGTAATGCATTTTAAAATGTTAACTTTATGAATATACATGATTTATTAGAATGGGATAAAAATGTATATCAATAATCATTTGAAATAATTACAGAACATTTTGAACATTTCATTACATTAATGATAATGTTATTTACAGATGAATGTAATCATACTCCGTCGCAACCTTCAGCACCAAAAGAAAAAAAACGTGCACTTGTCATCGATTTGATATCAGACAGTAGTGACGAAGATGACGATACAAGCATAACTCAAAGTTCCAGTAAAAAACAAGCTGTTTCAGTGCCATTGAAATTACAAGCAAATGCGCACAGTGCTATAAGTAGTACAAGTGATTCCCCTGAATTAATGATAATTGATTTAGAATAAGAATCAAACTTTTATTTAACGAAAGCAAGACTTAAATATGGTACAAATGCATGCAGTGCAGATTGCTATGTATCAATTTGTATGTTTAATGCGAACTAGAAATATTATAAGTTAATTGATTATATTGTAAGTTAAATATTAAATTTATTTAGTTAAAGAAAAAACAAATATTAAATTTTATAAATTAGTTTTAACTACTTCTTAAATCACTAATAACATTTATGTTTATTTAAAAAAATATGCTTATGATAAAATATATAATTTTATAATTTATTGAAAAATCTTTATATGCCTTGGTTAAATAAGAAGCATTAATTAAAGTTGATTGAAGTAATTTATTGTTTAAGAATTTTTTATAATAATGATATACATAAAATTATGATTGATTTTAATGCGTTGTATTATCATTGAAGTTTGTTAATCGTAATCAAAGAAAGGCTGTGGTGGAAGCATGTAGTTACCCTTTCGAAGAGGTATGCTAGAAATCTGACGATCTAGTGGTTCTCTTGTATCATATAAACTTGGAGCTTGGCATATTATACCTGCTGTTCCCACTATACATGCTAACGTAAAAATCCATAAGAATAGTCTATCTAATACCATTGCCACAAATTTCCAATCTTCAATAACCTATTTAAATTATTAATATGATGTAAAAAAAGGTTAAATAATTACAAGGTTTTATAAATAGTGAGTGTGTGATATCTGTTCACCGGTAAGTACAGTGAGAAAAATAAAAATAAATTTTAATTATATTAATATATAATGACTGAAAAACTGTGTAAGATATTTTATTTTTATGATTAATAAAAAATATTAATATATTACAAGTTTTTAAATTATTTTGAGTATTATTATATTTTATTTTAATATTATTCATGATTATAAAAATAATATTAGGTTGTAAATATTTAATTTAACTTTTTGGTATTAAAAAGAATCTGTTCATAATTTGTATGATATTTTAAAATTAAAAATTACAAATATTTAAAGTAGTATAATATGAATTTAAATTATTCTTATTTATTAAAATTTGGTTTTAATAACGGAAACAGAAAATAAAAAATTGAAATCTGTACAAAGTGACACATTCAATTGTAAATACAAATAAAATATTTAAAGATTCTAGTACTGTACAATAATTGTACAGTAAATATTCAATGAAATTAAAATTTTGTACCTCGTTGTCCTTATCTGCGTCTTTGATGTGCTGAGCAATGAACCGAACTCCTTGTAAAGCTGTTATGATATCTGGTGACAGATGTCTGGGTATCGTGTTTTCGCTGTCCGTTACTATAAAAAATTGTGTACACAGCAAATTACAATTAATTATTACGAATTCATTATATTTACTATTGAAGGAATAATTTATTACATATTATGCTTAAGAAATAAATTTCTAGCTAATGAAATTTAAGATTTCGTCAAACTAAAAAATAATTAAAAATTTTAAGTAAAATTATTTTAAAATTTGCGTATAATTGAGGTATAAAAATCAATGTTTTTTCATTAGACATTCTACTAAATCATTGAAAGCTGCATAACATATTTACTTTCGATTGAGATTTATAGATTATACTACAAGCATATATAAAAATAATATATTTCTAAAAAATCATTAGCTGTAGATTTAAAATTAACCAAAATACTTTCAATTATAATTTAATAAATTGATACCAGCAAGTAAGTCGAAATTGAATATATTTAACGTATATTATATTATTACAAAATACTATTATAAAATAGTAAATAGCATTTTTATTAAACTTTTATAAATAAATTTATTTTATATATATATATATATATATAAAATAAATTTTTATTAAACAAAAGTACTATTGTATAATTATTAATTAATTTGTGTATCACTGAATATGTGTTATAATTTATTTAAAGACGACTGTTACGCACTGCGACGGGATATGAGGGACGTGTAGGATGAGGGGGAGGGGACATCAATCGGGTATCTTGTCCAATGAAGTACTTTATTAAGTTTTTATGTTTTGTTCACCTTTTTCCTATTATAATGTACAGAGGATGCGTCGGATAGCCATACAAGTTTTCTTAACCTGGCGCGGCGACGATTCAGGGTCTTATATCTAATTCGCACGAGCCCTTGCCACTTACGCACAATTCAAATTGCGTGCGTGCCGGTCGCGCTAGCTTCTCGTCGATACCGTGGCAGCGCTCCTCTCGCTGTACGTCGTCGTCCTCAGTTGCGCCGCGTCACTCGCTGTGTGCGCGTCGATGTCGTAACGTTAGTCGCCCTTATCGGGGGTGGCTCTGCGTCTTATGGATGCTGACGTCAGCGGTGACGTCAGGTGCCGCCAAGATGGCGATTGGCGCGTCCTTTTATGATAGCGTCGCTAAGGCGACGCCCCCTCTTCTCCCTTCCGTTCCACCTTGCCTCGTCCCGACGCGGTGTTCCCTCGCGACTTCTCGCTGTGGCGACGTCGACTAAGGTGCGGGATACTGGGTCGGGAGGCGAATTCGCGAGTCACTCGCGCGTATGCGGCAGGGCTCTTTGCTCTTTGCGCTACAATCGCCCTTTTTTTGCTCGTCGACAGTTCTTAAATTTAATTTAATTCGAAGAGGTAGATACTTGTACTTATGAATCAGGCGGACGCGTAAATCTTTTACTTGCGGGGGCTAGGAAAGAACTGCCACCCCTTTGCCATCGGCATCGTCTTTTTTTTTCTCTGCGAAAACCTCTTCCACTTTCTCCTTTTCCTATAATCCCCTTCTGGTTTTCTTACGTCCCGCGGGTCTTTCCGGGTCTTTCTTCCGGGTTCCACTCATTTCCTATGTTATCCTACTCTCCTCCCCCCGCCCCCGGTACTTGACGCGCTTCGCTCTCGCTGGCCCCGGGCATTGGGATGGGAAGCGTGCTCGTCGTCCGGCGCATCATCTCCTCCCCACGTGGGGGAGTCCGCGGTCGCGGGTAGCATCTTCAATTTCCCTTCCCCCGTTGTTTGGATCCTGAGAAGAGCGCGAGACCAGCTCCTGCTACACCCGCCAGCACCGTTGGGTACTCCCCCTTCCGCAGTCGGTTACAACGACTATTAGAAATTATATTTATTTTAATTTTACATGAGCGTTTAATTGTATATTCAATCAATAAAGCTGCCAACCAATGTAAATGAAACAGTTATACATGCTATACATTATGGTTTTAAACTTGTTTCATAGTTTTAAATCATTCTGGCGATTTTAAATATTACCTACTGTAATGTATTTTCCCTATATTAGAAAGACGTTCCTAAGAATTGATTTTGAACGTCATTTTAAAAATTTTATTACCGAAAAAATTGTAAGCTCAGACAATAAGTTTTTGGAAAGATGTTTACGAACATCAATTCTTTTAAAATAACAGGTTATAACCATCGGCCAATAATATTATAATAAACAATGTGTTTTTTATTACATATTATATATACTTTAATCATAAATAATTTCGTAATTTTTTGTAATTTCGATTTCTATTTTATACAGGAAAATTTAATTCCATAAAAATATTTTTACCAAACATTTATTGTATCTACTAATTTGTACGTCAATTATATAGTTTAATTTATAATATTTTTTATGATTTTAAGCTTTTAAGAAATTAATAATAGTTCATTTGATTCATTTTAATAATTAAATAGAATCTTTCATTTTGTATTCAATATACATTACCTTTCATTTATTTTTTAAAAATGACGTGGGCACTTTTATTGTCTTTGATAATATCAAAGAAATTATTTTTATACATATTAAGAAATACCTTCAAATATAAAGAAATATTATTTTTAATAGTGAATATGAGTAGAATATAGAAATTTATACAAATGACGACAGTTACTTAACTTGAAGAGCATAAATTTTCTATTGTTAAGTTCGTGAGTTCGATTAATTCTTATTTTTAAATAACAATTAGAGGTGAGGGTTTGCACAGAATAAATGATAATGCGATGAATTATGATTAAATAAATGAATATTGATTGAAGAAAGAAAAAGTCTGAAAGAAAAAAACATCGAACGAATTCTCGTTACGACAAGAGCATGATTTGGGCAAGGACTAGCTGGACCTTCCGAGGTGGCCACCGAGCTCGGACGCCGCTCCCAGAGATGCGCCGCTCACCACCTCCTACCCCTCGCAAGCGCTATTTCATATACAGAATGTAGAGCGAAGAGAGGGCGCGTCTCACCGTCTCCCGAGTCGTAGCGAGTCGGGGCCCGAAGAAATAATACGTACGAGTTCCTTTACTTCTTCTTCTTCTTCTTCTTCTTCCTTCTCCTTTACTCGGTCGACTTTCTTTGACTGGAATTACTGTGATAACATACAGAAATTCTTCCCCAATCTCTCTCTCTCTCTCTCTCTCTCTCTCTCTCTCTCTCTCTCGATATTTAAAGGTCCTTGAATTTAAAGCGTTCGATTTAAAGCCCAGGTAAATAATTGCGAGTTTCTAGAACTGCCGAACAATTGTGTCGTGAGCATGTGCTGGTGAATGGATTATTTCAATTATGGATTGAATTCATGGATCATTCATGGATCCTGAGGAAGTAGAAAGAGAGAGAGAGAGATAGAAAGAAAGAGAGAGAGAGAAAGAGAGAGAGAGAAAGAAAAGAGAGAGAGAGAGAGAAAGAAAGAGAGAGAGAAAGAGAGAGAGAAAGAAAGAGAGTGAGAGAGAATGATATATATATAGAGAGAGAGAGAGAGAGAGAGAGAGAGTTCCTTGCGGCCAGGTCTGGTCTCCAAGACGCGATCACCGAGGACGTCCGGATTGTGTGGAGTTCGCTACGAATCGGCACCACTATAAGAGTTACGAAAGCCCAGCTGGCAGTAGGGTAACCTTAAAATTATCTCTAAGAGCTCTTCTGGGCGCGTTATGAAACCGAAATCGAGTGTGTATAATATTTCGCTATTGTAATTGCGCGCGTAATTAACTTTTTTCCTCCTTTTCAGCAAAAGAAAATTTTTTTACGGTTCGCGACGGTTAGTAATTGATAAATCAATAGCAATATTATAAGTAAATGAAACACCAGCGAGCTTTAATTTCCTTCCTCCTTTCTATAGAATCGTAAGAACTCAGGACTAAAGTAAAGTAGCGAATAAATACTACACTAAGGTTTATATTTATTTTTACATACGCGCGCATACACCATAAAAGGTTATATACCATACAAATATTTGTATCTTAGCCTCATATTTTTCATTTAAAAATTTTAAGTCTTATTTTCATCTTTTACAATATTAATATTAAATAAAAAATATTCCTATCATTGATTGAATAATTCTAAGCTAGTACACAGTAATGTGTCAACTTACTTGAAGCATGTGGTACCTGACGTACATCTTCGTCGCGTATGTTTTTATATGCGGAAGCGACGCTCTCGAAGCCATCAGGACTCTCTTTCGACTCAGATGGGTATTCACTAATGCTGTCACGGAAACTGGATTTATAAAAAAAAATCTATGTAAGTAATGAAGTAATGTAAGTATATAGATGAAAAAGTGACCGTTAAATAAATTTAGGCGTACTTATAATCATCCATGGGAAGAAGTGACGTAAGAGATAGGATTTTTGTTAAAAGTTTAATAAAATAAGTTTATTTTCTCGTTTAAAATTCTTATTCTTATAAAAAGAGATAAAGAATTTTGTTAGTAAATTATGTTGCTTAGAGAATTTGAAAGTTGTCTTATGCAAAATATTTTCATTATTATCGTATGTTATAATCCGTATTAATTTTTAATATTTTCATCGAACTATACATTGTTAAATGATTGTACGAACATATTTATTTATGACTTAAATATATATTTAATAATCTTTGTAAGCTAATGAACAATAATAAATGACATTGATAGGACATGTACAGTTGAAACCATAATTAAATATAATAAATAGTTAAATGTATACGTATAACGAGTTTCGTTAAAATTATCTTAAATTTTCAATATATTGTGAATTATAAGTATACTAGTGTAAATCGTAGTATATGTAGTTAGTAAAAAAAAAAAAAAAAAATTCAGATTGCTTTGATTTCTTCTGAAATTACCTAAAATCCATTTCGTTGGTATACCCGCTATCCAAATAAGTGTCGTCGTATTCTGGCGTTGAATAGGGTGTTCGACGCATCATCAGAACCCGAGGCATCCAATTCAAAAATACTTGACGGACCCAAGGCGACATATTGTGCGTAGATGGGCAGCTATAAATTATATATTTAATAAAGTTAATTTTTTCAAAAAAGTTAAAATTGACTAAATACTAAAGGAATTCATGTATTAACCGAAAATGAACGTTGAGAACACATACAGTTATCCATATAGAAAGAGTGACTAGAATCATAGTAAATAATAAATATTTGCCGAGGAGAGGAATTGCCAAAGAAGTTGGTGGAATAATTTCTGCCAGAAGTAGGAAAAACACAGTTAGTGACAGTAGAATTGAGGAGCACAGTGAAACCTACAAAAAGCATAATTTCATCTTTTGTATTAAATTTTATAAATAAAAAAATACTAAATATTTATGTATAGAATTTATATTTACCTTTTCACCCGAGTCACTTGGTAAATAAAATACTAAAACCGTTAGGAAAGTAATACCCACGCAGGGTATTATAAGATTAACAGTATAAAACAACGTCTTCCTTCTCATTCTAATATTAAAAGTTATATCTGAAAAATGTATAACATGTATGTGGGACATAAAAATTTTATATTTTTTTATTTAAATTAGATCAATTAAAATATTAATTACATGTAATTTAGATTTTCATATTTTCGTTGAAAAATTTGTGAAAACATTTTTGTAATTTTGAAGGCACACATACTTTTTTCTTTGAAAATGTAAGATTTAAAATATCTAAACGATTACATACGGCACCAGTTTCATTAAAAATTGAAAGGTTATAGAGAAGTTTATAGGTTGTAGGTTTAATTAAAGTAAGTCAGTATGATAAGCCAATGAAATCTTATATTAATGAATGAATTAAGATTATTCTAACGTTAAAAAAGGCATGATTAATTAAAATAATATTAAAATACATTTAATACGATATTCGTTGTCCGATGTTCTTCATTTTTCTTAATAATTTTATGTGAAAAATGAAAAATTGTTATAAGCAATAATTTTCAATACAAGTCAAGTTTTTATAAGCATCGATAACTGTAAAAAATTCATTTTTATAATTTTAAATTGAAATATTTTTACAAATAGATTCTAAAATGTAAATATAAAAAAAAAAAAATCATAATAAGTGCATTGACGTCTGATTCAACAAGAAGTAGTTCCATAGTTCTTTTCAGAAGCTCTTATCTTTTTTATATAAAAATTTGAGACAAGTTGTATATGTCAAACATACCAGAATAAGGTTCCTTGCAGCAAGGATAATATTCTTCGTTTCTCGAGGCTGGTACCTCAAGTATGTCCCATTCAACGGACAAGTAAAAATCGCTCAAATCAATTCCCGTCGCCACCAAATTACTACCAGGCATTTGCTCCATGTGTTTTAAATCAACCTGCTCAATAGAAAGACATTATTTCTTATTAAGAAAAGTAGCTTACAGCCGGAGGAGATCAGAAGGCATTTTTTATGCATTTTCCGTGTCGATATGCGATGATTGCGATGTTTCGAAACGTTTGTAATAATAGAATGGTCGTTTATTACATGTATTTTCATGTCCATTTGAATACCTGTGCACCATTGTAGGTCCATGAGCCGAATTTCATATTACAGGATTGCTCGTCAAAGGGGAAATATTCGACATTAATTTCGCAGGAAGACTTATAAATCGCCGGTGGTTTCCAATAAACCTCGCCTGTGTATTTGAGCGTTGCCTTGGTCATGAGCGTCACTTCATAGTTGCCATCCGCGCTACGTCACACAGAGATACACATCCTTACAGTGTAAATTAAAATCTTAAAAGCAGGATTGTTTTCAAAGCAGTCTATTTTGAATCTCTATTAAATATGTATTTTGTCATATAAATAATTTATGTTTTTCCGTATTAGTACAAACTTTGGTTTCGTTTCAGTTTTTTTTCATAAATATATAAAAGTTATATTTACAAAATAAATGAGTAAGATTTGATAGACGGAATATATATTTCGAATTTATACATAACATATTGAAATGATGTACTAGATACAGAATAAGATAGAAAAAGAGAATCATAGAGCTTAAGAGGGGTGGAAAGACTTACTTATTATACATAACGATGTCTGGCAACCATATATTTTCTGAGGGTACGTACAGCATCTCAACACCACCGTATTCCTCAGGGTCCCAGCGTAGCTTGTAATCGAACCATTTCTGCACGTTGGTTATGACAGCGCCCGGAGAGAACGAGTCAATCGTTATTTACATTTTAGAGAGAAAGCATCGTATGCATAAGACATTCTCTTAGAGATACGCATTCATGTTTATTTACCCTACTTGTCGAAAAATGAAAAGTGAAAACTTTCTGACAGAAAGCCCTTATGATAATTATGTGTCGCCTGATTTTTCTGTGAAACTGCTCCCATTTCAAATGGTTTAAATGTAAGTTTCTTTTCCTTGCATTCATTTTGAGGTAATTATTTTTTAAATGAAATTTAATGTCTCATACTACATTATTTTTAATGTCAATAAAAATATTTATTTATCATGCTGAAACCGACTGCTGATTATAAATGCATTAACGTCAAGTTGCTTTACTATTAATAAAGTATTACTTTAATTATTTTATAATTTAACTAAAATACGTTGTATTTTATCTTGAAAATATTTATATTATAATTTTATGTCAATTATCGTATAAATAATAAGGAGTCTCACCTGTTCGACCCAAACATTCGTGGTCATAACTTGATTCTTTAAGTTCTGTAAAATACAAATTATTTAATAAGCAAATTCAATGTTTTCTAAATTAGTATATTTGCAAACTCCATTCGATATTAATAATACAATTATTAATTACCATTTCAATTAATTGAGATAATTTCAACCCCAGCCATACTGTGAGTGTTTCAGTATTGTTGATAACGGGTCGAATGAGCCTGTTGTAATTGGATAATAAATCATCGTACAGGCGTTTAGTGTCTGGATTTGCTTCGAAATTTTTTACTTCTAGATGAAAGCCTGAAATTCAAACTGAAATGTATTATTGTTCGTTTCATATAAATAATAACATATACGTGTACACGTATACGCAATGGTATAACATTTTTCGTGATATTTTCATGTTAACAATTTAGATAAATTACATATATTTTTTTATTAAAGAAATTAAAATAGTGTTAAAGTTTGTAAACAATGAGCTGACAATGATTAGAAACCTGACAGATCTGATTTTTTATGCGTCTGCTATAATTATAATTTAGTATTTCGGCAAGTTATATAGATATTATTCATGTGCTCGTGTCAAAATTAAGATGCTGTTCATCCCTTCCGTTGACAAAGCATTTCACAAATAAACACAAATACATGTTCCGAAACACTGTGTTTATCGAGTGAGTGCACGAGAATAATGTCAGTCAATTCGTTGGAGCCGGGATTAGTTTTCCGACAAAAACAAGTGTCCCGAAGAGTGTTGGAGTTTCCTTACCGTCGGTGACGACGACAACGGCAACAAGGAGGCACACGAGGACCGCCAAGGCCCCGCGCATCTCCGGCCTGTCGCTGGATCGCGCAGCTTGACAACCAGGACTTTCTCAAAATATCCAAGTACAGTCACCCAGGCGTTGGCCCACTCAGCATCTCCCGTGAGCAGTAACCCTTAATAACCAATTCGGGGCTCTTAACCCCTGATCAATAGGCGACGTCAGCGCCAAGTCCAACAGCGACATCTTAAGTCCGGCTTTCGTACTCCTTTCAACCCTATGAGTTTTACTCATTAAATTACGAATACATTGCGTATCATTACAATACAATTTATTTTTATATTATTTCGTCTCTTTTTTTATACTACCAAACAGCAAGCAATAAAATTGGAAATAAGATTTACCAAAATAGAGTCGTATTAGATTTTTAGTGTTACTCCTTTTACACAGCTTTCTCAAAACTATCTTGTAATTTATGTATCGCATAAGCAAAGAAAATTTAAATACTGTTTAAAAATATTATAAGCTGCAAATAAAATATTTTTCTTCGCTTATTTTAATAATATTCAAAATTTATTTATATAAAAAAAAACTCTATATAATATAACTGACGTCAATAATTTATGCATTTTGCACGAATCTGTATGAAAAAAACATATTACCTTATAATAATACATTGGTGGTAATAGGGATTCTTTTTTATTTACACGACTTTAGTCCAATTAATTACTAATCAAAAGTGATCTTTTCTGTTTTCTAAATTTAGTTTTTCTTTAGTATTTATTAAAAGACGAGCTATTCAATAATTTCTCAGACAAATGCGAACACAGTTTTATATTAAATCGACTAGTTATTTACGTATTATTTATTTAGATAAAAGAACTCATTTGCTATGAAAGAAGAAAATAACTTACGTTTTACCGTCAGTTTGTTGGAGCTAAAAGAATACTAGCCCAGTCGATATTTCGACATTAACACTAAGATATTGCCTTCGAGATGTATATCGATTACTTTATCTGTTCTTTGATATCTTATTTGTTTATTATAGTAAGCAATTATCTCGCTATAAAAGTTGCAAGTGATGCTTGATTCGTAAATTATTTGGGTTTCATTTATTGTTAGTATAAGGTCAATTTGCTGTATATCAAAATTATCTTGCAATCTTGATTATATCTGTATCCATTATTATCATATTTTTCACTTTATTATAAATAATTTGTTAACGAAAGCAAAAATTTTATTGAATTTCTCTAATAATTATCTTGTATTGTAGTTTAATAAATTTTAAAGAAAGACAAAAGTTTTTTTATTACTTATAAATTTTTTATTCACACAGTCCCAGATAACGGCCATAAAATGTCTAAGTTCGAATAAATTTCAATTTTTCCGTTACATTTTACTTAGAGTGCTACGAATATTATTGTTTATTAAAATATTTAATATATTTAAAGAAAAGATTTTTTACAATAATATTGCATTGCAAGAGGTAAAAAAAAATATTGATGAAAAAGCTCAATGAAACAAACTTTTGAATTTCACTTTAAGATTTTTAATTAAAACATATATTGTTTACACATAATGTATAAGTAATGCATGTAAAAATGTATATCACATAGGTAATGAAAAAATAAAAAAGATGCTATCGGTTTGTTTTAAAATTTCTTAATAATATAATTTAAATTTATGTTAAAAATTTAAATTTTTATAATTTATAATTAAATATAAGTTAAAAATACTAGAGTATATCCATAAGTTTTGTATTATCTAGCTGACTATATTAGTAGAGTCTTCGTAATTCATTTGCTATTGAGAGGCTTCGCTTTTAGGGAGTCGAGAAATAGCGATGGATTTCGGTACTTAAAGATTTGTATTGATTACTGATTCGGTCGATACTATAATGAGTAACAAAAAGAGATTTATTTATTTTAATTTAAAACACTTTCTTGATTGGGCCTCGAAAACTCTTAGATCTAAATATTTTACGGTTACATAGCCAGTGCTTTCGCGTTGCCGTTTGAGTTATATTTGTGTACTTGTTAATATTGCCGACAAAGAAGGAAAATCCAAGTGTTTATTTTAAGAAAGGCTTCGAAATGATTCCTAGATCTCTATTACTTAAGTTTTCTTAAACATCCCTACATTCGTATTTCTCCCATCAGAGAGCATCATACCTTTTGAACAATAGATTCTGATACCGAAAAAATCACGCCGTAACTTGCTTAACGAGCGGCTCTTTAAAGGATTAATTTCTAAGTTCTTGTCATTTCTTGCAATATGGACGTCTTCACGTAGCGAAACTCACATCTTTATGTATGCGTGCCTTCGAGATTCTTTATATTTCGGATCGTTTCTTTCCAAGTAAAGATTTCTATGTCCATAAGATATATTTATCCTATAAAACTAAAATTACTCACCGTTTTAAGGATTCGTTCTTTTAACGTAATAATCTTAAATATTCTAAAGCGAGATTATTTTTTGTTTCTTACAGTAGTATTTTTTAATAAGTTATGATTTAAAAACAATTTTATTTATTTAATTTTCAAGCTCAGTCAATTCATGTGCAATAATTTAAATTTTCCAAAGATAGAGAAAATTGTAGAATGATTATAAACATACCGTACAGAAGAATTCAATATGTTCAATTTGTATTGTCATTAATAAATTCTGATGTTGATAACGCGTTATAGAATAATAAATATTAATTGAAAATGTTTGCCAACATTAATTTAATATTTCGAATATAAAAAAAAATCATTTATATAAATTAGAGCGTAGTAATATTTTAAATATAGATAATTTTATTTTATATATAATTTTGTATTATCTAGAGTGAATTGCTCTAATAATTATTCTAATAGAGATAAAAAAACAGTAACGAAGATGGAATTTTTAATATTGTGTGATAGAAATTTTTATGAAATTTTATATAAAAAAGAAAAATGACAAAAAAGGTAAAAGTATTTGTAGAGGTGTTACAAGTATTTATAATTAAGAGAATTTATTAAGAATTTCATATTCGTGCAATAATTTCAACCGAGGAAAAGAAATATAAAAAATTTTTAAACAAAAATTAGAAGACTTTATATAGTTTTTATATAGTGCTTATAATTTAAAAACTACTACATATTTATTAAAAAGAATTTTATTTAATTTAAAATAGTTAATTATGGCATATTTATCTAATAACAATCTTGAAAATTTGAAATTGTCATCCAAACTTCAATTTCTATAAATTTTAATTCTTTCTTACTCATATAATTCCATAATAAAAAAGTTTTTTTTTTTTTTTAATATTTTCATTGTTTTACGTATGTTGGAAGCATCAACTTCAAGGGATAGTATTAACAAAATATTATTTTCCTTGATCATTTCGGATTTGCTTCGTATAGTTAATTAGATTTCTTTATGTATCAGTAGGCAGATGCTGTAATCGGAGCAATTAAAATATGCTGTCATTCCAAAGAATAGATGAGATTATCGCACAAATATGAGAGCCCTGCAGGGTAATTTGAAGTTTTTGTTAAATTAAGTAGCAAGAGAAGAAATCTATGGAGTTTAAAAGGGCGTGAGGGATACAGCTGAGACGCAGTGCCTGTAAAGTGTCATTTCGATGCTTCAATGTAGGCGAGAGAGAATGAGAAAGAAAGCAAGGGGTGATTGAAATAACGATAGGAAAAAGAGTGGCAGGACGTTGTGATGCACAACAGATATGATATAAAATTGAAAGTATCAATCTTGAAAAATAGACGAAAATTGTGATGAATATTTTCATTATTGTCCATATTTAGTTTTCCATATTTAGATGATCATTCTTATTCAGCCCTATTTTCGTTCTCCAATCATTGTCTTTTAAATTCAATTATAAATATTATATTTTTAATATTTATACTTAGTTTTGAACCGTGAATTCTAAAGGTTTTCAGAAAATGCATAGTGTTTCTTTATACGTTCGATAAAATTATTTCTAATAATATAAATTTTTTAAATAAAATATAGATTATTTACTTATATTAGCTTTAGGAAAGAGTTTAAATTATTTGGTAATTTTGGTAATTTGGTAATTTTTATTCTGTTGTTCGTTCTATTTCATGAGAGTTTTTTTATTAAAACAAAACAATAAGTAGTAGCACCGAGGCTGTGAGCGCATAAAAGAGTGTGTGTAAGCGGCTACAGGGCCGGTGATAATGAGGTAGGCTTTAATTTCCAAGAGGGTATGAAATGCAAATTTACGACGAATATGCTTTTGCTGTCCATCGTGCCGATGAAGCTGTAACTCTTATGCCAGGGAATAACCGTAGTAACTGTAAGTAAATAGGGTGAAGTGTCTGCTAATGTTGGAGTGTCCGAAATGCCGATAACTGACAGTTTTTGGAAGGAATTTTTCGATGCTGTATGTATTGCCACTGTTTTGCATCTAGAAATTCTTACACTGTGTATCATTTTTATTGGAGCTATATCATCTATTACATATTAATGTAAGTATATTCATCGATTTGTTGACAGCTAGCTGGCACTTTATCTTTTATTTCTACGTGACGAGGATTTTTATAATAATAATATTATATTTTTTATAATAATATATTATTTTTATAATAATATTTAGAATCATAATTTTGTATTATCATGAAAAAAATTTATAACAATTAATTAATAAACTACGATTAATAACGAAATTAATTTAATTAAAGAAAAATGAAATACAATATTGTTGTGCATGTGTATTTATAAAAGCTCTTGAATAATTTATTATTAAAAATAAAAATGCATGTATTACATAAAAATTTAAATAATTTTGAATTTATTTGCACTGTTCGAATTAATATTAAAATAAACTTTTTTTGCGCATAAATGTTTATTCTAATACATTTATTTTCAGATCAACAATTAATATACAGATTTTCGGGTATTTAATTAAAGAATAAAATTTTATATTAATAGACGATAAATGTATGGACACGCAATTTCTTTTGCTTGTATATAAATACTGCATATTTTTCTTTCCTTTCTCTGCCTTCTATCTTCCACCTTTAGCATCGCAACTTCTACTAATCTAACTTCAGTTCATTACTATTCAAGCTGTTCAATATCATAAAGTACCGCGAATATCTCTTCACGTCTCCATTCTTTTTTCGACGATTTCTTGTTTCGGCCTTCTGGCTGCTCAAATGAAAAAGTAAATGAAAAAGGCACAACGAGACTTTCTATGTAATAATTAGCGTTCTCTGTCTGTACACGATGATACGTTAAGTTACCCCTCACCTTATCGTACCCCCTCAATCGATCTCATTAATAGGAGTATCTGTACGTAATACTCCGAAGCCCTCCTTTCCAGGAAAAAAATTGCACCGGTGATTTCATACATTGAAATCACTTTCAAGCTACACTTTTCAACTAGAAGATATATATATATATAGGGATCTAGAAAGCGAAGTTATTTAACTGGGATCAGACTGAGCGAACAGGGTTCATTTATCCAAAGCCCGCGAATTGATATAAAGGCTTTTTAGTTAAGTAATTATTTGCTTTTTGAATTTATTCATCATTCTCTTTCCGCAGCTAGGAGTATTATTTGACTCGGGAATCAAACTACTTTATTTATCTGAATAATATTAATGTAATTAGCAAAAATTATCGTTCGGTTAAAAAAGTTAACAATCAATGAATCTGTATTAATATGCACTTATTGTTGAAAATAATGAAGTTCATTTTGAATCTATGTAAGTTAAAATCAGTAGAAGCAATTTAATTATTCAGAGATTAAGAGAAACTGCGAACGTTTGGTGTAAAATAAGAAATTAGAGAAATTGAGGTTTATCGTAAGATACAGATGTATTCTGTATGGAAATTTCGCATGCAAGTATCCCATAGAATTTAAATAGAAATATGAGGGAATGATATCAAACGTCGCAAGAATGAGATTTAAGCATTTTTTACTATACTCCTTGTAATATCGCGTGATACAATTTATTTTTATCTAGAATAAAATATGGGAAATGATCGAAGGTACATCGGTGATCTGTTTAAACGTAATGGCGCCTTAAGATATAAAATAATATGATAAAATTAACACATGACTTTCATTTTCTGATAACCAATCGTCAGCTGATATTAAAATCTGCCACATGTATATTCGATCGCATGAAATTGCTTATTGGCTCCTTCCTCAATATACATACGGTTTTTAAATAGCTGTAACGTTTTATTTATAATAGATATATAATAAAGATTTATAATTATTTAAAAATAATATTTTAATTACACTTAACAATAATATAATTAATTAAAATAATCATGTTTTTTATTTTACTTAACAGTTGCAGCAAAAATATATTAATTTTTTAAAGATTTAATTTTATTTATAGTAAAATTGACTCTTAAAATTAAAAAATATTTTTAAGTTTCTTTTAAATTTTATTCTGTATAAAAATAAATATTCGTCTTATTTAATCATAATATTAATTTTTTTAAAATTCCCATAACCGTCTTCATATATTTTCTCTAAAAAAATTTATAATTTTAATTTTACATTTTCTTTGATAAATTTATAGCGTAACTTCTTACCTAATTTCAATTATTTTCTTCTGTATATTTTATATGAATTAAAAATTTAATATTTTCCTTAAATATACTTTTCAATTAGTTTTTATTCATATTATCGGAAGATAAAGTATAATAATAAAGTAATATTTAAAAAATATTTTATTTATTATTATATATAACGTTATATAAATAGAAATTGTTATTATAAATTGAAATATTTTTTATTTATTAAATGTTTAAAATATATAGACTGATAAGTATTGAAGTCTGAAAAGTTTACATATCAATTAAATTGATGAATAAGAGCAGGAAGTGAGTTATTTATATAAAGATTACCATTGATTTCTGAAAATGTTAAAATTATTTAGTAAATTATAAATGATTATAATAAATATTTACATATATAATTTAGTAGTTATTAATTATAATATATGTAATGAAAAAAGATTTAATTCCTAACATTCATTTTTTTTATTATATAATATTTATGTTAATAAATATTTATTAATTAATATACGATTTTAAATTAATATATTGATCAAATAAAATTTTATGAAATTTTCAGCTTACATATTGGCATCATGATTTCTTATAAATGACAAGAGGTTTAATAAAAATGTGATTGTTTTATTTAGCACAAATCTAATAGTTATCTTTTTCATAAATAAATAAATATGTACGTAAAATATGTAAATAATTTGATAAATAAATATTGTTTTAAAAGAATTTGTCGATTTACCATAGAAACTATAAAATTGGTTGTATGAACCGTAACTAATATGTCGAATAACAAAAAATAATTTATACATAAATACTCATTGTTATGGCTCACTTAACAAGAGAGTCCTTCCTATATTAGATAAATAGAAAGGGACATGGAAAACTCTTTTCCATATGGTTAAGATGTATGAAATTCAGTATGTACATTTATAGAAAGTAAAATATTGAGTATAATAAAAGAAAAGAAAAAGGGGTATTTTCGAAAATATCCATGTGCTCGCAGGTGCCGAACGAGGACGCTCGTTCGGGGCTGTAACCTGCGTGAGCCACCAGGGGCTATGGCCTGTGTGAGCCGCCAGGGTCTGTAACCTGACTGAGCCACAGAGACTGTAAACCTGCCCGAGCCGACAGCCATTTTTAAATATGGAAGCATTCGATTCTGAAGGACAATTATTAATTTAGTTAGCTTAAGTTTCTGCCCAATTCAAGGAGTGACAAACGGAAATTGACAAAATTTAATTATTTTGCAAAAGTACAGGTTTTAATACCGATCATCGACTACAGTCGTATACTTGTGAAGTCGAATTAATCAAATAGTTAAACGTTAATCGTTTTCGTAATTAATCGTTCAAATGTTGGACTCGCGCCGTTCGATTGGACAAGTACAAAAAAATCACGAGGACCAATAGGATTGTATATTTTTTTTAAAAAATAATATATTCTTGTATAAAAATTGGTAATCGATTTTGTTTTTCAAACATTGAAAAAAACTTAAGTTGACCGACTTATCGATTGAATTATTAATAATAAACAGAATTTGACTAATTGAAGTTTTTTAGCACAAACTGTGCATTGCCGTGTATTAATGCCTACTTTAAAAACTCATTTTAGTGACTATCTTATTATAACTACGTGAGTTAATATTTTAAAATCAATATAAAGACATTAATGAAATTGATTTTTAAGTGTCATTATATAATATCATTATAAAAAAAATAATATTAGTTTTTTAATTAATACAAGCAAATATTTGATCTCGAATAATTTTGTTCAAAATACGAATTTTTTAAAGCTTATTGGCTAAAATAACATTTTTCTGTGTTTATTTATTTCTTGAAATTTATTTTAATTATATATCATTATGTATATTTTATTTAATCAGTAGTTTAAAATGATATTAAACATGGTAATCGTAATGTAACTTAATGTACTGTGTTATTAATAAATATTTTATTTACACTTTCAATGAGTATATGTTTTATTATTGTTAAAACTAATCATATTATCTATAAATATTATCTTGACTTTTATTATCTTTTGTTTTCGTATAATTTTTGTAGAAGATAATGCTATCTATTTCTATAATTGTTTTTTTCAACTTTTTTTTTTCGTTCTAATTTTTTATCTCCACACAAAGTATTGAACTAGTTTTTTATTATATAATTTTTAATTATATTGTACTTACGAATTAAAAATAAAGGTATGTAATTAAAAATAAAACATTTATTTCTAATCATTTGAAATTAAAATGTGTATACTTTTATTTATCTCCTAAAATTCCACAAGATCATGTTTATATCTAAATATTCTTAAATTATTTAACGATATTAAATCAATATTATTTTATTTTTAATTAAATTAATTATAATAATTTCGATAATTTTATACCTTACTCACGTTACGTTAACAGGGTTATTGCATTTTTATTCTTGCTAATGATATAATTAATATTTTTAAGTAATATTACTAAGCGTAAAAGATGTAATGACCGGTTTTATTTTCCTATTTGTATGCAATAAGACTTTATCTTTAGTTATTTAAAAATGTATAACAAGATATTTACGTATAAGGTTAATTTTTTCTTTGAAAATATTGTACATTTACAGTTATTTTACTTATCTAGACAGCTTGATCACAGAATTAAACAGAATTATAAGTGAAATTTTTCTTATACATTTATTTCTATATAAAATTACAAGAAATTAATATATTATTAAATTAGTAAATAAAAATTATTCATTTTTATATTTTCACATCACTGTTACATTTTTTGTGTTAAATTTTTCGCATTTAATTATACATAAATAATTTTCACATTTTAACAACTTTTTTAAATAATGTGATAAAAATAAAATTTGTATTTCATTATGGATTTGTAAAAACTATTTGTTATATTACATTTTACCCTGAATAATATCTTAAAATACCTTAAATTACTTTAAATAATGTATAATATCATCAATTATCATGAAATTAGAAAATAAATTATGTATATTAAATTCTATAATAATGTATATAGAAAATATTATTAAGATTCATAGAGGTTTATGAAATTGTCTCAATAATATTTATATATATTTAATTTGTAACACAGTTAGAATATAAAATATTTTATTTATTTAGATTCTTTACTTAACATTAGAAGTAGAATAGTAATCTTAAATCATATAACTATTTTTGTTATTAAATACTTATTTATAGTACGAAGATCTTAATCTTAATTATATAAAATACGATAATAATACTTCAATAAATTAATATAAATTTTAAGCGACGCATTATTCAATTTTTACTTACTAAGTATTTTAATTGTTTTAATTAATACAGGAATGAAATAAATTATTAAGACATGTATTCTATTAATGCATAATAAACAATATACATGAATATATTAGGTGCATAAAATTTTTAGTTAAAAAGATTCAGTTTATTCAATCTAATTACATTTATCATATTGGTAATTTTATTAATTATAAAATTATGTAATAATTTTATTCATTTTCTTATTTATCTTTTGTATTGTACATTTTTTTTATTATGGGTTATATTTTTTATGTTTATAATTTGAAAGTTCATCAATGATGTTTCTTAAGTTATGTAGGATGGTCTTATTATTATAAAATTAAAATTTGGCACTTTTATATTAGTTAAAATATATTGGTAGTAAATATTTTCGTAATCCTGAATAATATTATATTCTGACGTTTGAATTGGAAATTTGGATTGAGAGTGAAAAGTTTTTTGTTTTGTATAAAATCTTTCTTTTATTAAAAGATAATTTATCATTTTTTTCTTTGTATCAATATTTAAATTTTATTCTTACTCATAAATACGAGCAAATAAATTTTTGTTAGAATAACCACATCAAAAAATAAATATATGACATAAAAGGTTTACGAAACTTTATTTATATTGACTGTAAAGATTTTAAATCAGATTTGGTAGGCGCATCTAACATTTATTTTAATATGTTTACAATTTCAGATTTTTTATCAAAGAATATTTAAATATAAGTATTTGCATTACTTGCTTTTTCGAAAGTGCTTAAGCTACAGAAATTATTTTCGAACTGAAAAAGTATATGCACATGTATAATATAAGATTGTTATCTGCGTCCTTTTTCCTCCTTCCCGGTGTCTATTTGTTTTTTTTTTCTGGTATTCATAAATATCAATGTTGGAGCTATTTTTGCTGAGTTCAATTCGTCATTGTCTGAAGTAATTGAGAAATGCGAATCTCTTACATTCTGACACTTTTCTTTCTTTCTCCTCGGCCTAGCCTCGAAAAAACTGGGAATTTATCTTTTACCCTGGCCCACTTTCTTTAGAAATATACAATAATATTTTTTTACACTCTTTTATTTTTGTTTCTCGTAATCCTGGCTCCTTTTCCTCTTGTTTCGCTTTCATTCTCACCTATTACTGAAACAACTGTAGACACATACAATTATAGACATGCTCGACTGTTGACGGGCAAATGTTCTACTTAGAGCTTTAATTTTTAACAATTGACACGAGCACCAGGAATTCGTTACAAAAAACGTGTACTAGTATCTACTTAATGCCTCCGTGGAGTTGCTTTTTCGTTTAATATACGATCTGCCGGCTTTACGTTTTTCCCTTTCTCTCGCCTTTTATTTTCACCTTTTTTGCCTCTTCGCAACTTCCGCCGAGACGCTTAACATAACGTAGACGGCTACAATATATTATCGATTTGTCATTTTTGTTTGAACCTTTTTACATGTATTTAATATGAAACTGCTTACGTATACTTGGGTTTGTTAACTCTGTGCACTAAATTTATGTTCTTTAAATATACAAAGCTCCAATCATATACTTTCCTGATTAAGTAGCTCTTTAACAATATTTTTAATTGATTCAATATTATTCAATATTTCTTATGATTTACTTGCAAAACATATTATCAAATTCAATCATTTTATAACTTTTTACATAAATTCGATAGATACCATTTACTTTAATAAGATAAAGTGTATAATCTTCATTGAAAAATCGTTCCAAAGTACAAAAATATTTCAAGAATACACATTTCTAAGATACTTGGTAACGCAAAATTAGCATAATTTTAATATAAAATAGTCTTACTTTTCACATACGCTATTCTCATGAATATCAACTGTATATATAAAAATTTTAATATTAACACATAATAATTATTTTATTTTTGATTATTTGTATTAATAGATATGAATATTACATACAATTATATTAAAATTTATAATTACATTTTTTTATATTATTAAACTTCGAATGTATATTTATTAAAAATTGATTAAACTAATGTTAACTAATGTAATTTATATAATTATATTTATAAGAGTTTTTGAACAAATAGATGTTGCAGATAAATTTATTATTCTTCAGCAGTACTTGTCAAAATTTATAAAATATTTTTTAACTATATTTTTCATATACTTTGTCACATTTTGTTGTACATAAATACATTTTATATTGTAATACAAATAGATGAAATTATATAAACTATATTATACATGAAGTCATATCAAGATTACAACAGTTATTACAGAGTTATACTAAAATTTTTATGTTACTAAGATAATGTATTGAATGTATAGAATGTTACATCAGACAAATATCAGACAAAACGTATTATAGTTAAAGAAAACACGTTTAATGTTAATATTATGTTAAACTGCGAAACGATACTGTACAATATAAATTAATAAATTTATTATAGCCTTTATTATTGATAAAACTATAAATTCATACTCACGAAATATAGATGAAAATCTATTAACTGGCGCAAGTAAATGGCATTTAAGATGGTTTATAGTTTCCTTAATTTTTATTATTAAAAATATTATGATGCTATTTAAATTACTTGAATTCAAATATTACAACATATATATTATACCTAATATATAAAGATTAAAAAGAATAAATGTATCAATTTTATATATAGTGTATACAATTATTATTTAAAAAAAATATCGTTAAATAAAAAATTTTTATTATTCATATTATACTTTTTTATTTTATAAATAAGACGAATTAATTATACAACTTATGGTACATTTTCTTCTGATGTTTAGTTTATAATTCATGTAAATAATTACTATTTATCGTAAGAATAAAAATTATAAAGTATAGAAATTTTTTCTTTCAATTGCTTTGTAAATAATATATGTTTATATGCAATGTTTTGTAGTAAATTGGTATAAATGTGAGCGTTGATTAGACTTATATTCATCCAAGGGTAGATGGATGGTTAGGTGTTAAGGGTTGTAGTGAGGGTAAAAGACTCGAAGGATAAAAAGAGGGACGCGATAACGGTGACCGAAAGGTAAGAGTTAGTTTGACGAAATAGCTAGGTTATATTACCATATATGGCTGTATACACACACACGCGCGCGCGCGTACGACAGAAATCTCCATATAGTCATATAGAAATGCGATGACTAGTATATTTAATGCTGAGTAATAAATTTTATAAAAAATTTTATTTACTTAATTAATATTTTTTTTTGTAGGTTAAAAGATATTTTTTTGTTTCTGCTAAAAATATATGTTGATTCAATGAGAATAGATAAAATATGTTAGAGGCAATGAGCATGAAGAATGAGAGATACTAGGACCTCTACAAACCAGTAGTACTTGTAGAAAATTTAAAGTGAATTCAGTGCCGACAAGTTTAACAATGTACTTCTGTAAAATTTTCATTCATTCAAACCGTCTACTTTTATAGTCAGAAAAAATAACGAAACAAATTAGTTGCAATATATTAGCTCGAGCTCGTGTACGTCGCATCTTTCCGTTCATCAGAACTTTAACTTTAACTTTATGATTACAGATAAAGTGTCAGTCTGCACACATGTAGGGCATAATAGCGCATTACGGTATAAATGTGTCCAGATACATTTTGCGCTTGCGTTTTATTATTTATTTAGTATTTATGCACTGTAAGCGTACTAAAGTATAAAATAATGATAAGTGAAGCTGAGTGAGAGAGGATGAGCAAAGAAGAGACATTGGGAGATAAAGTAATAGGAAAGAAAGCCTTTAAAGATCTTAACTCAATTCTTCAAAGTCATAATGTTCAGTTATCGTAGAGTTCAGTTCCGCTGGTTTCGAGGACGAACAGAATTTGTGGTAAGTTAAAATATTATATAGGGCTATATTTTTATATTAGAGCGCATTGCTCAAAAAGCCTTGCATGACTGAATACCATAAAAATGCTGTATTACGTAGAAATGACTATCTATAAATTCTTAACAGGAAGTATAAAATTTAGAAAAAGTTTTTGAAAAATTCAAAAAGTAGATCTGAGGAATACTTTTTATTTTCAATTTGATGTGAAATGACGAGCTCTGTAAACTGATAATAATTTTACTTAAAATTTTCACTAATAATATCTGCGAATGAACATGAATGTATTAATTAAAATATAGAAATACGTAGATTTATAGTTTTCGTGTGTACATGTGCGCATGTAGGAGAATAGAGTGATTGGGGTAATAGGCAAAAACAGATAGTTAGGGTACTGGCTTACTACGCTGTATGTTAAAATACGTATTTTGAAGAGGAAAAGTAATGATTAAAGCAGGTATTTAGAAACGAATGAATGCAGGGTGTTGCATAACATAAGTGAATAAGTGCGCATTTGCATATTAAGAAGAAAATCTAGTCGGGGCTTAGGACATGTCCTTTTTCAAAGCGTTTCGCTTTATTGCCCGCATTGTATTACTTTACGTATTTGTGGTAGGTCTAAGGGGGTAAGCGGACTCTGGCAGAGGTAATTAATTGCAGTAGGTGAAGAGAGTGGGTACGAGGAGAAGAAATTCGAAGGATCTGCTTCTTTAGGCCGAGAATATAAATAAAAAGCCTGGATTGTTGCATTATCAGCAGTTGTCGGTGTTTGTGGATGAGTGGGTGGGTGGGCGGGGGGGGGGAGATCATATTCGATTATTGAGCGCCGATTTGGAATTCGGATTATGGCGGTCATCGACGGCTGGTGAGGCGCGACTACCTCGTTAGCAGGACTCCCTTAGAGAAAATCGTCACTGCTCGAGGTAGGGAGATCGGGGGTGAAGCGAGCGTAGCCGTGCTCGATGCGCTCGAGTAAGCGCTTCGTTGCGCCTCGTGCACGGGCCGCCGAACTCAAGCTGCTATTGATTCTTTTGCAGCGGGTTACGGGAGCGCGGCAGGGCAGGAGGCGCGAGGTGGTGAGCGGCCGAGTTCCTGCGAGAGGAGGAGAATGAGATTCCGTTGTACATACGCGGCGCGGAGCGGCCGGCGCGCGAGCAATGCACGTGCAATATAATGCGCTGTCTCTCCCCCCCTAACTCCCTCACTCCCTCGCTCACTCACTATGTATGTCTGTCTCACTTTCATCGACGCTACGGTTCCCGGCCTCTCCTCCTCGTAGCCCTCCGCCCATTCTGCTTCCCTTGGTCACAGAGTACTGCCGTGCGCCAACTTCTCTGCTTTGGTGCCTCCGCACATCCTCTATGTATATGCAAGCAACCGCGGTTACAGCTTTTTATATTACGGCTTTTATAGAGCTCTGTATTCGCAGGTGGTCTGTTGCGTCTGTGGCACCTATGATCTGCTATTTTTTGTCCTCGTCTTTTCTCGTTCTGACACTTGGCCGGCAAATGCCCACCCAGCCACCGTTACAGTTCCAGTTCAGGTCTCTACATTTCAACACCCATCTTCGACTATTCGTCTTTATTTTTTATCAATTTAGAAACGTCCCGAATATTTATACGTCACACTCCATCATATTGTGCTTCTGCATTTCAACAGAACATAAGACCAATATTTTCATTTCAATAATTTGCTTCTTTTTTTTTTACCGACATCGTTGCCATCAATATAATTATTTTCATTATTATTATTATTATTATTATTATTTTCATTATTATTATTGTTATGATTATTATTATTATTATTATTCTCCTCCAACCACAACCGTGGGGAAGAGCCCGACTGGCGCGGAGTGGTGGAGAGTCCCCACGCGAGAGGAAAAACGGGAGGACCGCCAAAAGATGGTAAGAGATAGGGTAAAGGGGAACCCTACAAAAAAGAGACTTCAACAGCAAGGCTGTGGATTGGGGAGAACCTGTGACCGACTCCAGGGGAAGGCGAGTCCTGGACATGGTATCCAGGACAAGACTGGTAATTTTAAATACCGGTTCAACGGCGACCTTCCGGAGGCCCGGTTACAGACAGACCTTCCCCGACGTCTCCTTTGCGACGGAACGTCTGGCTGCAAAGGTGCGGGACTGGCGGGTGATCGAGGACTACACAGCCAGCGATCACCAGTACATCACGTTCCGCGTTCGTGATGACCGGCCGGTCGGGACGGCGATCGTACGCCTTCCTTCAGATGGCTCGTTGCGAGGATGGACGACGCCTTGTTTTCCCGTGCCCTAGAACGCGGACAGCGAACCCTGGACGGGGCTTCAAGGAGCGGAACGTCCTCCAAGCAGGCGGAAGCGGTGTCAGGCGCAATCATGCGCTTGGTCCGCCAAGCTTGTAAGGAGGTGATACCGAGGATGTCGGCGAGAAAAACACGCCGTCCGGTTTATTGGTGGGCCAGCGAGATCGCGGAAATGAGGCGGAAGTGCCTTCGGCTACGACGAGTAGCCCAAAGGGCCCGATGGCCTTCCGGTAGAGGTGACGAAAGCGATGGCCAGGAGTCACCCACAGCTCTTGCTTACCATGTACAACTCGTGCCTTCGGGCGGGAGTGTTTTACTCCCGTTGGAAGGAGGCGAGACTTGTGCTGGTGAGCAAGGGCAAGGGATCGTGGGACGCTCCGTCGTCGTATAGACCCCTGTGCATGCTGGACACCGCGGGGAAGCTCCTGGAAAAGCTGGTGAGACCCGTCTTCAAGTGGCGCTTCTAACATCTGGCGGCCTCTCCGAGAGTTAATACGGCTTCCGGAGAGGTAGGTCAACCATCGACGATATCCAGAGAGTAGTGGAGGCGGCCAGGAGCACGGAAAGGGGAAACCATTTCTCCCGACCGATATGTCTCCTGGTGACATTGGATGTCCGAAACGCCTTCAACTCGGTAAGGTGGACAGATATGCTCGGGGCAATGGAGCGGGACTTCGGGGTGCCCCAGTATCTCTTGCAGATTATTGGGGATTACGTTCGGGACCGGTTCATTGTATACGAGACGGCGGAGGGCTCAAAAAGGAGGGCACTGACGTGTGGTGCGGCCCAAGGCTCCATCTTAGGACCCGATCTATGGAATATTTCCTACGACGGGATCCTGAGATTGGAAATGCCTGAAGGCTGCTCTCTGATCGGGTACGCGGATGACGTGGCAGCCGTTATTACAGCGCGTAATATGGTCCTGGCACAGACGCGACTCGACCAGACCATGCGGAGAATTCGCCACTGGATGGACGATCATGGGCTGGAACTGGTGGAGGCCAAAATCGAGATTGTGCTCCTTACGAAGAAGAGCGTACCCAGAGTGCAGCTGCTTATCATCGGAGAGGAGTCGGTTCAGACCAAAGCAACCGTGAAGTACCTGGGGGTGACGCTAGATACGAAGCTCACCTTCGGGGAACATATTCAGAGAGTGGCGGATAAGGCGTCACGGGTAGTGACTTCCCTGTGCAGGATCATAGCCAACGTAAGTGGGCCACATCCCTGTATCAGGCGGTTGCTGCTCCGTGTCGCTGAGTCCGTCATGCTTTACGGTGCAGAGGTTAGGGTCGACGCGCTTCGGTACCTGGCAGGATAGATGGTAGCAGGATACGCGCGGAAGGTGGACCGCCAGACTAATCAGTCAGGTGGCCCCGTGGATCGGCCGACAGCATGGCGAGGTGAACTATTACCTCTCCCAGCTGTTGACCGGCCATGGGTACTTCCGTCCGTACCTCCACCGTATGGGTAAGGCGGCGGATCTCCGATGCGTGCATTGCGGGACAGCCGTGGACGACGCCTTGCACACATTCTTCGTGTGCGAACACTGGGGGCGACAGAGGGAAGCGTTGGAGGGCGATGTCGGAAGGATCACTCCTGAAGGCATCGTCCCTCTGATGCTCGCCAGTCAATAAAACTGGGGAAGGGTCACTGCTTTCGTCGAGGATATCCTGAGACGTAAGAAGCCGGCTCTTCCCTAGGGCAAAGGGGGAATATTTAGAGGGTGCCTCGAAGTCATAGGTACTAGTTCCCTCCCCGAAGTAATGCTTAACGGCGGTTCCGGGGAGGATATAAGAACCAGGAAAAGAGAACTCGTGTCGCCCCCGCCCTGTGGTTTTCACTACAGGGCGCGGGCGGCGGGAGTGAGCCGAGGGGGTGAGGTTTTAGTGGGTATACCGGTATCTTCAAAGCCGGGGAGTCCCACACACCGTGGACCCGGGTCCCTGAAGGTCTTTAAAAGATTTCCTCCCTCCTTTACGAAAAAAAAAAAATTATTGTTGTTGCTATTATGAATAATTAATTTAAATAGGAATCTTTAGATACCCTCACAAACTTAATTCTTATAATTTGCTCTACATTCGTTGTAAGTGTTTTATAATTTAAGATAATTTAGTTACTGTTCAATCTTGAAAAATTAAAAATATAAAAGATTATCATATGAATCACTATTTTTTAATTTAAATTTTATTAAACAGATTAGAATTATTGGTTAAAATTCTCGAACATTCGTACGATAGTTATTTTTTGAAATTTTTAGGTACCATATAATAAGTTCGTACCATAGTACCAATTGAGAAAATTTTTATTTTATAAATATTTATAAAAAATAACCAATCTTTATATAACTTTTTCGTATATTTTAGAATTTTTCTGTTTTATTCAACTTATAATATTTATTACTCCTTTTCTCTATCTTAATATTACTTATTTTGTAATAATGTTAAATTGTAAATCTTTTTAATATTTTCAATGATATACTGATTTTATTATTGCTTACTTGTAGTATTGAAATTTTTTTATCGTTTATTTACTGTTACGATAAATCATCTCCAAAATGTTTTAAAGAATGTTTTGAATCAAATATATAAAATTTTTCAGTTTATAAAAAGCAAATAAAATTTAATATTTTTGCAAGACAAGAAATTTTGTATATAACCATAATAATTTAAAATTTTTTATTCCTATAAGCTAATTTTATTTTTTCAAAAATTTTAATACATAATTTGTATAGTAATATGTAATGATCTATCGATAATTAATTATAATTTTTTTATATAGTGGAACTCACTAACCGATCCTACCATATACGTAATTATACGGACTCGAAGAACAAAACTTCTCTGAGTCGTTGGACGACGGAAGTAAGGGGGGGGGGGAGGTCATGATATAAGACGCACGAGCTCATCCGGCCCGAAAATTGCGTCCGAAAAAAGTTCGTGTCTCACATTCCATTTCATAAGCGATAATTCCGAAAAAATTAATACGTACGATCTCAAAACGTGATTTAAAAAATTTCGTCCCTCTACGGCTCCTGACTGTTTTCCAAAATATCGACAAAATTGCCCGTATTTGCTGAAAATCTACTAAAAAGGCTCGTAAAGTGCATTAAAATGCGTTATTTAGAGTTTGGAGATGTGCAGGAAAAGTGACCGAAATTGGGTTTTTCCGGGGGGAGGAAAAGGGTTATTGGGGTATGAGGGATACGTATGAAAGTGTCAAGTCATCGAGACAAGTTGGGAAGATACGAGGGAGATCTGGAGAAAAACGTCTCAGAAGGACGTGATCGGCTATTGGGATGACCTGGAGTATGGGGTCGACCTGGCGCATCAATATGACCTTGGGGACAGAGTCCACCTAGTACGTCAAGGTCATTTTGGGCGCCGAATCGACCTAGAAGATCAAATAGCCAAAATCGTTCGAATTCATTGAAAATCGATTCTTTGTAGCTTTCGATGCGCTACAAAGACTTGGAAAAGGCAAGAAAGCGCGTAATTTTGAGTTTGACGATGGGCGGAGAAAGTCACCGAATTTCGGTTGTTTCGGCGTGGTAAGGGGCGCATTGCGGAACGAGGGAGATATGTGGGAAATTCGAAACCAGTTGGGGAAGAGTCGCTTAAAAACCTTCAAAATTTCCAGGGCGGCCGGGCCGACTAAGGACACCCGATCGGACCCAATGGGTCATCCGGCCAAAAAATTCAAACCAAAAAAATTTGTTTCTCGCAATTAATTTCATAACTAATCAATTGCGCGTCGTTTGCTCCTTTTAAATTCGTTGCGTAAGTCCCAAAAAAATAATATTTACGAACACCAAATATGATTTTTTGCTCCCTCCAAGCCTCTGACCATTTTCCAAAATATCGCCAAAATTGTCCGTATTATCCAAAAATCTATTTTTTGCGGCTCCCGATGCGCTAAATAGTCTTCGAAAGTACAAGATAACGTGTGATTTCGAGGTTTGTGGTGGGGCAGAAAATTCGCGAAAATTGGGTTTTTCGAGGTGGAAAGGGGCGCATTGCGGAACGAGAGATATATATGGGAGACAACGGGATAAGTCGGAGTGGCGAGGGGGAAATTCGGTGAAAAAACCACCAAAAATTTTCAGAACTACTTCGTCAACCTGGTGCTTCAAGGTGACCTTGAGCACTGGGTTGACCTGGAAAATCAAATCTCCAAAATGGGTCGAATTTGTTGAAAATCGATTGTTTGCGACTCTCGATGCGATGAAAACACGTTATTTTGAGTTTGGCGGTCGGGGGAAAAAGTCATGGAAATTAGGTTTTTCGGGAGAGAAGGCAGGCATGGAAGGATGTGCAGACATCGGGATGAGCCGAAGTGGTGAGGGGAAAATTCGGTGGAAAGTCCGCTGAAAATGTTCAGAACGATATTTCTGTTCTTGTAATAAACTTTATTTAATAAGTTTTATAATAATAATTAATAAGGCATCGCTGACTCGATGATCCAAACATATTGATCTTCTGAAGTATGGTGAGGGGGTGGTGCTGCTGGGGGGGGGGTGTTCGGCCCAAAAAATGCGATAAAAAAAAATTAATTTCTCGCAGTTGTTTTCATATTCAAACGATTGCGCGTCGTTTGCTCCTTTTGAATTCGTTGCGTAAGACCCAAAAGATTAATATTTAGGAACACAAAATATGATTTAAAAATTTTAGCTCCCCCGACTGCCGATAAATTTCTAAAATATCGCAAAATCACTTGAATTTCTTGAAAATTGATTGTTTTCGGCTTTCAATGCATAATAAAGGCTTGGAAATGATAAAAAAAATGCGTAATTTTGAGTTTTGTGGTGGGGCAGAAAATTTGCGAAAACTGGGGTTTTCCGAGCGAGAAAGTACATTGCGGAACGAGGAATACATATGAGAGACATCGCGATAAAGATTCTCTGAAAAGTCCGCCGATATTTCCAGAACGGTTGGGCCGGGTATCGGGAGGACCTGGTGCATTTTATAAAAGCAGCGAAATAGAACAAAATTTAATATAAATATTTCATTTATTTATCATTTAATTGTTCCACAAATAATATTTCTTATTTCAGAAGCCAAAAAAAAAATATTATTCTTTCTTTAAATCATTACGTATGAAATTTTTTTTTAAATTATGCAAAAATAGATTATTTTTACACTTCTCAATTTAAAGTATTATATATATTATAAAAAGTCGTTACTATTCATTGCAATAAAAAATATTAATATTAAATTATATGTGATTTATTAAATAAGATTTTGATTAAACTGGATAGAACGTATGGTATAAAACACTTAGTGAAATTTATTGTATTAAAATTTTTTCTTTTTATTAAAAAAAAGTGTATACATATATATATGTATAAACAAATAAGAAATTTAAAACATTATATTAGATATTTTACTGTTTAATTAGATAACTGAATCTAGAATGATTTCTGTTTTAATAAAATATAAGATATAGTATATTAAGCTTTCTGATATTTGATCTATATGTAAATGATTGATAAAATGTCCGTAAGAGCAATTTGTCAAGATTGTTTTAATTCTGTATCTGCTTTTAGAGTAAGAAGAATGTACTTCATTGTATTAATTTTCGTTATTCATAGAAAAATGTATGTATAGATGTTGCTAGAATTAGTATATAAAAAAATATTCACCCAGCCAAGCATAAATTTAATCTATTAATCTCAGTTTATGATAATAAACTGTTTTGATCACTTCGAGTGAAACGCGGCATATAAAAATGTTAGATATTCGTTGGAGCTACAAGCATTTGAGGGCGAATATTTAAAATGCAATAAATTAGCGCAAGTAACGTTAGAGGGCTGAGCTGCTTTTGAAATCTTGCCCTCGTAGTGACGTAGGACGTTGGTATTTGTAGCAGTGAAAAGAAAAAGGGAAGTGAAAAGAAAGTGTCGATGGGGGAGGAGCAACGAAAAAAAGGATATGGGGATCGAAGGGAGATTGCAGTGCGTGTAACAAAGAAAAAATCGCTCTTGTAAATTAGAGGACGTAGAAGTGAATGCGATACACGCCACCGGGATTATATATATCCCCTCGGCGCCCTGGAGATTCCACTCTCAGTTCTAGTGGAGTGCATTTACGGTGTCGACTAATTTTCCCATGGCTGACAGTTCATCGTGCCAGTGATAACTATAGCCCGATGCCGCATCTTCTTCCGTCACATCGCGTGATTGTGCTGGAGCCATACTTAATTTCAGTTGAGCCCGCGTCCTGAATGTGACTTCCGTCCTCACGTATCTACTTCTTCGCCCGCCTTCGCTTATGTATATTATAAGTCGCCGTTTAGTTTTATCTTTTATAATTGATTGCATCTTCACTTTCACTATTTTCAGCTATTTCGCTTTGTTATGACTTAGCGTCGAACCGCAATAACAGTTATTATAATTCTTGAGCATATAATTATATCGCCTACTAGCGTAAAATGGCGATTTATTTATTAATTTTTTTTTTTTTTGCAATTTCAATTGCAAATATACAATATTTCTTTTTTAACAATATTTTAATCTGTTTGAATGCTCTGTCAAAAAACTTTAGTCTCATCTATAGAAACCAAACATTGACAAATAAAATATTCTATTTAAATTTTAATGCTTCCTTTCAAAGAATACTCATTTCACATTTCGAAAGTATCAATAGTTTTAATGTCATATGTACGAACGTACATATGACGTTCGTATAATCATGACAAGGTTCAATTAAAACTAAGGTTCGAAGAGTTCATGCAAGAATAAAAAACTTTATATAAAAGGGAACTATACTAAACTAAAATTAAATTCCAAAGACATACCTGCAGGATTGATAGTATAAAGTACATTTCGAATTATATTTTCTAGAAAATCAATTCTAGATAAAAACATCATAAAGATATTACGGACAATTAACTACATATTTCATAGGGACATAAATACGTAATATTTTCAACCATAGATAGGAATATTTAGTATTACATTTATAATATTCTCATTTACGGAAAGGAATGTAAATAAATTTGTTGACAAGCTGTATACAAATAATTTATACACAGTATAGAGAATTATTTTATAACAGAGCTCCTGAATGTTAAACGTATAATATTTATAATTAATCATAATATTATATCTGGATTTTAATTTAAAATTTTTAAAAATTAATCTACTAGAAAAAAATATTATTCTTAATTTCAATGTAATTATTTAAATCTGTTACTTTAGTTTAATCAGGCTCACGATTGGTAAATAATCTTTTATAATAATATTCATAATAATTTCTAATGCTATTAGATATAATTTCATTAGATAAAAATACGAATGCATTATTAAAATAAATTTTATTATTGATAAGATGGTAAATTATAATGAAACTAAAAATTTATATTTCATTTATAAATATTAAAAATAATAAAATTTACTGAACGTTCAATATATTTAGTGAGTAATTTCTTAAAGAATTTATTTGTATACAAGTGAGCTCATTTATTTGAATGATATTGAGGACGAATATTATTAAGAGCGAATGAGATTCTTATAAATCTAGTACGATTGTATAATATGTATTGATTATGTATTTATATAATCAGGCATATTTTGTAATAAGGTTAGTTTTTTTAATACTCATCTAGATAAATACAAATTCCACTTGTAATATTTAACATCATAAATGTATTCTTTGGTCATTTGCCCTATAATATAGAGTTGCGTGTTCACAAACAAATAAGGACAATAAAAATCATGTTTACTCTATACGTTTACAAATGCGCTTTATTAATACACTTGTAAGTAATAACGATAATAATACTTCTCTCCATCCACCCTATTCTGCTCAAATAAAGATATATATGTTTTCCAACAGCTCACACTCTATTTCTTAAATTTTTGTACTCTTATTAACCTGATCCCTTCCTATTTTGTATCTTTACTTACTTTTCTGTTCTTTTATTTCCATTATTCTTTAGCTCCGTACATCCAAGAATCTGGCCTTTCTACATTATTTCATCTACATATATCTCTATCTTTAAATAAATGATTCATATCTCTTTATACAAATATTTATATCCAATGAAATAGGTCGAAAATAAGAGAAAGACGCGTAATAACAAAAGCAACTCTAACAGGACAGAATAAAGAGTTAACTAAGTTTTTATTAATACATTTTGCATCGACAAAATAAAATATAAATTTATTTAAGTATTTGTAAGTTTTCTGGAATCTATAAGTGTATTTGTACATATTAAGAACAAGTATATCAATAAAATTCGTAAATAGTGATGGATTTTAACGTAAATTATATATTATTTTATACATATCACGAATCAATCGAACATAGACAGAATTTTACATTATTACTATCTATAATTTTATTATTGAATGCTATATAAATATTTGGATGAATATTATAAAAGAGACAAAAATTCAATGTTTACTTTAAAAGATGCAGAGCTATATAACTTGTACACGACACTCGTAACCTGCCAATATTCATGTATATAATGTAAACCATAAAATATTTCGATTTACTAAATATAGAATATGTAAAAACTGTATTTAGCTTACATACAGCGATCGTCTATAACATTATCTACAGATAGGGATAATATTCAATATAAAAGTTGATGGATAAAATTGTAAATTAAACAATAATTTTCTTTTTAATTTAAGGTACTGCTAAAGCAAAAAGCCTTGAGTTTCGTTTTTACCTTTGTAAAAGTCTTATAAATAATATATTTTTCGTATCAACATTTATATATATTTTTATAAGTATTAAAAAATATTGTTCATTTTATTGTTAAATCCATTTGTTTATATTTATTATTTAATTTATTATCTAATATATTTTATTTATTGTAAGTTAAATATATATTGATATGCTAATTTAATTTGTTTTTAATGAAATGAAAATATTTATATCAAATGCACTTTTCAAAGCAAAAGTAGTTTAGTTAAAAGTTTAATTTTTGCAATCAGAAATGATTCCTCTCACTTCTAAAAAAATTCTAAAAAATAAAAAAATGTTAAAATATAATTTTAATTCTAAAAGCGAATTTTCTTATATAAACGTATTTTTTTAATTTACAAATTTCATAAACGACGATATTTGTATTATATCTGCAGATAGCCAGCCTTATATGTTAATTATAAAAGTTTCAATTTTTAAGCAATTTCCATTTTAATTTAATTTTGCAATGTTTTGAGTCTAATATTTAAATGGAAATATTGTAAACTGAAAAATTACAGTTTGCCCCTAACATTTAGAGTATACAAAGAGAAAAGAAAATAGTTAAGTAATAAGTTTGGTAGTATATTAATGATTTTTATTATCTTAAAGATCGCAGAAATTGTATTGATTTGTAATTTTCAAAAATGATCAAAATACGAGAGAAGTAGCCTCAAAATGCTGCGTCAGAATGCATCTGGATATTTGAAACTTAAATGAAAACGCGCTATGTTATATTTGATCATGTTCAGTGTTACTGTGCTGTAGCGAATGATGAGTCCATGCTTTTAAATTTATCACGAATAATAATGATCTCCGTTCTTTATAATCGAATAAAGCCTTTCAAAACATGCTGAATATTTCATAAAAGTCTTATGATCTATTCTGCAGAGGATCGGGAAACGGTTAATAAATTGAAGAAAGTTGAAAAAAAGCAAGAATGCCAGTGAGAGGTTTAATGCGCAGTGGTAGGGGTGATCAATTTTTGTATTTGAGACATTTTTTTGAGTTCTTAGGATCTGAAGACGCATGGCCTCGTTTTCCTCGGTAAAACGATAAAGCAAATGCTTACATTTTGATACGTCCGATGATATCAAGATCAAGTCGCGCGCCCCAGAGAACGGGACAGAGATACAAAGTAAAAGGTGAGAATGGGACGGAGAGTTGAGGAGGAGAGTTGATAAGCATAACAGTCCATAAGCTTTTCCGGTAAAAGTGCCATTCGATTGGTTTTTCGATTGCGTAGGAATACCGAGAAAAATGTAGCGGCGCTCAGGAATGGCAATCAGCCGGGCTAAGGAGGTAAATAATCTACCCGGCCGGTGGATTATAATGACCGTGGCAGCGAGAAAGTGGTAAGGACGGCTCATGGCCCCTTCAGAACTGGGGCTGACATGAAAAACAATCGATGCTAACCTGTGCTACTGTTACCTATGTCGAGCTACTTGCACGAAAGCTTTTGTTGCATCGCTTCGAGTCTGGCTGAAGTAGAGGAATGGCACCGGTGTTTTTGAGCTTATTTCGGTCGTAATGACTAAAAGAGTCTCTTCCTACTCTGGGTAAATGGACAAAACAAAAAACAAAAATTAGATGAAAGTGACGAGGCAGATAAAAGGACGTGAAGGTATGGCTGTAGAGAGAGAGAGGGGGGGATACCAAGTTACAAAATGGAAAATAATTATTTTTACCTACATCTTCGAACTCAAACTGCCTGTCTTTCTATTGAAATTTCACAAATTTATCGTAACCATCTTTTACGGTTGTCAATGCATAACTTGAGATCGAAAGAATATACATTTTTAGACTAAATTTAAGGATTCGTCAACGCGGAGCACGACCTACCCTAATAAATATCCAAATGTACACCCACATTCATATACACATATGCAGATACATAAAGTACATGCACATCAAAGTAATTTAAAAAAATATTAAGCTTACTATTTTATGGTTGGTATGAATGTTCAAGTTTTTACTCGAGTTGTAGATCCAGACATAAATTAAGTAGAGAAGCTTAATATGTTATAAGCATCTTTTATAAATTTCATATTTAGTCCCAAAAATTACGTATAAAATATTGAAATATTACGCACATGTATGAATAATAATAATTATAGCTTAAATTTTCAAATTTGAAAGTTTTACCCTACATTTAAGTTTATTCCAGTCAAAGCATATGAATTTTCAATTTACATTTTATATGAAATATAAATTGTATAATAAAATAAATCAATAAATCAAGTGAATTGAAATCAAATGAATTGCTTATGTTAGTTTAGAATTTTTTTACGAGTTTAGCGTATTTTTGTTATTAAATAAATGAAATGCAAGAAAATTTAAAGTTGAATTTAAATTAAATTGTCGTTAAATTTAGTTAAATTGTAACATTTATTTAATAGGAAATAGTTATATATTTTTAGCTTAGGGCTTATTTAATAATGATAAAAGTATAAAATATCACGGAGTTGGGATTGTAGTCAGGGCAGTGAAAAATACATGTACTAAAAGCACATGCAAGTTAGTGAAAGTGCGTGGGAAGATAAATCTAGAGGAGCAAATAATAGAAGCAGAGAGGAAGAGACATCGAGAAATATAGATACAGAGCAACGGGCGGCAAGAGGTAGAGGGAAGTGACGTGGTGGCGGGTACCGCGACACGAGGGGCAACGGAGAGCGAAGAGCCAAAGGTGGAGAATGGGTGTGAAGGAGGGAGAAAAGGCATCGTCTTGCAAGCACGGCAGCCCCTAACGATCGGCTTACGGAAACGCCCGACGAGAGAGCACACCGACTAGCTCGCATCCCCTACTTTTCTCTCTCCTGGCGGATCACCTTCACATACTTACTTTGGGACACCTGTATATGGCTTCCTTCCTCGAGTCCGTGCAGGACCGATTTTCTGTAGCATTGGCGATTTTCTTTAACCGACGAATCAGCATCCCAGGATTAAGCAACCCTTAAATTTCGTCAGAATGTACTTAGATCAGAGTTCGAGGTTTGTGTGAGGAGTCGAAGGGCTCCAAAGCAATTCCAGGGGCTATCGAGAGCGATAGAGGAGCAATAAGTTAGTACCTCGGGACCGTAATGGGCCAGAGGCGATTACGAAAGCTGACGCACGGATCGCGTAAGAGATTAGCGCGGGTTCGGTGCCATCTGCCAGCGGGGCCGGCTGCTAAAGTTGTGCGAGGGTGCTCCGAACGGGGTCGTGGAAGCCGGGGAAAGGGCCAGGTAGCGCGGCGACGTGGACTAGCTGTTGCAGTAGGAGTAGCTAGAAGCAAGTAGATAGAAGCAGATAGAAATAGAAAGCGTCCGCTATTCGGTCGGTCAGGGTGGGCGAGCTCCCCTCCGCCGCGGGGCGCGCATACGCACGCGACGCGAGGGTCTCGCGCCCCCGAACGAAGGAGTCTCTCGAAATCGATCGGCGGTCGGTGGGTGCGGGTGGCGGGCAAAAGCAGCCAGCCCGAGAATCCGGCGCAGAGCGGCTAGGGCAGTAGTCGCTCGGAGGGATCCGTCGCGCGAGGAACCATCGGCCCAGCTAGCGGGGGCCGCGCCTAAGTGTGCGTGACCGTGTACACGGTACGGGGCGGGAGACCGAGAGTTCGAGTGGCTGGCCGAAGGGTCGGCTGGAGGGAGGGGAACAGAGGCTCCCGGACGGCCCAGTGAGCGCACCGTGCGAGGCGCGCGCGGCGTTCGATTAACCGTGGTAGGGGGCGATCGCGGCGGGGGCGCCGCCACCCCCGTGCGACCTCGGGCCTCCTCTATGGGAGGAGGCGGGGCCAAGGGCCCAGCTCCCTGTGCCGGGGCCCGGGGGAGCCCATGAACGCCGGCTGAGGAGGCGGGGGGCCGCTTATGCGCGGGTCGAAGCTCCCACCGGCGCCTCTATCCAGGAAGCTTGGCATGGCGAGGCCCCGGAGGGCGCTCGGCGTCCTCCTCCTCGGGCTCGTCGCCGTGCTGCTCGACGCCAGCGGCAACTGGGACCAGGACGACGACTCGGGTAATCATTCTCCTATGCCGCCTTCAGCTATCCTCTACATCTTTTAGCCCAGCACACAATACTCGGGATCTCGATACCCTGTTGCCTCTCTTCCCTCACTTTCCGTTCCTCTAATATCTCGACGCTCCCATATTCCTATTTATGAAGGGTCCATGGTCCTTACGCAACTCATCGCTTGTTATCGAATGGCCTTTACATTAGACCGTTTACTCTGCTACCTCGTTAGGGGAACATATTTTACTTCTAAAACACACCGAGAGCGCGGGGGAGGGGGGAGGGTGATTGGAGAATTCTTGAGAATTCATGAAATTAGGGTTTTGTGAATATAATAACGAAAAGTAATACAATTATTTAAGCTTTATTGAATTACTTTTTTCGGCGACGAACAATAATTCAATTTAAACACGTTCGGGACAAAATGTATAACATGCACACATAGATATAACAATTGAATGAATATCCTGGACGTCAATCTTTTTTCATCGTCCGACTTACTTTCTAAAATATTTACCAACATCTTTCAATATATTTTATGTACAAATGTATATTCCCTCTTATCTATTATCAACTAAAATATTAACATTCCGATAAGTTTTGCTTCTTCCTAAGTTCCTTAATTGACTCAAGTAGTTACATGTTCTGAAGTTGTATTTATTTATCTTTTTTACTACTCTTTTCGCTTCTCCAAGGACTTGAATTGGTTCCAAACATTATATATTTTTGAGCTTATGTTCGTGTGCGCGCGCACACAAGACTCCGTATCTCCTCGAGTGCATGAATGTGTGAATCTTTGTAGTCATACTTCTTTATACCGACAAGTTTAGTAAAAATTTGATAAAATTTGAATAATTATTTTTACCAAAGCAATTGTTTCAGCAACGGATAATACAATAAGCTTAAAAACTTTAATACATAAAGACTATAAATATGTGTGTGTGTATGTGCGCGCGTGTGTATAGAAGTGTAGAAAAGTAGATTCGAATGCAATGAAATTTAGTTTTTTAACGGAAATCGAATGAAATTTTGAATGCATAGACGCGAGGGTCACGTTGTTATAAAGTGGTGATTACAGGTAGAGAATCTGTTATTATCCCATAAATATTGAAGGGAGTTAATTGGATAAAAAAAAAAAAAAAAAAACTCTGCTATAGACTAATGAAAATCAATTAGTTTATGTACATTTGGAATGAAATAGCAGTATATTGGAGCGATGCTTTAGAAAAGCTACTTGAAGCAGAAGCGCCGGGAATTAAAAGCTATGGCTTATTCATGAGTTATAGGTGAAAATATTAAAAGCCGGGAAGTTAAATGTACTTTATGTGAGGATGGCAATAATTTTGAAAGTCGAGTGTAAAGCCAGCGAGGGAATCGACGTGGATCGATGCGGATGGAGATTGTCATTGTTGATCTCAGGTCGGCCGCCCGCAGAGGCATGTGTCGCTGGAGGTGTCGAAATTGAACAGGATGCCAATAAAAATGAGAGCGAATACGCAGCCGTAAAATAATTTGCTCGATTCCTCTGGACAGCTCCTAGTGGCTCTTCGAGTCGACCTAACCTATCGTTCGCCAGGTGCTCGGGCTGTCGAGTCCTAGATCCGATAACCGATTGACCCTTGGCTCGGCCGCGATACTTCCATCATGAATTCTTAAGCTACCGGCGCGGATCACATGTAAGGGCGATTTTTAGCGATCGATTCCGACAGGCAGTGGTGGCGGATCGGGTTGGTGGGATAGGCTGGGGGGGGGGTGAGGGTAGGACTAATCCGGCCCTCGCGATTCAGCGTTGAATAATTCATGCTCGGCTATTGCAAATCAGGCACTTACAATAAAGTCGGTCGTGATCGTATTTTATTACTGTCCGAGGATAGTCACACTAATCTAGTGGCTTATTTGATTCACAGTCCCGACCGCGACGTCGTATCTGCCCACTCGCGTTAATAATTGAGACGCCATAGCATTGCAGTAGCAGTACCGCCATCGACGCCGTTACCTCCAGCCGCGGACCCGAGCCTCGTCCACCTCGGCTGCATTACCTTGGCAACTTCATTGCATTCTGGGCGATCGATCCTACGGAAGATAAATCTGCTTTTCCGAAAGTACTTCTCACTCCATTGACTTTACCTTACTTTAACCTTACTTGGAGAATTACAACTAAATTTCGTTACCGTTCAACTTCCGAAATTCAATAAAATATCCAGCATTTTATTTCTGCAATTTTAAGCTGGAGCTTTTTTTCTTTTTCTTTTTTTAAATCTTAGTTCTCCATCAGTAAATTGAATATTTTATTAATAAGTCCACGAAAATATTCTCTACACTCTCTTCTTTCTTTTTCGTCAAAGTATTTAACTTAATTCAATAATTATATTCTTCAAGAATGAATACGCATTGAACATAATCGCACTCAATGTTCCTTAAAAAGAAAATTTTTATTCAAAATCCATAATATTCTATAACAGACTTTTAACTTAATAAATTAACATTAAATATGTATACATCTTTATTTAATTCAATATCACATTCAAATTTATAAAGCGGTAAAAAACAGATTTTAATATTTAATCTCTAATGATTCGTTTCATTCATGTCAACGGATTCTCCTTATTAATTATACTATTTGCATCGTATTATGAAAAGACTCATCCGGGTTATACATATTTCATTGAAATTTTGTACGTATAAACTCAGGTAACATTACATACATTTGATAAATGCATATCCGCGTCTAATTTCCTCGCCATATTGTTCATCAGAAAACAACATTACATTTTGATTTGTATAATGTTTTCATTAAAATTAATTTACACACAAATTATTTACAATATAATTGTTATAAAAACTGAAATTCCCTGTAATATAAGTATTAAGAGCATAACATTTTATTTTGAAAAATCCTTTTTAAATAAATTAAAAATTGTTTATGAACAATATATCTTAAATTCCGATGAAAATACTTTTACATTATTCTTAAATAAATCCTTGATCAATGCTGAATTTTATTTACTTTTTTAAAAATTATGAAAGTATATAAGGCACATTTTCTTTATTAACTTATTAATATTCAACTTTTGCAAATATAGTTTTTTCTTACTAATAAAATGTTTTAAACTAATATCTGGTTTCATGGCGTTAATAGCGTAATTATCTTTAATATTAAAGTAATAATTCATTATTATAAAAGTGATAAGTATAATGCAACTGGTCTATGATAATTTGAGTTAAAAAGACTACCGTTTATACATTGTCAATAATGTTTCTTAGTTATAATTAAAAATTTAGATAATAAATATCTACTACATTACTTTGGTTATATATTTAATAATGAAAAAGTTTCATTAAAATACCGTAAGCATAAATCAAATTTAACGTCTGCATTTCCAACCCTTTTAAGTTGAGAAGTGAAGTAGAAATGAGGTTGGATTCATAATAAATCATGTTGAGTTCACTTAATGAATTTTGAGATTACTAGAATTTAATGAAAATCGGTGATGCTCTAAAAGCTCTTATGTTAAGAATGAAGAATCTAAGTTGTCCTTTTAGAAAACTTAAATATTCTATATTTATTTAATCCTTGATTTAATAGTTATTTTGATAGTTCTGTCAGATAATATGTATATCTAAACTTTACCACAATACATGCGCGCGCGCGCGCGCGCACCCACGCATAACAATACCAAACGTAGAAGTATAGAAGTACAACTCTTAATTTATATATTTTTACATGTTATGACGATTTTATTTTGTATTAAAATGTTTGTAAATGTTTTTATTGTATATAAAAGCATATATATTTAAGAATACAAAACAATTTTTCACATTGTTTAAATATATTTGCAGTAATATGGAATGTTGTAATTTAAAATGTAAATGTATTGAAATAAATTTTTTGAATTACAAGTACCATCTTTTACGATAACTAGAATAATTATTTAAGGAAAAAAGTTTTCTGTTGGACATTGAATCCAGAATCTTCCGTTCCTACAACTGATTCTTCTCTCGATTGAGCCATTGATACACTATTCACATTTTAATTCGATTTTTTTCATATGATAATGAGAGAGAACAATTGAAGAACCACGCTGCATCGCATTCGTAATAATAAATTATCTCTAATCCGAAATCATGGATATTTAATGTACTGTGAAGCTAATAAGATATTAATCATTAAAATATATTAATTGTATAAGAAATAATATTTAATAAATAATATTTAATATTCGGTCACAGTTTTCGATTACAGACCAAACCTTACAATTATACAAAATATAAATAAATTTAATAAGTTCATGCATAAAAAATGTATAATGTATAATATATCTATATTGTGCATTATATAATATATATGTATATATGTAAATATATAATGTAATCTATCATTGATTTTATACGCTAATAAAATTTTTATTGATTTAAATGATTTAATATTATTATGCTATTTGACAATAAAACTTATTATAATTTAAGAACAAATAGATGTTATAAGTAAAAGCTCAAATGAATAATAAATCTGTTGTAATTTAAGATTAAATATTATAGATAATATATCTAGAGTTTAATTCAACTAAATTACATTTAGTCCCTTTAAATTTATATAATAATATATCAAACATTTGGTAAAAAAATATATATTGCTAACATGTTCCGTTTATTAAAAAGAAATCTAAATAATAAACGTAAAATTAGTTGTTATCCATGCTTTGATAAAATTTTATATTTTTCTTTGATAAATATATATAATATTTTTTTATGAATTTAGTTCTTACTACACAGTTAATGAATTTTGAACAAAAATCACAGAATGCATGTAAAGTAGTTAGTCACACGCTGATTTCATTATTTTGATGGTGATATTTGGTAATGATAATATTGGAAGTCTATAATATGTTTCTTATAACTGAGGTATATTAATTTTAAAATCTTAAAATAATGTTAATTAATACTAAAAATAATACATAGACGGATAGCATAACAAAGGAAATGATTGTTATGACCCACATTTCATAACCTGTTCAAGATAAAACTGATTACGTGACCTCATACCAGTTAGAACACGGTTTCTTTTTATTTCATAATGAATTGATTTCTTTTTATATAAATAATATGCGTTATAACCAACTTATAATAACTATGGAAAATAGAATATAAATAATATTAAGGATTATTTATTAGAGATTACGATTTATGGATTAAGAAAATAATAATTAAAGGTTAATAGATTATTAGTTTTATAAATTTTTTTAATAATTTTATTTATTTTTAATATCAAATTATAAAAAAAGTTCTTTTATTTATATAATTGTCTGAAACTTTAAAAATAATTAATAAAATTGATAAAATGTCTGATAACATTTTGTAATATTTTATTGTATATTTATACAAAATATTATATATTGTAATATTTGTAATATGTGATTTCAAATTAGTATTTGAAATTACTATATTAAGATTTATAGAATCAAGTGGTATGATTTGATAAAGAAATTTTTTTTTTATGCATAAGGTTTAAAAGTCTGCTATCAATATTTTGAGTAATAAAAAGTCAACTTTAATTTTATATTACGTTAAATTATTACTTTTTTTTACTTTATGAGTAATATTATTACGTTATAAAATTTCAAAACTCTGATGAACTTAAAATATCGTTAGAAAATTCAATTGAAGAGCGATAGAGATTAAAAGAAGGTTACATATTTTCTTAGAAGCTGTAGAAACATTAGCTTTTTTATAATAAAAGTAGTATAGGAAAAAGAACAGTAAAATGTGTAGTATATGGAAGTTCAATAAATGCATTATTCATTAGTATTATTAATTGAGAGTTTGAGCGGAATTTGAAGCGATCAAGGAAAAACATCCGACATAATTTAGCAACGAATCACAATGGTCCGTTCAATGAGATATAATATTCACATTTTAAGTATAGATTTGTCAGAATGCAATAAGTTTAACGAATAAACATTGTCTTTGTTCAGTGACGACGATCGACGTGAGCGCAGTACTTGGGCGGACCGCATCATTGCCTTGTGACATTGAACCGTCCACCCGGGACGATCGGGTTTACATGGTCCTCTGGTTTCGTGAAACTTCAGTCAAGTCAATATACAGGTTTGTCTAATAATTCTTTTTAGATCCTTAGTAGTGGCTTATTTCTGTCCCATGCCTTACTCATTCTTTTATAAGCTTCGGATTTTATCACACGCATCAATCCACTTTCACGTACGGGTCGATAGCTTATTATTATTATTATTATTATTATTATTATTATTATTATTATTTATTTTTATTATTATTGAAGCCGGCTCTTCCCTAGGGGGGAAAAGTTAGAGGGTGCCTCGAAGACATAGTTTCTGGTTCCCTCCCCGAAGTAATGCTTAACGGCGGTTCCGGGGAGGATATAAGAACCAGGAAAAGAGAACTCGTGTCGCCCCCGCCCTGTGGTTTTCACTACAGGGCGCGGGCGGCGGGAGTGAGCCGAGGGGGTGAGGTTTTAGTGGGTATACCGGTATCTTCAAAGCCGGGGAGTCCCACACACCGTGGACCCGGGTCCCTGAAGGTCTTTAAAAGATTTCCTCCCTCCTTTACGAAAAAAAAAAATTATTATTATTATTATTATCATTATTATTATTATTAATACTAACTGCAATTTATAAAGTATATATAAATCGTAATTTAAAAAAAAAAAACTTTGGGGAAAAGGCAGTCATAGTCGGTCGAAAAATCATCAAGACATCGTCAATATTTCTAGTTTCTTTTCGACAACCTATCAGATTGTGTTTTTTAATTTATAAAATATATTTTATAAATTTATTTTCATTTATACAGCTTATAGAAGAAATTTTAATTCTTAAATATATAAAAAAAAATTTATGAGATTATAATTTTATTAATCTGATGGACATTGTACCAAATCAGGTTTTTTTTATCTGCGATCCAGAGGGGCTTTCAGGCTTTTTGATTTTCTATCTCTCAAAAACAATATGTCTAAGAAATCTGTACACTAGATCCGTCGTTTCCGAGTAATTATTTTTGAAAATTAAGTAAGGTAAGGTTTCCGGGTACTTATATCTCTAGTGAAGAGAACGAGCCATAATAATCGTATTTGTCATTTACGGGAGCGTTAAAACATAAATTCCTAAACAGTCTGAAGTGTTATATTTTTTATTGCGTTTTTTTTATATTTTATTCTTGGGCCTCCATGCGAATGAATCATGTGCACCCTAATTATACACAATATATGTTCCACTGGTACAATTCGCCCTTTCATATTTATAGTATAGTTTATTATGATTCATAATTATTTTTTGTCATTACTTGAAAATTATAAATGCCTTATTAAAATGTTATTATAAATTTGATGCAATGTTAAATTTAGAAAATTCGTCTTATGATAAAACAAATTTAAGGTTTTCTATATGAAATTAAGTATTTTTTATGATTTTAAATCGAATAATACTGTTTTGGAAAATTCTAGTTCTAATTCTAATTCTAGTTCATTCTTAATATTTCTTTATTAATTGACTAATTATCTGATTCGAAAATTCATTAGTATATTTAAAAATTATATTTCTTAGCTTAAACAATACTTTATTAGTAAAGATACTCTCTTTAGAAATATAAGAGATATTATTCTATTAGAGTATCTTGAATTAAGCTTTGAAAATAATTAGATGCTTAAACCGAATCATTAAACAATAAAAAAATTAATTATTCACTGTATCTATATTTATTAACTTATTTCTTTATCAAATCGTTTATTTACTTATCCATTTTTGAAAACAGCATAAGAATCTGTATGCATTTTAAATTCAATTTTTTTATTTTTTTTAAAATTCTTTTAAATTTTATTAAATTTTGTTTAAATTCAATTTTTTCATTTTATTTTATTCTTTACAATAACAAATTTTACGAATTCTATTATTCTATAATTATATAAAGTGATAGGTATACAATATAATTTATAAATACAAAATCTAAAATTATATTTTTTTAAATTATTATTGTTTTTTATATTAGTTCTATAATTTCTAATAATTCCTATAAATGTAGATATTTATAAAATTATGCTTTTATTAAATTATATTAAATTATTCTTAAGCGTTTATTCGATAAAATTAAAATTATTTTGTAAGTGTATAAGAAAATGCCTTATACGTTTGATATCGTGGAAAAAAATTGATTATTTTAAAGTTTACATTTGTATTTCATTCTTTATCTTCCGTTAAAAATATTATAAAAATATTGTCATTTAAAATATTAATATTTAATCATTATGGAAAATTGATTTCATAATTTAAATAAACGCAAATTATAATTAAATGGATAATAAAATTAAAGCTTTCCCATTTTTTAATAATGAAAATATCTTATTAAGTTATGGAAATATTAATTGTAATTGTTTTATTATTATTTTATAGCCATCGATTATATTATCTAGAGTGAAATGATGTTTATTCCACTTTCCTTTGATTTATACTCAACTTTTTATTAATGTGATTTGTTAAAGCAAGGTAATGTGGTTATTTAAATAAACAATAGGCAGTTTCTTTAAGATGTTTAAATGTTTTATGCCTTTTTCTGTATTATTTTTTACTCAATGCTTATGACTTCTTTTTTCATGAAAAATAATCTGAGCATTCTATAAGAATAGTATCTAATTTATAAATCTACTTATGTATTATAATCTATAATAATATACAATAAAATTCTAAGTAAATTTAATTTAATCTAAGTAAGTAAATTTGTAGTTTTTTCTTCAAATAACTCACCTTATCACACATATAAGAATTATATTGTTTTAAAAATATAATAGTCGACATTATACGGACAGATATTTAGCTACTGATGATATCTTAAAACATTATTTATTTTCGACGCTGAATAGCGTTTTGAAAGGAGCGTTATTACAGCATTTGCAAAACTGTCGAATTCAGGTTTGAAAAAGCAATGAAAATTAGCAGAATAAAAAATATCTAGCAATAAAACAATTTACGTGTATTCATAATTGGAAAAATGAAATTCACAATTAGATTCATGAAAGAAAAGCTCAAACAAAGCAGGAACTAATATTTACGATTGGATTCCATATAATTAATGTTCCGCTAAATTTTTTTCTTCATCTTTCTTTCTATGCCTTTCTATCGGTTCTCTGCCTTTTTTGGCTGAATTCTCATTGCACAGCTAGAGTATTCGTCTTTGACGATGAAAAGTCGTGATACGACAGGTCGCTTTCAGGTTGCCTACATACCGAATGCAATGAAAGAAAGTTGTTCCATTATATGACTTTAGTTCCACCGACATTTTTTCATCGTGCATCAATTTCTTCTCACTTTTTTCACTTTCTCGTCCCTGCTTTTTAATAATTTCTCTCTCTCTCTCTTTTTCTCTCTTACTTTCTCACTCTCACTAATATATCCTTATTCTTTCCTCCGTTGCTTGTCATTTTTTATATTTGACTTTGATCGATGTCACGGCTACGTTTTTATGATTTTTATTCTAACGTGTTGTACCGGCTCTTGTAATGACAGTTTAAACCAACATTATAATTTACTTTTCTCTTAAACGTTTATACTCTACCTCCATTTTAAATTGAAAGATTTTCTTGACAAACATTTATTTTCACAAAATCCATTAATTTATGTAGTTTAAATTAATATACCATATATAATATTTAATGTCGATTGTTAACACTTTATGTTTTAATTAATTTTAAAAACTATTAATGGTAAAAAAATATTTTGGATCATTGAGTGATTGTATTTTACAGAAAAGTTTAAATAATTTATTCTAAAAATTTTTAAAATGTAGAGAATAAAAATGAACAAAAAATAAAATTAACAGTGTTAATTTTAGCTGTAATTTAGAATTTGAAAAATGAATCTTGAATATTTTAAATTATCATTTAAAATTTTTATAATTTCATGTAAAATTTTATCAGGACATTTTATATGAATATTATAATTTTTTTTTAGACTATTAATGAAAATAAATGTTTTTTATCAGTATTCATTCCATTAACTGTATTTATAAAGAAATTTTAATTTGTAACTTCATTCTATTAAAATGAGTTCTGAAGATAAATTTAAATTTTATTCATTTTATTTATAATAACTTTTTTTTATTTATTTATATTTATTTATTTATAATAAACTTTTGGTTTTATTTGATTTAATTTGAAAACTCAATATTAATTAAATTTATATCCAGATTTATTAGAACTAAAATAATTTTATACCTTATCCGTTTATAAAATTTAATTTAGTAAAACAAATTTTATTATTTCTATGTGCTTGATTATTTTCATTAAATCGTTTTACTTTAAAATTTTAGGCATTTTTTACTCGTAAAATAATATGTATAAAATAATATAAATAAAACCAGCTGTAGTCAAGTTATAGATTGAAGCTCCAGTTTGTGGTTCACCAGTTGAATCGATGCTATATTCAGATTTTCCTCTGTATATTTATATGCGTTTTTTGAAGCCCAAATCACTTTTTTACTAAACTGCATTCATCGGATGTCGTAAACTCTCTATGTCTGCCTTCCTCATTTAGTTCATTATATATATATATGTTTTTTTGCATCGATGTATTCACTGCAGATAAAGTGCATTCATCAAATGTTTCCCAATCGCATATTTATAAGATCAAACATTTTCGTTTTGCAGTCTTTTGATTTCATTTAAAGTAAATTTTTAAATTTACATAAAAAGTGTACATTTACTTTGCTTAAAAATTATAAATTCTGATACGAATCTTTTTTCACTAATTTGCTTTATACTAAAGCAATTTTTAGTACAAATTCTAACAAAATTTTAGTTCTTTGAAATAATATCTTAACACTTTCAAGATATTTCCAAGCGACATTTAGCTATTTAAAATTATTAATAAATACTTCCGATAAATTAGCAAGTTACTTTCGAATGAAAATTTAAAATTTAATCAATGCCTGAATGGCAGACTAACCACTTTCAACTATTTTGTTCAAGAAAAAAGAAACTTTAACGAAATTAGAAATTAATAATTAAATAGTACAGAAAAATATTTTGAATTGAATATTTCAAATGGTAGTCGAATTTATTATTACAAAGTTAAATTAGTTAAAATTATTTGAATGATTTGTTATTATTGGATGAAATAAAAATTCAGTTTTTACACTTTTTCTTACATTTATAAAGAAGATTTAATATACGTCTACATTTCGTAAAAATATTGAATTAAATGGAATACAAGGACTCAGATGTCAATAAGCATCTGCGTTGATTTTTTTTATCAAAACTAACAAAATTTTCATACCGATTATGGGAATAGCATTGCTCTGAAATAATTAGTTTTTTTTTTGTATTAAAAATTATCTATTATAAATTTTGTCTATTAAGAAAATAATCCTAAAAGTATTTCGCATAAAAAAAGTTTCACTTTAACCTTTAAATGAAAATGATTTAAATTAAATCTTTGATTGGGCCTTAGAAAGAGTATTTTAAAATTATTTTAAATTTAAAAACTGGAGCTCGATCTCCCATGAAATAGATTTATTAAAGTATTCGTCAAAGATAATTGATCTTATTTAATCGTTTTCATTGACGTGGCTAATAGGAAATTGAAAATGGTAAGCTTGAAAAGCCATCAGAGAGAAGGAATGAGAAGGGTAAGAAAGTTTATCAATAGGAAGTACTTGTGTCTTGTCACAGTAAGTAGTGCAAAGTTAGTGCTCCTGAATATAGATAAAGCAAATTGTGCGCAGAAAGTTTTATTTCAAGAACGATTAATGCCGTTATAGTGGATAACGCGGGAGGGAGGGAGATGAGCGAAAACAAAGTCTTGCCCTCGGATTAACGGGAGGTGCATTTTCAAGTAGAACCCGACGTCCTCGATTTTTCTTTAGCCGTCGAACAAAGGAGAAGGAGAAGGAGTAGAAGAAAGTGGAGGTACGTAGTGCTATAAAACTGTTATAGGAGCTCGCTCGCGAATAATGGGAAGGAAGAGAATATTAGTGAGACACGGCGCTTCTTTCGCATGTGGACTTTTTGATTGTTTGAACTCAATGGGAATTCGTATGAGCACGATTCAGTCTCCGGAGCTGTGCCTCCATGTGGAATATTTTCATTGAATACAATTAAGGACAATGGAAAAACCGATAATTGAAGTAAATTGTGTTTTTAATCTCGCGGAAATAGTTTTCTTTTATACTAGCTGAAGAATTTTATAATTGCACAGTAGAATATCCGATTGTTACAGTCGTGGTTTATGGAAATACCTTATTTATAATAAGCGCTTATATGTCTAAGGCTTTCTATAAGACTTGTTATTAATCTATCTATCTATATATATATATCTGTAGTATAATTTATTTATTTTCTAACAACAATATTCTGAGATAAACCTCGTACTCTTGCCTCAAATTTCGAATAATGAATTGCATGTCAACTCAATGTTACATTATAATTACATCATTGGAACTTAAGATAATTATTATTATTGTTAAGAAATTAATTTTGATTGATTTTGTCATTTTTAATTCGTGCGTTTTAATTCAATCACAAAATAGCGAATGACGTTGAGCGAATGATTGATATGAAGAAATCTTAAATCGTACAGAATAAGAACTTATCGAACGAAAATTTGTACTATAACTTTATTTTATTACAAACTTTCTCGATTTTTGAAAGGTATAATAATTTGAAAAATATGTAAAAATTTTAAAAATTGTAATTTTATTACAAAAATTTTTCATCAGACATAAAGATACTATTAGAATGTATTAAAATGAGTTTTTTCTTACGATAATATTACATTATACTTTTAATGAAAAATATGTTTAATATAATGATGTATATTATATTGTTCATTCCCTATACTACAGTTGTTATATTGTTAGTTATTTACATATGTCTTTTATCAATTAGAGATAAGGTAAAATTTTTTAATTATTATATTTTGACGAATCAATAAAAAAAAAATTATTCCTGTTATTTAAATGATTATAAATTGTGTGAAATCAAATGTTGTAGTTTCAGAATGAAATTTCGATTCCATCTCATTATAAATATATGTTTTACTTTATCAGTTTTGAAATAAATACAATTTTTGGAAAACTTTAAGAGAAAAATAATCCTCATACAGCAAAGATATTACAAAAGATCATTCAAATATTCATCCTTGCTTTTTAATATTTGACCTCAGTATAACTGTCTACATGATAGATATTAGAATTTTTTCTCTAAAAGGATTTCCTTTAAAAATGTATTTAAATTGAGAAGACTTTTGTTAGTATTATTGTGATTTGAAATATTATTAAAGGAAATTGGCATGTAAGACCATTTTAAGGCACAAGGATTCGTTAAATTTCAATATATTCGTTTTAGCTTTACGGTACATTTAATATAGATTTACAAAAAGATACATTAATTATAAAAGTCAGATAATCGATTCATCTGTCGATTCTAAGGTTCCAAAACCTTTTAGTTTATATAATCCAAAGAAAAAGAATATAATACTAAACTGTAAAAGTCGATTAAAAAATATAAATATGTAAATATTACTACTATTATATTTTTCGTAAAACAGCCTGTATATGTGTATCGGTGTACGTTGAATATAAAAAGAATTATAGTAAATGTACAAATGTACATTCGTTTTTACTTAAAAATACAATAATTTTGTCCCAAGTACATCTCCGAGTACGCTCTAGCTTTTGTATAAAATGCAGTAATTTTCGTGTACTAAATTCTTTCGTACGTGTAATATACAGAATATACGTACAAAATATAATTTTTTTATTTCAGATTTTTACATAAAACCAACCATTATTTTATTTTTTTTTCATAATAAGAAGAATACCCAAAATAAACGTTGACACATAGATGTTATTTATTAAATAATTAGCTATTTGTTGATAACAATCAATATTAAATTAAAATATCTAAAGATTTAAATGAAATGTTTAAGTAAGTTATTTTTAAATTTTCAAATACTAAAAATGGCGGATATTGTTATGTAATATTTTTAATATTAGATTAACATCTTTATAATATACAAATAAATCCTTTCAAACCTGTACCAACATTAAGTATTTAAATCATCTAAGGTATTTCATGCGTTAGTTGAAAAGTAGAAAAAAAATTCAAATGACAGTAGATCTTAAAAAAAAGCTAAGAAAATGTGATGAAGTTGTAAAACCGCATTGTTGCGTGGCTAATAATGTTACGAGCAACAATGCAACTTTATCGATCACCAAGAGGTCGAATAACATTGATTAAGTATCGAAGATGTTGGTAAGGTGTCGGTAGTGGCGTTTGGGGGGGCGGGTAAAAGGGACAGCTCTTTTCCGAAGTAGAGAAAATACGGGAAAGGAAAGGAAAGGAAAGTAAAGGAAAGGCCGGGAATTAATGTGGCTCGACTATCTCAGTTGTTTTCTTAATTTATAGCTTCGATGTGCGCGGCAGAGCCTTTAACAAGGCGCTCAATTGGTCGGATAACAATGCGATCGGGCCACGAGCTTATTTCACGACGCTGACAAAGCCCGCCGTCCTTGCCCTCGACGCTGTGCAGCTAAACGATGAGGGCATTTACCGCTGCCGCGTCGACTTCAAGAACTCGCCAACTCGCAACTTCCAAGTCAATCTCACTGTCATCGGTAAGGACGCCTCAGACACCCGCCCTGCCCCTCCGTCGACCAATAAAATCCAAGACCATTGGCATCGCTTCGCTTCTTCCTTACTAATCTATTTTATTTTTATCTCGTCCGCCCCCTTCTCCGTCCCATCCCCCTCCCCCTTGCCGCCATCTCGCCCACTCCGTCATCCATTGTCCCTGCATCCGCGGCACTTCGCAACTTTTCTGCCTCTTATTACCTTCGCGAGATTTTTCAGCAACGGAGCTTTTTACTTTAATAGACGTCCTGCGAGCAAGACTTAATCATTTTTATCGGAGACTGTCAGGCACCCTCTTTATTCCCTCTCCTTACTTCATCCCGCGCTCTTCGGGTCGCTCTTTCGTTCCACTGTCACGCTCTATGCATTTCCCTTCAACTTTAAACATTAAGAATATCGATACAACTTCTTTCTTTTATTTTTGTTTCTTCAATTTTTTCTTTAAGTAACGGTCCAATTTATGTACTTCCTTTCCTGCAAAATTACACCTTTGCTCACATCTGTCTCGTTTTATTCTTCTATTTAATATTACTTATGTTTTAATGCAGTTTGCATATAATTATAGATAAGTATGGAAAATATAAAAGATTTCATTAAATTCCTATATGAAGAGTAAAAAAAATAACAATTCAAAATAAATAATAAATAATTTATGTTCATTTTCTACTTAAATTATATTATGCTCTAGCAAATACATTATTAAGACATAAATAAAAGTATCGTGAAATTGTATAAATCAAATCGAATAGACATTGACAATCTAAATACTAAATAAAAATTGATAAAAATTCTTTCTTGTTTTTTTTATATAAGTTATATGTAGTTAATAAAGTCATGATCGACTGATACGAAGAAGATTTTTATAAATAATTTTAATAATTTAGGAAAATACAATTTTATATGAATTTTAAATAATAAAAAACAAATCAATCAAATTTTAATTTGATATTTTTACCAGCAGCTGCTGTAAATTATTAATAAATTCTTATAAAATTAATTTTTTTCTTATAATATTTATTTAAAAACAAAAAATTAATATTTACATACGAGTGTTTGTCTATAAAGTATGTCTGCTTATATAATGTCAATATTAATACATTTTTATTTTTACAGTTCCACCTCATCAATTACTGATTTATAATAGTTCCGGAGCACAGGTGAAGGCAGTTGCTGGGCCGTATGAAGTCGGTATGCAATTGAGCCTCATTTGTGAAGTAAGAGGAGGTAAGTACTTACGTCTAATTATTTTCTCATGCGACAATTAATAATCATTTCATAGTTGCATTAATTAATTCCATTGATAAGACGTTTTTTATTTTTATTTAATACAGATAAATATTATTTATTCAAAATAAAATTAAAAAACTTATAATGCAACTTATAAATCAATATTTAAAATACAAATACTGTTAAAAGTAGAATATTTAGTATAGAGTAATAGAAAAATTTATTCTTGTAAAAGAAAAATTCAATTATAAATGGTTGGGTAAATTTTGTCGATAAAAGTACGATAATAACTTTTAAAAGCTCTATAGTGAGATATTTTAAATATAATTATCATTATTTTAAAAATACTTTTTTATTCGATAAAACAAACTTCGTGCTCGTTTATTAATATTCTAATAAACCACATATAATAATAGGAATAACAGCTGCGTTTATTACGTATAAAAGCATTAATTATTAGAAAATTTATTTTACGTACTAAATGTAATAAGAATATACTTTTCCAATAGTGTGCTTTAACAATTGAAAATATGTAGAAAGTACTTTATTAACTATTGGAACTTAATTTTAACAAATAAAATATTGAAAAAATTATTTTATTTTTAGTTTGCTTATTCAATACGATTACGAAAACTTATTAAATAAATTGAATGAAACTATTTTTGGAAAATTGGGTCTATTATGTATTTATACAAATTTTATTATGAAAGGACGAAAATAGTCTTTGATGATGAGATACTCTTTTATTGTTGTACTCAACTTAAAAAATAATCGTATTAAAATATTAGGTAATTGATATAATTTTCTGTTTCCGTTTCAATTTAAAACTAATTAAAAATAAACTGTCAGATAAAAAGCATTTTTCCGAAAAGTGTAAATTTTAATTATCTAATATCAATATGCGTATAAGGAATTTAAGTGTTAAAATAAAATAATCGAGCAGTTGCAATATTGTTCAAAAATATACCTCTATTACAAATGTTTATAATATCAGTCAGTTTTTTTTTTAATCCTCAAATACAGTCGTATTCTGTTTATAATTTTATAAGTTTATAAATTTCGTTTATAAATAAATAAAAAAAAGAAAGAAATACAAAGAGAAACAGAAGCTCAGAGATATGATAAATAAAGTTTCATAGGAAACGAGAAATGAACTGCTTGAGCAACGGAAACCTTGGTAAACGACTTCCTTTGATAAATTTCGTTTTGAATTATACAGTTGAATAATCCGTTTGTTTTCCTAATAAAAACCAATAATAACAACCGCGCAACCAAACTATAACAACAAAAAGAATTAACAGCAAAAAAGGTGAAAGAAGTGTGGTATAGATTATAATAATGATTATAGTAATAAATGAGAGTAGGATTAAAGGAAGGTAGAAAGGGAGCATTTGAAAGGGCGTCGATGTAAATACGAAATATCGCTTGTTTATAAAAAGTTAAAGTAAGACGGGATAGTTGCGACGAATGATTGGGTAAAGCTGCATGAGCTGCATCAATATTCATCCTCGATCTCTCGGAAGTAATATCGAAGCGAAACCGTCGTTCGCGGATTTGATGGGGTACTAGGGCCAGGGGTCAAAGCTCGCCAGTATTTCGGGTAGTAAAGCCATCGTCTCCGTAAATTGGTTCGCAGGCAAGCCGACACCTGTGGTGTCGTGGTACATGAACGAAAAGGAGGTGGCGGGACGTATCGACGAGACCGGGAATACAATCGTCGTCAACAGACTGACCGTCCCCCAGTTGAAAAGGGAGCACCTCAACACGACGTACAAATGCAGGGCCTCCAATACTAATCTCATGTCACCTCTCGAGAAGACTGTACTTTTAGATGTTCACCGTGAGTTACTTTTTTACTCCTTTACACTTACTCCTACTTATCGAATAAGCTGAAACTCTACTCACCCCTCTTTGGCCTCATTCGATTCATTGCTTGAGTGCTCGTAACTGCACGAAAACAAAAATTCGACTCACTTTTGGTATTATTAAGATAATCTACAATCCACGTTAAGTACTATATAAGTCTCTATTAATAATGTCTCTAATAATATATATATATATATGTATATCCGGATGAAATAAAAAATACTAATGCTCCAATCATCAACTATTCATTTTCAGTCTTAATTCTTATTATTATTATTTTCTTACGCAAATAAGCTTCGTTATTTTAAAAAAGAATACCAAAAAAAATTATCTTACACCCTTACGTACGACTAAAATTAAAGGTTCACCCATACGATTATTTGTATGAATAAATTATAGTATCCGGTAGAAGAAAAATAAAATAAAAATTTTTTTATTTCTATTTTAGTTTTTTTAATATATAACATATAAAGTCTTGGTGACTGTGAGATGTGTTGTTTTATTTAATACTTCAGCACATAAAAATCGGAAATATAAAGTAGACATGTAAGTTAATTTAAAATTCGAAATAAAATAAATACTTTTATAAATAGGGTTTAACATTTAAAGCTTCCCTTATTATACTTTTTATTATTAATAAAATATGCCGAATGAACGACAGCCAATTACCAATATCGTATATTTATTTATTTTTAAAGCATATATAATGAGACCAGAAATAACTAATGGTTCGAAAAATGAAGTGCATACAGTAATATGGATTTTTAAAAAATATCTAAATTCAAGAAATATGAATAGAGTAAAAATATAGTAGATATCTCGAATATAAATTTTCCTAAGCAATGAAAGTATTTTCTAACATAAAATGTACAGAAGATGCAGTGAACGTTTAAGAAACATTATTTATTAGACTTTGTATTTATTCCATAATTTTGTATTTTTCGGTTATACTAGATCTGTTAAAAATCTTGAATAGGAACCTAATATTTCTTGAAATAAAAGAAACAGAAAACCAACATAGTTAATACAAGGAAATAATAATAACAATAACAATAATAATAATAACAACAACAACAACAATAATAATAATAACAATAATAATAATAATAATGATGATGATGATGATGATGATGATGATGATGACGATGATGTTGATGTATATATGAATAATAAAGTAGATGAATGGAATAGCCTTAATTGTATTCTGAATTTAAATAAATCGATATCACTGATTTCTCGTGCATTGGCTCATTAAGGTGAGCCAGTAAAAATCAATATCTATAACGTGAATAGTACATCGTCTGATACAATTAATATTCACTACAAGTGACAAGTTGCTAGATAACAAATTATAATAAATCTCCTTTTGCACCTGCAGTTTTTCCTATCAGCAGTAATTTTCCATTGATTTTCCGAGATACCAGAGTAACATTGACATGTATTTATAGTGAAACCCATATCCGTAAAGATACTGACAAAGCCGCCAATCATGGAAGCCGAGAAGGACTATTCGATCGCATGCGAGGCGAAGGGTTCGCACCCCAAGGCGAGAATCACGTGGCTAAAGGCGAACGCGCCTTTTACGAGCGCTCGGGTGAGTTTCTCTCTCTCTCTCTCTCTATACGATATCGTTGTCGTTTGTAAGAAGGCATCTTTTGTCATTTGCAAAGTTCGGCGAGGCCTCAATATCCGACAGCCAATCCACTAATAACGCGTGAACGCGCATTATTCTCTCTTAGTGGAGGTAACTATCAAGGTACACGAACTACTTGCTTTAACTATATCTGACTATTAATGTCTCTACTGCCTAATACTCGATGCATATTAGAGCTGCTCACTGAAGCTTGAATTTGACATTTTCTATGAGATATTTTTACACAGATATTTGAATCCACACGACATGTGGCAGTCTATCTTTGATCTATGTAATATAATGGAAATAGATAGAAGACGAGTGACGAGCAGCTCATTGGATTTTATCTTCCTTTTAATTTCTATAACAGAATGACGCGATTTACTCTTAATCCCATTACCGGATACATAAAAATCTGCTGACTTATTAAAATCACTCAAGATTTAATGTTACTTAAATTCTATATTTCATCATTTCTTTCTCACATTCCAATTTAAAACTTCTGCTCTTTTTCATTGTCGCGATTCTATTTTTTTTTTTTTTTAATTAAAACCTAACACGTGTGAGGTTATAATTTAACATTTTCAATCATATAATTCTTCTAAAATTAATTAAATTTTAAGAAAAATTATAATTTTTAACTTTTTGATTTCAAATATAATGACAAGGAATAATTAAATTAAAAATATTATTATCTTTTTCATTATTAATTAATATATATTAATTAATTAATATATATTTAATTAATATATTAATTTATTACGGTGTTATTTATGATCTTTATAAATAAAATATTTTGTAAAGAAATTGATGGTCTAATTTAAAATTAAGTTTAAAAAAGAATTAATTCATCGTTTTGACTTAAATAAAAATAAAGACACCTTAATTTAAGATTATATTTTTATATTAACAATTAATAATAAATAATCTAAGTTAATAATGCCTCTGTTAAATAATAATTATTTAATTATTTTCTAAATTATTAACTCTTGTTCATTATATCCTTTAATTTTAAATATTCAAGCTAATGAATTGAAGTTTCTTTTTTACAAAATATTAATTATTTGTCAATGATTATACTGCTTCGGGTAAATAATAAATAGTTAAGATAAATATCTGCTGTACAATAGTGTAATACATCTTCTATTTTATTAATAGACCGACCCGTAAGATTTTCTCGTATGATTGTATTACAGACAATTAATAATTGTTTAAAATATGAATTCTCAATTTAAACATTTCAAATATATAAAACATTTATGTTTAACTATATATGACTTTTTATCTATGAATGTATGATTAGCCCGAACAATGCTTAGGTGTAAATTTTTGATACATATGCATTTGAATAAGCATCGTAAAAGCTTTCTGTAAGCTTACCAAATCCACTTATCTGGCAATCCTTGGCCCTAGATAATACCGTAATTATCATCGGGTTCTGTCACATACTCTAAATACGAATGAATCAGTGATGCCGCAAGTGAATCCAAAGAAGCATTATTAATGGTGGCGTCGTGATGAAGGATTTAACCGACGATAATCGGTTCCTGAGTCCCGGAGCCGTCTTATCTAGTACTCAAATATGAAAAGGGCGGTGCAGGAAAATGGTTAGTAGGGGACTAGCAGTCACGTGATAGATTCTCCTTATTTTGAGCAGATCATGGAGGACGGGGATGACTCGATGCTAGTCCTGAGTACCTTAATGTTCTCGCCTCTGCCGGAAGACCACGGAGTGATTCTGAAGTGTCGCGGGGAGAATCCGATTCTTTCAGGTGCCTTCCTCGAGGACTCATTTCACATGAACGTTGTCTGTGAGTATGACTTTCTTTAAACCATGACCCTTTGCTCATTTGGACTTTTTATACTTGGGCATTCAGAAGATCTACCGCAGACATTTACCTTTGTCATTTCACGTTCATTACTTGAACACATTTGTACACTGAGCTCTCTATGAAATTTAACGAGAATGTAAATATATACCGACAAAATGTTTAAAATGCAGAATTAAAAATGCGATTAATTGGAAAAGCTAAAATCTGAATAAGAAGGAGCGACAATAATTTAAGTATTTAATTTGAAAATGTTTGTTAAAGCGCACAATCCGGAGGTACTAGAGAAAATTAAAATACGTATTAACGTCATTTAGAAGGCGAAAACGACCACGGGTAAAACAATAATGATACTATTTTGATAGAATAAAAGAAGCTTATCGAAAAAAAGCTATGAAATAATCGTTGTCTAGCCACTCATTGAAAATAAACACAAGACAATAGTTTATTTCTTTTTGACAATGGGGAATAAAGGTGAAAAATATCGGAGCGAGAGGATGAGAACACAAGTGGGATTACAGGGTAGATGTGAAAAAAGCGTAAAGAGCATGCGCCACAGACTCGAGTCTTTATTTACATGAATTGTACTCGTACGTATTTGTTTACAGTCCCACCAAAAGTGCAGCTGGAATTGGGCAGCACCTTAAAAGCCGAAAACATCAAGGAGGGTGATGACGTCTACTTCGAGTGCAAAGTACGCGCCAATCCGGAGCATCACAAGATCACTTGGCGGCACAATGTGAGTCTTAATTGCCGTACTCAGGACTTACTTTTCTACGAGTGTCATTGGAGCCCCTTTTCATTCGAGAGTCCCACTGAGCCTCACCACTGTTTAATTCTTTTCTCCTTTCTTTCGTCTGGTTCTCTTTAGTCAAGCTTAGCGTAATTAAATTTTCGTCCGAGCAATAAATAAAAATGATGAATTTCCTTCTTCATAGCTTTCAAGCTAATTAGATGAATTTCGTTTATTCCAAGACTTTTTTACGACCTTATTTAAATATTATTAGTTACAAAATAATCCTCATTCAATTACTTACAGACTTTATCGAACTTTTATAATTCACTCTATTCTATTATCTAACATATTCATCTTGCATATTATTTTTACAAACCCGTCTATCATAATTTAAATTAAAGATAATGTGTAAGTAATTTATTATCTATTAAAATTAATTAATTCAATGGCCAGATGTCTTTATATAATTACCTTTATTGTGTAATATAACAGTTATTGCAATAATTATAATATAATCTTTTATGTAATATTTAATCTCTCATAGTGAACGCATTATTATTCATTATTTAAAATAAATTAGATTTTATAAAGATGTAATATAGGCTTCAATTATTTTGTGTTTATTCTATATTTAATTCATTAGGTATCCGCGATTTTTTCCAATGTTTTACAATAACTCAATCGCTCATAAAATTACATACATTTATAGATATCGGATATGAATATTGTTAAATTATACTAATCCTTAAAGGGAAAATTATCTGCTTATATATATATTATATAATACAAGTTTATTTGATAGTTAAACTGAATCTCAAATGTATAAATGATGTAATGTTTATCAGTTATGTTTTGAAATAAACTGACTGCATTTAATAGGCAACGGACTAGTCAACATTTAATTTCATATAACTGTAATAATATTTACATTAAATTTGATGATTTGAAAATTTACGATATTAATTGCGGATTTTGAATTTATTTGATTTAACAGCTAATTACAATAATTAATAATATAATCGTATGATGTAATAATTGTTGTGAAGTACTTTTTTAGAGATAAAAATCTATCGAGAATACGAATATTCCACTTAATTAATCAAGCGAATAATAAAAGTAAGAAGTAATAAATGGATCATTTGTTGAATTCGAACTTGGTTAAAGGCATAATTTTTTATTCTTAGAGTACGGTAACGAGTTAGGGCTCGTCAACGTAATAAGAAAGTCTGCTAATACGAAGGAATTCACAATTTTAAAATGAATTCACATCATAAGGTCGAATCTCTTGAGCCTAAGTGCGACTAGTATTTCTCAATCGCACTTGATCTTCCTTTTAAAAAGCGACACGCACGCGTAGCCCCAGATGAGGAGATCAAGGATTAACGGGGTGGCTCTTACGCAGGGTGGAGTACTGATGCAGAACTATTCGGCCCGAATAATAACGAGCACGCAGAGTCTGGTGCTCCAGCGGATCGAGCGGGAGAATGCCGGAAATTACACGTGTCTAGTGAGCAATGACAGAGGCGAAACCACCAGTCCGACGGTCGCCCTTCGAGTACAATGTAAGTGCTCGACCAAGCTCGACTCACCACCACCTCCGTACCTATAGTCACCAAAACCTCCTCACCTCGCCCTCAGCCGCGACCGACCACCACCACCACACCATCGATCATTCCTCGGTTTATGTACCTCTTTCTTCCGTCTCCCTGATCGCCGATCCCCCCGCCCCTTACATCCCTCAACGCTTTCGAGCAGACATTGCTTTTTGTTTCTTTCTTGTCTTATTGCTGCACTAGCCTAAACTCCCATAACTGACATCCCTCTTCCCTTGGGTGCTGAGCCTCGATTTATTATCCATATTAATGTCTCATGAGTATCCGCGATCTTTCACCACCAGTACCTTCGTTCAATAATTATCCTAATACTACTAAATATTACTCCTTTTTTCATTATGCAAGAAAACTATTTCTTTTAGTCCCTTCTTTTTATATCTGTCAGGTCTGTTTTTTTCTTCGTCTTATTCTTCTTCTTCTTCTTCTTCTTCTTCTTCTTCTTCTTCTTCTTCTTCTTCTGCTTCTGCTTCTGCTTCTTCTTCTATTTGTTACAATAGATATAATTCAAAAGATCTAATAAAATTTATAACATAATGAATTCATATAAGCAATTACTATAAAATCACTGTCGTTTTTATTGTTATTGACAGAATTTTATATAAATATTATCATTGTTTTATGCATTTCTGTAAAAAAAGAAATCTACTTACTTTATATTCGTGGGCGGTTTTAAATAATACTAAAAAGGGTAATTTGATGTAAAGCTTTGTGTACTACGTGATTTACATTTTCAATCGGATTAATTTGCATAATAATTTAATAACTGTTGACGAAAGAATGATTTGCACTCGTTCGTATAATTTATAGTTTAATCGATAAATATGTGTGCCTACAGACAATAGATGCCCGTTGTCCGGCTTTCACTTGCGTAATCAAACATCAAAATTTCAAAACGTTCAATTAACATTAGCTTAAAATTGATAATCGTTTTATTTAATATTAATCAAGGGGATTTAAAAGGTAAAAAACTGGCAGATAATGAGTGAGTTCAACGAATGCATTAAAAAAGAAAGATTAAAAATATAAGGACATTGTAGCTGATGGTATTTATACCAGAGCATCGCATAAGAGCATATTGATAAATACGACCGTTATTTTTAATGATACAGTTGCGCCGATTTGCAAAAAGAAGGAGGTGACGATAATCGGCGCCTCGCTGGAGGAGTCTGTGCGCGTGCGCTGCGAGGTCGAGGCTGACCCTGCGGAGGTCGACTTCGTCTGGGAGTTCAACAACAGTGGTGAGAACTTCGATGTGGCGTTGGCCAAGTTCGACGGGAATAATGGTACCCTCAGCGAGCTCGTCTACACACCCAAGTCTGAACGGGACTACGGGGCCCTGACCTGCTGGGGCAGAAACCCCATAGGCAAGCAGGCGGCCCCATGTGTCTATCAGATAATACCGGCTATCAAGCCCAGCGCTCTGAGTAACTGCACGACTAAGTCATCCCTCAACCAGACGTCGGAGGTCCTCGAGGTCGAGTGTGTCCCTGGTTACGACGGCGGACTCAGGTCGGTTCCAATCTTTACTCGCTTAACTCGAAGCCCCAGCTCGGGCACATTCAACTTTTACCCATAATCTCTTTCAAAAATTGAGCTTTCTTTTCCTCAAAGTTACGACGCTCTGTAATGAAATTTTTGTCACAAAGCACTTTACTATATTAAAAAATTTGACATCTCTCGAAATTTTCTAAATTTATATTCATAATTTAAAGCTAAAGTATTGAAATTTGACAAACTATTTTTTTATATCAAACTATATTTGAATAACTACGTTTTTTCCAATCCTTTGCTTACACTATTTTACATTCGAAATATGAAACGCATTCGATAAATAAATTATTGATTTTTAGTACAGCACAATTGTTAAGAAGCATTTATTCGTTAGAACCGTATTAAAAGCTTCTTTATATAAATATTTTCTTTAATAGATAAAGTTAATTTAGATCTCTTAGCATAGCCTTATAAAAATTAATATATTATAAATAAATAATGGAATAGGTATTAATTTTTTAATATTCAGGTTAATAGCTTCATTGACGAATAGAGCAATCGATGAACTTTAATGAAAGAAATTGTGCCGAAATTATAAATCGAACTGATACAGAAATTTATTAAATGAAATTATACGTAAGGAAAAGTTTATTAATTTCAATATTTTATAGGCATTTTGTCTTATTAATGTTGAACGATTTTAAATCAATAGTGACAAGAAGTAAGAAATTTTTGTTACATCAGCCTCATAAACAACAGATTCATTATCCAGAATAGTCAGTTTATTTTTTATTGACAATTGTTGAACAATTAAGTTCTCTATTTTTAACTTTAACCGATCTATGTTATTTTGCGTAAAACGGTAGTATAAGAAATGTATTTGTTTAAGTACTGAACGGACTCTTAATTATAGTTTTTTTTTATTTATAAATTAAAGTTGTATCGTGTTAAATTTAATAGAATATAAATTTAAGAAAAATTAGACCTAATATTCATTTATATTATTTGCATAATTTATTACTCTGTAATTTTATTTCATAATATCTTAAGAATTAGAAAAATTAAGAAATTTTAATTGAGTAAAGCATGTGTAATATTGGTAAAGGAATATCTTAGTTTGAAAGGGAATATTTTCAATTTCATCACTGTTTATCATTTCTGAGTCGTAAATTTGACTTCCTATATGAAATACGATTATTTATCCGGGAATTCGGGTAAAAGTCGTAAGCTGTAGCCTTGATTAAATTAGAACAATCTTTCTTTTGTAATAAGCTTTAATAATTTTACTTTTTAAGAATTCACTCCCATTAAAGTCTTTAGTATTAAGTATAGAGTTTTTGCACTAAAGTAATAATGCTCGCAATAACTATTTTATCATTTTTACTGGTACGTAACTGTTATATTATTATTCCGAGCGAAATATTGTTAAATAAAACATTATTGAAAGGTTTCTGCTTATTTTATACAAAGGTATCAAACAGCGTTTAACTTAATAATCACCACAACATTTCTCATGAATTTACGATTATATTTAAAATAAACCAACCGTAACGTTTGATTCTGCGTATATTCTAATTTATCAGCCTTGTCGTTAGACATGTTCAGTAATATTTAATTTAAAAAATATTTTATTTATTTTATTTACATATTATAGTCTGATGTTGCGTGGCCGGTATTATTTAATGGATTTATAAGATCAAAAAATATTCTATTTTCTTTATTGATTAAATATATGTATAAATTTTAATTTTTTTCATTGTATTTATATTACTTAAAAGTGTATCAGTAATTACATAATTAAGACCAATCGGCAGATGTTTTGAAATAAATGTTTTAGAAGAGGTACAATTATCATATTAATGTATTTATAAATTAAAAAAATATCGTTCTCATTTATAAAAATGCAGATCGGGACGAAATGACTGAATTTATTAAATTTTGCTTGCGAAACAAAAGCAGGAATTAAAAATACAGTGAATATTACATTCATTAATTCAAGAGTAAAAGCAAAAATTATTATTATTATTATTATTGTTGTTGTTGTTGTTGTTGTTGTTGTTGTTGTTATTGTTATATTAGATGCATAAAAAAAAAGAATAAAATTAATTTACGCAGTATTTAATGCAGTTAAAATAAATGAAATTATGATGAAACTATGAGAACAGGATAATAAAAATGTAGAGAATGTTAAGAGGATAAAGTGGCTATAGAATGTGAGCCCGGGGCGATAAGAGCCTCAGCTCTGTAGATCTCTGCAGAGCCGCCAAAGATATTCAGATTATTTGAATGCATCGGGTCAAGACCTTAGAGCCTCTTGTAAATGCCTAAGAAGAACCTTATTATCTCTTAGGAGGTTGAAGGTTGGTCCGGTATTTCAGCTACCATCCGCGTACCGTTAATCTAATTTTGTAAAGCAGCAGCAGTAGCAGACCTCCTCGTTATCGAGGATGCCAAAATTTTCTAGCAAAATTTTCTAGCGCCCGCACGAGTAATCTTATTGCTCTTTGCAAGCCCGCTCATGCCATAATATTTGAGCTAAATGTACATAAAACGAAAAGGAAGGTCTTTAACGTAGCCCTGCTATCTGATAGTAAGTGTACTGGCGAGTCCCTTAGTCTAGAGCGACCGTCGCCCAATTGAAAGCTGGCCAACCTGAGGGAAGATAAGCATCCTCCCTCGGGACAACTCTATTCACATTCTTCTTGAGCAAAGTTATATTTTAATTTTGGAAGTAGTGGATCAACAAGAGGCTCGGTATACCTCGAATGTTTAGCCAGCCTGGTCGTCTCCTCTAGTGCGGAAGTTCATTGTGCGCAGTTGACCTCCGTGAGCTAATCTCCTCGATAAAATTAAAAAAAAAAAAAAATTTACGTAAAAGAGGCCGTTTTGTCGTTGGCTCGATCACGCTAGTCCTATTTTAGCTCAGATCTTGAATCTCAACACCCTCGACCCCTTTATTTACAAAGCTCTCTCTCTCTCTCTCTCTCTCTCTCTCTCTCTCTCTCTCTCTCTCTCTCGAATATGGTATCCTCATATCCGTTTATGTATCCATTATTCCTGATGCTGTACGGGTTCGGAACCCGTATCTACACGAGTCTCTATTGACTCGATCACGGTTACATGCTACTGCGAATAATTTCTTCCTTCTTATCTTAGACGTAATATCGAGTCTGAGGATATTGCTTTTTCTACATGGCTTGTACGTTAACCACAAATGGTAATGGTCATTGGTACTCAATCGCATGACCTTCCTTCTCTTTATTTATCATGAAAAATGGCTTATATCATCCTGTTATTATTTCAATAATTTTATCGATTATCGAATGAAAGGATAATATTTGCTTTGTCCTTACTGCATCTGCCCATCATTGAAACTCCCAAGATGTCTCTACTCCACCCCTTATCAACTACATTACGGGATGAATTATGGGAAGGGGGAAAACAAGGTGTTCCTACCATTAATTTTCGAAACTGTGTGCATATGGTTGAATGTAGGAGACAAGGGAGATCAACGCTACATAAAAAAAAACATCACAGACTATGACGGTATAATAGCTATATCACACATGTTCTGACAATTTTAGCATAATATTTCTTACGGATTGTTACTAATGAAATAACATGTCTCGTAACATTCGGACCATTGCTTCATCAGCTTAATGAACATTTCTTCTAAAGTAAAAAAAAATACAATTTATCTCATTCCTTTAAGAGACCTCCCCCCTCCCCCCACCCGTCCTAATATTTACCTGTAGAAAATATCCTCTCGTTTTTATATATTAATTATACTTTAAGTACTCACTTAAATATCGTTAATATATAAATAAAATATAAAAAAATATTACACTTTACAATTTATTTTCAGTTTGTTAAATAACTATTAGTGTTTTAGTTTTAGTTTAACATATATATATGCATTCTTATTTTAAGTTCTTGTATTAAAAGGAGTGATAATTTATTTATTTAAAGCATTTAGTATATATATAAGGGTCTAATTTTGCTAAAAATACAATTTTTCGTAGCAATAAAAAATTTTAATTTATACTTATTTGAAAAATATAATATTACCACTAATAAAAGAAAATATAAAGAATAATGAAAATTTAACTCGTAGTTCGCATTTAAATTAATAGATATTAGAAAACATACAATAGTAGAAAGCACATTTTTTCCAAACATTTCAAGATTTTCAAGCAAAAGATCACCTAGTACAAGTAAATTAATAACCCATTATATATTTTTATATAATGTTACTATTTATTGAAGTAAACAATTTATGAAATTAAAATTGCTAATTTTTCATTTAAGAAAAAATTGGACTTTTGTGGATTATTTTTCATAATTTTAATACATATTCTAATGTTATATTTGTGCACTATCACTCGATTATAAGAATACTTCATTAATACCTATGAATTCGTTAGTGCCTACAAAAAATATTGAGGGACAGTTACTAGTTTACTAGTATTAGTTACTTATACTAGTTATTAGTTTTAATAACAAATTTTTAATAATTACAAAGTGAAAATTAAGTTATGAACTCTCTTACAAGAAATGAATGAAATAAAAATAGATGAAGTTATCATAGGAAATGTCAGATGACTGTAAGATGATAAATGAATACTGCAGTGAGATAAGAAAAAGAGTCCGTATGAATTGCAGGCAGGAATTCCGATTGGAGGCGTACGAGGTAGCAACTGGCAAACTGAGGCTGAACATATCAAGCATAACGAGTGAATCGCCGATATTTCGGTTACCGGTCGCTGAGCTCCTGCCAGCGAGCCTTTTCTACTTGGCCGTCTATGCGGTTAATGCCAAGGGCCGAAGCGAAGTATCGCTTCTCGAAGACATTATGCTCGGTGACTCCCAGAAGCACGCAGGTGAGGCTGAACTTGCGTATACGAGCATAATAACTTCTCCCAAACTTACTCGGACCTCTTTACAATCCCCCCCCCTTACTCGCTCCCCTCCCCCTCTTTCTATAATACGTCAATTGCCAAGATCATTAGACCTATATGTCGATTTACCTTTACCTACAAGGTCGCTTTCCCCCTCAGCACTTTCGTAGCTCACTACTTTTACCCTACTTTCTTATTCTCTCTTTATTTCTTTTTTTTTTTTTTTTTTTTTTTTTTTTTTTTTTTTTTTTTATTTATTTATATAACCATTCCGTGATAACGCTTATTCTAAGTCGAACGGCTTTTCATTACAGCACTCGATATGCGTTTTATCAAGAGCAATGTTTACTGAAGCTACAGCCCCTATTTCTCATAAATGTCATATGCAAGAAAACAATTATTAGCATTAACCACTTATTAAATATTATTAGTAAAATCATTTCAATGTTATTTGACTTTTCAATATTTCCATATAATTCAATCAAGCTATTGATGAAATAACAAAACTGCCAATTTTACTGCACAGTTTAAAGAATTCTTACAAAGATAATTAGCATTGTTATTTATAAAAGAAATTTTAAAGACAACATGATGTTATATATACATTAAAAATGAGACGTTTTGTTAATTATCCTAGTAATTAAAAACTATCAAATGTTACTCGATGCTTTTAATTTTAAAGTAATTGGAAATTAATTTAAATTTAAGACTTTTTGCTTCCGAATTCGATAAAATCCACGTAATTAAAATAATTTTTTCTATAAATGGCTAAAAAGCTTTATTTTTATATTTTTTATGATAACCAGAACAAAAATAAAAAGTGTGTAAGTAGACGAGTGAAGGAATAAAAAAAAAAGGCAACGAAGTCATATTTTTTAACGATCTGGCAGAAGCATAAAATATTAAATAAAATTTCCCCACCACAAATATTTTTAAGAAAAAAGTTTGCAAGATTACTGATATATGATTTACAATATTGATTAATATGCTCATAACTCGATTTTATTTAGAAACCACGTACGTCTTTGTTAAACTTACCTCGAAATAACTATATTTATTTATTAATTACACATTTATATTATAATGATTCGTTCAGTTCCTGATGAAATGCCATAAACAAAACTAGATTAATTAAACTAAAAAATCTCTTATAATATATGTAATATATATATGTATTATATATATAATATATGTATATGTTATACATATTTAAATAATTTCTCAATATTAACAATTATTTGCCTCACATAATATACCGAAATAAAGCTATTTCTATTTTGTATATAAAAATAAATTGTATATAAATTTAATATGAAAAGGAAATATATTAAATAATCATTGTAGCAAGCACTTTTATTGATCAAATAAAGATAAAAGAAATGTTTATTAATGGAAAGGTAATATTTTCAGTGGGAAAGTGAAAAGAGTGATTTTCATGTTATTTCTATTGAAAGAATGTGCAAGAATAATGAGCGTCGTAAAAAAGCGAATGATAATGTTGGCGACAGATAATAATGTAATAGATATAAATTGTAATGGCTGGTGGTCCTTGTATGCACAGAGAGCTCGGTGAGCATGGTTCCTCTGATTTTACTGCTGGCGGGTTGCCTGATGGCCCTCGGCATAACGGTCGTCTCGGTGATGCTGATGATGTACCGTCGTCGGGGCACGACCTCCCCCGTACACATCGAGCCTTACATGAAGCAACCGATCATCACTCCCCCAGACTCACGCAACAACTCCATGCTCGACGTCACTCACAACGATCATACATACTTTGTCGAGTACACCCTTAAACAGGTCGCCGATTATGCCCTCAACAACCAGCCCGACATCATCCAGTCGCCTCAAGGTACGCGTCTAATAGGTACTAATCACCTTTATATGCAGTTTTATTACTTGAGCCTTGTTCTAATTTAGAATATCTTAGTCCCAACCACATTCAGCTATATCTTCTCAAGATTTTTTTTCCGCCTCTTCTCACAGCCTCTTTTCACCTGAATTTCGTAAGAATTTCGAAACATGCTTTCACAATCACTTCACAATGATTATTATTAAACATCGAGCTCTTACCCTCTTAAATTTCATTTATCTATTTACAAAAGTGTGCGTATTCGATAAAATGTGCTTGCTTAGATGTAATTGTCGATTAGCGCGGGAGCTCGTAAAAGTACAAATACATTTTACAACTTATATAAAGGATCTGTCTTGTAAATGTTACATTTGTTAATATAATTTAAATCATTCGCGTGTAACTTCACACAAAAATCACCAGCATGGTATAAATTTATATTTAAATTTAATTTAATGTTTTTCAGCCCGTTAAAGCCTTAACTAAATTATAGCCAGTCAATATTATGACTCTCGTGATAAATTAGTCATAACCGGTTTTTTTTTTTTTTTTTTTTTTTTTTTTTTTGGTAAGAGCGAATTGTTCTGGCTTCGGTTAAATAACGCTAAATAACGGCTTTTAGTGCAGACGGAATTTTTAGAAGAGCTAAGGGCGCATCGATGTCGAGAAAAGATCATATGTTTTTCGGACGGACGCGCGTAGATGGGTGAGGCGGCGGAGGGGGGGCAACACGTAATCCGTTTCCCGCAGAATTATTAATACAATAGAAATGTGCGCCAACAGAAATGTATATTAAAATTATCCCTACCTAAGAAAAAAAAACTGTTTATAAATAGGACGAATTCGCGAAGGACGGACATTATTATTACTGGTCTCGCTCTTGCGTCATTTACAACGGAGTGAAAAGCACTCGTACTCCTGCGCAGTTATAATGAGTCATTGCTACTCGGACTCAAGTATCAGTTAGAATTATACACTGATAGCTTTATAACGCAACAATTGAAAATCAGTTCATATTTAAAATATGAACGTAATGCACGTGGTCCAGTTAGACTGCATGCTCATACACAACCTACGACTTGATTCTCCTTAAACTTTCATCGTGAAAGGAATTTCTTTTAACCCTCAGGATGCCTTTTTATTTATTTCCATAACTTAATAAATTGTATTGAAATATTGCAATACTATAAATAATAATATCTGAAATCACAAATCAGTTAAATATAAAAGTTATAAAAAAAATTGTATAAAAAAATTATTTTTTTAATTGAATATTTAAAAGTAATAGAACGTATAATCTGTACTGCTATAAAATTTTTATATCCTAATTCTAATCTTTGTTTTAGCTGACCAAGAAAAAATGAAACGCGAGCCACAACTTTTTCTACCTGTTAGGCCAGATACACTCTTTGCTCCCTATGATATTCATAAACAGGGACTTCAGACAAATCGATGTAGTGTAAGTATTACAGTTAATGCAGGAAATTATTAACAATTCTAATGTTAGCAAATGCGTATACTACTGTTCCAACAAACAGTAATACATTATTTAGCTTATCTATAAATGAAGAAGAGCTTTTATTATTTGACAAAAATATGATAGAGATTATAAAGTTATGAACAAATTTTTTTTACTCTCTTGAAAAATTATACTTAAGCAGTTTAAAGAATATAAATAATAACTTGAAAATAATTAATACAGGGGATAGCAGATTTGTCGGCCTGTCTATGCATTTTATAAGTTAAATCAAGGCAAAAATCTTTATAAAGTCGTATCTTGATACAGAATTAATATAATTTTAAGTCTTAGTACGAATTTATTGATTCTAAAATATTAATTAATTTTACAATGCCCGTTTTACAGCTGAATCCATTTTCTGCAAAATCTTGGGAGCCAATAAGTTTCAAAGCCGATCGTAATCTCATGAAAGAAATCATAATTGCAAATTCGATACCAGGTCCAGAGAGTTGCGTGTAAACGTGTAAAAAACAATACGCGAACGAAATCGAAAGGCAAAAATGCAAAGGAGAGGAAGACGCTCTCTCTCTCTCTCTCTCTCTCTCTCTCTCTCTCTCTCTCTCTCTCTCTCTCTCTCTCTCTCTCTCTCTCTTTTTCTTTCATGGCCTACAAAAGATTCGATGCAACTCGATAAGGAAGGACCCCGGACAAACATATCAAATCGAGCACGAGCAAGCATTTTTGATACATGCAGCACGTAATCTTCAACGATATCAGCCTCATTGTATTGTGAACAAACACTTTGCGATTATAAATAAAAGTTAAGCTAGAGGAATGCCGAAGAGCGTGAATCCTATTCTTTAAAATGGGAACGGGATTACGTATATACATACAATTAAATACATTCATATGCATGAATTATACAAGGAGAGGCGAATGACTGTTATAATGAGCAAGTGAAGGTATGAGCATGTTGAAATTTTGGAAACCGAACGTGCATGTGAGAACATTTTTTCAAAGAGAATTTTCGCTACGCCGCCCAATTGGCACGCACGATATTTAATATAAAAGATAAAACTTTAAAGAAAAATGAATAAAAATGTAACGACGACACATCGAGAACGGCCTTTAATTGGTCGGCTATCATTGGCAAACAAATGCTATCTGCGATGTATTATTCCGAGTTTAATATATTTTGTGTCAAGTCTTGAAAAGTATTTTGTTTATTTATTTCCCTTTCCTGGACGCTCGCAACTAAAATCTTTCATAATTATATATTGAGGCTCTTATTTATAATATTACTCTCTTGCTTGTTCATTAAGTTTTATGCTTCAATGGGCAATATTAATTTTAACATTTTATATATCACCTAACTATAGCATTGATTTGTTTACTTAAAGAATTTGTTAATTTGAGCTTAGGCTGTCTGAAAATAACAATGGATCACCAATACTTTATACTGATTTCATTTTATTATGAAAAAGCATAATTATTTTTAATATTAAAGGCCAATTACATTATTATTGGTATTCAATTTGTTGAGTTTTATTAGACCTTTATGAAGAGTACACAGTGAATAAATTTAAAATGCATAACAATAGCCAGTATCAGCTTGTAATAGTATTTACATATTTAATTTACTACATTTATTTTTCAAATGAAAAAGCATGATCTTTACAATTAAAATAGTCTTTACAAATATTTTCATCAGGACGAATCATATGACAATTACAGCATAAAAGTTAAAAATGTCTGTCTATTTATCTGTCTTTTATTTATAATCTTACAGATACATACATGCATGCATATACACACACACACACACACACACACACGCACGCACGCATACATATATATATATATATATATATATATGTATATTAATTATAGCAAAATATGGATTTCTACGTTATTTTTTAAGATATATTTCTGGCTTCTATTTACAATATCAAAAAAGGATTGGGGACGAAGTTGTTTTTTCAAACGGTAAAGGAATACAGAAATTATTTATATCACAGGATAGTAAGGCAATTATTATTGGAATTGTGAAAATAATTAATATAACAGCCATTATTGTACGATAGTAGGAAACTTTGGTTACTGTTTTACGTAAGAAATATCTCAATACATCCCATTTTGATTTCATCAACGTTTCATCGCAGCTCCATTTCATGAACCTTTTATTAAATCTCGATTTAACGAAGTTTATATTACTATCGATTGGTCTGCTTCTGTTCTGAACGCATAGAAGCTATAAAACGTATTTCATATAAGTAACTAATATATATTAGTAATATATTACTTTGAAGGATAGAAAAAGCAATGCGCTTACTTTACTTTCTCTCGATTTCATTTGCTGATTTATGAACATTGCTACTTTGCATTTGTATTGTTGAAATTCTTGAAAAACCGGACTATTAGACAAAGTACTAAGTATATTGTTGTAACTATTAAATTCCATGCATTCTTGACTGTTCAGGCATTTATTGTACGTCATACTTATTATTTTATTTTTTTTCTAGTAAATTTATAAATATATTTATGAATGGCTTATTTCATGAAAGATAAATTAAAAATATTGGCAAACAAAAGATAGTAATTAATTGATCGGCAGACACCTTCAGGTTGTAAATATATTTTTCAATTTCAATAAATATGCATGAAAAATAACGAAAAGAAAAATATTTCTTTAAAAAGCTACTGACGCGTAATATAAATATTTTTCACTCGACAATATGTAAATTATTATTAACAATATTTTAATTATTTTAAATAAAAGATGTATCTACAAATAGTTGTAACAATTTTAAACTTTCTATTAAATTCTAAATAAATATTCTATTAATCAAATGTAAGTCATTTTTACAAATTTATTTAAATTTACGTTTTTTTACAAATATTTATTTTATTAACCAAAATACATTGTCTTGGATTATAAATTTAAGTTATTATTATTTAATTAATAGAGAAATATAAGAGTGCCTTTTCTTAAAGCAAAAACATTTTTTTTTAATAATATTAAGTTTGGTTTATACTTTGTTTTTAGGTTTTTATACGATCAAGGGCAAAAAAATGGTCAGTATGAAAATAATTAATTTTATTATTTTTATTCTTTACCAAAATTTACTTATCATAGTTTTGTATAATATGCTAATTAATAAAGATTTTATACTGACAAATATTAATAATCAGATAGTATTTCAATTTTTTTCTCAATTAAAAACTTTCTGACAATAATAAAATATGTATATTTTAATTTATTCATATCAAACAAAAATCATCGATAATAAATATCATTTATATAATTCAAGTATTTACTTTATAGACAGAGTATAAATTTTTAATATTTTTGACAGATCGAAATGTTTACAAGCGAACTCTATAAATTTTAATACAAAATTTGAATTTTTAGAAGGAATTAAAAACACGTTAAAATGATAATCAAGTAACATGCAAGTTTTTTTTTTAATTAATTTTGCAATTATTCTCAGTTTTTAAATAATTTCTAATCGAGATTTCAATCTTTAAAATTACACAATTTCATTGAATTAAAAAAATTTAAAGTCAAACACTTTATCATGGACAAGGCTGCATTATTTTAATGTAATAAGATGTCATCCATTTAATTAATGAGTCCGTTAAGTGCAGTTATGAAGCTTTTAATTGATTCTCATACTTTAGTACTACTTGGAAGAAGCAGAAAGCCAAGCCTATTTTAAAGCACTAAAGTAATTGCCAGTAAAATTTATAGTGACTATAAGTTGCATACGTTCTGTTGCGCGTTATTTTATGAATCCAGCTTAGCAAGGAGCAGCGAGATTGTCAGCCATTTTCACATGGAAGAAGGTACGAATGGTCGGTTAATAAAGCTGATTATCGTTTAATTGCCATGTGTACACTGTGCACTCGTTATTCGTTGATCGGATTGAAAACGTGGTGGAAGCTGAGTAGAAAGAGTGCACGAAGAGACATCTGTGGTGCTCGGTCATGTCGGGTTTTCCCTTGCCTTCTTCGATGTCATCAAATGCACATCAGCTAATTAAGGTAATGCTGCGCTGCTGCGCACACTGACAAAAGGCTTGCAAAGGGCACTTGGTTTCGAAAGTACTAGCTTGACGTAACAATACTATTCGTTATAATTAATACGAGGCTTGAAAAATTCACCTGAAACGTCTACTAGTGCATTTTTACAAGTCAATGCATTTAAATTAATCATACCACGACCGATAATTACATAACATCATTTATTATTATGTACATTTCATAATTACTATTAAATTTACAAAAGAATACTTTTTATATTTTATATCAATAAATTGGAGGTTTTGTTTATGGCTCGGTTATTTTTCAATGGATAAAATTTTATGGATTTAAATATTTTTGCCTTGATTGTTACATTGCCAACTTACCGATAATCTTTTCCCTCTTGCTTAGAACTTTACGCATCCAATAAATCTTTTAGAACATGATAATTATACAAAAATCGTAAATATTCAAAATAAATAAATGTCTATTTAAATAAATACGATCTCAGTCTCAGAAAATATATTTGCATATATTTCTAATTCTGCCATCGTAGATCTTATTAAAACTTGTAGCTTTAGCTGTTGTTTAAATCAATTAATGAAATAACTCTTCAGTATAAATAATAATATTTAATAGGATATGGATCTTTTTGTTTTTATAAATTTTAAATACAACGTTTTATTATTTACATAATGAATATTACAGTTATATCGTAATTATTTCAAATTTTATATTTTTATAGTATGTGCGTAATTTTCATTTTCTACTTCAAAAGTATTTTCATTTTATAAAATTACAGATATAGTGATTAGTGTAAATTTTAATGTTTAGATATCATTTGTTTGCAGTCTACTATTGAATTCATCGAATTAATATACAAGCATCTGTTTAAAATATTTTATTTATTAACACTTTATAGTTTTAAATGCATTATGCATTTAAAAAGTCAGATAAGATAAATTATTTCTTCTGTTAAAAGCACTCTATATATAAAAACATACAGCTTTCAATGACTTGAATAATAACAAACATTATTTATTGCAAATAAACTTATAATGTTTTTTTTTTTATAGAAAATATAAAATTAGTTTGATTTTTCGATCGAGGTACATACTTTACCATACTAAATTCTTTATTTTTATGAACTTGTTGCGATTCCACAAATTTTTTGATAATGTTCTGGCAGCTCTAAGCTTTTGACTAAAAATTCACCCAAATCGTGTTTAGAAATAGTGTGTCCAGGCGATTCATCATATTTAATAGTATACTTCGAACTAGGTAATTCTATAATATTCAAATATTTTGTATTGTATGCTAATATTAAGATTCCATGAGTATTTCATGAGTTATTATCATTTAGTAAAATATTTCACCTGTTATACGTGGTGGTAAAATGGCGATCCAGTTTAATCCACATTGTTTGACGAGATCAAACATTCTTTGGTGATCATCATTTAGGTCTTTGAATATCGTAGGTATTTTCTCAGGATTGTAAAATAGAAATGCTAAAATGACCAAATTAATATTATTTAATCTTCTTTATTTCATTTATAGAATATCAATATATTTAATTTATTATTCAATCTTAAATATTCAACCTTTTTCATTAATTATATCATTTTAAGAATACTGATTAATATCCAAAAAAAAAAGAAACACAAATTATAGATTATTATACCTGATAAACATACGGAAACCGTCTGTATGTTATGTTTTTTCATCGCGTCAATGATATTCTTCATACCCTCAGACATAACAGTTGTTGGCTCTGCACAGAAGTCAGCACATAAATTTCATATTTTAATATCATTTCTTATTTATGATTTATTAAAAATACGTGCTAATTTCATCTCTGGTTCCAAGTACAACAACAACTCCCTCCGTGCCAGAAATGGCTTCTGCCACTTTCTCCGGATTTGTGACATCTCCGACGATAGCTTCGATTTTATCTCGAAGATGATCGGGTATTTTATCCTTACTTCTAACAAATGCCCTCGTTAAGTAACCTTAAATGTAACATGACATTAATGTAATACTTCAAATTTTTTTTATACTTTATTCCATTTTATTCAATTTCAATGCTTTACGTGACTTTATTAAAAAAATTTTCCTATTCTGTTTTTAAAAATATTGTTATTAAAAATATGATATGATTGTTATTGATTCATAAAATTTACTAAGATGAAATTATTTTACATTAAATTGTTAAAAATCAAATAGTGTGATATAAATAATGTAGATAAAAAATAAACAGCTTAAATTTGGCTGAGTGCAAAATAAATGAAAATTTTCAATAACAGAAACATTGCAATAATCTATTGTTATTTAAATTTCCTTCTCTGAATAGTTTTGTTCTTAATACAAAAGTACGTTCTTAATATGATTATTTTGTGTTGACATATTTGATGACTAAAAAAACAGAAAAATCCGATTTGTTGTTACTAAAGTTTGTTCAAAAGGTTACATATATTATCAAATCATTTAGCTATTTCTTTGGATATATCAGGAAATATGGCCCAAAAAGTAAATTCACTATAAATATAAGCGGCTCAAAATTTCATATTCATTTTTTAACTGATCCTAAAAATATTATAATTTAAATTATTGAAAAATATTTGACGAATAGAATAATATCAATTTCTATCATTTACTTTGAAATTAAAGTTCGAAGATTCTGTACGTTTATTTCTTTTAATAAAATACAAAATAGTTAAATAAAAATAAATACTTTCGATTTTTTGTAAGAAAATGGTTTCTAATATATTATAAAAATTAAAAATTCTCATAAATTAAATGCTAAATAAATTCCGGAACGGTTTCTAGTTAAAATGATTTCAAAATTAATTTTTAAATTAGTCATATCCACTATCTTTTTTTTTCATTTTGCGTTCAAATAACGTTAAATAATATTAGTGTTGAATAATATTAAGTGTTAAATGAAAATTATATTTGTCACAATTCAAGAGGCTTTGTAAGAAGATTGACACATCAAAATGTATGGACAAGCGAAAGATGAGTTAAAGAGGAATTTTGTATTGATCATTAGTTTCTGGATACACTGGGAAGCCATCAAAGTAAATAGAAAATTAAACCAGCAATAAGCATTGACAAGATAAATTAAGTCTTCAAATGACAACAGCAGAAGTAAATGTATAAAGATAAAGATGTGTGCAGGAAACGGATAATAAACGCCTCTGATAACACGATTATATGTGAAATCAAGACAATAAAGATTATGTAGAATAATAATAAATACATATAATTTTTTAAAGAGTATTTTATTTTTATTTCTAGTATAAATAATGTTTTGATTCGTTACATAAATACTAGGTTACAAATTTAAAATATGAATTTCATTCATTTAGTTAAGCAATACTTGGAGATAATAATTATTAATAATAAATATTTAATACTTATTCTATATTCTATAGTTAATACCTATTATCAGAACTTTATTTATAAAATATTAAAATATACTTCCGTTATCACCTCAAGACACGTTTTGTGTTTAAATTTAAAGGTTCTGAAAATAATTAACAGTATACGAAAGCTAAGATGGTACATTGTAAAAATAGCTCAGTGATAGATGTATATGGAGGCGTAAAAAAATTTAACTCAACAAATACCATACAAAGGAAACACGACTTCAAATGCTCTAGTGTACCATCTGCTATGAATATATGTTTTACAATAAATCATTGTTATTTTAAATTGTATCTCAATAAAAGTATCTAATCAATCGTCAATTCCTTGCATTATATTTAAGCAACGCCATCACAATAAATTTCTTAATAATAAAGATTTACCTTACTCGCCTACCATTATTATGATATTATGCATTCTTTATATTGTGCATAACTAATATAATTTAATTTTTTATTTGACAAGGCAAATAAATAATATCAATCACATAATATTTTAAAAATAATTATATTTTCAATATAACATCTTCTTATTAATGTTCGTTTTTTTAATAAAAACAGAACTATTACGTATACTATTTTCAATAAGCTTTTGTTATTGCTTAAAAATTTTAGTTGAAAATTCTGATAAAAATATATTAATAAATTTTTTTAAGTTCTAATATTATACTTCTTTGTTCCATTAATACTATTTAAATTCAGTTTAATAAATTATAAATTGCATTTCGCGACGACTTCAAAAATTCTTGTAATTCATATGATTTTATGGACGTTAAATAATTTATAAATTACTGTTTCTAAGTATATTAAATTCAGTTACCTTAGTTATGATACTCATTAGAAATATTAATTAAAATTGGTTTTAACAAATAAATTGACTAAGTAAAATTTTTAAAAAAATTTTCACTTGAATTGTTAATAATATATAAATTTTTATTCTAAAAATGATAATAACAACAACAACAATAATAATAATAATAACAACAACAACAATAATAATAATAAAACGACAATGTATTGACAATAAATTACGAATATATATATATAAATAATTAATGTAAATAAGAAACTGGAAATTTGATTTTTTCCTTAAATTATATTTGATATATCCGTATTCATAACTTCATTACAAGAACAGTTGAATGATATTTCAATAATATAAAAAAATATTCGCTTGCGATATTTTATGAAATAGGAATTTCGACGTATATCTAAGAACTTATATAATAGAATAATTTTGGTCATGTAAACTCATTGTCCTTTATTAAATTTACAATTGTATATTGTCTTTTTGTTTTTAATGAATTTCCTAATCATAATATTATCAATTTATGTTAAATTCTCTGAAATGCTTTTGAATTAAATGAAATATAAATAAATGTGATCGTGATCCTTTTTAATTATAATTATGCAAACGAAAACCAGGCAATATACGTTTTGATATCCTGAAACGCTTTTCTTTTGTTACGAATTTAAATGAAGCAATCGCTTGTAATTCAATAAGTTATTAACTATTATAATCCCAATATGAATGATACTCTCTCATATTAATGAGTTAGTAAAAACTCTTTAGTGAGTGATGGATGTAAATTATTTTTACAATGTAGACATATAAATATAAATTAAATAATTGTAAAAAGCTTTATCATTTGATAAAAGCCGAAAGACGACTTTAAAATTAAAATCTAAAATTTAGGAGTGTATATTCAAATAACTGAGCCCTATCGATGCGTGAATTTCATAAATTTGAATACTATAATATTAATTTGTTTTTAAGCTCAGTGAAATTTAAATTCTGAATATTTGCAAAATACAACATGTTCTTACTCTTTCGATCGTTGGCTAAATGATTCCATTTCTTTCGCCCGTACTTTATTTTTCTCAATCCTTTTACCTATATTTCTCCCTCATTTTGCCTTTCTCTAACAAATACACGCCCCCTCTCTCTCTCTCTCTCTCTTTCTCTCTTTCTCGGTCCTGCACACGCACGCTCTCTCTCTCTCTCTCTCTCGTTTCTTCAAACCGGAACAAGCATTTAGGTGCCAAGATTATTTTACGCATAACCTAAAATACGCGTTGCCCGTTGTAAATATTAAAGAATTATTAAATAACCTGCTTTCACTGCATACTCTAGGGAACACAGGCCGGTATTTCCCGTGGCGCCAAATATGACAATTTTCTTCATGTCAATCTACACGTTATTCGTTTTTTCTACCAATAGACACGCAATACTCAAAATATTAAACAAAACCGATCACGTACACCAGTCGGGCGATTTGAAAGTCCTTTAAATAATTTAATTTATCGAATTAACCACACTTTATTTATCGAGGATATTACGGACACGTCTATATGAATGAGCCGTATGAGGAAAACTACTGGACCGGGGTGAGGCCCGATCTTTTTTATATCTATACATGTTTTTTTACTTACACTGACAGGTTGCAACGTTGCTATTAAAGCGGCACATTTAAAGATATCAACTTTTATACATTTAATATTTATTTCCAAAATATATTATAGATATTTAAATGATTATCTCAATGTCAATGAAGAAATTATTTTCCTTCAATTTATCTAATGTCTATGTTCTCCTAATTATAATAGTTTACTTGAAATAATTAATATTTGTTTTTCAAGGTTTGGATATTTTTAAGAAATAATAAAATAATAAATAATAAAAATAATAAGTTGAATAAAAACAATAAATTTTCTCCAAATAAGTTTTATTTTTTAGTAAACAATATTAATGAATTAATCTTACTTAAAAACTACTCAAAGATTATAAAAAAGAAGTTTTCTTAAACTTACACAATGTTACAATTGACGAAACCATTACTTTTACAACTCAAACCATTAATAAACACAATTCGAATTATTACAAAAATTATATATTTTTGTTGTTGTGTATACGTGTACACAAAACACACCTTTAAGAATTTATTTAACGATGCGAATATCATATATATACGTATATATAATAATTAAATTATACTGATTTTATTTTCGAATAATCGTGAAACATTGAAGTTACCATTTTGTCATTAATTTGTAATTAAAATTACAAATTGTAAGATAACAAATTTTCTCTTTGTGATTCTTAATGTTGTAAATATTTAATTATTACGTAAATTAAAAAACTTTTTCGTTCGTTTATTGCAGAATAAATAAAATATTCATTATAATATATAAAGGAAAGTGTCGTAAATACTTTAAATAAAGAAGAAACGAGAGTTATAGTACGAAAATACTTTCAATATTTTCTTAAAGTATCTAAGAAATAAATCTACATACCAAAATTGCAATACATGCAAATAATAATTTAACAGTTATTGAAATTATAATAAAAAAAAAAATTGAAGTAATTAACATAAATTACCAGAAAAGATGCAAATTACTCCAGTAAACTTACTTGAAGAAGATAAAAATAATTTAGAATTTGTATAAGAAACATTCTATACATAAATTTTTTCTATTTCGCCTATAATTCCTTTTATTTTATACAATTATTTAGTGATTATTCAACAGCGAAGTAGAATTAAATAGTATACTTCAATCTTTTATATTAATAATATTATAAAAATAATTTATTTATTTAACTGCTTGATTAGCGATAGTTTTTGTATATAAGAATATACTTGTTCGTTTCAAAAATTAAAACTGGTTTCTCCGTTATTTACTTCGAATCATATTTAAACTAGTAGTTTTTTAAATCTCGATTTTTATATAAAAACTTATTAAAAAAATAGAAATATTTTTATGAATATTTAAGAATGTAATAAAAAACTTGTATAAATAGGTGTCCGAATAAATTAATATTAATAACGAAATATTTATAAATATTGTCTTAATTCTTGATTATTAAAATATCCAAAGCTATTTCATATGTGAATTATATTATACACAAAAAATCAAAATAACTTATTTAATCACAAATAAAATAAACAACATTTTTTATGTTATATGGAAGATATAGAGCTGATTAAATTCTTAGCCTTTTTTCAGTTAAACTGACTATTGCTCTATTTAGTAATATTATTTTATATGTATATACATATATGTACAATTATCTATATGTTAACACATAATTAAAAACATAAAGAGATAAGTATTTGCACTAATTATTCATCAATAAATTTATTTAAATGTATTTTTTTTTTTATTTTTTTTTTATATTATAATTACATTTATCATGTATTTTAATTCTATTTTTACATTAGTTACTTTGCCTTTTATTTCATATTACAAAACTGAATTTTCTTCTTAGCTTGCTCTTTAAATGTTTAATTTAAATATTATTATACTTAAATTTTATTATATTCAAAGTCAATTCGATTTATTACATTCAAAGGTATAAGTATATTATATATATATAAAATTTAATAGTTTCTATTTTGATTCATGTATACATTAAGCAACAAATAAGATCTTACTTAAGACATAATTTTAAATATATTTATCTTTGACAAAATTTATGTCGGCATGGATATAAATCTAGAAGTCTGGCAATTCCAATTCCAATAGAAACTGTAAAAAAATTATTTGGCATGAAGTTACCTGTACATATTACAAATTTAGTGTTGAAAAATTGAATAAATTACTTACCTCCTCCAATACCTTTCATACATTTTTTCGATAATTCCGTTTGACAGTTTTTAGCATTAAACATTACATAAAGTCCTGCCGTAACAAGTGCCGAAACGCTTATAATCTTACAAGCTAAACACTGCTCACTAATATTAGTCGACTCTGACATTATAACAGCAATAAATGTTAGTAAATGCGTATAAAATTAAATTGATATATTTTAAAAAAACATTGTATACGTTTAAGATCGTTCTTAATATACATTCACCGGTTATAGATACAATGTTTTGAAATTTATAGGTTAAGAATATTACATTGAAGGTACAAATAACACAAGTTTAACTCAGTAACATTTAATGTTTCATGACCAATCACAAACATTGAAATTTGTATGCTTAAATAGAGGTGCCGTTGCCAACTATGATTAATCCTTACAAATGTAACAAAATCTCTAGATTATTGAATTTGCATAAAAATTCAACTTGCTTAGCCTTTTAGCCGTAGATTTATGTTAAAAAATAATAATCACGAATTTTTAACATTTTTACACCTATCAAATTATTCGTAATAGATATTTTTATATTCATTTTAATTTAAATGTTCAATTTCGTTTTTCAATAAAAATGAATACTAGTTGAACAATTTTTTTTCTATTTAATACATTATGAATAATCAGTTACTTGCTTGGAATCTTTATTAGTATAAGAAATATCATGTATTACATTAATAAACGAATAAGTAAAATAATTTGTGTATAGAAAATTTTTATTTTATTAACAAAATGTTAAACGAAATTAACGGTATTAACAAAACGAAAGATGTATAATGCATTATTAATGTGTAGATTAAAAAAAAACAATTTTCAATATTTTTTAAATAAGCATATTTACTTTACACCTTTAAAAACAAAAAATATATTTACTGCTATACAAACTTGTCTTATTAAAATTTTTAAGTAATTTAAATTACTGTACAAGCTTGTTTCTTATTTTCAACAAATTACTTAAGATAGTAATTCGTATAAAAAGTGATTGTATTGATTGATGGACTATTCTTGTTGAAACATATTTATTTATTGCGTAAAACCGCTATTATCTAAATTGTTTTTCAAGATTTCTCTCAAATTTAATCACTTCATTGACTTAAATGGTTCATTATCAAATGACCAGTAGTCAACTAAGTTTTTAAATACTTGGGCACAGCTCCAATTTATTAGGATCAATGAAAGGTGCATTATTCAATAAGTTTTTTTGATTTAAAGAAACGTCTTAAGTAAAAGACTTGCCAAGTAGCCAAACATAATAGACATAGCAGAGAGAATATACTGAAGTAGAGAACGCGAGAATTTGTAGCCTCTGTAAATAAAAATAATTTTTAATCAAAATGTAACTTTTTAATAATTCATTAAAAAATAAATTTTTGAGAAAATGGATATGTATTTACCGTTTGTATCTCTCATTTCTTCCTCATTTTTACGCATCCTAGCAAAATCTTGTACTATTGCTTCAGATAAATCTTCTAATCGTTTTAATTCAACTTCAATTGGTTTTAATTTAGCAGCCTCACCAATCTAAAAAAAAAAAAATGAATATATTGTATAGAAATAATTAGTTTTTAATATATATTTTTCTAAATACAAACACAAAAACCTTAACTAATATGAGCCACTCAATATAAAAACACTTTAATTAATGTATAAAATTATTAAATAATTTTTTATTTAATTATGAAATGGAACATATTTTTTTGTAAATAGATTTTTGCATAAAATTAATAGATACATTATTGTATTCATTGACTATATTTTAATACTATTATATTACAATATAATATAAGAAATATATACCAGTGCTTATAAAAAAAACCTAGGATAAAATTTGAGTCTTTAATAACTAGAAAAAGTAAATAAATATTATGGAAGAGAAGTTGAAAAAATAATTAATCAGGTTTTATATCAAATTTTGGTTCTAAGAAATAATTTGTATTTTAAAAAATATAACTCCTTTAATTGGTACAGGATGCAGTGTAAAAAAAATAATTAGAATAAGTTTATCAAAGCCTGCGTTTCCATAAAAGCCATATAAAAGAAATTATAAATTTAATAATAAATGTTTAGTTATATTTAATAAGATTATTTAATAATTTTTAAAATATATTTATAAAATACTTACGCCTTCATAACTCTTAGCTTCAATGCCTTTTTTAACATTTAATAAAACTTCTTGTTCTAAACCATGTATTACATCTATAATAAAAAAAGATATTTCAATGACATTCGTTTAATGATGAATGCCTAATTTATAAAATTTCATGAATTTAAATGAAATTGTAATACATACTGTGCGGTACAACAGATCTGAAGCAAATTTCAAAAGTATCATATGTTTCCGTTACAAATGAAAATTTAGATAATTTTCCTTGCTGTACATCATTTTTTTGAGCTAAAATGTGTCCCTTGGAGTCGGTAGTCTACGAAAAATATTAATATGTTATTAATTAATTTTAATTATTTTTAAGAAAAATGGACTTTCTTTAAATAAGAAAATTGATGACTCAATTTTATTAGTTCTATTTTATTTATTTCAAGAAAATAAAATAACTAGTACGTCAATAAAAAATAACTACAAAACAATATTGTTTGAAATAATTTAAAATATATAATAAAAAATAATTTGTATGGAACATATTGTAGGTTAGTACGTATAACCTAAATTATAATAATGTGCAGTAAAAGATAGATAATTACCAAAAAATCGACTTTATATCCGGGGGCAATTGAAACTTCATATTCACCACTAACTAAAACATTTCCCTGGATTTCTTCTTTTAAACACTTGTGTCCATTAGGTTCCACAAGCCACATAATACTTTCGGCATAAGTGGAAAGAAGTATTAAACCTGCAATTGTGAACCGAAAGTCCATTGTGATTTTTTAATAAAGTATAAATTAAATTTGTATATTTAACAGAACTGCACTATTTCTCCAGTTGCAATGTGTTTTTAAAGATACGTGTTACAAATATCTTTAATACACATTAGTCAACATCGCGATGAGGTGGCAAACTAAAATGTTTTCTGTAGTATCGGTTATAGCGTGTAATTGTAGTCATTCGTTGATTCTGTTATACGTCATTTCCGGATCTTTCAACTTGTGTTGAAAATGTAGGGACTCTCAATATCCAACATAAGAATAACAACTTATCTCAATTAAAAATTAAAAACTATTCTTTACAGACCAATAAAGAAATATAATTTATTTATTATTATGTATGGTTAGTGAGCATACTGTAAACGAAATTTTCTTTAGACAAAAATATCATGAAACTTTTTTTTGTTCGAGGTAATTTTTATTTTATAAAAAAAAAATATGATTCATCGATTAACGAAATACAGCTTTTTAATATTTACTTCATTTCGTTTAAAATATACTTTCTTCTCACATATGATAAAAGATGTTTTATAGGAAAATAATTTCAAATTATGATATTGTAAAAGCTGCTTTTAATTTTATTTATTGTACATTGATGTATTTTATAATCCGAAAAATAACCATTTTTTAAATACTTCGAGGATAGAATAGTTATTATTTTTACAATAATAGCAGAAAATGTTATTTGTTTAGTGCGCGCGCACGTATGTAGGCATGAATTTCGGCAATGGATTTTTCTCAAATGTGCTTCATGAATTGAATTTAACAATTTTTTTTTGTGTGGTTTTAAGCAAAAGATAGATATGATATTATAATTATAAATATTCAATAAAAATAGCAAAAAAAATTGTAATCGTACATTCGATTAATAAATTTCGTCACAATAGGAATAAGGAATTTATAAAATAAAAATGATGACAATAGTTTTAACTAACAAATTTTTAATTTTCAAAATTGTATTTACATTTCGAATTATCTATATTGCAATTAAATCAAGATATACAATAAAATGTGTACGCTAAAAGAATAAAATTTATTTAGTCCTCAAATAAAGCTTGGATTGAGAAAGCTACAAATATCTTGATATTTCAGTCTCTTCTATCGCGTAACGCAATTTCTTCCTTGATAGGCTGTTCCTTCGTTATTGCACTAGGTTGATTACGACTCATTAAAGCAGGATTAGCGACAGCTATGATATTATCTCCACAAGAAGCAATAACCTGAAAAAATTAACGAGAATAGGGTGAGCAAAATGATTGTAAAACTAAAGTAATTCTTGATAGTAATCGGTAAAAAAAAGAAGCGTATATATTAATTAACCTTTAAATTAAAGTCATTTTCCTTATCCATAATCGAGGAGGAGTCATCTGGCTCGTTGACCACTCGGGTTTGGGTATTCTACAAACGGGAAATTATAAAATTAATTGCCAAGATAAGAAATCACTGATTAAAAGAGAAATGAATAGAAGCAGGACTTACGTGAGTCAAGGAAGTCGGAGCTGAGCTGTCCTCATCGCAATCCTCGGCTTGACCATCGTCAGTATCAACGCCGAAATTGTCCTCGCATTCGTCGTCGTTACAGTCATCCCAGTCATCCTCGAAGGAGGAGTAACAGCCGTCCGAGTCTTCGAGCCCCTCGACTACCCCGTCTATACCCCCGTGGCTGTTGTCGTTACACGAGTGCCAGACTGGACTAAAATCATATTTTTATATGTAAAATCTTCGTTCTTGAGAGCTCGTAGTTACGTGGCTTATCTACCTTGAGATGGATTTGTGGCCGATTTTTGACAGTCGGCGTCGTCGCTGCCGCTTCCGGTGTCGATTCTGGTGCACCTGTATCGAATTGCTGTCAGAGTCTATGGCTATGATGCCACGATTGTAATTGGGGTATCTCAAACGCGTGGCATCCGCCTAGAACAGGGACGTATCTGCTACAAACCGTATCGAGCGATGAATTGAATTTGACGATTAGAGACTGACAGGCTTAAAGGCAAGTATTGATTAATAAAGAAGAACTAAAAATAGAAGCGTGAAGCTGAAATACCTCATGCAAACCCGGGTCATAGTCGAGCCGGACAACCACAGATAGATTTCATGCAATGAGTAAGAGGAACAGGGGCACCAGGGGACTGGAAAAGGAAAAGCCGGAGTTGAAAGCGCACTCTTTACAAGGAGTTTCGAGGAAAATAAAAAAAAGATTAAAGTGACTTAACTAAGCAAAAGCTCTAAAAGCTCTAGCATGAATACTTGACCTTTTAAGGGATCCTCGTTATTCCTAGTGTACGGAAGTCGTAGTCAAGCTAGGGGGAACGTCATTAGCGGGTCGAGGGGATTCGGCGCTGTTAGTAAATGCTGCTTAGCATGGGCAAGGCGCTTTAAATGAAGCGCAATGCGGTAATGCGATTAATGGCCCCGCGGGTTTTACATAAGCGCTCGGGGCTGGCTAACCTGCTGCTGACTTGGCTCCGCGTGATTGCCGGATTCCCTGGTAACCTCCTCCTCACAACGCGTCTCGAGCTTCCGCCGTTTAGTCGGGTCAGAGCTCGCGGGGAGACCTTCATCGCCACCCGAGAGCTCGGCCTCGCCGTTCTCCCTCGTGCTCGAGGTCATCCGGCCGGACGCGTTCGACCTGCCACAATAAATTCGTAGGATTAAATAGGTGGTATTTACGAGCGGTCGGGGACGCGTTATCTATGCTCGTTCTACTCACGAGGAAAGAAGCAAGCTTTTGGTATAGTGGTGACCCGAGTCGCGGACGACTCGTCTCGCCAATGGGAAGAGCTCGTCCCTGCGGGTGAGCAGGGCCGGGACGAACCGGCAGATTTGGGCAGCAGCCTCGTTCACCGAGACCTCGTGAAGAGTCAGGGGCTTCTCGGGCTTCCGCTTGCAATCAAAGCGTCCGTAAATCGCCGCGTATTTCCGGATCTCCTCCATTCTCCGGGGATCGGCGTCCGGCATGGCCATCACCATCTGCGCGAAAAAGGAAGCGTGGTGAGCGTGACTCGGTAGGGGCAGCTCGGTAAATACTCGGGATTCCAGGCCGACCTCCAAGTTCTTGCACATTTTCTTCTTGATGCCGCTTTGGGGCTTCGGATTAAGTGGCCGGATGGTGGCAGCAAGCCTCTCCGCGGCCTCGGCCAGTCGCTGTATCTGCTGCTCGTGGAGGGCTGGCGTTGGCTGAAGGACCGCGCTCGGACTTGAGGGCGCAGCCGCTAGGGCACTGTTACTTCCTGGGCTGGGTGTCGTGCCCTGACTTCCACAGGAGCTCGATTCGTAGTTACCGAGCTGTATGAATCCCGGGCTGTGGGGTAGACTCGGTACCGGGGTCTCGCTCGGAAGTTGGTACGGGACGAGGGCTGCCGCCGGGGGACTGGGGCTCTTGCGTCGCTGACCCGGGCAACAGCTCGCACTCGTCGTCTGCTGGAACTGCCCGAGGAGTTGGGGCGTTGCTGCTTGCGAGACTGAGCCGCAGCCGAGGCCGATTGTCGGGCTTGCCTGGATCTGTTTCGCGACCGCGCCCTGGGCGGTGATCGAGCTCAGAGCGGCAGTCGGCAGGCTCGAAACGGAGCCAGCGGAAGCCTGGAGCTGCTGACGCGTATTCGGACTATAGCTGCCGATACAGGGAAGGACCGAGGTCGCTGAGGTCTTGTTGCTCGTAGAGCCGGCGCCTGCTGTCACAGGCACTATCACCGGGGTCTGAAACATCGCTGTCAGGGCCCGAGATTAGTATCGAGAATGCTTCGAGGTACAATTAAAGTGACAAGTGCCAGTTACCAGGATTTGTTAGCCATTCCTGAAGAGCCTTCTGTAAACGACGTACATGGAGGGGTTTACTCGCCATGCCAACTAATGCCATTATCTCTAAAAACTCTTCTTCGCCGGCGTCGCAGAGCTGCTGTACATCATCGCCACCTGAGCGTACATAAGATATTAGCATTAATCGAGGCACTCGTGAAATTTGTCTAAATCATTTCGTCCTTATAGGAAATTTGGATCAATCTCTATAGTTTGTATACGTGTTTCTATTTTACCCATTAACTTGTCAGCTCATTAGTTATTCGTCAACTCGCTAAGGGTAAATTTTAAAGAAATAAAATAAGGAAACTAATAAGGACATTGCAAATTAAAGAGATGTTGAATGATTGAGTAATGCGTGATAAAGAGTATTGCTTACATTCATAGTTAGTTTACGGGACGGGACCATAAATGGAGAAAGAGGATCGGAGCACGCGGGTGGAATCGAGATAATAATGTTGAGAGAATAATGTCGGGTAGGATAGTGCACGTGAAGAATGGATCTAACGATCATTTGACGCATTAGCATCAAACTCCGAGTCGATGATTCTCGAGAGTCGCGTCGAAGCTTACCCATTTCCAGAAGCGTATCATAGTAGGTGAGAAGGGAGGCTCGTTGCATAACTCTGTACAGCTGCAGTTCGGCTTCGTTTTGGGGCATCGATGTCTGAACCACTGGATGGTCGAGGGGCGGCCGGACGGAGCAGCGAAACAAAAGAAAAAGCAGGGAAACATTAGTCGTGTCGCTAATACGATGAGAAATATACAATTAAAAGGTTTTTTATGACGAAAAAGAATTGGGCCGTGCACAAGGGGGTCGGTCGTATTTGAGGGGAGAGAGGGATGGGGAGGGGGTGAGATTTCGAGGAGGGAATGGGGAGGGGGAGGGGGGGTCGCGCGCGGTCGGGTGGGGATAATGAGGCCCGAGGGTAAAAAGCCGACGCACAACATGCGAGCGTTAAATAAATTTTGTTGAAAATTTGTTCGTGCCGCATCGTTTGCTGGTATCGCGCGACTTTCGCGCAACCTGGCATATAAAGAATTGCGCTCTGATAAAAAGAGGTCCTACGCGAGCGGACAGCCGATTAGTTGTTGCAAATTTCGCAGAACTCGGAGAAAAAAGTTGCACGTGCACACACGTTCGGGCAGAGATCGCGTATAAATTAATAGGCTGCATGGAAGCGCACGTATAAGTCACAGTGCGCGCGGGAGAGATTGAGAGAAAGAGAAAGAGAGAGAGAGCAACGAAAGCCGAGCGAAATGGAGGAATGGGAAGTCAGTAAAAAGAAGGATCAGTTTGCGAATCGAAAAAACTGACCGACGGCTCTTATTACACGCGGGGCCGCCGCGAGCCTTATGTTACTCTTTCTTTTCCCCCGTCTCACTTCTCGCTCATTCTTTCCCTTCTATCTTCTGTTATCCGTTCTCTCTCCATCCCTCCTCCCTCCCCCTCCTCTCCTGTATCTTGCTATCTCACTTCTCGAGTCTCTCACGCACTGCATGAGTTATTATAATAACGGCGCACTACATACACAAGGCCTATCGAGATATATTTACTGATGCTCTACTCGAATGTTCATAATTTTTCCTGTATATATTTATAGCCCATCCTTTTGCTTATTAGCAATCCACCTAATGATTTATTTTCATACAAAAACTTTAATTATATTTATCAAGCCGAGATACGCGGTGTCATTAGATATATGGATGTTTGCTCTAGAGCAGTTACTTAATGCAAAGTCTTACATCACCTCTTAAGTATGTCTACGAGCTCGTATTTCTTTGAAAAAGAGATAATGTACATTTAAGTTTGATAGGAAGTTATAAAAGCAATTGTTACTAAGGGGCGATAAAATTCGCCGGTAATGAAGGTTTATGTTAGATCCTTGAAAGATTCCTAAGATAATTGCAGTATAAAGAAGGAAATCAGATGAAGGTCGGTAATGAGTTTATTACATCTCGGGGATAAAGAAACGCAGCGTCGAGACGTTACGAGGAGCTTTTGTGCTTGCAAGGTTAATGAATACATTGCTATGGATTAGTCCACAGTAAAACGGGGTAGAGGAGGGACGAGGGAGAGGCCGTTAGCGGGAAAGTAAGGGGCTCGAAAGGCTGCAAGTCATTAAATTCAGGAACGAGAAGGAGGAAGAGAACGAGAACAGTACCGATGTGGTGACTTGGACTAGGAGGATGAATATGGGTACCTGAGGACAGGAACGGTTTTTTGCTCAGAAGATAATAGCCGGAGGGAGCGAGACAATGGGTATGGAGAAGGGAAGGGTAGAAAAAGAAGAAGAAGAAGAAGAAGAAGCGCGAGATGAGAGAGAGATAGAGAGAGAGAGAAAGAGAGAGAGAGAGAGAGAGAGAGCAAGGATCAACCGAAAGAAACGTAGAGCGACTCATTTCTTTGTATCCGTGATACTTGACGGAGCCGAAGCGTGTTCTCGTTGGCCACGTACAAAAACGAGTCCAGTTTCTTAGTTAAGGCGTCGGTGGTGGCGGCGGCGGCGGTGGTGGTGGTGGTGGTGACGGCGATAGCGACGGTAGCAACGGCGGTAGCAGTGACGACTACGACGATGAGGATGATTACGACGGCGACGGCGACGACGACAACGGCGGCGACGCCGTGGTGGCGGGAGAGTAAGCGAGTGAGCGGGCGGGCGGGCGGGTGGACAGCGGTTAGTATTTCGCTTTTTACTGGCATTGTAATCAAGGAAGGGTTAGGCGAGTTTTTGTCCGGTGGCCTACCTACGAGGGAACAAAACCTGACGTCGCAGGCAGATGGACCGAGTCGCCGCTGGCTCGCTACGGCACGCGAAGCCGCTCTTTTTCATCGGACAGCGCGCCCCTTTTTTCCCTGGGCCCGCTCGGCATTTCTGCCTCAAGCCCGGCGCACAAGGGTTTGGGGTTGCGGCTGTGGGATCGCCAAGTAGTGGGGCGTCTCCGCTCGGCAGGGGACGGGTCTATCGGTCCTTCTCCCACTGACGACCTCGGAGGGGTAGTCGAGGGTGCCGGAAAGCTACTGCGGTCGAGAAGGGTGGGGATGTCGAAGACGGGAGGGCGCCCAACGCCATTGGGCCCAGGTTTCGCTCGGCCCCTATCCGCGCACTACCCTCGGTCCGACCCAAAAAATGGCTGTAGCTCGCCCTAAGAACCTTTAGCCATTCGTGGCTTGCGTGAACCCCGTGGACCAACCCTTATGACCGTTTCATTTGCACGCATATTTTTTTAATTTTTTTTATTACTTTTTTTTTAATTGTCAGGATCGCGACGAAGCCGGCTTAACGTACGGGCCGTTATACGTTTTTCTACTTATCAAAAGGCGGTGCAGGAAAAACGAAAGGAGGAGCGAGCGCCGTAGGAAAAAGCTCTGCTGGTACTGCAAAATTTGCCTGTACGTTACGTTGAGCACAAGCGATGCTCTTTTTTTGTGCTTTTTGCGACACTTGGGGTGAATGCAATGACGAACGTTGGGCTATTATTTCACGTGAGGAATGACGCGGAAAAAGGGGTTCGGTTGAAATTTACCGAACTCCAACTCCGCTAACGCCGGCTTAATTGGCGAGAACAGTTTGGTTAATGCTTCCTATTGTTCTTCTCTTGATCAAAATGAGAACCCCTGCTATTTATTGAGTAGATACCGGCCATGTCAATTCAATTTACCTCTCATTAAAACGTTCTTCTCTTTCAAGCTTTTCCAGCACATATCATCTTGGTAATCATATTTGTAGTCATTAATCTAGAAAGATTCACTTATACGCATTCATATTGCAATTAATTTCAATCATGATGCGTAATCAAATGAGCGCTGCCCTGTTAATTGTAAATAACATTATCTCGTTATTACATGAAATAGAAAAAAATTTTGAAACATTCCTTATAATGAACATCTTCCTAAATCCGTGGGTTAATAATCTTTTTAATTACGACATTTTAGTTTTTATCAACATATTTCTTATAAAATAATAATAGTCTTTTATTATAACAAACTTTACTAATTATAATTTCTCATATAACCATTATAAATTATAACTATAATATTGAATACATTTTTGTATGTTCACAAATTAAATTAATTTCTTTAAGTTCAATGGAACTAGCGAGTTAATTTATAAAATAACTATAAAATAACTATATATATAATTTACTGTAATCTGTGCATATGTTTTTGTTATTTAGATTTCTATTTGTTTATAAAGTTAAAAAAAAGTATATATTCCATTATTTAAATTTTTATAAAAATAAATATTTAATAGATATGACTATTGAACATCTATAAAAATAATTACGTTTGTAAATTAATTACAAATTTCATATATGCAGGGGATCTAACTTCCAATGTTAAATAACGTTTAATTGATTGTAAAATAAAGATAGTATGAAATATTGCATGTAAATAAATTTTTATACTTCTTTAAAATTAATAAATATATAAAAAAATATAATGTACCTGTGTGATAAAGTAGGTTATTACTGTTTTCTTATATTAAATAATAATATAACGTAGGGTGATATATAAATTTTTTTATAGGTAATTCCATATTTATTAATACGTTTACAAATAGAGTTTAAAAATACTCAATAATCTCAATAACGTTGTTAAGAATTATAAAATATATTTAATTATTTTTGTATACATATGAATAAAGTATACATTTCTTTTCAAGAAAGTAAAAAATTAATAATACTACAACACTGTTTTTTTATTTAATGAAAAAAAAAGAGTAAGATTATATGTCACGTTTCAATTATATAGTAAAAAATACTTGATGGCTTTCTGTTTATAATGAAATTACATACTTCTATTAATATTAAAGTATTAAGTAGATAATATTTAGATTTGTATTTTAAGTATCTAATTATTATAGATTAATTAAAAAAAACTTCAGGAATATAAATTATTTATTTACTATTAAAATTTTTATATAAAAATGATAATAAATTTAATCTTCTTTAATAAAAGTTTTTTAAATTTTATATTGAATATTAAATTCTAATCTTCATAGATTCGTTATTTTATAGCAAAATTTGATATTAAAAAACCAGTATCATAAAACAAACATTCGAATAAAATTTTTTATTATATAAATAAAAAATCATTAATAATATTATAAAATAACTGTTAGAAAATACTAGATACTCTAGAATACAATTAACCTAGAATATAATTAAAATATGCAATAATCTACTCTAGAATGTAATTAAAAATATAATATAATAATGGAAAAGATATTATTCTTTAATATTATAAAGATATCAATAGATTCTACGTCAGTTAAGATATACATTTGATTTAAATATTTTGAAAAAGAATTAAAGATCTGATTATATTTCTTCTATATATTTTTATTGATATTTAAAAGTAAGAGTATTTATTAAGTTTACGTATTAAAATAAAATTTCTTTTTAGAATAATATAATCACGTACTTTATATAGGCATTTAGTGCATTAGAAAACATTCTATCATTATTTAGTTATTATTCAATAAGTAAATGTATTAGGATTTTAGGATTTTAATGTATAGGATGTTTATATGGTTATAAGATATTTATGATGCTTTTGAAGTTTATTTCTTGAATGAATTAAGATGAAAATAACTTTTTCTTGCAATATTCTACACTGAATTTTCGAATAAATTCGTTCATTGTATTGGCAGAAGAAAATTTATGGAAAGGCTAAAGCATATATAAGTATTTTAGCTTTCGTTGGAGCAATAATTTATGTTAATTTGTATTTAGAGGGAATTATGTAAAATTCCTGGTTTGCTCGTTGCACTTTTTTCGCAATTAAAAAAAAAAAAAAAAAAAAAAAAAAAAAAAAAAAAAAAAAAAAAAAAAAGTAATTGAAGCAACCGTTTCGTAAATAAGGAAGCTCATATTGAATATAAAATTAGATTATGGTGAATGAGAAGAATCTAGCGGTTGTCTAGAAAATATATGTTAGACATGTTTGTACTTAGAAGATTGTTATTTCTAGAATAAGAGGATTCCTTTCTATGCGAAGAAATTCCTTTGGAGAAGGTGCTTATCAAGATTTCTGTGTTAGCTCAGAAACTACATACCTTCCGATTAGGAAAAAGTGTTTCCATGATGAAGAAGCGAGAGGAAAAGGGAGATATGGACTTTTTCTAGCGTGCGAAATCCTGTTTGTCGAAAAAGGCGAATAATCTTGGAGGGATCGATATGCCGACAAGGAGGCGCTTGAGAAATCTTATTGTATCGAGGAGTCGAGCGCGAAGGGATGCAACGGATGGAGAGTCCGTAGGAAGATTAACGTAGAGCAGACAAGCTATAAAATCGGATTAGTGGCTCGTTGTGCATAAAACTAGAGTCATTATAAGTCCATCGAGGGCGAGAGTACGAGAGCCCGGCTTTGAAATCACTCGTCTTCTGGCTCCACGAATATCATCGCGCGTTAGTAGTTCTCGCGGTAAGTCCTGCAATTTAGTGGTTGTCACAGGGGTTCCGTCATCCCCGGCATAAACGCACTCTCACGGCCAATTTTCGTTTTTTTTCGACCTTTCTCCGTGTCTCCCTTCTACGGGAGTTTTCGCGCGCCGCCGCTGGAACCTCTGCGCGGAGGAAATTTTTTCTTACACTCGGCTCGCCATAATCCGGTGGGGTGATGCGCCGCCGTGTCGCGCGCTGGTCACCCTTTGTTCCGGGTCACCCTTTCACCGCTGTATGCAAATTCACGCGCACTCTCTCCCCGTCTCGTTCTCTTTCATTCCTTTCCGTAAGACGGAAAAAACCTTCCCATGACAGGAGTCGCTCTAAACCAGACTTAGGGAGAGAGTGAGAAAGTGCGGAAAGTGAGAGTGAGAGAGAGAGAGAGAGAGAGCGCTGGAACGAGTTGATAAAAAAATTGAAGGAAAAAAAATTCTAAGTATAAAAGAGGAGAAGAAGAAATCGTGACTGGTTCGCACGGCAGTGGTTATTGCGAGCCATCGTTTCCCAATATCACAGTAATGATTTTGCGGGCTTTTGAAATAACTATGGCTTTATTAGAAGCAGTAAAATTAATTATCCGCGTTCGGGCGCGTCCACCCTCTCTTAGACACTTAGCTCTCGGGTTAAGGAGTCGAGCGATTACATGCCGTGGGCAGCAAACGGGGGCGGCAGGGGAGCTCGGAAACGCTCGATCGCGGATAATAATACTTTCTCAGTCGGCAAGCGCTCCGCATATATGCGCACACCTGCGCAATTGGCGAGGTTGAAAAATTTCCCTCAAGCAAAGACAAAAAATCTAAGCGAGCGACAGAGCTAATGTACAAGAGTGAATGAGAGAGAGAGAGAGAGAGAGAGAGAGAGAGAGAGAGAGAAAGAGAAGGCGATGAAGAAGAAGTAGGAGAACGCAAAAGAAGGAGAAATGGTAAAAAAATTGTCGGACCGCATTGAGCTCATCGGCGGGTACGTTGTCCCTGTAAAAAGCCCTCGCTCCTCGACACAGAGGAGAGCCTCGCGCTCATCTCTGTCGGCCTGCCCGCTTATGTGTGCGTCTCCCTGTAAGAGCACCCCCGTCCGTGTGCTTATGTGTGCGCGCGGGCAAGAGCGCTCACCTGCCTCGTCTCTCGCTTCGAGTTTTTTTACTTCCGCGGAGGTGCAGGCGACAAAAAAGCCTCGAGAGTCGAAAAAATTAATATATTCACGATCTCTCGTGGGAAAGGCGCAGTGCCCTCACCTGAGACAGTGCGACTCGTCTGCTGATTACTTCACCTTCGTCAACATCCTACCGGACTACGAACTTGTTTATACGTTCAATTAATAACTTACCTCTAATTGCGAAAACATGTCAGAGCCCTTATATTAAAATATCAAGATTTTCTTCTATGCTTGACTTATTCAATCGAACGAGTTGCGACTTATCATACGCATCCCACTTTTCCCTTTAACGCTTATTGTTTGTGTAGCTCTAAATAATTTACTAATAGCTCAATATTTATTAATATTTTCATACACGACAATTTTATTGCGTGAAAGCCTATTAATTATCATTTTATTATTAATAAGATTATTATTTCCAAAATTCAAAATAATTATACAAGTTTTCTTTATTTAGATTGTTAATATAATTCATTTATCCTTATATCTCATTTTCCTTATATTCTAGATAAATAAAGAATTACAATTACGGATTATTATTCTAACATTTTATGAAACGTATTTTTATTTGTTTATTGCTCAGCTAGTTTAGAAAAAATGTTTTCATTACATAAAACATATTAATATATACAGTAAAAGAATATTAATTTATAGATAAGTAATAATTAATTTAAATGTGATTTAAATTAAATAGATTTAAACTATTATTATTATTAAAGATAATTTTTTGTCATTACCAATTGCCATTAGTATATGATATATACTAATAATTTAATCATTCTTTTCGAAACTACTACTATTACTATAGGATTAAATTCTGTAAGTATATACATATGTAAACCCCCCGCCCCCTAACACGCATATATAACTTAAAATATATAATGAAAGTATTAAACAGTCAATTATAAATAACAGACCATGACCATATTGTAGCAGACCATAACATTATATAGTTATTAAATTAACAATAACTACGATAAATACTAGTAATACTGTTAAAAAATTAATAAAATATAATTGGGAGAATAGAGAAAAAAAGTAAGTTTTAATTATTGTTCAATTAAATCGTATATTGATGGCATGAATCGATTTATCTATAATTAACAAATAATTATAATAAAAAGATCGAAGGGTCATTCATGCGAACATTAATGATAATGCGATGAATTATGATTAAATAAATGAATATTGATTGAAGAAAGAAAAAGTCTGAAAGAAAAAAACATCGAACGAATTCTCGTTACGACAAGAGCATGATTTGGGCAAGGACTAGCTGGACCTTCCGAGGTGGCCACCGAGCTCGGACGCCGCTCCCAGAGATGCGCCGCTCACCACCTCCTACCCCTCGCAAGCGCTATTTCATATACAGAATGTAGAGCGAAGAGAGGGCGCGTCTCACCGTCTCCCGAGTCGTAGCGAGTCGGGGCCCGAAGAAATAATACGTACGAGTTCCTTTACTTCTTCTTCTTCTTCTTCTTCTTCCTTCTCCTTTACTCGGTCGACTTTCTTTGACTGGAATTACTGTGATAACATACAGAAATTCTTCCCCAATCTCTCTCTCTCTCTCTCTCTCTCTATCTATCTATCTATCTATCTATCTATCTATCTATCTCTCGCTTTTGATCGGTAGTCCCTAATCCCATGAAAGTATAGAAAATGAGTAACCTGTCTCCGATATTGATCCATTTATCAATGAATAAAACGATATCAACATGATATCATATGACGACAATGCTGGAATAAATTTCCAGATTCAACTAGAAATGCTTAGGAGTGAAGTTTTGTAATTATATAAATTCATTTTTAATTGAAAATTTTTTATTAATAAGCATTAGATAGAAAATATTGATCTTGTGCTAGCGTAGTTTTTCATTTAATTGAAAAATGTATTTAATTGAAAATTTTTTTTCGTAAATTTTAATTTTATTTATTTCTATCGATTTAGTTAAATAAAAAATTAATATAAATTTTTATTTAGTTGAAGCGTTACTTTTTATTTGTCATTGATGTTTTAAAAATTATTCTATAAGAAATGATGTGGAAGTACCGTGAGTATTAAAAGTTCAAAATGTTTTGCTAGTACACACTCGATATACGTTTTACGAGGATGGCAAAAGCTCTTGAGTAACGGATTTCATTTGACGTCGAAGTAGATTTAATATCATGTAAAGATTACATCTTATATCCCTACATTGATTTATATAGATCATTAATAAAATAAGCGATCGATAATAGATTAGTTAATTAATATTACATAAATGTTTCTATATTTGAAGATTTTATTTTTATCTTTTTGACAATGGAATACAATTATGTTTAATCCTTTGGAAATTTAACCTTATTACATTAAAATAATTAATTCATTTTAATTTGCATACGAATAGAAATGAATATTCAACCAATATTCAACATTTTAATTCATATAATATTTTATAATTCATAGATTCTTTATATTTTTTAAATATTTTATTACTTAATAAATGTTTGGTCTTTTGTTGATAAATTAAAATACAATTTTTAAATAATTTTTATAAATAATATGTAATTTTTCATTTTCTTTTATTTTGTATATAATTGATTAACGAATTTATGAATTTTGTAAATATTAAAAAATTATTAAGAAAACAGTAATTTAAACAATTTATTAATTAATACAGGAATAAACATTTTAAAAATCTATTAATTTATTAAAAAACTTTCTTATTTTCAATTTCTAATTGACCCTTAATTATGTAAACATGCTTGTTTTTGTAATATTGTTAATACAGTTTATAAAGTTAATTTGTAATATCTAATAATATTAATAAGTTTCACATTTCTGTGCAACTATAGAGATTCGTATTCAGTGATGACGTTTGAATTTTCTTAGTCCTAGAGATTTAATGCGAATATTCGTCACAGTTTTAGATTAAATGAGATTTACCTTAAAAATAAAGCAATATATTTTCTATAAGCGGGTATAAAATACCTTATTATGCGTAATTAAAATTTTTAACGATGTGTACTGGAAATTTTAATCGTAATTTGTTTTCATAGTACAATTCACCAATTACAAGGGAAAGTATTAAAGTTGTGGCTGAATTACTGTAATTCATTAAATTTCAATGAATGAATAATTTGTATAAACTCTAAAAAAAATATATATATATATATATAGAAAAAACGTTAAAAATACGTTATTAAACAGTGCATTTAGGTCTTTAAAAAAAAAAAATAAATAAATAAAATCACTGAAAATTGCTCCCTTTACAAATTGAAGGCTAGTACAAAAAATAATAGGTGCATTAGTAGTAAAAATTGGCTTTTAGTCGGACCAGTAACGTAAGATAAGTTTGTAAAAGGCGAAAAATTCAATAATATTAATAATAAAAGATTATGACGAGGTTAGAATAGTTTTGAAGGTTTTTAATAATGTGGCTCAAAAAGCATTGTAAGGCGCTGAATTTTGAGTTGAATGGAGACACAGTGAATAAGTTGTTCTTTATTTAAAGTTTTTGAAACGCAATGAACCTCGTACTCGAGAGCGGTGGCGGCGATCATATTTAGATAGCATTATTGTATGAGATACACCTTTTCAAAAAATGTGTACACAACGAAGCGTATTCTTTCTATTGCTCGAGTCGAGAAAGCCACGAATAGAGATGTACAGCTGCACCCGAGGCTTATTATGAAGTTTCTGAATAAAGTTTACAGTATTTGCATATACCGAAAAATGATGTTTCGTCGCCTCAATAACGGAAATCTATTTTTAAATGGGAGACTTTCCATTTTCCCCGGCCTCAGACGTACCCAAACGTTCATGCGATTGTTCAGCCAGCTCAGAGCACCGCTAAAACAGGTGTGCAACAGTATTTCTTGTCCCTCAGTGCCGTTTAGTCTTGCGCAAAATAATTAATATTTTGCGAAGTTTAAAACGTATTAATAAATACATTGATCGTACTGAAAAAGGAAGCGAGTCGTACGGAAGGCATTTTGGTCGGTCATAAAAAAAAAGAGAGGATTAGGTGTCACTCAAAAATGACGTAGACGTTTACTCAAACAGTAGTGCGTATTTTTGTCTAATAATGACAGAGGTAAAGAAAAAGAAATGTAATTGAGAGACCCGAAGTTCCCAGTCGAGTCTTTAGTCGAGCCTCTAGTTTTGCTTGATCCATAGAGTGTTTGCTATTTGCTTGGCTCAATAAGAAATAAAACTTGAGTGCTCTTAATTTGGAGTGAAAAGGCGCGAACGCCGGTGAATCGAATCATAAATGTCAAGTATCCCCCCGGTACCCGGCCCCTCCCCCTGCCACTCGCCGTCTCATACTGTCGCACTCTTACACACGCATGCTTTACTATTATCTCACGGAAAATATGAGTCGCTGGTACGAGGGTCAGTAACCCGGAATAATTCACAGGAAGCGAGCGTAGAAATACAGTGATTTACCGAGGACGCGAAAAATAAGCCAAGCTTTGAAAGTGGTTTAGTAATGGTCTTAACGATTTTTCCGCTCTCTCTCTCCCTCTCTCTCTCTCTCTCTCTCTCTCTCTCTCTCTCTCTCTCTCTCTGTGTGTTATGGGAGAGAAAAATAGAAGCGCGCGTGTCTTTGGTAAAGAAGAGGCTGGTCATTCGAAAAGAGAAACTCCGTATATGCGATCCAAGAGTCTGATCGTGACATCTGCGCTGGCGGGAGATGGAGATGGAGATGGGGACCGAGAGGAAGCGAAGAAACGGATCTAGTGGTGCGGAGGGGCTGATGGAGGGGGAAGATCGGCGGAGGAGTGAGCGGAGGCGAACCGCGAGCGGCAGATTCGGTTTTTGCGGCGATTGCGCGGACTGAAAGTAGCGCGGCTGAGAGAAAAAGCGCCTGTTTTTGCAGATCCTCGCTCCGCTTTTTACGTGACTGATTCACATCGGACCGCCTTACCTCGGCTACAACGCCACGGCACAAGAAGAATGGGGAGCCGACGTCGCCGGCAGCGAGGAGACGCGCAAAAAGCCGGCGCCGCAACTCGCTTCCTTCCGCGAAACCAAACGATGTGCTTACTTACCAACTACAATTACAACAACAACGACAACGACAACGACAACAACGAAAACGAAGAATATTAAAAAGTGCTATAAGCGTAACCATGATAATAATGATAAGAATGATGAACGATGATGGAAAATGCGATAGATTATAATAATACGGAGTTTTTGGGCCGAGTCATGGTCGTGGGGGGGGGGTGTAGTCTTGAGCCACGGGTAGAGGGGGTTTTGTAATGATCGAACTGGAGTACTCACCGGTGCCGTTCACGTTCCTGCCGACGATGCGGACGGGAGCGTTTGACTGGTGGCCGATCGCTGGTCCGGACGGGCCGGCACTCGTCGAGCTCTGCAGCGCGGTCGGCTGTTGCTGCTGCTGCTGGTGTTGCTGCTGCTGTTGCTGCTGTTGCTGCTGTGCTGCTGCTGCTGCTGCTGTTGCTGCTGCTGCTGCTGTTGCTGTTGTTGCTGAGGTTGACTTCTTGGCGGACTAGGGAAAATGTCAGCTGTCCCGGGGACGCTCGGGCCGGGGCACACCGCCGGGACCGGCGAGGGCGTCGTCGCGACACCACAGCTCTGTTCGTCCATGCTCGCCGAGAGCCCGGTTTCCTCGGGGCGCAGTGTCCTCGCATCCGGGGACCGGCGCATACATTCGGACGCGCGGGCCCGGAGCTGAGCGGCGTGGCTCGGGCTACCTGGGAAGCCGCGAACCGCATGCACCGCTCGAGCTTGACACCTACGCACTCGGAGATACGACCACAATCCTCTCTAATCTCTCGAGGTGTTCGCGAGGTGTGCGTGAGTCCGCGCAGGCAACCGATCTGTCCCGATAAGGGATAAAGGAAGGAAGGAAGAGAGGCGACGAGCGGTCTGCCCTGCTGCTACCGCCACGAGGCGTATCCTATGGTCGCGCGGCGCGCATTGTTTGCCCGCGATCGCGAGCTACCGCCGACTCGGCGCTCCTAGCCATCGTACTCTCGATGGAGGGGAACGGGGCGTCCCCCACCCCGACCTCCGACGGCGGCGGGTCATCGTAGCCCTCCACGCACGCTCCACCTTCCCGCCACCGTCCCTGTCCCCCACCCCAGTCGCCACGTCCCACCCCAACATCCATACCACCCCACGCTCACCCCACCCCACCCCACCCATCGCACCCCACCCCGCGACTCGACTCGTCTGCCTAAGGTCTCTCCTCCTCTTTTTCTCCAACCACCTCCGTCCCACCCCTTTCCGCACGCGCAGAGACAGACAGACAGACAGAGACAGACAGACAGACAGAGACAGACAGACAGACAGAGAGAGAGAGAGAGAGAGAGAGAAGAGGAGCGCGCGAGCGCACAAAATCACGCCGGTGATCTCGCCCCCTCCCACCCCCTCTCTCCCAACCGATACAAACCGTGGGGCAAAAAACGCCTCTCTGCCCCTCGAATGCGAGCCGGCGACCCACCCTGCCATCACCCTCCTTTCGAGTAGAGCGATTCCTTGCCCGATGCTGCCTCTCTTTCGTAGCCTCCCGCCCAGCCAAAGCTGCCACAACCATTGCCGCCCCACCCCGACGTTTTTTTTGCGAGGTGCGAGTACTTCTTCGTCGGCTCTTCTTCTGAGCAAGGAAGAGGACGAGGAGGACGTAGGTAGGGCCGTACCGACAACTGGCACCGTTGCCAATTCCTCATTGCCCCTCCCCCCTCATCCCTTCGCTGCGGACCCATACAGATACGCGCGCGAGCGCGCACACACCCTCATCCGACTCGCTACCTCTCAGTCGCAGCCGTTCCCTCCGGCTTTTTTGCCTTCGCGTACGTAGACGCAAGCCAGAGAGCTTGGCCAGCTTTTCAGATGAAAAAATAAAAAAAAAAAATAATGGCAGTAGTCCCCGATAGGAGGAGATCGTCGTGCCTGTCGCAAAGTAGCGCGTAAACAATGGGCCAACACGACTCAATGGGCGCTCATTCTTTTACGGCCCTCTTTTCTCTTGGATCTTATGCAAATTCCCTCCTTAGCCTTTCTCTCTCTCACTCTCTCTCTCTCTCTCTCTCTCTCTCTCTCATTCTCCCGCGTAACCGCCCTCCCCATCCCTCTATTCACCGGGGTCCGTCCACCCTACACCGTCGTCCCGGACATGCGTTGGGCCTGAGAACTCGCGAGATTCGCAATGAAGCGCGGCTAGTTTTTCAGTATTGCGCGGCTCCGCTTGCTTGCGACAGGATCTCCAACGGATCTCTCTCTCTGCCTCTCTCTCTCTCTCTCTCTCTCTCTCTCTCTCCCTCGCTCTATCCTTCAAATACCGAGATTTCCATCCTCTGCTGCTGCTTCTACTGCCGCTTCTAAAACTAACGTCGCCTACCGACTAAAGGGAGGCTCCACGTCTTCGCGGCCTATAATTACACTCGAGCGCTCGCCGATTTTTTCTTCCGATCTCTCGCTCCCTTTTTGCCGGTGTCTCTGCGCGTCTTACCACTTTCCCTATCGAAAATACTAGCATTTTAATAAAAAGCTCGGACAGGGAATGCTTGCCGCAAAAATACTAGGAGCTATTTGACTTTGTAATTTTAAATCGCAGATGTTTCGGATAATTAAATCTCCACGGAACTTCTCATTCCGTTCACTCTGCCTATTGTACACTTTTCCTAAATGACATTTTTACTGCGACCAATCATTTCTTTATGCCTCCTTTCTTTATACATTTCTTTCCTTCCTGCTTACGTGTTTCTCTACTTTTTATGCTGTCATAACATTCCAGAAAATATTTAAATACTCTGTTTATTGTCTCGCGTACGATTAAGACTCATTATAAATTCTACTTAAATATATATATATATATATATGTATATATATACTTTCACATAGAGAAACCTTTAATATGTGGAAGAACAAATGTATTCCTAACTCACAGTTTCATATAACATATTATTTGTAAAAATATTATTTTTACCTATTAAACACTATTTCATTTTATATCTTTAAAAAATTTAATTATATTCTTTAATGAATAATTCCTATTAATTCAGCTTTGCCGCTAAAAAGATAAGGTATTAATGTTGGTAATATCTTTATATTATATTTTTCACTTCTTGCACGTGCAATCTATAACTTTAAGTACTTAGACTACGTGTAGATATCTTAAAATCTATAGTCTTCGATTTAGACTTTAAAAAACTCATCTCATGTTTCTATCAAAATACATTTGCTTTAGACTAAATTCAAAAAATTTCTAATTACCTAAAGTATTTGAAAATATAAAGAAACGTCATAAATATTTAAAAGGTCGTTACTTATTTTTACAAAAAATATATTTTCTATAAGTTAAATGACATATAGTTAATGAATATCATTCATAATTGAAGATTTATTTATTAATTGGGTATCCTTATCGAAAAGAAAGTAACTATTTACGTGCAGTAAAACGTTCAACCCAATCGATAGTTTACTAAAAAATGTACTTTTTTCCACTATATATGTATCAATAATTTCCAAAATCCATATTAAATAAATCATTTAATTGAGAGCATTTGTTATCTTTATATTAATACATTATTTATAATTGCAATCATTAGTGGAAAATAATATCCTTAATAAATAAATCTAATCAAAGTGAACAAGCGGGATAAATTCCCAAAATTTCATTATTTAAAGAAATTTGGAGCATAGATTTTTATTGACTTCTTGATTTATTGACTTTTATTAAGTGACATTCCGTTTTATAGAATTTTACAATATTAAAAAATGTACACTTTACCAAGTATGCAAGTAAAAATAACATATTCAACTTAAGCAATTTTAGAAAAAATCATCTTCCAAACAATATTTCTCTTAATACTCTAGAATTTTCTATATTTAATATTTCTTAATTAATAATTGATAAAAATAGATACTATATAAAAATGGTGGTTATATAGGATTCCACAAGATTTTCAATTTTGCATTGATTTCTTAGGTACAACAGATATATTTTAATATCAAATTATAGTGATCAAAGCTTTATGTGCTTTGATATAAACTCATATAAAAACTTCTAAGTTTTTATATGAAAAAATTATACAAGTACTAAATAATAAAGAAATAAAATAATTATATAAATGCTAATTGTCGGATCGATTAATGTTGTATATTTAGGTTACTTCGTTTTTTGTAAAATGTATTTTTTAGTATCTGAGTATATCATAAAAGGTTTGAAGAATAGAATAAAAATATAATATCGAAAATGTACGTAATTACAAAAAATACTCGAAGTTTAACGTCGTTCATCATACCCGTTTCCTAATACCTTAAGCGTTATGTATGTATATATATATATATATAACGATCAGGAGCTGAAAGAGGGTAACTTGAATGTTTTTTAAATGATTATCTGATATGATTGGGGTTAGAATTTTAACGGATGAGGGGTTTCTAAGGGTCCTAGACATGAGAACAGGGGAAGCTATACTGATATAAAAAAAAATTTGCCTAAAGTTAATTATATTTCTTATCGCTTTTTAGATTAACAAACTTAAAACTTCTTACCAAGATTGAGCAAAATATTTTCCAAATTCATAGGTAGAACAATATATATTAAAATATTACAATATAAATATAATAATTTATATGTTCAATTATATATTTAATAGTATATTTTAAATAGGTTTAAAAAATTTTTAAATAACAATAGTATTTGTAATATTTAAAAAAAAGAAATATAAGTAATTAAATTTATTAAATAAATTAATTTGAAAATCGATACTCCATAATTACTAAATTTATTATATATATATATATATATGTATATTATAATAATAACAATAAATTTATTTGTCAATTATTTTTTATTAAATTTAAAAAAGTTTTGCTGCTAGTACAAATACGATAAAATTTACATATTAATCTTATTATATGATTTATTCAATTAAATTCTTGATAAACTAGGTTTTTTTATTTATTATTAACGCTCTTTTTCACACCAAAAATATTAAAAATAAGGAATATTTGTTATAATCAGAACAATTTGTTTGCTCTATTTATTTAAAGAATTAAAAAACTCTATAGTTCTTTTAGATAAATTACATAGTAAAATGAAAATTTATAACTTTAATAATCAAACCTTTACATTAAATCTTAATAAAGGTAAATGAACATTCATTCTTTAAAAGGAATTGTTTAATTAAAAATTTTTATTTAACTTTATAAAATATTGTGGTTGATGAATAATAATAGAATAATTATATCCTCAAATTTTACAATAATAAAAAAGTTTTATTAAAACATCCGATGTGCAAGAACAAATTAAATAATTATATTAATCAGAATAATTTTTTAAATAAATTATTCAAAAATATTAACTAGATTACACGGCATGAAAAATATTTTTGCATTATCCTAATTTATCCTGAATTTATTCTACATACTCTCGTACACCTACGAAAATAAATAATCTTCAAAGATTTTATTGCATATAAATACTTTTTTTTAAAATGTCTTGAAAATTATTACTATACTTTAACGTATTAACATTTTTGTTAGTATTAACAATTAAATTCTTTAGAATGTAAAATATTGTAAACATATTTGATATTTTTTGTTTAAATTATATTCAATCGAAATATATTTACTGCACCATTTTGATAAAAACAATTTTATTATCAAAATTAAATAAATAATTACAAACATTAATACGATATTCTTGAATTTTGTTCTTAGTTGAACAATTGTTGTATCTATTTATTTAAGAAAAATAATTTGAAATTACAATTTAAGAATATAAAAATATAAGAATAGTTAGGATTCGAATGAAGGAATAATATAAAATTTTTAAACAATCGGAAATAAATATATATAACAAACTTCTTGGATTGTAATGTTAATTTCAAATACTTTGTACAATTTATTCAAATTATTTATTTCAATACAATTTTGTAACTAATTAATAAAATATACATAGGTAAGAAAAAATTTGTCATTATTAACAAATATTTTTACGGTAAATGATTTTAATTGTATAATCGCATTATTGAGTAATTAACATAGTCATAAATCTTAATGAAACAATTAATATTTCCTTAAATATTAAAATTAACTTTATTAAATCTATATTAAAATTTCATGTTGCCTCGCAATGTTATAATAAATTTGAATGAACCAAAAGTAATGAACTGAAGGAATCGTAGTAATAAAAGATAAATCCGTACCTTTTATAGAGAAATTAATTTGCCGAAGTTTGATCGGAAGCTTGATTAATTAATAAAACCTCGAGTAATAAAAATAATTTAATTCTTGTAGAAACGATAGTATAAAAAAAGCAAATGTTCGGCAAGTGTGGAATTAGTTGCCGTACCTTCTGAAAATGCAGAAAATAGTACTTTGATTCCAGCCTACAATCGTTACGTTGGAACATCTAGAGATTCAGTATTTAGAATTACTTCAAAAGAAAATCTAAATACCAGAACTTTTTATTCCGCTTTAATTACATCTCTTTTATTCCGTTTGAATAAGCTAGTTAACATTCAAGTCTGACCGTAAAATTATATTTATATACTTGAGCTAAGGGCGCTTAAGGCAATCATGACTTTAAAAACATTTAAAATGTTAAATTTACAATAACATCGCATTACTAGAAAACTATCATTCCGATTAAATGGATTAAATCTTAAATCATCAATTAATCTAAACATGTAAACGAAAACATTATTTAAAATTATATACAAGTTTTAAAAAAAATTTTGAGTCTCTAGTTTGAAATTCTGCAATAAATTCTCTGAGCGGAATTTCAGATGATTCCTTCCATCTTCACTTGTACTATGTATTTTATATAAATCTTTTAGGTCCTATATCTCTTGTGTAACATTCTAATAATCTTATACTACTCATATTATCATTATTACTCTTGCTGTTTTCGTTGCCATTGTAACGATTTCTATCGTAATTGCTGTTATTAATTAAACTAATATTACCATTATCATTTTATAATTATGATTATTATTATGTAATTTACAGTTTTTTCAATATCATATTACAGTAGGTGAAATATCGTCAAAATTTTATTTGTATTTCAAAAATCATTTTTCGATTTTAAAATCAAAATTATCATTCGAAGTGTATATCGAAACTATACATTTTGTAAATTTTTATCTGCTTTTATTATAAAGACAATAGTAAGAGATGTTTTTATTACTTTAATCGGCACTATAGAACTATTTTCGTATAATGAAGGTGACATAAGTACGTAAAAAAATATAGTTCCAATTGTACGTATACATATGTATTAAAATGTAGCTGTTACTTTGTGTTATTATGCAGTAGGAACTACACAGTAAATTTTATAAAAAATTTTAAAATACCGACAAAACTTGACCGGTATTTATTAATAAATCCGTATATATATATATATATATATGAATTTATGTATTGATTGTACGTTAAGAAGCACTTATGATTGCGAGGATTAGTTCTAATGTATTCTAATTTAACTAGAAAAACACAATATATAAAAAGTTATAAATAACAGATTCGAATGCATGAGTGCAAGAGTGGTTTTTCTTAAGATTGGCATAAGGCTAGTAATAAGTCATTTATTAAAAAAAAAAAAAAAAAAAAAAAAAAAAAAAAAAAAAAAAAAAAAAAAAGATATAATAATGAAGTGTATATAGCAATATCGTATAGAATTAGTAAAACCTTATTTTTTACAATTCTTTAATATAAAATATATATATATATAATATCTATATAATATAATATATATATATATATATATAGGCTATATGAGGGTCCTGTATTTATAAAATCGTCTAAAGTACAATTACTAAAAAAGTATGTGAAATCCAAGAGATTTGGCTCGATGATTGATAAATCACATGATAGAAGACACAATTGACACGAGTGATATCAGTGTTATACCTCCCGGTTTCATTCATATATTTCATAAAAAAAATAAGGAAATAGGCGTGACTGATTTTCACTAAGGTACTTTAATAATTGCTTCTTTCGATTGATTTCTATTTGACTAACAAGTTTAGCGAAGATTGAGAAAGTCTGCAAGAATGGGGCACTTGGATAGTCGAGGCATTAGGCCGTAAAAATTTTTAAATGTAACGCTGCGTTGACTTATTTGAACTGCACTACACGAATTTCTAACATCAAAGTATATTGTAATGTACTATATTGTAACTGTACTGGGCATAAGTAAGAAGTACAAGCTTGGGAGTGAGAATCGCTCAGACGCAACCGTATTCGAACCAAACGGAATTGGCAGTTTTCCGATCCTTGTCGTTGGTCACGTCAACTAAGTCTTTTTCGATGTTTTTCGATTCGTCAAAGTTCTTATTCCCTGTGGTAGAGGCTGTCGTTGTCGTCGAGTCATTAATAACGGCGGATATTTTATTGAATATCAGATGAGGCCTCGTCAAGTCGTTTTCATTATTCCGGTTCTGATGGCGCTGCTGTTGCTGCTGTTGCTGCTGGAAGAGGGAGGACTCGTCGGTATCTGCGGGCTTTTCCTGAGTGGAGCTGCGCGTCAGGGAGGGCGAGGCATCGTCCGTGTAATAGACGGTTCGTCTAGTACCAGGGTGCGCCAAGGACAGGGGGTCGTTTGGACGAAGGGCGTCGGTCTCGAGTTGCGAGTCAAGGACGTGAGAGCCTTCGTCACTGGAATGGGACTCGCGGTGTTGCGTCGTCTCCTCATCGAGCTCGACTTCTACATTATCCTCGTCTTCGTCGACGTCCTCGTCATCGTAAGCCTTTTCGTGTCCCATGAACGAGGGCTTTATCGAATTGTCATCGGAAAGAAGAGTGGCATTAGCACTCCAGGATGACCGTCGGTTCGTTCTATTAAAAAGTCCCGAGCCAGCTTTCCGAACGCGCCTTACCAAGCTCGCACCGAGGCTCTTCTTCTTGGTCGAGTAGTTGTCGACCTTCTTGTAGTGTTCCATTATTTTTTGCTCAAGCTGTTCCTTCTGCCGGCGTAGGTGATTCAACTTGTCCGTGTAGATCTTCTCCTCGGTGTGATAATGCTCTTTGTCCTCGAGCGCGTGGGAGAGGAGCTCATGGTACTGACAGAGCAGCAAGGATATGTGGTCCATAAGGGAGCGACGGTCACTATCGAGACCGGTGTTCATTTGCAGGAGTATTTCGCATTGTTGATTGAGCTTGCCGACTTGTAGCTCCAGACTGGCCATTCGCTCGTCCTTGGCGCTAACCTCGCCCTGCATCTCCGTCTGCCTTAGGCTTAGCCTGTTGTTCTCGACCTTGTTTTTACGATAGTCCTCTTGGAGACTGCGATACTGGGACTTAAGGCTCTCGGTATTCGTGTACAAATTCCTGAAGTCCTCCTTAAGCTTCGAGTGCTCACCGCGCAAGTTGCTCAAACTTTTCGCATGGGCCACCAGATTATCGCACTTCTCCTGCAGTTGCAGGCACTTGGTCTCGAAGCAGTCCTTCGATTCTCTCAGCGACCGCGCTTCAATCTTCGAATCCCGCAAGTTCGTTTTCAGCGTCTCCTTCTCTCGTAAGAGTCGCTCGTACTCGGTATTGAGCTGCTCGTGCAGAAGCTGCAGCCGCTTCTGGTCTCTGCTCAGTTCGGCGTGCTTTCTTTCTAAGGCCGAGCGTTCGTTCGCTAACTCGTCGACGCTCGCCTCTAACCGGGAGTTCTCGAGCTGCAGGGCCGCCTGCTGCGAGGTGAGCGAGGCGCTCTGGGACTCAAGTCGCGTCACGTGCACCTGAAGCTTGGCCTTCTCCGATAACAGACTCTCGGAATTCGTCTGGAGGGAGAGGAGCTTCGCCTGGAGGTTCTCCTGGTCCTCGGGCTTCAGAGTTAATGAGACGGCCGTGGCCGTCGAAACTTTGGCGATTTCTGTGGAAGTCTCCAGCTGCTGGACGACCCGGCAGACGACCTCCGGCATCTTTGATATCCTATCCAGGATCTCCTCGCTCGGCAGAGAGTGGACGACCTCGGCCTCGAGGCCGAGCTTCTCGAGGGTCGCGTGCACCTGCTGGACATTAAGTTTTTCCGCGACCAAATTAAGCTGAAGGCTCTCCAGGGCCTCGCGGTCTATGGCCGCCCGCGAATCCAACTCCTTGCTCGAGCGCTCGATCTTCCGTAAACGTAATATCTGTGCGGCAGAATTGTCGATCTCCTGTTGAAAGTGCGCGACCCTCTTCTCGAGAATTTCTATGGTGTTGGTCGTCTTATCAAGAGCGACGTCCTTGGTCTCGACGAGCTCGCGTAACTTCTGCACCTCCCGATGCGCGGTCTCCCTATCTTTCTCAAGGGTCGTGAGTTTCGCCTCGAATGCGACCTGCTTCTCCTTGACCTCACGGCTCGTCATCTCACTCTGGAGCTTAAGCTCGTTAACTTCCCGATCCTTCCCGGCTGCACTCCTCTCGGCGTCCTCGGCCCGCTTCTCCGCGCTCTCGAGAAGCGCCTGCAAGCGTTGTCTCTCCTTCGCGATCATTGTCTCGTAGCTTCGCTCGAGCTCGGTTAGCTTCCCTTGAAGAGTCTGTATTTCCTGCTGTTGCTTATCGAGGTTGTTACGCTGATTGGTGAGGCAGGTCTGCAGCTTTTTGTTTTCCTCGAGGGTCTGCTTGCAGACGAGCTCGAGATTCTCGTTTTCTTGGCCGAGTCGCTCGGTGTTGTCGCTTAACGAGTCCACCTTTAAAGAGAGCTTTTTCTTCTCCTTCTCGAGCTCCAGCATCCTCGAGGAGTTCTCGTGGAAGGATTCCTCCTTAAGAGAGTCGATGATGCTCGTGAGACGACGATTTTCGAGCTCGAGTTTCAGTACTTGCGCTTGCGCGTTGTTCGAAAGTTGCTCCGATAATCTGTTATCGGCGGAAGTCCCGGAACCATCCGCTAAATCTGCTTCGGAATCGCTCGCTGAGCTCGCCCTTGTCAACGAGCTCAAAGCCCCACTGGCCTTTTCTCTGGTCAAGCTCTTTATCAGATGAATGAGACGATTATTCTCTTCGCAAACCTCTTGATACTTATCTTTGTCGGCGACCCGTTCCAAGGCCACGTCATTAAGCAGTTGGTTAAACTTTAATATTTCTGATTTCAATTCTGAGACCTTCTCTGACCTTTTTCTCAACGAATGCAACTGTTCCTCTAACATATCTTTAGTATCTATTAATACTTGATTATCATCACGTAGCTCTTCTATTCGTCTTTTGTAATACTCGATGTCAGTAAGTTTTTCTCGGTAACGGGCAACTTCTGCTTCTAATCGGTCCACTCGTTCCGCTTTTTCGTTCACTGCGTCTAACTCGTCTCTATATGACTTTGCCGTTCTTGCCTCTAATAGCAATTCTTGATATTCTTCTCGTAGCTTCACGAGGGCTCCCTTATTGTGCTCTAATTCTTCCTTGCATTCAATCAAAGCCTCTGTCTTCTCTTCTAATTCCTGTCTTTGTTTTCGTACTTTTGATTTCCAATCTGCCAACTCTACTGCATAGCGATGAACTTCCTCTCTACTTGTGTTACTCTCTTGATTACTATCTCCTGAAAGATTAAATAATCTTTCATGCTTGCTTATCTTCGATGATCCTGTCATTACATTAATTTTTTGCGACGATATATTTCCTCTTTCCGATCCGGAAACTTCTTGAACTAGTTCCAATAATAAATCTTCTTCATGTCTATCAATACTACTATCGCTACCCATACAATTGGTTATACTTTCGCCATTACTATTGGTACTATGCTTATTCCGTAAATTTATGCAGTATGCATTTTTATCGTAAAGTAATTTTTTTACTTTTGCAAATACATTTCCCATATTAACATTTTCCATTGACTCTCGAGTTACCACAATATCTTGACTATCTGTTATTTGCTTAATAAAATCTACCATGGCTAATTGTGTATCAAGATTCAATGTTGTAATTTTTGTTATAAAATTTTCCTTGTTTGAGCACTGCACAGCACAGCCCAATAGTAAAAGTAACAATAATTTAGCTTCTGGAACATGTCTCTCCGGATCCCGTCCTAATTTAAAAGTATCTGGTATTGTCAGTAGTATATGACCCAATTGCTCTTCATAAAATTGTTTTATATTATCAAGAATAATTTCCAAATTTTTTACACGTACTCTTGAATCTCCACCCGTTGGTATTACTCTATCATGTACAGGCTCTGGTTCGCTAAAGTATCATACAAATGAGTATAAATATATATGATGCTGATATTATCAAAATAATTATTAAACTTACATTTGAAGAAAAACATTGTGTAATAAAACTCCGTCAACAAGATCGTCATAATTTGTTAATGCATTCGGGTCCTCGAGACAGCTGATAAACTGTAAAAAAATTTTGTTGGTTAGGTCGAGAATAATATCAAATTATCAATATTTATATTGTTTTATTAATTTATTTTATTGAATGAACTTACCCAAGTTACCAGTGGGTCGCATAAAAAGTCATTTATTTCTGTAGATGCCATTTTGGAAGTCTAAACAATGTGTTATGATGATAACGATCGTCAACAAAGAATAAAATTACTCCACGGTTAATTTCAGATATATCCAAGATTTTCTTTTCGAATAGCACATTATGATACATTGAACCATAATTGCTTGGAATGTTTAATAAAACAATTTAATTATTAGTTATTTATTATTTTTGCGAAACCAAATACAAGATACACACGATACTCCATAGTGATATGATACACATGCATACAGTTGTCATTCAAGAATACAAACAAATATTGAGCCATTCTCACAGTCGGTATACACGTTCATAATTTCATACCGCTAGCATGTAATGCTACATTTATTTCTTTTTTGTAGTACAAATCGTGATTCGCTTGAGCGGATATTCGTTCTGTAAACTAACGTAAGTTCTTTATATTAATTACTATAAAATTCTTCTGAATAATTAAAGAGAAGCCACATTATTTATTTAGGAAGTCCTGTGATTTACAATGGATAAAATTTTAATGGAGTAATATTATGAAGAAATTTACATTCATCGCGTTAGTTTTTGTAAGTGTCATACAATTAAAAAAATTTAATTTTTAATGAGTTTTATAATATTACTCTAAGAAGATAAAGTTTATTTGTAAATTTAGGCTTGTATACAAAACGTTATTGGACTTCAGACTCTGCTTCGTTTTGTAATTGATGATGTACCTGCTGGTTCTTATAAATATTACTATCTAATGTACGATGGCTTAATTAAGATTCGATTGATTTCTGAGTAAATATCGATTCTGTAATGAAAAACCTTTTTTGTATTGTAATATGTAAAATATTTTTTTGAATGCATTAGATCTGGAGATGCTGATTTATATCTTTCTCAGATAACTACAAAACCTACATATGAACCGGACAATTATTGTTTACAATCTACCACTTGTGGAGAAGATATAGTTTATATACCAGAAAGGTTAATCTTTTATTAAATTAATTTTCAATCTAATTTTGCAATTTGTATTTATTTTTATGTATTTTAGCTTTAAGAGACCAGTAAGTATAGGTATCTATGGACATCCGTCACATGCATTAAGTCGATATACATTATTGATTTTTCGAGTGATAGAAATAAATGGATACATTTATGACAATCAAAATTCTGCAAATGAAAATTTTGAAAGAACTAATGATTCTAAGGTTATTATAAACTTTTAACATTTATTAAGTACTAATGCTATAAATATTATGTATAATAAATTTTTTCAGAAAGAGAAAACATCTTTTATATTAAGATTTCTATGGACACTCATTGAATTTTTTTTGTATATATTACTGTAAAATTGAAAATAGTCTTTGAAAATGTTAGAATATGAAAATCAAATGTTTTTAGAAATTCTTCAAGAAGATGGGCTAGTTATTACAGCAAAGTATGCTTTTATATATTAAAAAATATTGATATATTTATTAACATTTTTCTGATATTTTTTTTTTATTAATAGAGGTCTTGGCCTTGAGACTGTGTTTATTAATATTTTAAAGGTATATTGTGATCCAGGAAATCTTGTTCTAGTCCTTGGTACTAATGATGATGAAGAATCATATTTTATAGAAAAATTAAAAGATAATGAAATAAAGTATTTACCTCGAGTTGTAACAGCTCATTGCTTATCAGAAGAAAGGTTTATATTTGAATATATTATTAAGAAAAATGTTCTTATATTGAACTATTTTTTATTTATTTAAATGATAATTTTAGAGAATATCTGTATTCACAGGTGTACTATGTACCTGGAAGGTGGTGTCTTATTTATATCTGGAAGAATTCTGGTGGTAGATTTACTGAAAGGTCGAGTACCAACAAATTTAGTTACTGGAATCATTATATATAGAGCACACTCAATATTAAATTCTTATCAAGAATCTTTTGCACTTCGGCTTTATAGAAAAACTAATAAGGTAAAATTTTATGATGGAAAAAATCATTTAAAATTCAAAACTTATATTTATTTAATAATTACAGAATGGCTTTATTAAAGCCTTTACTGATTCAGCCTTAGCTTTTACAATTGGATTTACAAAAGTTGAGCAAGTAATGAAGCGATTATTTTTAAAAAAATTATATTTGTGGCCACGATTTCATAAAACAGTTATAGACAGCTTATCAAAGTATACTGTGAGTTTCACTAAAATCTAAATGAATTATATCTACTATATATTTTTAAATAATTTTCCATATAATTTAATATTTAGCCTCATGTTCTGGAGTTGCATGTTAAATTGACACCTAAAATGCTAAATATACAATCAGCATTGCTTGATGTAATGAAATATATGGTTCAAGAATTGAAAAAAAATAATAAATATGTATGTACATTGAATATAATCGAATATTTTAAATGTAAGAATGAACATTTTTAAAGTATAATTTATTCAAAATAATAATTCTTATAGTTGGATTTAGATGAACTGACTCTTGAAAATGCTGTAGCAAATAAATTTCACAAACAACTGCAATTACAATTGGATCCAATATGGGACCAACTAAGTTTCAAAACCAAACAATTGTTATCAGACTTAAAAACACAGAGATCATTATTAATGTAAGCTATAATCAGTTATTTTAATATATTATGTATCATGTAAAAATTTTACATAGTTTTTTTTTTTATATTGACTGAATCGAAAATAGGTGTTTAACCCATGAAGATTGTGTATCGTTTTATGCAATGCTTAACGGCCTTCGAACAATGGAATATGCAATGCAAAGTAGTGGCTGGACAGTACTCGATACTATTGATGAAATGTTTAAAAATGCAAAATTAAGGGTTTATAGTGAAAATGGAGGTAGTACTGCCTTTAATGATGCTGAATAAATAATAATATTCATTCGATTCTAAGAAATTAACAATTTTAAAATTTATAATTATAGATATACGTCCAGAACCAAATCCAAAATGGCTAGCTATATTAGATACACTTACAGAAATTCGTCGTGATAAAGTAAAAAAAAACAATGATAGTGTAGAAAAAATTCTTATTCTCACTCAGAATAATAGATCTTGTAATCAATTAAAAAATTTTTTAACAATGAAAGAAGAATATTTATTACGTGAAGTAAAAAAAAAATTAAAGCCTCTAAAAGTACAAAATACAAAAAAATTAAAAACAAAGTAATACAATCTTGAATTTTTTAAAATTATATCTAAATTAATATTTTATTTGTAATAATTATTATAGTGTAATATCAGCCGTGTATGAAAAAATGGAGACGGCCACTGAAGCGGAAAATGATGTCGACGATAACGAAGACGAACGTGAAAGCTATGTTTTAACATTGTCTCAAAATGTTGTGAATGTTGAAGAAGATGATTTAAAAACAAATAGAGATGAAATAAGTTATGAAGAATGTAGTCAGGTATTAAAAGTTATTGCATTTTTATTATTGGTTTACATTTTTTATGTATTACTGAAACTAATAATTAAAATTATAATTTTTTTAACAGCTTGAGAATTTAGATTTAACAACTATAATAACGAAAGAACCTATTCTAATCATAGAAACAATAAAAAAAGGTGGAGATTCATTCTCCTTACATCAAACTCTTGAAAGGGTATTACCAAGCTACATAATCTTATATTCAGCTGACATTTCTGCTGTTCGCATACTTGAGGTTGTTATTAATTTAGAATTATAAAAATAAAATTCTTGTCCCAAATTTCATTCTTTTTGTAAATAATATTTTAAATACAGATTTATCGAAATAAATATCCAGCCATACCTTTAACAGTTTATTTTTTAATTTATGGTGGATCTGTTGAAGAGCAAGCATACTTGACTTCATTGCGCAGAGAAAAGTATGCTTTTGATACGCTCGTTATTGCACAAACAGTAAATATATGATCTATTAATCCTTATTTAATGTTTATACATGTACACACCATTTATCAATATTTTTTATCTATTAACGGCTTTAAAATTTATAACAGACTATGGTTGTTCCTGTTGAACAAGATGGTAAATCTAGTGAACCAACGTGTTCTAATGTTGAAGAAGAAAATACGCGAAAAGGCGGATTAAAAGAAGATCAAACTCAGGTTATTAATAAAATTATCGTTGATATGAGAGAATTTAGAAGTGAGCTGCCATCATTATTACATCAACGCGACATGGAAATCGAACCCGTAACACTACTTGTTAGTCATTATATTATCATTTTTAGACATTAAACTATTTAAATGCCTTTTTCAATTTTAATAGAATTTAAATGTATATATTTTTATATAATTTTATATAATTCATATTTTGTATATATTTTTATTAAAGATAGGAGATTACATTTTATCACCTGATATATGTGTGGAAAGGAAAAGTATATCCGACTTAATTGGATCATTGAATTCTGGAAGATTATATAACCAAGCCGTTGCAATGACACGATATTATGCAAAACCAATGCTTCTTATAGAATTTGATCAAAATAAACCTTTTGGTTTACAGGTAATAGTTTATGTCGAAATTTTAATTCTAATAAATATATTATTGCCAATTATTCTTATTTATAACTGCAGGGTAATTACTATATTAGTAAAGACATGAAAAGTATTGATGTGACACATAAACTCCAGTTATTTACCATTCATTTTCCTAAATTAAAATTAGTCTGGTCTCCAAGTCCTCATGCAACTGCTCAGCTTTTTGAAGAATTAAAGGTAATTAAAATTTGTTGACTTGAAATATTGTATATTAATAATTACGTAAATAAATAGCAAGGTAGACTACAACCTGATGCTACAATAGCTATGCAAGTTGGAATGGATGATAATATTGATGAAAGTAATACATTCATTGATAAATATAATTGTCATATTCAAGACTTGATTGCTAAATTACCAGGGGTTAATTCAAAAAATTTGAGATTAATTTTAAATAATGGTCAATCATTGGATCATTTGATTTCGCTAACAAAGGTAAATAAAATAATTTTTACAATATTTAATGTAAAAAACAAAGTTTTCATAAGAAAAATTTTTTTAATATTCAGAAAGAATTGTCAGATATGATTTCTAATGAAAGTAATGCAGAATTATTATATCATGCATTGCATAATAAACATCAACAACAACAATCTGCATCTAGCAGTAAAGCAGGAACTTCTAAATTTAAAAATCGAAATTTATTTTACAAAAATAACTAAAAGACGGTAGTCTAGTAATTTCAGTTCTTAATTATTTATTTTTAAATTTACTATAAGTTTACTAGAATAATATTGTTCGAACAATAGCAGTTCGAAATACATTTGTAAATTGTAAATGTTAACATATTTTATTTTTATTCTATATTTCAAATATCTGTGCAAGTTATTTACAATGCTGTTGCATAAAATACATTCTTCTAAATAATTTCATCATTATCACTGTTTGTATCCAAATTATATAAAAAAGAATCACTTTCAAACATTGGAAAATAAAACCTAAAAATATAAATTAATTTATAAATATTGTTTTCTTAAGACTAGCTGCTTAAATCGGATACTAACTCTGGTTGATCCCAAATTTCTTTTACAGGCAATTTATAATGATTTTCATTATCCATATGCATATTAATATCTTCTGTATTTAAATCACAATAAATGCATCGAAATGCATATATCTGTTTTCTTATATAATTAATTATCTTTACCTTTTATATACAAAATTTTTTAGGATAAATAAAAATATATAAAATTTAGATATTTTAAATAATTTAATTAATATAATACCTTTTGATAAAATGTATAATCTTTACTAATATTTTCGAAATCAAATTTATGTACTGCATTCATGTGTAACAAATTTTCGGCAAAACTTTGCGTTTTATATGTGCAAAATAAACATGTTATACTTGTGCTTTCATTAGTCCAATCTGACCAATTATCATCTTCATTATCACTACTGAACCCAGATGGATCTTCATTTTCAGCAGCATGCTGTTAATTATATTATTGATTAAATATTCAATTAGAGTTTAAATACATTATATAAATTCTAAATTACCATTTTTACATATTTTTGTTTTTTATAATTTTCTTTTTCTAATAGATAATTTGAAATATAATATTTATCGTACGTTTTATTATTTGGATTCACTTGTTTATGTAATTTTTTACGCATGTGCTCTTTTAATACAAGTCGATTTTTAAAATTTTTTTCACAATAAATACAAATAAATCTGAAATATAAAGATAGGTTATTCTAAGTTAATCAATAAAATATTTACATTTTATATTAATTAACCTTTCTATGTTATTCTGTATTTTATCAAGATACTCATCAATAAAAACCAAATTCTCTGGCTTTCCTAGTAAAATATTATGTTTTTGGTTAAGATGATTTACATATTCAATTCTTGAACCTGAAAATTCCATTCTACAAAATATACAACCTCTTTTAAATGTAGTATCTGTTCTTTCTTCTACTTGTTTTGATAATACACATTCCTAAAAATTAAAATTCAAATTTTATACATTATTAATAATATTATAATTCCATTTTACTTATTGCTTACTAATTTTGCCTGATTTATTTCATATCTAAGAGTTTTATCTTCTGGTAAGCAATCTGAAAGTAAAAAATAAAAGTTTTTCTGATTTGATCCATTATTTGCATTTGATTCATCATTACTATCCGCAATTAATGTAGTACAGAATTCAGTTATAGGTCTCTCTCTAAATTTCATTCTCCAATAACGAATATAACTGATACAGTCAAAAGTATTGTAAAATAAATATAAAATTGTAATCATTTTTAATCTCTATTATAGCTACCTTTTTAAACTTGCTATTTTATCTACATCAGCAATAACTAATTGATGCTCTTTAAATAAATGGCATAAGAAATCATCCTTGTTACTTGGAAGAATAAATGTAGAATTACAAAATAAACATTCTACATAAGCGAGTTGGTCATCTAGATCATTAAATTGTGATTTGTATATTGAATGAAGATTTTGTAATGTAGGAATAGATGTAGCATTATTTTTAACATTTTCTATAAGATATATTAAATTATTACAAATTGGGTAAAAATTCGTATTATTTTTTTAATTAAACAAATAGCATCGTGCTTCAGTATATCGTCAAATTAAGTTTTACTTATCGTTGTAATTAAAATAATTATTTAGTATTCTTTTACACACCTTTCGTTGACATAATTATGAGTTATGGTCGAAAAATTAATATTAGTACTTAAATTTTCTGAATAATGAACCAGCAGGGTTAGGTCGCGAATAGTAAAATACTAAAAACGACATAAAGAATAAAATGTGTAAATAAAAATTTGTTAAAATTCATTAGTTTCGTTTTATTCTTTAACTGATAATACGAAACAACTGATACGATAGATTTTTATTTTCAGTATTATTTGCAGTAGTTCAGGTTATTAAATTTATTCAGAATCAATATTCTAAGAATTTCCGACAGATGGAAACTCAACCTAAAAATCAGTTTCAATCTGTGATATCAATGTACTGAATTACTTAAAGATAATGATTCTTATATTCTATATTCCATAATGAAATTCGAAATTACATTTTACGTATAATAAAATTAATTTCTTTAGTGTAATATTCATGTGTCTGTAAAAATTTAGCTTAGTATGTTGAAATGATAATAGAAGTAATAAATTAGTCAGGTACATATTATATTAAAGATATCTTTTTATTTGTGAGATTTTTAATTTATGTACATTTTTTTTTAATAATAATTTATACACGTCATTGTAAATGAAATGATGTTTTATTGTCTTCAATTTTAAATATCTGCATTTAAGTGTACAAATATACAATTTGATAAACATTACATATAATTTACTGGTAAAACTTTTCTTTTGTAAAATGTACAATGTTTATTGAATATCAAATTTCTATAAATCACATAAGAGGCATTTTACTATTTTCTTAAGATCATTTAAGATGTTTTTAAAGTTTTTGATATGTGATTCTTTAAACCATACAACAAAATTAGATGACAGGAATGTAAACATAAACTACTATATACAGTACTTGGATATACATTCCAACATAATTCTATCAATCCTAAAATTACTAATCTAGTTGTATTATTGTAATCACAGCTCCATGCTATATAAGGTAGAGTATGATAATACCATATATAGAATTGATAATGCAGAGATCTGCTGAACGTTAAGCCTATAAAATTAGCAGAAAACATTGGCAAAATAAATAATTGAGAAACTGTTGATGTGTCTACATTATTCTTCATAAATAATGAATGATAGGCTCTATGGACGTTTTTCAATTTTTTATAAGATCTTAGATACTTTATCCACTTTGGTGTAAAGTAAAGTAGCATTAATAAATGTAGAGTAAGCAAACCTATGTGAAAATATGGATTGACAAATAAATAGGGAGATAGGAATCTCCAGTTGACAGTCCATTTGAACTCAAAAATTCTTCCTAAATTGAAAGCTCCTTTAATATAAGCAACAGGATTTTTTATTAAAAATGGAAGTCCTAATACAACCTGTACAAGGGCACAAATCGACAAATGTAGTACTGTCATCAATAATCCTAAATTAGTAATATAAGCAATTAATAATGCAGGCGCAAATAATAATATGTTCATTTTAATTGATACTGCAAAAGTGTAGAGTACAGTTCCAAGATACCATTTTTGATTGATAAATGCATATATACTAGCATAAAGGAAAAGCATTGCAATAGGATCATTAAAGAGCCTTAAGACAAATATAGAATGTATTCTGTAAGAGGTAGAGAATATCAAAATTAAAACAAAAGGCGGAACCTTTCTTGTACGTTCATAAATTTTAAAGACTAGAATAAGAACTGCAATGTGAATGCCTGCAAAAATATACTGAGCAAGTTTAATATTAGCTCCTTGGGATGTGAGATAGTAAAAACCCATGAAGATATAAATAAAGCCAGCTGGATAAACTAGGGGTCCTGTATCACCTTTTAATTTAGAATAATCAAACGTTCCATTTAAAACTCCTTCAACCTCTTGCATGTAAGCTCTCCAGTCAATTTCAGTATAAGGCACTTTTTCAATAACGGCAAAATTTATTACTAGCTCGGCAAAAATGAAAAGCAGTGCGGGTAAGTGTAATTTCCTTGGGTCGGTAGCGAAAGCCATAAGATCAGGCCATTTAACTCCATGTTTGAGCCAATATTTAAAATTAAGGTTAGACTTAATATCCCGGCGCGATGCCATGACTAAATCAGCCGATGTTCACTATTTATCTGTCGGCAGTAGTCGGACGCTGCGTGCAAGTAGCCAAGTCAAGTCCTGATTCCATTTAAATGAAATACCAATGTCCGCGTTCGTTATGCTTATAGTATCGCTAGGGAATCGCAGCCACATATATAAATAACTCGAGTCAAAATAGAATGGGCAAATGGCGAAAGAATCGAAAAATGCTAAAGTCCGTGCGAGCTTGACGAAATTGAAGCCGATAAATTTTGTCTTTCCACGCCATATCCCAGTACACTTTTAGTGCGTGGCGCAGCATAAAAAGGAAAGACGAGAGGCGAAACGGTATAAGAACGTTATAAACGCGATAAGCCCGAACGGCTTAAATGTAGGCTCTCACGTGGCCTGAGATTTAACTCGCGCAGCAGAATTAAGCTTGATAACGCTGCCGAGTTCCTCGTACAAACGTGACTTAAAACCCTGAGGAGGGAGGATAAAAATAAGTAAAAACGAGAGAGAACGAGGAGATAAGGGAGCAAGAAGAGAAGTCGGCCCAGACTCGCATAGCAGGAACGCGCGCCTTATCTGCATACGTATGCACATGCGGATCCGCGAAAAAATGTCTATATGCATGCACATGTATATCGATTGCAGGAATGCGTGGAGCTGTTCACAGCCGGCAATGGTTGGTACGAGCTACGGCTATTACAAGCTACGAGCATACGAGCCAACGGGAGCGGACTAGCCCCTTCGACCTTACGACCGATGTGGCTATATGAAAGGTTTTCGCAAATTCCTGAGGGGAGCCTGTACTTCGACCCTTGTTTCATGACTGGGAAATGATGCCAGGCAACGTGCGCCCAGACAATTGCAACGACGGTATTATTATTATATCCCATAACCTAAACAAGCCTCACGGCCTTCGTCCTTACACCCCCTGACCCTTAATGGCCACTCTCGCGCCGCCACTTATTTCTTCTATCAAACCACATAATGTCAACTACTGATCTTTCATTACCGACATTCCGTATACTTATTTTCATTCGATGTCTACACTTACTCATTTATTTATTTATTTATTTATTTATTCCTTTCTTTCTACCACCATTCCCCCTTTCCTTCTTATAGCTTTGTTAACTTTATTTACATACCAATACAAGCCTTTTACAATAATTCATTTAAACTCCAATTTTTATTAGGGTTTCAATGGGATGCATTGATGGAAGTTGTTCATGAACCTATTGAAAAAAATTACAAATTACTCGAAGAGATAGGAAAGTGAGTTTTATTATTTATTCACCAATTTATGGCTTATAAATATTTTTTAATATTAAATTCATTAATTTTTTTGCATCAAAGAGGACAATTTGCGATTGTCAGAAAATGTGTGGAACAAAAAAGTGGTGCCGAATATGCTGCCAAAATTATGAGAAAAAAGAGAGTTACTCGAGGTGTAGCTGCAGCTGACATTGGTACAGTAATAAACAAAACCAAATTCAATAATCGGTTAACTTAAGTTAACTTAAAGTGTTTTTCTTTATCTATATAGCACGAGAAGCTGGTTTATTAGCTCAATTACGTCATCCCAATATTGTATCACTATATAAAGTTATAGATACTGGAACAAATGTAGTATTACTGCTGGAATTAATTACTGGAGGAGAGTTGTTTCATTGGATGCCATCTAATGAAGCTGAAGCTGCATATGTGGTTTGTCATCTATTTTATTTCTGATTTTTATATTTGCATATTTAATGCTATTTTTTTTCTTTTCTTTTTTTTTTTATTTAAGGTTGGTCAAGTCTTAAAGGCTTTAAGTCACTTACATTCTCATCAAGTTGCGCACTTGGATATTAAACCAGAAAATATACTTTTATCCTCATTGCCACCAATGCCCAATATTAAATTAATTGGTAATATTTCTGTTAATAAATTATATTTTTTACAATGAAAATAAAATAAATGTTTATACTTTTATAGATCTTGGCTTATCTCATCGATTGGTACCTGGTTCTGAACATCGAGCTCTTTTTGGAACACCAGAATTTGTTGCTCCAGAAATTGTTAATTACGAACCATTAAGTTTAGGAACTGATTTATGGGCAGTTGGTGTTTTAACCTACATATTATTAAGTGGTGCTTCACCATTTTTAGGAGAAGATAAACAAGAAACTTATGCAAATGTTGCAGCTTGTCAATATCAATTTGATGATAAATATTTTTCCAATATTTCTGAATTTGCTAAGGATTTTATAAGGTCCTTGTTAGTGAAGGATCCTAAGTAAGTACCATATCTTAAAATTTTATGGAACTTTTATAAATGCATTATTGAGAATACATTATCTGTATGATTATATGTACTTTAGGAAAAGAGGGACTGCAGAATCTTGTCTCTCTCACAATTGGATCCTCACGGTATGTTTTCACATGTATTGACAAAAATAATTTTTGTTTAATTTTATGAATTTCTTAATGGCTTGAACTTTTATTTACTAATAGCTTACATATTTAAATTTATATTTATATTATGTAGGATAAGTATAGAAATTAATATTAGTCTCAGTTGTTTGAACAGTGGATTCATCTATTATAAGAATGCAATTTTTTCTCGCGTGCCCTATATCCTAAGCAATTATAGAATTAGTAAAATATTTTAATGCTAAAAACTTTTTATTAAATTTAGAATTAAATTACATCTAAGTCCATAAATACACCACTCAAATTTGGTGTTTAAGTAACTGTTATAACATTTTTTTAATAAGTATTTTTACAATGAATTATTTTAGAATTAGGATTATGAGCACTAAATGAAACCACTGGAATCGCGAGCTGTTCAAATATTCAACTTTTCCCTTTAGTTTTTTCAATATACAAGTTATTCGACATCGAGTGAGTGAGTGAAATTTTTTACACTACTATGCAGGAATCTCAAGTTTGTCATGGACTTGGAGAAGCTATTGTCACTGCTGTGAAAGGAGGGTGCATCCAAACTGTCTCAAATTTGTTACAACAAGGAGCACCACTGGATATTATAGATTTTGTATGTTTCATCACTATCCATTTCACATTGATTCGTCTCTATCGCTATAGTTTTATTTTTTGAATAATTTTCCCAACATAAACTAATTGAAATTACTTTCAGAATCAGGATACGTTATTACATGTTGCATGTAAAACCGGAAATGAAGGGATTGTAGCACTTCTAATTGACCACGGAATCGACTTAGATGCAGTTAATAAGGATGGCTTAACTCCATTGCATCTTGCTGCAAAATTTGGTTGTATTGATATTGCAAGACTTTTATGTACAGCAGGCTGTGATATAGATAAGACAAATCGAGGTATTCGGGCTGACGTGACTGCTATCAAATATGGTTATTCTGATATTGCAAATTTATTGGATAAATTGAGAAACGTAAGATAATGAAAACTCTGTCATAACAATTTACTGAAATAAAAAGCTGTCATTGTATAAAATTTATATTACAGTCTAGCCAAAGGGATATGTATATTAAGCAACTGCAACCGATTCGCAGGCCAATAGATTGTTTACACATTCATATTTTAGGACACTGTGCCTCAGGAAAAACGTCACTTATTAATTCTTTGAAATCTGGTCTTTTTAATTTTGGATTTTTCAAAAGATCAAGAAATCAAACTTCCATTACAAAAGTATATTACTTTATCTCAATCAATAATTAAATTTTTATTTGTGTAATTTGATACTAATTAGTTACATATTTCAATTTTCATTATAGCGGGATCCAAGTATTGAACTGGATGTTACCATTAAGCATGATTCTCTTAGTTTTGAACATAGTGATAATGAGTATGAAAGTACAGTTGGAGTTGAAACTAATCGAGGTAACATAGGTAAGTAGATTATAATAAATTAACATATAAAAGTAATCAGAAGTAGAACTTAGATTAACCTTATATGTAAAACAAATAACTATACCATTATGATCATAGGCGGAGAATGTGTATTTTGGGAACTGTGTGGCAGAGAAGATTATTTAGTTTCTTATCATCAAGCATTAATGGTCCATCATCCAATGCAAGTGCATTTAATAACAATAAGTCTACGTCAACCTCTAAGCGTTCGATTACATCAAGCTCGATTTTGGTTGCAATTTATAATGGATCGAATCCCACCAGAAAATATAGGTAATTTTTTAATGTTATAAAGTTATAAAAATTTCTTGAATGTGTTATACTTTAAATTAATTACTTAGATTATTATTTTGAAAATTAAATATTTAAAATATTTTTTAATTTATTTCTACAGGCTTTGCAGGAAAGTGTACTGAAATACAAGTTATTTTGGTTGGCACCTATGCTCCAGAACTTCCTATTAATAATACAAATGGAATAAATCTTCTTACACCTTTATTAGATTCTTTAAAAGAGTTTACACCACTTTTGGGAGAAGAGCCTCAAGTTGTTGCTTTAGATGCTACAAATCCATCCTGCCCTGGCTTAAAATTACTTCGAACGATTCTGAGTAATTTGAGAGTAAAGTTTCTTGAGGTCAGAAAATACTTTTATTAGTTCATTGTAAAAATGAACAAGAAATTTAAGAATTATTTAATTTTATTATTGATAACGTTTTACATAATTGTTTCAGAGTACACATGATCTTACATGGAATGGACTTATGGAAGCTTGGCGAATGTATATCCATTCATTAGAAGAGCCTCCATTACTATTAGATTTAAAAGGTTTTGTAAATCAAGTTAGACAAATTAATCCACTGGTTACTGTAGAACATTGTAAACAGCTTGGAGAACAATTACAAGTATAATTTTATAAATTTTTTTTTTATATATAATATTTAGAATTATTTAATTTGTATAAAATATTTTTATTTAGGCATTAGGCGAGTGTCTTTTATTACCTGGAGAGTTATATGTTTTGAACCTTAATTGGTTATGGAAGGACGTAATTGGTTGGCAATTAAATCCAGATCAAACAAATCGCTTAGGTGTTCGTACAACGGGTGTGTATACTTTAGAAGATTTTCAAGCTCGATGCCCTTGCCCAGCTAATCAAGCATTACAAGTGCTACAAGCATTTCATTTATGTGTTCCTGTGAGTGTAAGCTCTTAAACATTCTTCTATATTAATTTGGGTATTTTTGTGTGTTACTGTATTTTTTTTTTTTTATTCATTTTATTGCAGTGTGAAGTTGAAGATGAAGAATTAGAATACGAAATTCCATGCCTTAATCTAATTGAACGATTGCCAGGCTTATGGGAACCTTGGGCATGGTCTAACATGGTAATAATGCCACATGCGGGATTTCGATTATGCCCAACAGAAGCGCGACTGTATAATTTACTGCCAATTTTTCCACATTTACAAGTGCGTTTTGTATAAATAAAATTATTTCTTTTATTATAGCATTAAGAAATTATATAAGAAAATAAAATAAATTCTAATCTTACTTCAGGTACAATTAAGAAAGATTACACAATCTTGGAATTCCAACGAATCTGATTTATATCAATGGTGGAGAGGTTCTAAGCTATGCTTAGGTCCTTGTGAATGTATTATTACTTTAGAAGAAGAAGATCAAGGTTGTATTCAAGTATGGGTTCGCGGCCCACGTGGTACTGGATCGCAGTGTTTCTCACTTCTTAGTGTTATTGTTGATGCTGTTGATGCTGTTATTGAAATTGTTGCACCAGGAATATTATTAGAAAGGCACTGGCAAAGTCCAAGTCAATTGCGTGATTACGACGAAGTATAATTATTTTGATATCTTTGTCATTTTTTATTTACTGTCTCTTTCATTTAATTAATCTTTATTAATTCTTTTCAATTTGTATCCTATAGGTTATTCACTCCTGGGAGCCAGCGTTAATTAATTCAGTATTATTAGAAATGAGTTTTCAAGAAGCATATTTAAAAAATCCGTTCAATGGTCAGCGAGAGAGTGTATGGGATATAATAGGATGTGGGTTAACCTCTATGGAGAATTGCATTCCTGGAACGAACCAACCGGTCAAAAATATTAAACCGGCTATTCAAAGACGTTTAGCTCAGTTACTTGATCCTCCAGATTCATTCGGCAGAGATTGGTGCTTATTAACCGTTAGGCTTGGTTTAGGAGATAGAGTTGCACAATTTGATAGTACAATCAATAGTCCTACGTTAAGGTAAACTTCGGTTAAAATTTACTTAAATGTTCAAATAAAATTCAAAGGATTTAAATTTATATTTGTATTAAATGTTTTATTTTGTTACAGAATTCTTAACTACGCAGGCCCCGAATGCACTGTCGGCACTCTGATACACCAACTTCGAGCATTAGGAAGAGAAGATGCTGTAAAAGTCTTAATGTCATTCACACCAACTTATGTAATGACAAATACTTTAGAATCCGATACCGGATCCAATTTTTCAAGATGACCATTTTACATTTATTGTAGATGTTAACTGCACTTTCACAAACAATTTAATTGCACGGAAAAATTTGGTTTTCAGTGTAAAAGGAAATAATTTTTAATCAGATAGTATCTTACAATATTTATTGCTTTTGCATAGAATAAGCTTACAAAAGTATAATTTAATATAGTTCTAAGATATTGAAATGAAGCAAATATTCTACATTTTTACACTGATATTAACAAATTATACTTTCTACACAATTAATTAACTTTTTGATTACACACACACACACACACACACACATATATATATTTATTTGTTCAAATTTATGATAAATTTTTGTACAATAATAAGTAATGAATTTGTATGTTATTTTAATTATAATTTCTTATTTGTACGTTTTTTATAAATACTATAAGTAAATTCTAAGTATAAATTAAGTCGGCTTTTTAATATTTTTTTTATATATTTTCTTTTATATGCCATAGAGTACAAGTTCCAAGTGATGTTCTTTAAATAATATATTTCTTAAATATTTATTGACTTATTACGGGTGCTTATAGCACAATATTTCGATATTGTGTATTAAAAAGTGTCTTTTGTACTTGAAATGTTATTACGACCATCGTAGACGTTTACCTACGATCCTCTTGTTAGATTAAGTAGCGACGTTTTCTATTGTATAATGGAACTGTTTTATCTTAATCGATTTTATTTTGAGCACGTATAGCAATATAATTCGAAAATGATTTTTTCATACCAAGCGACTGGCGCACATTAACATTGTATTAAGCACAAATTACTCTAATGATAAGTTCACACAGTATTTATAAAAAAATTTTTATAGCTCTTTCACATCTTGTATAGTAAAAAAAAGTGCTTGTGTATGTTTGCCTATTCTCTTTTTATAGCGACTGCGATGTGTTTTAGCCAATTGAATGTATTATATATGTACATGCAAAATTTGTTAATAGCCATCATAAACGTTAATAACAGCAAGAATACTTTAGGCGTATATATACAAGCAAATAAAATGTCCGTTTGATCTCTTTTATACTTGTTAGCGAAACTTAAAAATGGCTTATACAAAAAACTTGAATGAAACCAATACAATATAATAATAAAAAAAATAATAAATAAATGAAAAAGAACTCTTAAGTCTTTTTACGTACCTATGGAACCATACATATATTTATGTTCGTATAATATGAATTATAAAAGGGCGCGGTGCTTAAGTAGGGGCGGGTGCGCGCGCTCTTCTGTAAATAAGAAAAGTAAAAGCAGGGGTTAATGTTAACTATGAGTGCGTGCGCAGGGGATAGATCCTGTAATTGATAAGCATACGGCCGAGGCGGCAGATTCGAATTTCGGTTGGCAATCGAAAAAGCAGGTGATGGAACGCGGTTGGCGCTCTGTTTACAATAATGCGAGTCTCGTAGGTTATGTCAACGTAGACGTCGTCGTCGTGGTCGTTGTGGTCGTCGTGGTCGTCGTTACCGATATGGTCGTGGTCGTGGTCGTCAGTATCTTGGTCTTGGTCCTGCTGGTAGCCGATGTTGCTAGCTGTAAAACAGAGGGACGCAACTTTTTGCCGAAAATAGCACACACGGAGGCAGAGATCGCATTTCGGGCGGTCGCAGTACGGTGACGAAGTTTGTCCGATGCAGAGCCAAGTGAAGAGATAAAATCGGGACGTAAGCCAAGGCTTGAAAGCAATTATAGATTCGGTTCCGATTGAGAGGAGTTCGCGGAGGACCGCGCGGCCCTTTTCGTTTTATTTTAGCTCGGCTTCCCAAGGCATCCAGTTCCACATTCTCCGTCGGGGATCGCCGCCTGGGAGCCCAGTCAGTGAGTCTGCTCTTGACGATTTTCGCACTTTTCGGCTGCTGCATCCTTCAGTGAGAGCCTCCCCCATGATAATCTCTCCCACTGGAGCACAGGGCCCGCTCGCTTAGCCGCTTATACGCTGTTTAGCTCGGGACGAAGCCAAATCGGGCATCGCCCAACGCCTGTCGCTTATCGCTTAGCAGTATAAGTTGCTGTAGCTGTAGCTTTGTCGATCGGCATCCAGGAGCAGCGGCACCGGCACCGGCACCAAAATGGAAGCAATCAAGAAAAAAATCGCGGCTCTGAAAATGGAGATGGACGCGGCGAACGAGAAGGTCGAGGCCAACGAGGTGAAGGCCAAGCAGGAGAACCTCCGTGCCGACAAGATCTACGACGAGGTCCGCGACCTCGAGAAGAAACTCGTTCAGATGGAGAAGGACTACGAGGACTGTAAGAGCAACCTCGAGACGTCGACGGCTGAGCTCGAACGCTGCGAGAAGGCGTACACGAAGGTAAGCGAGCCTCGGTAAGCCAGCCATATCACGTACCGAGGCTTCATGAACGTTTACCCGTTACAGGCGGAACAGGACCGTACCTCCATGACCAAGAGGGTCCAAGAAATCGAGACCCAGCTGTTTAAGAAAGAGGAACTCCGACTCTCGGCCCAGACAAAGCTTGGACGCGCTACGGAGCTCAACGACGACGCTAGAAGGTAAGTTCTACAAAGCCGTCGGCGGGGGAGTTTTGTCACAAGGGCCTGACCTCGTTCCCCCGTAGAATGTGCAAGGTGCTCGAGGAGAGGAGCAGACTCGACGAGGAGCGCATGGAGAAGCTGACCTCGGAGCTGAAGGACGCGCGACTACTGGCCGAAGACGCGGATACCAAATCCGACGACATCGCGAAGAAGTTGCAATTCGTGGAGGAGGAGCTCGAGGCCGCGGAGGAGAGGGTGAAGACGAGCGAGGCGTTAGTAAAAACTTGATTATCCCTAGGCCGAGCGAGTGTCGGATAAGTAACGGCTCTATTATTTCCCCGAGCAGGAAAATCATCGAGCGCGAGGACGAGCTCTTCATTGTGCAGAACATCGTAAAGTCCCTGGTCGTCTCCGAGGAAAAAGTCAGTTGGCAAGGCCACATTAAGGATGAATAGCTGGATAGCTCCGTTGGTCTCATTTTACACCCTTGTATGTTTTTCGTAGGCGAACGCCCGGGTGGAGGACATGAAGGACCAGCTGAAGGAGCTCAAGAAGAGATTAAAGGAGGCGGAGAAGCGCGCGATCATCGCTGAGAGGACGGTTAAGAAGTTGCTCAAGGAGGTTGATTTCAAAGAAGGTAATGAATGGGCCCCTCGGTCTAAATGTCCTTTATACGAAAATCGAGCTCAATGACAATCTCCGGGCCTATTATTACTTTCAGACGAGCTGCGGGAAGAAAAGGAGAAATACAAGGCGTTGTGCGATGACCTGGACTCAACGTTTGCCGAGCTCACTGGCTTTTAGATGATAAGTTGCTCAATTTCCGTACAACTCTTTTTATTCCACGCTACGCCGGGCTGCAGTCATGCTTCATGTACAATAATAATCCCTCTAGGACCACGGATCCCCATAACCCCCATAACCCCATAACCCCCAACAACCCCAATAGCCCCCGTCGCCGCCCGTCCACCATTCTATCCCGCTATGGACGCCGCCGTTTGCGCGTATCAATCCTATCCGTTTGAGCCTTGCAGTTTTAAATTGTTATATGAAGCATGCGTTATAAGCGCTATTGGCTGTCGTCACATATCACGGAGCTTTCGAGCTTCCTTGCATCGCTTGGCTTGGCTCGGCTTGGCTTGGCTTGGCTTGCTTTGGCTTTACTCGATTGGCAATATCATTTCATGCGATACGAAGCTATTAAGTGCTTGTCAGATCTGCTCTAATACTTTCATTCACTCTTATGCTTACTCATACTTGCTATTCGACAACTACTTAATTTCTTTATTATTATTATTATTATTATTATTACTACTACTACTACTACTACTACTACTACTACTACTACTACTACTACTACTACTACTACTACTACTACTACTACTACTACTACTACTACTACTACTACTACTACTACTACTACTACTACTACTACTACTACTACTACTACTACTACTACTACTACTACTACTACTACTACTACTACTACTACTACTACTACTACTACTACTACTACTACTACTACTACTACTACTACTACTACTACTACTGCTGCTGCTGCTGCTGATGCTGCTGCTGCGTCTGCTACTACTACTATTACTGCTACGACTGCTGCTACTGCTATTATTATTATTATTATTATTATTATTATTATTATTATTATTATTATTATTATTATTATTATTATTATTATTATTATTATTATTATTATTATTATTATTATTATTATTATTATTATTATTATTATTATTATTATTATTACCTTGCTTCGTGCTCTGGAATTTTTGTATGTGTTTGACGCCGCAAGTGCATAACCTACAATAATTTAAATGAAATATAAATCATGTATCAATCGATGTAATTTAACTGGACAATACAATCTATTTGTTCGTAATAATTCTTATGAGTTTACATTTATCAACCATATTCATTTAAGTATCCTATTTTAGTACCATTAGAACCTACGATGATGAACAAACGAATATTCTTAAGCTATATGCTTTGTTTATTTATAAGTATTTCGCCGGCTGTTAAATAGGGCACAAGAATGTAGCGACGGGGGATGGAAGGGGGAAATGAAAAAGAAAAAGAAATGCTTGACAAGTATTGTAGAGCTGAATCTTAAACAGCCCACCAACGCACACACGCATCTGCTCAAGAATGCGCATTAGACTGCGAGTACTAAAAAACTATAGACATGTTCTCTCTCTCTCTCTCTCTCTCTACTTTTTTTCATTATTTCAAGTCTATAAAGCAATCTTCTTGTCGGTCGGTGAGTACAGTAATCGACCAACGTGTGATTCGTCTGTTACTACTGGAAAGGTGCAGGAAATAAATAAATTACAACCAGTTCGGAGTATTAGTTCATTAAAAGCAAACGCGCTGACTTAATTATTATACGAGCGTATGAAAACATTGATAAATACGTTAATTAATACTCTCTTGTTGAATAAACTGAATGTTTCGGTGACAAGAGCTGCAAGAGAGAACGAACTAAAGCGTCTGTATTATTATTTAGCTTAGAAGAGGAAAATTAATAAATATAATTAATAAGGAAAAGAATAAAAGGAAAGGCGAAAGGGACGAGAATCCGCAATATGAATGCAATTAAGAAAAAATTGCAAACTCTGAAGATTGAAAAAGATTTGGCGATCGATCGAGCTGACGCGTGCGAGCAGCAGGCCAAGGAGGCCAATAGGCGGGAGGAGAGTCTGAAGGACCAGCTCGAGGAGCTGGAGAAGAAGCTCTTACAGATGAAAACCGATTTGGACGTGAGCAGATTGCAACTTGGCAAGTCTAACGCGAATCTCGAAAATAAGGAAAAGGCTTACCTAATGGTCAGTATTGTACATGTTATACGTACGTACGTACGTATGTGTATGTGAGGTCAGCAGCCGAGCGCCTGTCGCGAGAATGAGCCAAGTTTGAGGGACCCCCGTCCCCCCGGCACCCTAATTACTCCAAACTTTTTTAATTAGGTGCAATCAGAGCTGGCGATGTTGAATCGAAAAATGCAGCAGTGTATGGGTAATTTGGAAAAGTCGGAGGAGCGGCGAACAATCGCCCAAACGAAACTCGCGCAAGCACTCCACACGGTCGAGGACGCCAAAAGGTTGTGCACCCAGCCTCGTTCATTTAATTTCCGGTCTCCCTCTCGGCACGGCCTCCCAATGCCCCATCTCCTCCGCACACCGCCCCCCCCCCAACTTAACCCGCCCGGATCGCCACCCCTCCCCCCTACCCCTCGACCCCGTAGACCCGTTTACTAATTATCCACTAACTTTATGCGGCGAGACGGCGTCGCTTGCGTTGCGCGGGGCCGTCGGACGCGTAGAATTTGCAGGGTCCTCGAGAACCGGAGCAAGCTCGACGAGGAGAGGATGGACTGCCTGACGGGGCAGCTTAAGGAGGCGCGAGTCGAGGCCGAGGACGCCGATACTAAGTCCGAGAAGATCTCGAGGCAGCTGGCTCTCGTTGAGGATGAGCTCGAGGCTGTTGAGGAAAGGGTGAAAAGCACCGAGGCGTACGTTCAATAATACTAAATTCCTTCTTCTCTTACTTTTACATTAATTCCTCCTTGTATTGCCTCTCATTATCATTTTTCATCATTGATCAATAAGTAAGTTCGAATTAAGTAAGTTTAAATTTTTTTCCTTAACTTTTTACTAACTTTTAACTAACCTCGCGACACTTTCATCCTCCTCTAAATCGCAGCTCTTGTAATTTTTTTTTTTTTTTTTTTTTTTTTTTTTTTTTTTTTTTTTTTTAGAAAAATAGCCGAGAAGGAGGATAAGCTTTTTATAGTTGGAAATATTCTAAAGTCCCTGGAAGTATCGGAGGAAAAGGTATTACGGATTTTCTGCATAAAATATTTTTCTACTTAGACTCGAAAACGAAGAAAAAGTCGAATCGAAACGATCACGAGCTTACGTATATTTATCTATATTTTATTTGACTGCATTTAGGCGAACCAACGTGTCGAGGAATTCAAGGGGCAACTAAAAAATTTTAAAATGAGATTGAATGAGACTGAAAAGCGGGCGGTTTTCGCAGAAAAATCAGTGAAATCTTACTTAGCCGAGCTTGATTTAAGGGAAGGTAGAGCATTTTCATTCTGCAAAGTGTATTTATTCAAATGTCAATAAATTTTCTTTTCTTATATTTCTGTTATAGATCGACTTCGAAAGGAAAAAGAAAAATACAAATATATCTGCGACGATTTGGATTCGACATTTGCTGAGCTCACTGGCTATTAAAACTATACGTCTCTCCTTCTTTTTTCTCCTCACACACATACATACAACCCTCCTCCGCCCGTCTCCGTCTTTCTGCAGTTCTTTTTTATCTTGTTTTAAGTTCTATTTTTGAGTGTACATTTCCGTATGAACCATTGGACACATTAAATGAGTTTCTATCCGAAATTTGTCCTTTCATAGAAAAAAAAACCAATAAAAAACAAATAAATAAATAAATCAACAAATAAATAATATTAGTCGAATAAATTAATGATACTCAATAATGCAATTTTATATATTTTTTAACTTATGCGTGCATGCATGCATATGTGCACAAACGTATATTATACACGTACACTCACCCGCGGAACCTTTTTGATTTTTTAATCATTGGCAGTAATGGAATAAAGAAGCAAGGTAATGAAATAAAATGCGATAAATCTTTGCCTTAAACATTGTCAATTTATTTAATTGGCTGTATGTTCGATATATAATACTTGGAAACGCCATATCGTTAGAATACATTAATTTATAGAGTACTTGTATTTTTTCTAATTACGCGTTTCCTAATTTTGACTTCGAACGGTAGGTACAGTCATTCTACTGGTCGTCTAAAATCGCATAGCGACCTTGTTTTGCCTGAATTAAGCTATTGTTGATCGACTTTCAATTATCTCTCGCATAACATCTATACAGGCAAGGTTGATGCTTACGGTCGTACGTATTTTCAGCCTTTGAAAAGTCATGTCCAAGAGGTTAATCACTCAAAAAACTAGCACATCGTACGTTTACAAGGTATAAAAGATTTTACTGGAAAAAGTCTTTGTGACCGAAAACTAGGTTTAAGATTTGATCTTACCTAAAGTTTGAATGCTTATATAATTAAATATTAATTCCTTTGTTTTATTATCAAAGATTATTTTCGCCTAGCGAGATTTTAATAAAAGTTTGGTAGACAATATTATCAGTTCATTTTCATTTTTATATTAAAACTCATTCGTAACAGTCTTTTCTTATTTTTATAAGGTTTATTGTATAAGATATGTAATAGGGTGAGGTTTTGAAAATAGTTGATCTTTGGCATTTAGGCAAATCGTGCACTCGAACGCGCACTTATTTTACTTTCGTTATGCTGTAACAACATCCGACTTTTAAAGGGGTCTTTATACAAATGACCGATCGCCGCATTTGCTTATAATTTGCCATGACATGAAAAATCGATCATCTAACTATTTAAATATTATTATATGACTTGACGTATAATTTCAGACGAGTCCCGCTCAAAGCAACGTCTCTTAAACAACGTTTAGTACACAACGAATGAAAATTTTCACTACTTATCATATATATATATATATATATATATATATATATAACGGACACTTAACGGGGATTTTTCACCGTAAATAAGATTTTTAGAGTGATTAGTTCTTGGGTCAAATCTTTGGCACTTGTAATAATCTTATATAGAAACAACATTGTCTATAACGCGACTTTGTTTATGTATGTGCTCGGACGCGCGAGCGATCAAGCGCGCATAAGCGTGCGTAGATGTATGTGCGAGCTTGTATGCTTAGGGTATGTGTACGCGTGTGTTACGTGTGCGAATGTTTATTAGTCTGTATTGTTTTTTGATTTTTTTTTTGGTTCCTTTCGTACAAAAGAAAAGAATGAGTTCAATTGACGCGAATAAGTTTTGATGAAATAATCTATTAATAAATAAATATATATGTACATAACAGAGATGATGCACGCTTCAAATGAGCCTGTATTCATTGCCAGAGTATCCTCGTACATCGTGGGCATTGCTTTTAATTACGTATGACTCTCCGCATAGCATTGTTACATTTCTTTGTTTTACGCCCTCTTCCCTGTCACACAGATCACGTTTTAAGAGATTTAATGCAACTACTATATATAACAACTGCATTTGTATTGAACGCATGATTGACGGTACGTTTATAAGACTATGATAAAACAGAATGTCCTAAGCGCAAAGTCATACATTGTACACATATACATATGCGTCATCCGAACTTTAATTATTTTTGTACAGTTTCATTATGTAATACTAATAAAATAATAATGGTAATATAGCCATAATTTCATATAATATTTGTAATTTATGATCCTTTACAATAGAAACAATGATAATACTAATAATAATAATAACAACAATTACTATTATCATTATCATCCTTATCATCGTAATACAATTATAGTAATAGTAATAATAGTATATAAAATAAAAAGTAATGATCAACAGCCATTATATTTATATAAATTAACTAATGACAATTTGATTAATTTTCTTGTTTCTTTTAACTCGTTTTCGCTTTCTTTCTCTCTATTTAATTTTTATTTTTATTCGCACTCTCTCTTTCTCTCTCTGTCTCTCTCTCTCTTTCACTCTATTGAGCCCACATTCTTGCAATATCAGCGAGCGAATAACGAATGCGTGACTGAGAGCGTTGATGTCCCGATCGGCTCAAACGGGAATGCAAATATTTATGACCCGGAGACAATTATGCCGAACGCCCGCACACAGAAATAAAGGACGGTGTCGCGGGGAGAGAAAATGTAGAAATATTGGTCAAGGTACGGGGAAAGATGGGGTATGAGTTTAGGGTAAAAACGAAGATAGCAGCATCTTAAGAAGACGCCGTATGATGGGAAAGGAACGTAGAGGTGCGGACGAGAAGCGTCAGCTCCTGGCGAGGAGGTGCGCGCTCGACTAGTGGTCATCCCGGAGTTTGGCACCTATGTACAAAAAGCTCTTGCACAAGATTGTCAGCCCTAAATGTGTCAGCGCCTCGGCTGGCGCGGCGGATATTTCGGGCGCTCGGTCTGCCCGGGCGCCGGGGCCGAGCCAAGCCGGGGGCCAGGCTCGAGCTAAACGGCGATGGAGTAGTCTGAAGAGGGATTACCCTGTTGGCCGGCTGGCCGCGACCACAAGGAACTGCGCAGTCCGAGCTTGAGCTTCTTCATGGAGTCGACGTCACACTCGGCCTCACTGAGCTCCTGGAGAGGACGTTGTTGATCCGTGGTGCCCTGGGACTGCCCGCCGAAGGCCGTCTCCGCTACCGTGACCGGTGGAAGTATCGTGCGTAAGGAGCTCCTGGTCGGGACGTGCCATCTTCTCGGGAGGCGCATCAACGGGACACACGCGCCACAAGGGCTATTAATTTCTTTAGCAAGCGAGAGCTCCGAGACGCGAGCGCCCCAATTACCCTTGATTCATCCTAATCTCATACGCGGTGCTCGCACATCTCGGAGATCCTCTTCCATTCCCTCATCAGTTTCAAATAAAGCCGAACTTCTCGTCGTACAAACGAGGCTGGTGCTTAATACTACTCCCGCCCCCTTACCCCGGCATTTCTTAGCTTACGTTTACTTAACACGAGCAGCGCGTTACGCGAGACAGCCTCATTTGAACAAACCCCTTGAATCCCGATTCACTTTCTGATTATACACCCTCGCTACTATTTGCTGCAATAACGTATGCCTGCATACGTTGAAAATCAGAATTTCACATTGGTTGTGTATCATTAGTTCGGGCAGCATTCCTCACACGAGATTCAAAAGGTTAAAAGCAGTTTGTCAATCGCTTGTTTAGTGAATGCAGGCTGATATTAGTGATTGACCAAAATCCCTCCCTCTTAACCCCGTTTTATTGATAAATGTTTATTTGACCAATTACCAATAGTGGTAGTTAACCCGACAAATTACTTGCTTATTCGCGGTCATTTAGAATCACTTAGATACTTACCTCGAACGACCTCGACGGGGTAGTGACTTTTGCTCAGACATTGGTGAAATGTCCGAAGATGTGCTCGACGTGCCATGGTACATAAAGTCCGAAACCGCTCGAACTGCAAAATCCGGGCAAATTCATTATTTAAGCTGCTTCTTTCTTATTTACTCGCTCGAGGATTAACGTTTAAAGATAAAAGCTACGCACTAAGTCAAGAATATAGAAATTAAAAAATGGATTAGAGACAGATAGAGAGAGTGAGAGAGAGAGAGAGAGAGAGAGAGAGAGAGTGGGACGAGGAGAAATTGTCTGGAGGGAAGGGGGGTTGAAAAAGGTAGAAGAAAAGAATAGAATTCGTTGCGGGGCTGTATGTATCAATTATTGACTATTGATGCACGTAGATCTCTGAATAAGTAAATACGACGATGCGTAAACGAGCTTCGACTTTGACTGGTAAAGTAAGACGAGTGTAACAGTATCTGGATGAACGGAAGAAAATGGAAACAAAATTTGCGGAGTCAGTAGTGCGGTGGTGTTTTTATTGATTTTTAGGCGTTGGCATTTAGCGCCAATCCATCCACTCTAGACTAGAAACAAGTGGCAGCGGCATTGGGGAAGGGTCGTCCTTAATATTTGGAAGGCAGCTGTAGGTATGGTTAGATATGCAGAAATGCACGTATATTGAAAAGTACCGGAAGAGCTCAGAAACTCACTGTGTTTGAGCTTGGCAGCGTCGAGTTGATTCGAGGACTCGGTGCGCGAGCTCGTCAGTTGATCCGCGTCAGACTCGCTCTCGTCGCTCTCGACCTCGCCCTGGTGCTGTTGGTGCTGCTGCTGCTGCTTCCGCTGCTGTCGTCGTCGTGACGTCACGCTCTTGAGGGTCTGTCGAACAGGTCGGCCTGATCAGACGGAGAAAAAGAAGAAGGAGATGGGAGACGTGCTAGCGACGGTAGCCGGTCGTGGAGTTGAGGGACTGAGAGATTGAGGGGCCGAAGGGCTGGGGGGGACGGAGGGTGACTCACCGTTGTCGCTGCTGGCGGAGGACTCGCGCAGCCCTCGGTCATCGCGTGCTCGTGATACATGAAACTGTGGAGCAGAGTATTGTTGGGATGGAGTCCGCTCCCGGGGACATCCCCCGCGCCTGCCAGGCCGCCCAATCCAGCCAAGGTGCCCAGGCCTGCCTCTGCGGCTTCCGACAGCTGGAACGTAGCGTACGGAGAGATATCCTCCGCCGTCTCTGTAAGCCATCAGAGGCATTGCCTACCTTTTAAATCTGCCTCGAAGGGACGGGAGGTGGGATTTTGGGAGAGGGGGTGGGGCACGAGCGGGCCACTTAGACCCGCATTCGAACGCGACAATCACCTGGAATCTTGTCGGGTGGGCCGGCATTCGCTTGGAGGGCAACCTTATGGATCGTCGCGTAGTATCTCTCCCGCTGGGTCTCCGCGTTCTGCTGGTTCTCCTGAGATTCCTTCATTGGCCTCTGGACGCGATCCCCCGAGTACCCTGCAAAAGCGCGAGTCTGCGGTGAACCGGGACGACAGTCGAGCAAGGGACGGGGTAAGTGTAGGAAAGCTGTTTCACTCACTGTTACGCCAGCGAGCGGTGATCGTTGCAGCCGCCAAGAAGAGGGCACTCAGCGACACCATGAGCGGCAGCATGATCTTGAGATCGGCGTAGAAGGCCACCGGATAACCGCCGCCGCGTTCCGAGAGTTCTGCTGGGGGTGCTGAGAGGGGGGAGGGGCGAAGATATTTTTAAGGACCGAACTTTTATGGGCTTAAAAGGGGGGTCTGTCGTTTTACTTTTGTCTCCTTACTCACCGCCTTCCTTGGTCAGGGTGACGAAGGTGAACTCGGCCTGGTTATTACCAGCGATATTGTAAGCCTCGACTTTGAGCTGGTAAACGGAGCTCGAGGCGAGATTAGTGACGACGAAACGCCGCTGCATTTTAACGTTGTTCGAGACGAGGGTCCAGTGGAATTCGTTTATTGGTCGGTATTGGATGACAAAGTATAAGATCGGGCAGCCGTTGTCCGGCCAGGTGCTCAGCCTCAGTATGAGGGAGGTCGAGTTCGGCGAGAGGAAGGCCGCCGCCGCGGGGATGCCCGGGGGCTGGCCTTGCGTCCTTACCGAAAGGACCGGCGAGGCCGGGCTACTTCCGATCTTGTTGTGCGCGCTCAGGTACAATTGGTAGGTGTTGCCGCAAAGTAGAGCCTGTTTCAGATACGCGGCCTTATACATTGCACTCCATACAATTCCCTACATTATCCTATCAGGTTCCCTTTTCTCGCTGCCCACCCGTTTATTGAATCCTACACAACGACGAAAGCCTCACTCCATGTTTTTCAGCAGCTCGGTAAAACATCTATGACTGCTTAAAATTTACATTGACGCTCAAGTAAAACGTAACTCTTATACGATTAATTATTATTTACATGTTATTTAAAATTATTGCAGGACGAAAATTCTAAAGATGCGTTGAGATAAACTTTTAATAAAACTACGATGTAATTCATCGCCCGGACAATGAAAAATAATGTGTAAAAACATGTTTCAAAGAGATATTTTAGTACTAAATTGAATGTACGAAATTAACGTAATAACAGTGGACAGTAATTTAAAAAAAAAATTGAATGCATTCAAAACACGTAAACATTAGCTAAAGTCACAATAAATGTTTGAATAGAAAAGCAAAACGCGATTTAGCTAATAATATCCAAAATAATGAAATGGAATGACACACGGACAGAAGTACGAAGGTATACGCGCACGCATGCGTATAATTTAGATGCTTTATTGATAATACGTTATAACGTATTTACTTTAAAGATCAGTCAATCATAAAAATTTTACGTTGAAATATGCAATAAATCGTAGCGTGTGTGCTGCTGACTCGAAAGCATTTTCTTTTTAATTATCCATTCGTGTCAGATAGACAGGTGAAATTGCAGTATTAAATTAATTCATGCGTGCGTACTTTTTAGTATTTTACGTACAAAATACGTCGAAATTATTGAAGGTTAATATAAAAATAATCTTAGGCATTAATTTTCAAAATAATCCCGCGCTGATAGTTATTAACGCTGCCTTTATAATAAATAGAGAGAAAAGAAATGATGCAAGCTGTAATAAGTAGTGAGCTTATATAGTGGATAATAAAGCAATAAGACGAAGTTACAAGTGAGCACGTAATTATTAACGTAACATCTCAGCGGTGGCTCAGGTAATTAAAAAGCTAAGTAAGCCTATGCGTTTAATTAAGTTTTAATAGAATATCCATTTGAATAATTTACGTCAGGGCGACGTTAAGAGAAGGCGGCTGGACGAGGATGAGGAGAATGAGGATGAGGAGAAGGAGGAGGAGGAGGAGAAAGAGGGTCGGGATAGGTGGACGAAAAGTTGAAAATTTATGATATGCCCGAGTAAAAATAATGTTGAACGCACCTTGAGCTCGTGACTGGTGTCGCGTCGGGAAAGTTGCATCTCCTCCAGAGTACCGTGAGTGGTGCGATAATGTAAGGTATACTTAGTGAAAGGTGCCCCCCCGTTGTAGCCGGGCTTCCAGTGCAACAAGATGCTGTTGGAGGTCGAACTCGAGACGTAGAGCACAGGTGCACTAGGCGGTACTGTAATCCAATGGAAAACAAGCGTCGTCTCTTATTTTCCTCCTCGTGCCCAACCTACACCACGCGTTGTACCCACGATCGCGATTCTCATCCCCCAGCCCGTAACCCCTTGGCTATTCAGCAATTTCGGCTTCGTTCAGAACGCTAAAGCCTCCGTACGATCCTTGTTATTCCGATCTCTTACCAGCCAGCTTTACTGCTCCGAGAGTTTCAATGCGCGAGGTAATTCTTGCTTTAAAAATGGAGGCATATTAAAGTAGTTACGTATAAGCAGCCCTTGGCCAAGAAGACCATTCGTGAACATTTTATGAAAATTCTGAATTATTCCCGTAATAAAGGGCGTTTCTCTGGCCAAGTTGGCGATCAGGCCAAAGGATATTCGAGTAAGTTGTAATAATTCAATGGCTTATCCTGATAATTTCGCTACAAGACAATGCTTTACCCGGATATCCCTCACGGAGCTGAACTGTTTGAGCGGTCGTTACCTTGTACGACGAGGGCGTAATGCAACCTGTCGCTGCCCTGAGAGTTCTCGACCTGGCACGTGTAATTCCCAGCGTCTTGGGGCTGGAGGCTCGAGAACACGACCTCTCCCGTCTGGAGTATCTGGATGTTCCTGCTGGAATCTGTGCGCACCTGCTCCAGGTTAGATTTGTACCACTCGCGGCTCGTGGGATCGCCGACGGCGTTGCAGCTCAGGGTCGCGGAGCCTCGCCAAGGCCGCACCATCTGATCACCGAAGGAGGTTATGCGCGCAGGCACGCGGTTCGTCGGCACTTGAGCCGCTACCTTCGAGTTCTGACCCTCACCGACCCGCGTGCTCGCCGTTACCCAAAACTGGTACTCGACGTGCTGCTGGAGGCCCGTCGCCTCGAAGTAGGTGTCACCCGCTGGAAGAGTTCGTTTACCGTGATTTAGCTCCTCCCTGCCATCAACAACTCTGAAAACAAATGTTAACATCCACAAGAGATCCGCTTTCATTAATCATGTACTTCCGCAGCTCTCCCCGACGATGCTTTTCATTTATTACTCCTCAGCGAACTCTCGTCCTATTTATCCTTGGACTCGCCGATAATTATCCTGCCCCCCCTCCCCTCCGCCGTATGTGCGTTCACGTGCTCCTTCGACTTATTTGAAAATTCATCCACTAGCGGATCTATTTAAAAGCCCGTTCCAGCCCGGACGAGGGTTCTTTACCGAGGAGGCGGCGAAGAGCTATAAGTCAAGAGAGAAGAAAAGGGAGGGAGCGGGTCCGGTTCCATCTCAAGTCTGTATCGAAGAAAAAGTACATACCTCGTATATAGATTGTACTTGGTTATCACGCCGTTGGGCTCGATAGGAGGCAGCCAAGAGATAAATAGCGCTTTCGGCGAGCTGACGACGACTTTAATGTCCGCTGGGCTTCCCGGGACTACTCAACAAAGCAAATCGATTAGCTCCTCGAGCCTTTATTCTCCTTCTCCATAATATATTGAAAGTAAACTATAGATTCAATCGTACCGTCTTCCTCCGTTTGGCAATAAGTGATTCGCGTCGCTACGCCATCTCCGACTCGAGTGAATGCCACCACTTGTATGCTGTAATTCGTGTACTTTCGCAGCTCCGTAAGTACCGTCGTCAGGGCATTCGTTTTCCGCACCTTACAAAACATTATACTTTATTCTCACTGTACTCTTAGATTTACTACTCGCAAATCTTTTCCAACCCCTTCCAACTTTGTCTTTTCACTCATTTAACTTGCTCGATCCATTATATCAATTAGCTTTTTTTTTTTAATATATTTTTTCACTACGTGTTTATACATTGTAAATAGACGTACTTGAGACATACGTAAGACATACTTAAGACATACGTGATTCAATTTACCCTAAATAAGCTAAATAAAAATATAAATTTTCTTATTGAACGAATGCTGCTGGATATGATTTTTTGATAAAAATTAATTTTCATCCATAGGTTTCATGTTATAATTTCATTCAATTAACTGATTAATGAAATTACATTACATTACATTAAATTACGATGAAATGTCAATGATTTAATGTTAGAAAAGCAGGGGTTGGTCGCAGTATTTGGCAAAGCCGAGTTTCCATTAGAGCAAAACTCGGGTCACGTGCATTATTTGCAAAATTTTAAAAAATCAGCGGACTCGAATTATAAATGTCCTTCGCTTGGACGAGTAGCTCCGACATTAAGCTTACCGGCTAATTACATTAAATATTAAATTCATAAGGTAGTGAGGTGCTTAAAGGATTAATAAATACTGAGCACCGGGGCTCGAAAGTAGCAGCCACGCCGTATATTAGGATATTTTGATGGGCCGAGCGCGCTAGTGTCTAGTGTATCGTAATTTTGAAAGCCTATCGGAACAAGATAATCCAGATAGCGATATTACGAAATTAATGAACTAAAGCGAAGGCACCTCCATTTCATCGATGCTCGGCCAGGCCTCTCCGAGAATCGGCTCGTAATGCAGTTTGTAGCCCTGTATGATACCGTTGGTGTGGGAGATGGGCGGTGGCTGCCACGAGACCTGAAGCGACTCGGATGTGAGGGCGGCGCATCTGACGTCTTCCGGCGCCATTCCCGGCACTGGAGACAACCCGCAGCCGATTACAATTTTTCAAGCTCTTTATATACCGCGAGCTGGAGGGGGGGGCACCGGCCCGGTCACTTACCGTCCTCGAGAGTCTGAGTCGTGAGGAGGTCCGAGAGCGGACCCGTGCCCACCTGATTATAGGCCTGTACTATGAGGGTGTAGCGCGTGTAGGGTCGTAGCCCGGCCAGTCGCAGCTCTGCCCCACCCTCCTCGCCGTCGCCTGGCACCGAGGTGAAGTTGAACGATGGATTCGCCGAGCTGTAAAAGAAACACTTTATCGACGCCCCCCAACTCGAACTAATAACTTGCATCTTCCGCGTACGTTATTATTATTTATTTTTATTTTTCGTTCTCCGAGTGTATATAAGTATATAAGTTCCTGGGACTTCTATATATCAGCTTTAGAGTCCCGCTTTCTGAATCTCACGTACGTCGGAACGTCATATTACATTCGATTTATGATCCGTGGCTAGAGAAGGAACGAAGAGAATAAAGAGCCGCACATTAGATGAACGTCGAGATTGGACGAGATCTTTTCTTCTATAATATTATTTGATTGTCCGAGGGAAGTGCCGAGCGAGTCGTTAGAGACACTGCAAATCTGTATAGGAAATGAGGAACAAAAATTTCGCGATAACGAGCATCCGGGGTGCGGTAGAGAATCCGACTGATAGCCTGAGCGATCCGAGACGAGTTTGAAACTGCGAATTCGACTCCCGCCCGCTTTTATTGCCTTTTGTTCTTCATCTAAATTGTTATTCTGATTAAATTGATCAAGGAGAGAAATTCTTTGCCGAGGTATGGGTGAATAACGTTATTCCGCTTTTCTACAACTCATACAGGCGAGAAAATAAAAACGTTATTTTTGTCGGCTTGCAAAGGTATGGAATTGCTACTCGACACATACATTCAGTATAAGTCGATGTTAAAATCGAATACCAAATATATTATTAAATTACGCGGTTCATTTTACGAATGATATATCTATACACATATATATATATATATATATATATATAGAGAGAGAGAGAGAGAGAGAGAGAGAGAGAGAGAGAGAGAGAGAGAGAGAGAGAGAGAGAGTGAGTGAGAGAGATGGATTGAGGGACACTGGGGCGACTCTTTTAATGAGAAGGAAGGAGCGGACTTACTAAATCACGGTCGATTAATACGTGGAAAGCATCGGCTAATCTTTATAATCTTACTCACCCAGTCTCTCTGAAGCCGACGTTGAAGCCCTCGACATCACCGTGTCTGAGCTCCGGCAAGGGCGGTAGCCACGTTACAAGTATCTCAGTTGAGGAGAGAGCACGGGCAGCGAGGTTGAGAGGCGGGCCCGCCGGTCTCTGGGGCTCCGTCCTGACGGCGAGCTCGCTGGAGGGTAGAGAGCGACCGGCAGGGCCCTCGGCTATCACCCTGATGGTGTACCGAGTTGCGGGCTTGAGCTCGTCAATGAGAGCGGCATACGGAAGGGGCGGTCCGCTGAGCTCCTGCTGCTGCCAAATGCCGTCGCCCTCTTTGTACTGGAGAATGTATTTACTCACCTCACTCGTGTCCTGGGCCTTGTGCTGCCACTTGACGTTAATGCTCCTACTGGCGACCATCGCCGTCTCAAGGTTCGCCGGGGCCATCGGAGGCTCTTTACAACAGGAACAATCGCGCTGTCATTAAGTTCACTAAGTTATTCCTATCGCGAGTCTGCTCGAAGCTCAAAAACAACCCAGACGTGTGCGCGTTTTTACGAGTGCTTGTGTACACAGACACGGACAACCGTGTTCGTATACTTTATGAATAGCTTCGTAAACTAGGAGCAACAAACTTGAGAACTTTGACGTTGAAGGAGCGGTTGTTCGACCGATTGCCATCCCTCCCCCTGCCCCCGACTCCCTATTCATGCTCTATGTTATACACCAGGGCTAATATTTACCTTCCTCTCAAATACTCATATCCATTGAAAGTTAGTCGGAATGATTATCATTGGTTAGTCGTGAAGGATCGGAAGCGGCCTGATTCGTAAAGTGCCCTCGGCTGGATTTGCCGGGGCCACGATAGAATGACTTGAAGAATATAAAGCTAATCTCCCGTGGAAAAATATTGATACAGTCTCGAATCTATAAAGTTCGGTTTGACCGGTGCATCCCGGACCGCGCGCACCCTGCACCCCCCCCTGGCGCCTCGAGCGCGGCTCGTGCACAGGGAAGCAAAGTGGAAAAGTTAACTGCCCCGAGGCATGGTGTAAAAAGTGGGATGGGAGCGAACCTTGAACCAGAAGTTGGACGAGTTGCTGATCCCTTCCGTAAAGGTTGCTGGCCTGGCAGAAGTAGGCTCCGCTGTCGGAGGCTTCGGCCGACGATATCTGGAGCTGGGCGACCACGCCATCAGGTGTCGACTCTTGCTTAACCGTTACCCTGCAACCATGTCCCACCAGCGAACGTTAACGAGTCTGAATGAGAGAGCGAGAGCGAGAGAGAGAGAGAGAGAGAGAGAGAGAGAGAGAGAGAGAGAGGCGGTCTCATGGAGCACGAGGGCTGCGCTTATCCATTAGGACTTACCGATAATTCGTCGAGGGATTCATTTCGTCCTTGCCCCCTTTGAACCAGCTGACGCTCACGGGCTTGTCTCCGTGCACCTCGCAGTGTAAAGTAGCCGTGTCGGACTTTTTGACAGTTACTAGACGCGAGGGTGCGGCGAAAAAGGGCGACGCTATCGAGGTAAAAGCTCCTCGTTAATTATGATTATAGGGTCGAGTGGGTGGATGTGTCAGGGAAAATAGCTTACAATTGACTTTGAGCTGAATGACCTTGCCGATACCGGAGCCTATACCGTTACTCGCTTGACACAGATAAAATCCTTCCCTGTCCTCCTTGACATGCTGGAGAAGCAAAGTCCCGTTGCCGAGGATCTTGGTATAGGGTCGCTCTCGGAGCTCGTCGTACTCTCCGGACTTACCTCCTTGAGTCATGAAAAGTAACCGAGGTGTACCGATTAAGCGGTTCTAATTAATAACGGTCGAGCTTACCGGTCGCCTTTTTCCAGACAATGTTGGGCGTCGGGACGCCTTGAGCCTGACAGTGCAGTGCGACATGGCGATTTCGCTCGACGCTCGTATCACTCGGCTCGACGATCCATCGAGGTGGCACTGAAATTATTAAAGGGGCCCGCTTTACATCACCGCTAACCTTTTCCCATGTTTTTACAGTGCGAGGATTACTTTACTCTACGTGCATTTTTTTCTTTTACATCTTTCTTTTCATTTATTTCTATATTAGTTTTTTTCTTCTCTTAGTTTCTCTACTTTAATCAATATTATGTCAAATTAAGAACAATGAAAACAAAAAGAGAGAAAGAAGATAGAGAAGAAAATCGATATTGATGCTCAAGTGACTTTTTTATATTTTTAATATTAAGAAAAAGTTACTTTATCCATTATAATTGCCAATATTTAAATGAGAGTCAAAGGAGAATACAAACAATTTACTAGTAAGTACAATGAGAACTCTCTCTCTCACACAAAAGCAAGGGTGCTTTATAAAGTAAGTCATTAGAGCAAATTCAATAATTAATAATTCGCTAATTAAGCTTCCTTTATTTAACATTATTCATAAGTACATTTTATTAACAAAACGATGGATTAAAAGCGAAAGTTTTTTTTTTATACATATATGTACATATGGAAACTGAATAAAAGTAAAGTAAAAGTAATAAAAGTCAAGAATATTTTTTATAGAACGAGTATGATAAATTACGATAGCAGATTTATGTAATGTTTATTTTCGTGTGCGTGAGTATGTGCGAACGTATTTCGATATTATCAGAGATGAAGTAAATAATTATTGCAGTTTTGAGAAAGGGTCATTAGGTTCGGACTTGAGTTTCCATCTAACACAAGACATTTCGACAGGCAGTTTTTCAACGAATTTCAACTACATTGTTTTGCTTCTTAATTTAATTACTATTTAAGAATTATTAATACAGAGTTAAAAGATACATTGAAACGTAGTGTGCAATTTTTTTTTAATTTTTTTTTACGGCTTACTTAAAATATTTTAATAAGTGGAATCAAAATTATAAGACATATATAGTCAATATTTCATATGTACACTTATTGTACTATATTCTTTTATTTGTTTTAATATGTTTCATCTTTGATAATGTAAATAAATATTGCTGATATGATAACAATTTATTTAAAATCTTTTTTGGTGTAACTAGATAATGAAAGTTGTACAACAAAAATAAAATTTCATTTCAATTTCATAGAAAAGATAAGAGTTAACATATATATATATATATAAACATTAATTATATTACAGAAAAAATATTAGACTATTATTATGTTTTATTATAAAAAAATTTATATAACGTTTATATACAAAGCATAAAGAGATAAAATACATTGAAAATTTATTGTGAAAGTATAAATCTACTTTTGAAAGTATTAAATAACCAGAAAATTGTATAAATATCATGTACATTGATATATTTTATATTTTATAATTCATAGACATAAAATTATATTTTAAATAAACAAGTTGAATAATAAATATGACATAATATTTGAATCATTGGAAAAAATAATATTTACGTTGACCTAATATAGCCGAAAAAAGAATTAAATTATTCCGAGTTTTATGAATAAATTATTTTCAAGAATTATATTACAATGGCGAAGACCATTGTATGATTTAAAAAAGACATGCATTTACTAGTCGATGATTCGATTTTGGCAATTTGCACATTATTTAAAGATCAGTAATGAAGAAAAAACCGTCGCATTAATATACCTGATAAATAATTTGCGTAGAAAATATAGAAGACTGGGTTTCGGAATGTACAGATTGAAAGGTTCTACTTTTACAGTTGTGAATAAAAACGCTGCACAAGCGAAATACTGGTGAATTGGAAATTCAATAATATACGTTTCACACGGTAATAGTGAAAGGGTGTATACGTAGATAGAGAAATAAAGACATAGAGAGAGAGAGAGAGAGAGAGAGAGAGAGAGAGACGGATAGAAATAGTGAGAGTAAGCTAAAAAAAAAGGACGGCAGAAAAGTAGGAGAATGAAAAGGTAGGAAGCATACGTATCCATGTAGCGTGTCTATACTCGAATAAATACATAAAGTGCACGTACGGAGTTTTCATATAAATATACATGTTTTATTTTAACGGAAGAAGAGAAATCACATATATATATATATATATATATATACAGACTTTAAAAGCATAAGCTGACAGGGATAGTTGTGGTAATAACTAAATAGTTGATAGTGTCCAGCAAAAATAAATTGGTACAGCATAATTTTATTTATTTATTTATGTACAAACTTATATACACTATAATATGTAAATATTAGTAAAATAAGTACTACTGTAATCTATAAAAATTGACTATGATCTTTTAAAAATATTTACACTTTGTCGAATACTACTTGATTAAGTAAAGTGGTACTGGCAATAGAGGCTGCAATATAAACAATGCTTTTAATTTACATAGAAAAGTATTTTCCATAGCCTGTACCACGTATAAAAATAGACAATGAGGTACAGAAAACACATAGAAATCGTAAAATTATGCAAATTTGTAAAGACACTTAAATACATAAAAATAAATATTGGTACATGTAGTAAAAAAATTGTATTTTATACAATATTATAAGCAAGCACTTAAAGTATTAAGAAATGATTTGACGATTTATCAGTCGATTATGAGTATTAAGAGAAAAAGATAAAATTGAACGAAGTAAGTAATGTTGAAGGATGCAGTAAGAAAGAGTATAATAGAAAATAGGAGAAGATTGATCTATAGATGCATGCGAAATGGAGAAAAAAAAAGAAGATTTCGTCTTTCCAGCGTGTCCAGCAGCAGTAGCCAAGGGTCGGTGAGCGAACGAGAGACGCACTGTCGTGAGGCCACTTTGTATAATAATGGTACGAAAATTGAGGTACATGCTTTTACAGGCTAAAATATATGGATAGACAGTGAGAGGTATAGAGTGAAGAGCCAGTGGGAGTTGAAGGGTCGAATAGGGTCTCTAGAGAAATACGATACTCTGAAAAGACAGGGGCGGGGGACGGCTACTTCGCATGGTGGGATGCGTATCCAATTGAAAAAGCTGGATCGGGGAGAGGCGGGGAAGCCCAAATCAGTCAGTGATAAATAGAGGGAATCAATCTGACTGTTGATGCATAGTAAAGGAAGGTGCAACTTTTTTACCTTTTTATTTTTGATCAAGGCAAGCAAACCTTGGGGATCCACGAGATACCGACGCATTCTGAGAGAGCCAAAGCAACGTAAATGTGTAATACACACTGTGTGTTTAGGAGAAAATTTATCAAAAGGTTTCTACAAAATTTCGGATTTTTTGTTTTGGACTGATGGTAGATTGACGGATGTAGAGGTTCTCGATAAACCTACGATTGCTTAGCGATCGTGCGTAAAAAAAAAACACTAATAGGATATATTCATACGTCAATGGAAAATTTTATTCTCTTTCTGTGATCGTATCGTATCGTATTGTAGGTATTCAGTTTTTATTTTGTTTTTAATTTATTTCAAGGCACCGAAGGGATGAATTTTAGAAAGTAATCTCAAAGAAAGTATGAAGAAATGCGGCCGAAAAGATTATGTAAAGAGGAAGAAAGGAGTTAACGAAAAGGGGCGATGATCGGGAGCGCGATCGCGTATCGTATATTTATAAAATGTGTGTATATATAAATATGTATATGAGGATGAAAAATCGCGTGATTAAGAAATCAAAGACTGGTATGTGTACCTCTAAATATCTCAGAGAAGGAAAAAAAGGCCGCTCAGAAGGGTAAAATCGATCAATTGAATCGCTAATATGAAAAAGTGATGCCTCTGTCAAATTGAATCCCGGCCTTCCCTTGACCTCGGAGCTATTTTGAGTACTCGTAGCTCAGTTACTGATTATCTGGTGACTATCTAGTGGTTAAACTGCTTTTCCTGCGTCATGGTCGTTTTTGTGGAAAGGAGATATACGGCACGTGGAGAGGGCCGCGAGGGAGCTTTTTTCGTCGTTCATGAACTAGTTACCTTTTACCTGTAGCTTGGCCGTGTACCTGACCTCGGCGGCGGGGTTCGCGGCGACGCAGGTGTAGTCACCGGAGTGTTCGGCGGCTAGGTTCGATATGCTAAGAAGGCTCGAGTAGGGATCGAGCTGGGAGACATTTACGACGGAGGCGAGTTTCGCGGGTAGAGGGAAGGGGCTTTGGCCATCTTTTAGCCAGGATATGGTAAGAGGAGGGTCGCCCGCCGCGACCCCGCACACCGTCCTCGTCCGCATCCCCTCGGATAGTCCCTCTTGGAAGTTAAATGGCTCAATTATAGGAGGTACTGGAAAAGGTTAAGAGAGAAGAGAGAACCATTCGTGAGAGCAAGAAAAAGATGGCACCACAAAAACGCAAAAGACTCGTACCATATCTAGGAGCCCGTGCTCATCCGCAGGTGGCCGCAGGCTCCGTCTATTTATCCCTCAAGTAACATCCCCAAAGTCCCAATACGATATTAATAAATCTACTGGCCTTGGCCGATTCGCGCGGTCATCTGCGAGAGCACGAGCTCGTTATTATATACATTATGCATAATAAATATTTAATATAGGTATATGCATGTATGTGCACATATATATACATATATATATATATATATATATATATATATATATATATACATACACATATACATATATATATATACATAAACAATAAAATAAAATAAAAGAATATACGAATGAGAAAAAAATACATATACATATATATATATATATATATATATATATATACCTATATACATATGCACGTATAAAAAATATATATTTATAAAACGGAATAAGACAGTATAGTAGTAACAGTATAATACAAGTACGTACACACACCCATACGTATATGTATACGAGTGTGCGTACAGGAAGACAAAGATAGTTGAAGAAAGAGATAGGTAGTATGAAAGATATTTATATATTTAATTATAAGTATGTACATTAGAGGCAGAATAATAATAATAATAATAATGTAGCAATGAAGAGGAGAGATTTTTTGACCCCGCCTTAAACGGTTAACCGCCACCCCTTACTGATCGCAATAATATGTACAAGCGTGCAGACGCGCGTACAAAGAGAAAGGAAGAGAGAGAGAGAGAGAGAGAGAAACACGCGCGCGCCCGCGCCCGCAAACTGTCACACTCATACGAAATGTAACGCTGCCAATACACACATTCATTCGTTCACGCTTAAGCTGTCGCACTGCGTGGACGCGCAGTTTCAGCAAAAGACTCACCTTCTAATGCCCATCTCCTCCTCTTCTTTCTTCTTTTCGAACTTCAGCACCATCAATGGGCCTCACTATGCATGCAAAGTGTTTCGCTAATAACGTGGCCGAAGTCAAAATGCATCACTCACTCCAGCACTCACATAATACTCCCACGCACTCAGACGGACAGTTTTAGAAAAAGAAAGAGAGAGAGAGAGATAGTGAGATGTATGTATATATATATACACCCCCCACACGCATATATACATATATATATATAATATTTAATAGAGAGAGAGAGAGAGAGAGAGAGAGAGAGAGAGAGAAAGAAGGGGCGGTCGGGCCGTCTGGCATTTTCGGGACCTAGAAGAGGATTACCATGAACCACGAGTCGCTGCGTGTGGGATACCTCAGCGGCAAGGTTACGAGCGACGCAGGAATAATTGCCATTGTGATCGGGCGATAAGCTTTCGATCATCAATATGCTGTTGAATTGGTCGACACTGGTGACGGTGACACGCTCCGATGGGCCCATCGTACGACCGTCCTTCAACCAGAAGATGGTTAGCGGCAGATCGCCTCGCGACACCGAGCACGTCAGAGTCGTTCGCTCTCCAAGGTGGAGGTCGTGATCCGCGGTGAACGGGCTAATTTTAGGAGGAACTAGAACGTCAGAAAAGAAAAGTTTTTCGATTGCAAGCTGATGGAACACGCGACTCTCCTCACGGTAACCTTGCACCGGAGCTGCTGCTGGTCCCTGCTTCACCTAAAGACTTCTCTAAAATGGGCTACGCGTTCGGTTGATTTCAGAGTCGCTCCTTGAAGTGACATTGGGAGACAGGAGTACTGAGTTTCAGTTTATGTCGGCGGGAGGAATAGGGGTTGGGGTTACGGTGGAGGGATGGGTGGAGAGAAATAGTCTCGTGTTTTAAACGGGAATTAGGGGAGGGGGGGTTAGTTTCGAGGCTCACCAATGACTGCGACTTCGCCGCTCCGTCGAGCGCTATGCCCTTGTTTATTCTTTGCCCAGCAAGTATATGCACCGCTGTCCACCTGCTTCTGGACGCTCGAGACGATTAGGGTGCCGTCCGGCATGACCTTCTGCCGTAAATCGTCCGGGAGCTCCCTGCCGCCTCGCTCCCACCGTATCTCTTCAATCGGGTACCCCGCAACTGGACATTTGAGTCGTAGCGTCTCTCCGGCGACGGCGGTAACCTTCGGGATCAACCGAATATACGGAAGACCTAGAATTGATCGAAGCACCAGCTTCTTAATTTTTCCTCTCCAAGGCACTTAATTTTCTGGAGCGAGCACCCTGGGGACGTGCTCGCTTGACCTGAGCTCCTTCCATTTCATGCTCGACTCGTTACACTCACCGCCCGCATCATTATACGCCAGATTATTTCGTCTACCCTTGACTTCTTTCAATTTCTCCGGAGATCGATCACCCTGGCTTTTTTTCTTTTCTGTTTTTTTTTTTTTTTTTTTTTTTTTTTTTTACAACCAATTTTTTCTGTTCTAAAGGCTCAAATTATCTCGCGTCCGTTCACATGAAATACATTTCAGTTGAGTGATCATCTTAGCATCACTGAGATTATACACGTTTTTACTTTCGAATGTGGATAGATCTATTTTTTTGACAAATACCAGATCATAAATGATTCCCAGAACGTTTCATCTTGCATTTTTAGATATCACTAACTATTTTTAAAATATGTACGAATAAGCATTCGTCTTTCTTGCTCTTCGGTTCAACTTGCAAATATATTATTTATCGTTATATTATTTATCGAAATAAAAAGAGAAAAAAGATAATAGAATTAATTTGTAAAGTCTCTACGTCAATTTCATATAGCGTTTCATATGTGTGAAAAAAATATCTTTGTAGTGAATAAGTGGATCAGTAAATAAATTAGAGGTTAGGCTTGAATATATATTCTGAAAATGTTAGGTGGCCTTTTATTACATAAAAGCTTATATTTCTAAAATATAGAGGTACGCTCTTAATGGCTATCGTAAAACTGAAGTTGCAGTTGTTTTTAATAAAAAAAGTTAGAAAGAAAAAGCGAATAATTAAAAAAAAGGTATAGTATTGCAAAATAGTTTAAATGAAGAGTGAACGGAAAAAGTGATGGTTAAATTGTGGAAGCAGTACCCCAGCGATGCTTCCCTAAACATAACAAGGTAGTCATTTCGTTTTCTGGAGTTCTTCCTCTGCCCCTTCGCTCCTTACCGTAAACATTCAGTTTGGCGGAGTGTGTCACCTTGCCCGCTCGGTTCTCTGCCGTACACGAATACTCCCCGCCGTCCTCGACCACGACCCGGGTTATATTCACGTGTGATATCACGTCTCCGTGGACAGTCACGTACTGGCCTATCACGTATCTGAAACACAGGCAAAGGTAGGAAGGACTAAGTCCTCTCGGTCCCGATACTTTCATTATCACCACCACCACCATCCCCCCCATCCCCCTCCCAACCTACCCCTCACCAGGCGCCCCTTACGCATTGGCACTTTTCCAAATGTCGCCGGCCCCGCAGCCGCGACTGTTTGCCGGCCTTTATTAAAAGAAAATAACGTAACCACCTACACCCACGAGAGCTCGGCCACGCCTTCGACAACAAAACTATACCGTTTGGCATTTATAATGAAGAAGCCATTCCCCTTGGAATATCCGCGTAAATATTCCGCGATTTATGAAATTTGTTCTTTTTCTCACCCAGTATCCATCCTATCCAGCGCACACGTATACAATGTTTTATTGTATTTTTGTTTCATTTTTTTTTTGTTTTGTTTTTCAAGCCTAGTGTATAAAGAGGGTTTGAATTCACTCTGGCCACTCTATCTGTAATTTTTCCACATTGTTATCTGTGTTTTTGTTTTGCAGGTATTGTTACGAGCGTTATTATTGGCTATTGTTGAATTTCGCTTGTCGGACAGAAGTTAATTGGAGAAAACAGGACGAATCGCAAATGGAAGTCGTACCTACTAACGGTGAGTAGAGGGAAGCCATCAAGGGCCCAGGAGACCTGGGGCGTGGGGTTCCCGGCTGCGGAACACTTGAGGGAGACGGCAGGGCCCGGCTGGAGAGTCTGCTCAATGAAGGAGTAAAGGAGGACCGGCGGAGCATCTGAAAGTAATAAAGTTCACTGAGGCTCGTCAGCCAAGCTCGTTGAGAGTCTGTTATCGATCCGTGGCCATCATTCGTATCGTGCTCACCTCCGAGCTGGAGCTCGGCGGAGGCCTGAGCTGTGTCACCTTCGGAACGCCTCACGATGCATTGGTACATGCCTCTGTCTTCCCGGCCGATGCTGTTTATGCGGAGAAGTTCCGCTTGGCGCCCAGTACCCGGAAGCTGTCGGCCATCCTTATACCAGCTGATGAAGTGCGGACCCGCTTGAGGATGGGAACTAATCTCGCAGCGGAACTCGGCGTTGCCACCCAAGTGGACGCTCAGCAGAGCCGGACTCACCTCGACGTGCAGGGGTACTGTCACCACCAACCTAAGTGCCACTCAGGACGAGGCTCGTGAAAACGCCCATTTCAACCACTACTACTGTTAATGCATCCCCCCCCATCCAACCCTATATAGTCCTGTAGTAATAGTAGTAGTAGTAGTAATAGTAGTAGTAGTAGTAGTAGTAGTAGTAGTAGTAGTAGTAGTAGTAGTAGTAGTAGTAGTAGTAGTAGTAGTAGTAGTAGTAGTAGTAGTAGTAGTAGTAGTAGTAGTAGTAGTGGTAGTAGTATTAGTAGTGGTATTAGTAGTGGTAGTAGTAGTAGTAGTAGTAGTAGTGGTGGTAGCAGTAGTAGGAGCAGTAGTAGGAGCAGTAGTAGGAGCAGTAGTAGTAGTAGTAGTAGTGGTAGTGGTAGTAGTAGCAGTAGTAGTAGTAGTAGTGGTAGTGGTAGTTGTATCAGTAGCTGTGGCAGTAGTTGTAATAGTATTAGTAACGTTGCCGCTTATACTAGCGCCCGTATTATTATTATTATTTCTGCCAATAGTAGCTTTACTGCTGAGGCTGCCGTACTCAAAGATTGTTTTTCTTTTGACAAACCGCCCACTGTGCTCTCAGCAAGCCTCACTCAAGTCCACTTAGCTCTCAATGATACATATACTTGATGTTCGAGGGAGATTTCTTTTGAGAGATTCATAAAATTTGCTTTATCCTGTCAACTAGACTTCCCATTGATTTACTCTTACGGACATTTCAACATTTTATAAATTTACGGATAATATGCTATTATTCTTTTTCTCAATTTGAAATATCGTAAATAACTTGCAAATGAATTATTGGTTATTACAATTAGCTATTACAATCTTCTCGTCAAAATCCGATAAAAATTTTTCAAGTTGTTGATATTGTATTTCATACCAGCTATTCCGGTTCTTTTGATTTACAACAAGTACTTTACTACAACTTTAATCGTTATAAATTCTCTAGTCCCATTTTAGATCTTGTTCTTATTTCGAAATACGAGAAAATTTAACCAAATAATTCTGTTAAAGCGTTTCAGCTTTTATTTCACTTTTTCATGTGGAATTGTTAAATTCTTTTAATGTTTTAAAGGACCATTTCGATAAATGAAACACTTGGATGAAATTTTTTTTTATTTCAAATTATTTAAGATTACTAGAGAAGAAATATATTTAAAATATATCTCGAGGATAAAGCATATGACACTTATTCTTTTATAAGCATTGCATTCGCTGCGCCGGTGACGAATATGCAGAAGCTATATGACCTCAATGATCGTGAAATTAAAAGAATGTACAAGAAAGAAATTATAAGTAGAAATGATATTAACCGAGAATGGTCGTGAGGTGTCTCTTTCGTTCACAATAATAATTTTTATGCTACCATTCTAAAAAAATTTTCAAATTATATGATAAAATAACCTTGTATTACCCTTTTTATTGTTTGTTATGTTCTTTTTTTCTGCAGAACAATCGTTCTGATGAAATTCTTAAAGAGAAATATTCTCGTAAGTGAAATTAATTCGTTCCATGTTATAGAAATCAAATAGCTTAGAGGAAAAATTTCAGGCAGGCAGACAGGCATGCATATATCATTTTAGGACAATTGATCAAGTTAGTTTTGCTTCACGAAGGTGCTTACAACGAGCGAATCTCGAATTCATATCAGTCATCGGGAATATACTTGAAATATCAAGGTTAAGGAATTATAGGAAAGTTTTATTTTGAGTGAAAAATATCGATACCCGCATCTGAGAATGAAAAAGTAAAATGAATTTTGGCTCTTTTGTGAAATCGCGCACTCAATAAAAAGAGAGTTGAGGTAAGCTTGGGAAGGATTGGGACGGATTGGGAAGGATTGGGGAGGATTGGAGAGGATTGGGGCGCGGCCCCGTCTATGGCCGGAAAAAGTTTTTCTCAATTTCCTCGACGACATTTATATGATTGATAAGCGGCTATTTGAAACTCGGCGCTTCATCACTTCAGCACCATGTTACACGACTCGGAACAAAGCGGCCACCCAGCCCTATTGATTTTAATTTTTCAGCCCTTACCTAAGCTCGGCGCTAGCCTCGCCTCCGGGATTCGAAGCGGTACACCTATAGACACCGCTGTCCTCGAGTGTGACGGCCTCGACGGCCAGCACCGGACCGAGCAGCCTCGTCCTCGGGCCTGGCAAGACCAGCATCGGCTCCGCTCCCGTTTGAGCATACCATCTGAAACGTTATTTACCTCCATAATCGAGTCCGGGACTCGCGCTCGCTCAAGCTCTCACAAGGCTTACCTCTACTACTACTCTATACATTACTATTTAAGAAGTAACTGTGTCATAGACAGCTGATGTATTTTATAGGTCAATGAGAATATGTATGTTTTCGAGCTTTACAATATGTATGCGCGCTCAAGTACGTCGACCACTAGTTATCAATATAACTAGATTAATCAATATTTATGGGATTTTGCAGTAGTACCTGTATTCAGGTGTAGGGCAGGCCTGCGCGACGCAAACGAGTGACGTCGACTCGTCCTGAGCGACGTGGATGTTCTCAGAGTGGTCTAGTATGACTGGCGGCATGACCCCTCGGTGGTCGGCTATCCTGACATTAGCCACAGAGCTGACGACGACCTGACGCGTGAGCCTGTGCATTGTACGACACCTATAGCCCGGGACTTGATCCGTAAACTCCAGACTATGGACCAACAACTCTCCCGTTGGTAGCAGATGAAATTTTCCATCTACGACACAGAAACGGTCCTTGTCTCCTCTTTATCATCCTCTTGCCTCTCCCGTCGCTACTCACTCTCTCTCTCTCTCTCTCTCTCTCTCTCTCTCTCTCTCTCTCTCTCTCTCACGTCCCAGCTTCTCGTGGATTTTATCCGTTGCAGACTCCACACTACCTGCATTCGCTACCAAGTTGAATCATACTAATGAGCCTTTTTATACCCGGAGTCTTTATTACTTTTGCCTCAATTTTTTTTCTTCTTTTTACATATTCCGGCGACTCACGTGTCGAGAGCTCTCCTTTTCTCTTTTACACTTGTCAAATTTTTTCTCCCTGGGCTACAGGCTCCTTTGCCGCAAAACTGTGTCGTCCTTCCTGTCGAGTTCAATGTATCCGCCGTCATCCAACGCCAGCCTCTTCCCCGGACACCGCCTTGAGTTTATTAACATGACCCCCAATCCCTAGGCTCCCCCCTCCCTGTCCGACTATATAACTCACAAGCGTTACTAAAAAGGAGATTGAAACGCGGAAGTGTAGGCTGGCGAATGGCTGTCGAAATAGCTGTTAATTGAGAAAGAGTCTTTCTTACCTCCTTGGAGCGAAGGGTAAATGTAGAAGGCCGGTTCCTGGAGCCACGAGACCACCCGGACGAGATCCCTGACGAAGCTTGGAACGACGCAGCGGAGGACCGCAGTGCAGCCCCGTGAGGCGCCTCCTATCACCTCGACGTCAACCTTGTATGCCTGAGCAACCACTGTTAGAAAGGGCAAATGAATAGTAATAAATAAGTGTAAGCCAAGCCTCATTGTCTATCAATAGAAAAACCACGTTTTGGATCAATCACATTCCAGTCCTCCATGGAGAATTATTTATACCAATGAAACGCCAGCAATGAGAAACGTCATGTGATATTCACGAGACATTGGAAAATTCTTTCCGGCGGATGGTGTTGCTGCTGCTGCTGATGATGATGATGAAAGAAAGAAAGAAAGAAAGAAAGAGCGCTCCATTCAGTCAGCGCCCTTTTGTTCGACAAGCGAGCATTGCTGCGGATCAATTTCCCCCTTTTTTCTTATTTTCTCTTCTTTTTCGAAAAATTGATGCTGATTGAAAGTCTAGATGCCTCAGTCACGATGAGGACTCAAGTGAATTTACTGCTTCTCCGGCTCGAGCTACTACTGCTGATACTACTGCCCTTATCACTATTACCATTCGTACCACTACCACTATCACTGTCACCACTGTTGCTACTGATTGCTACTACTACTGCTACTACTACTGCTACTGCTACTACTGCTACTACTACTGCTACTACTACTACTACTACTACTACTACTACTACTACTACTACTACTACTACTACTACTACTACTACTACTACTACTACTACTACTACTACTACTACTACTACTACTACTACTACTACTACTACTACTACTACTACTACTACTACTACTACTACTACTACTACTACTACTACTACTACTACTACTACTACTACTACTACTACTACTACTACTACTACTACTACTACTACTACTACTACTACTACTACTACTACTACTACTACTGCTACTACTACTACTGCTACTACTGCTACTACTACTACTGCTACTACTACTACTACTACAACTACTGCTACTACTACTACTACTGCTACTACGAGTACCACTACCACTACTACTAAAATTCAATTTCAAAATATTGCCAACTTTTTCTTTATTAAACATTAGGAGCTCAAATGTCGATGAAAACTACCAGAAGGACGTACATCCTATTTCCCCATTAATTTTACTATTGATAATCGAATAAGCGAGTTAAGCCTCTCTCTTCAAGCTCGAACTCTCTTCCTGCACTTTATATTCAATTTCCTAAATTTGTCCCTTTTTCTCAGGGCTCCATCGGCACTCACGGCCTTCATAGACCTCTCGAGAAAATATAAAAATTTAATTAAAATCATAATTTACTAAAAAAGTGTATGAACTTGGTATAATTCTTTTCATTTTATTATTTAGTACGTCATATTCGCTCATTTATATGTATACACGTTAATCTCATTAGAAAATACATTTATTTCTTAATAAGAAAACAAAAATTATCATAACATTTAAAATAAATAACATCGCAGCCTATAATTAAAGTATAAGTTTTTCAATTCAGATAGAACTGTAATAGCTTTTCGAAATAAGTTGGAAGTTTATTTTCTATTTCAGGCGATGATTACTTTTATAATTACTTTTAAAAGAAATAAGATGATATATGTACTTCGAACACTTAACTAATAGGAAATAAAAGAATTTTCTTACACTGCTAACTTTACTTTTTTATAAAACTTCACTTTCTTCAAGTGGATAATAATCAAATTCTATACTCTGTATCAAATTTAATTAAAGTAGATTAAATGAAATTTTAACGTTGGCTATAACATATTAAATATTGATTTTAGGTATAAAAATATATTATTGCTAAAAATTATCTTTATAATTTTAGGTAAATATAAGACAAAGTATGTAAAATATTATTGTTTAAGTTAAATAATCAGAAATAGTTATGATATTTTATGCATACTAGTAATATATTTAAATTAACTAAATTTACCCATTAAAATCATGAAAAATCATATTGCAATATACAGTTTATTGTAAAATTGAATAATCTTAAGAAATTGTTTCATAGAAAATATATCAAAAATTAAATTACTAAGAGTTATCAGATTAATACTTTTATGAAATAATTATTCGCTCATATCAAGTTCGTGTTAAAAAGATATATAATATTTTCATTTACAAACATGATTCTGAATTATTTTATAGAGAATACATTTTTTTTCGATATTAATAATTTTCTCCCCTCTGCTGAATCTTCAAATAGTAATCTTATTAAACTAAAAGAATCTAGATCCTTTGATTTTACGTAAATAATAAATTATAATAATTTGACTAGTTTTTACATCAGTGTAAATATCATAAAATAACTCCAATTTCGGAATTCATACATTTTTTGTATATTCATCAAAACGTTTCAAAGTTATCTATATTACAATTGAACTACTTTTCCTTCAGTTACATAAATTTTCTGATAAGTTACTAGTAATTTCACTTCATTAAATAATTTGTTTTTTTATTTTCACTGTAATTATCGAATAATAAAATTAAAATTACGTTTCATCAGCCTAGTGTTGAAAGTCTTTACGTATTTTAATTGAATATTTCTACTTTAGAAATAATTTTTTTCTGATTGCATAATCTGTTTTAAAATTAGCACTTTTCAGAGAAACCAATGCTTAATTCATAGTTAATATAATAAATATACACAAATTACGATAGACGATTTTCATTACTGGATGAATTATTCACATTAATATTGACTCTTCGCAATGGATTTGGTCATTATTAAAGACTTATTGTTACAGAAGGGGTTCTGAATGTTGGAAAGTCGTGAACCCATGGAGACTGGATTATGATAATCGAATGAAATGAAAGATTTAATTAAGACTGTAATAATTCTTTTGAGATATATATATATATATATATATATACACGATTATTGTAAAATGCAGTAATCGATGAAGAAACAGTGGTGCATGTTCAGTTACTCACCTGCGCGCACCTGGACGTCGCGACTGAGAACCCTGCCGACGGAATTGCTTGCAACACATCGGTACGTCGCACTATGAACATCCTGGCGATAAGCTGCTGCGGGGAAGGGCAGGAGTACGAGGGTGCCGTTCTTGAAGAGCCTCCGGATTCCGGGAACATCACCTGCTGGAAGACCGTCAGCCGTGGACCAATCGATGTTGGGTGGAGGACTCCCGGTCGCGGCACAGTCCAACCAGGCGCCGCTCGAGTTGGAAAACTCGAGCCTCGAAGCGGGTTCGATGAGAAAATTGGGCCCGCGCAAGTGAGCGTCGAAACCGCTGCACGAGCACGCAAGCAACAGCAGGAGATAGAAGCCTGGGGATAAGAAGCAACGCGCAAGGCCTTCTAATCAACAAGTTAGTTAATTCCTGAAGCGTTGAACGGTTGGGAGCGGGGCGGGGGCTACGAGGGAGGGCCATCGGAGCGTCGCAGCAACAAGTTTAACGGACCCGAGGTGGCAAATGGGACGCGGAAGATCAACTCTGGGGCACATGGACAACAAGTGAAGAGGAAAGTTTGAACCGAGGACTTGCCTTGGGGTGTTTAAAAAACTTACGAAACTTATACAGGGCTGGGAATTTTCGCTGTATGTTGCCCCGTACGGTACTCCATCCAGATATTAAACAGACGCATCTGTATGAGTAAACGATGGCCTATGAGGTAAAAAGTAGCTGACAACTGCATACGTAGTTTAACTTAAATTAACAACTTTTCTTATTACCCTCAAGTCTCTCATTTCCTCTCCTTCTCTCCCTCGCCGCTCCTTCTCTTTTAATCAAACACTCACAAGTACACGCGCACATAGGCCCCTTCGTTATCGCCAACTCCCTCTAGCCCAACGACTACATACCATCGATATGGAAATTTATTTATTTTTTTAAACTGATCTCGCTAATATTAATAAAAGCTATTAACAATTACAGTTTAATTTCTTTTATAATCATTTTCAACACTATTTTTTATCTTTCAATAAAATCAAAATAACAATAATTCTCAATAATTCTTCCGGTTAGCTCTAATTATAATGATTTATTCGAATGAAGATTTATTATGAATAAGACGACGTATATAAAGCATAATAATCTTAAACAGGCAGGTAAAAACAATGAAGTTAATTTCCAAAAGAAATTTATAAATAACTGTTAAACTCCGAAATCAAACTATGCGAATTTATTTACAATAGAAAATTTATCGATTACTTATCAAGATTATAATTGTCTAGAAAAAAATTAATTCATGTTATGAGAAAAATTAATACGAAGCATGGATCAAACAAGTATATTCTCAAAAAATATCTTATAAGTAAAAATATTCTTGAGCGTTTTGTAGAATTAACGAAGAACGATCAATGTAATTCCTTAAATAATTAATAATGCACTTCATATTTTCAGCCTCTCTATTAATACTCTCTGTTTCATAGACAGATATATCAACTTTATATTTTAGAAATTGAAATTTTTTTTTGCGAACGTAGTATTTTTATGATAACTTATAAAGAATAAATACTCTATGTTGTTTGATTATTACGTACTTTTAGGTAATAATAATAACCACGTATATATTGAAGAAAAATTATAAAAATGTAAAAATATATTTTACATAATTTACACATTTTTATCTAATACTTTGAAGAATACATTGGCTTAAATTAAAATTATATTGAATTAAAAATTCTAATATTTATTCTTTAAATTTATATTATCCAGTAATTGTTGATTACAACCATCTGACTTTATACGTATATTTTTCAGATTATAAAATTTAGTTATTTCTAAATCAATATAGTATTATTGAATCTTCCAAATTTCATTCCATAGAAACGAATTCTATTGTAAACACACAGTGCGTTCATTTTGAATGCAGTACATGCACTAAATGTTTTGGAATGGAAATTCTAATCTACGATTGGAATGAATCTCTATTAAACTAGATTTAGCTGCCTAATCACTGTTTTGTTATTAATTATGATAAAATGCACATAATATCATTTTGTAAATTTAAATTTATTCGAATTAGATAAATATTATTTTTACCAACTTATTTGAAGAATTTCATTTTAAAATATAAGCGAAAACAATAGGCGTTCAATTATTATTCATTACATCATAAAGTAGAATGAGAAGATATTATAGAGTATTTCCATTCCAAATTAGTCTTACGTAAGATTGTAGCGGAGTAAAAAATTTTCTCATATAGAGGAAATTATTCTTTAATTTGCACATAAAGTGACAAATAATCGGGTCCATGAAGAGTAAAAAAAAAAATCGTTATAAAAGTTCGGTAAAAGCAAACAAATAATATGAAAAAGTTATAATGATGGAGCAGTTCGAGCTTAATTTAATTGGAAGGATACGTTTATCTTATGGCATACTCGAAAGATGGAAAGCTTATGGTATGTATAGTGACTTAGCCGCTTTATGTAAATACGGCCTTATTACAACTTTAAATCGGATATACCAAGATGATAGTTGTCGGTGTCTCTACGTATGGAAAATTTGTTGAATCCAAAAGATGAGAAAGCCGGGAATAAGCGTTTTCAGGACTATTCGAGCATTCCCGTAAGTTTGGACAATTTCGCGAAGCTGCAAATCTGTGAATGCATAATGGCATTGTGTAAGCGTAACCGAAAGTACGCGATCCTCTATCCAAAAGGTTCATCGATAAGTGACAAGGATAGATGGATAGATGGGAGTGGGCCGAGAAAGCCAGGTTATGGATAATCCAGAGAGGGAATTAATAGTGGGACGGGGCAAGGACATTAGGCCCGAGGGCAACGAGTACCTGTCTCATTACTAATACGACGAACGCGCAAAAGCTCGTGGACGATGCTGATTTCCCAAGGGAGAGACCCGCTGTCCGGGCCTGGCGTCTTATCTCGAGGTCTCAGGCGAAGAAAGGGGCGAACAATCTCAGGGGTCGTTGTCCTCGCGAGTCGGCGAAAAATTTAGCAGTAATCTCGAGTCGGCCGATGGAAGCGCCGCCGTCGCCGCCGCCGCCGCCGCCGCTGCTGCTCGCTTTATGCGCTCACCCTTTGACCGGGCTTTTCGTTCTCCCTCATCCACTCACCCTCGTACGTCTCTTACCGACGTTGGGCAGCCGCTACTCCTCGGCAGAGCTCGTGCCCCTTAACTCACCGGCTCTTTTACCCGGCACTCGCAAACCGCGACTTTTCAGCGTTGGAATTCTGGGGGAATGACGACTGTCTCAAGACTTTTTCCCACCGGTACTCGGCAATCGCCGACAAACCTCCTTCCCCTCTCCCGCTCCGCAACAACTTTCTCCGACTGGTTCGCTTGGCCCGCCAGCCCGGAGGCTCGTCCCTCCGCGCTCTTTTACCTTCGCGATATTGTTCTCGAAATAATAACAATAATAGTAATTGTAATAATAATAATAAGTAATAAATAATAATAATAATAATAACAATAATAATAATAATTATTATTATTATAATTAATAATTAATAATAATGGTGATGATGGTGATGGTGATGGTGATGATGATGACGACGATGATAAACAATAACAATAATAATAATAACGATGATGATTATGATGATGATGATGATGATGATAAAAGTGGCAGAGCACGTGGGGCTCGACCTGGGGCTCGTCCGCGCGGACACACGTGCCGTGGCCTACGGCTAATGAGTCGTGACGGGAGCGGCCTCGGACATCCTCGCCGTAGTAGAAGTGGCCTGGGGTACGTTTACGCAGATCAGCTGGTCGTTATCGGGCGAACGCACGCATCCGCGTAGGATACGATTGGCCTATGGGCGACCCGCATGGGTTTTCTCGTTCATTGTTTGCTCTGGCGAGTGTAGGTGGCTCGGGATACCCCGACAACTCGCATATCGATATGCGTACTCATGCCGCGTGTAAATTAATCGGGGGAATTAACGTGTTCGCAGGCGATGTCACGTGGCCGGTTGCGCGATCATTCCTCTACCTCGGCTTTAATAATTCAGCCAGGTCGCGCAATTCTATTCTCGGATTTCGGGGGAAGAGGCCGCATAAAGGTTTCTGGCCGGGACGAAAGAGCCTCCTCTTTCCGTGTCAGGATCGTTAGCGCCGAGTAGCGGGAACTGCGTAGGAGTGAGATAGAACGAGAGAGCGAGAGAGCGGGGGAGGGTGCTCGACCGCGTAAGGTGCATCCGAGCGAATGGAAATCCTCCGCAGTGCTTCAGTTTTCATCGACGCATCGCGTCCCGCCCCAAGCGGAATATATTACGCCATAACAACTTGGGCTTCTCTACCCACAACCATCAATTTTTCTATCCTGTTTTTCTTTCCTCGTCTCACTACTCCATCGACGAACCGAACGGCTTCCCTCCGCCCTCCTTGCGTTTTTATCGTTCCTTAGGTCCTCCTTGCGCTCAAGCTTCCGCTTCATCCTCTTTAACCGCCTTCCGGACTGTCGATCCTCAAGATTCCAGATACGGAGCTAACGGGACTCGAGAGCTACCAGACGAAGCTTATTCATTCATTTTGCATTAGTCTTTTCATTCTCTTTCATTGTGACAGAACATTCTTAACGAGTGAAATTGTCAAAGTCAGATATTCAACTACACCATCAGTCCTGAAGCAGTCTTGAATACTTTAAACCTATTTCTTTACATTTCTTCGGCGCTAATGGCCCGGACTTCCTACATTTTCATTTATCAACTTCATTTTTCTTATCCTCTCACGATGTATTACTCTTTGTCTTTCGTAAATTATGAAGGATCAATTTTCAATTAGTAATAAGACGGAGTTGAAAGTACGGAACGAGTGACCGCGTTTTTCCAGCGCAACTTCAACCTTCCCCTTTCCCTTCCACCTTTATTTACACTTTATTCGCAGCAGGAAAGTCGATAATATGCGTATATGAATAGTTACTAACTGCAGCTGTGCGCTCTATCCAATAATAATTAGGCTCGAATCCGTACTTTACTACACAATTGTTAAATCACCATTTGAAATATCCGATTGTTTAGAATACTTGTCTCACAGAGGCCGCTTTCTTCTTATTGTCATAAAGAGATCTTAAGAGTACTTTAAATAATTACTAAATCGCTTTTACTAATAAATTTTTTAAATTAATTTTTCTTTGAAATTAAAATATTTTATTCAATTTTATAATTTATACATAAAATGTTTCCTCTGTATCAATCATTACGTCAAAATATCTCACTAAACAAATTTAACTTACGTATTTCTTTCAATTGTATCAACGTTAAACATTTTTAAATTATTCAGAAAATTTTACTAAAATACCTTCATTGACACATTTAATTCATAATAAAAGTGAATCCTGTAGGACGCTAACAAGGTTTTATGATAAAATAAAATTATATTTAGTCGGTATTATATAATGAGAAATATTTTATTTTAGTTTTTTTTTTTTTTTTTTAATTTCAAATCTATTTATAAAATGTAGTAGAATACATTTCAAAGCTGAATAAAGTATATTCGCCGATATTTGCAATTTTATTAAATTCAGATATTAAATGCAATTATTAGTATAAATCAGAATTTAATTTTATTATATATTAAAAAATCTATTTATCCAACTTTTCGCATATGCCATTAAAAACAAGTATTAAAAATATTAAAAAGCCTTACGGCCTTTATAATAAAATTGTTATTGACTTTTTCATAATTATGTCGTATATATTTAAAATTTTATGATTTATATTTATATTATTTATAATTTATACCAATCACATAATTAAAAAAAAGATTTTTCATACATTTTTAATAAAATTCTTTTTGTCAATTCACTTATTGAAATAGTATTATTTTAAATTTACATTAAATAGAACTATTATTATTTACACTTCTTATTATAGTGCAAAAAAATTTTATACTTGTGATGTAATTAATAAAGAATAATAACATTCTTAGCAACAAAAAAAAGTATGCATAAAAAATATTACTTCTCAAACTGAGCCAAATAAATACGTCGACATTTCAGTTTAGATTTCGTTCTTATTGTCAAAGTGTTGATTTGCTCTTAAATTATATTTTTATATTCTTAATTATCAGAAAATTTTTAGACTTCCGCAATTAAAATAATAATGCTGAAAATTAATATAAAATATTGAAAGGTTTAAATACTTCAATAATTAAGTTTTCTTACCTTAAAAGAAACATATGTAAAGAAATATCTTTATGATCTAATTATTGATTAAATTAATTTGAAAAACGAATCATTATTTTAAACATCACTGTAGATTTTTTGAAAAATTCAAAAAATTAATAATAATTTGGAATTAATTTTAAAAGTCCTTATATTAAGAATTTGACTTTTTATATTCATTTTTTTTTTTTTTTTTTTTTTTTTTTTGATCAATAATGAATGAAGAGATGATTATGTTGATAAGACTCGTTCTTTGACGTGTAAGAAAAATATGTTCTTGGAAAAATTTGCCTAAAGTATCGAAGGTATGAATATACTAAATTTTAAACTTACATGATATTCGAATAAAACGTTAATTTGTATGTACTTATTGAGATATAAGTAAATTGGGCATAAAATTATCAAGGAATTTATTTAGCATAGGCAGAGGATTTCTTGTTATCGTAAAGGGGCTTTTGTTCCATTAGAGATGAATTATTTTTGTCCCAGGAAGCTGAAAAATCTAATTTTTATTTTTTATTTTTTTAACTAATTTTTTCTTATTGATGATTTAATAAAACGGAAATAAAGCGAGAGCGACAATTGTATTGAATCACGAAGAAGAATTATTCAATAAATGAATAATAGAGTTAGGCTTGTTGATTAGTAGTGGGTTGTTCTCAATTGTTTGATATTGTCATCTGGATGTCGACGTAGACTTTGAATTCAAAGTAAATAGAACAGAAAATTTAATTGATTGATAAAGAGAGGATAAATTCTAAACGCCACTTACATTACATCGAGTATAGATATTCTCGATAAAATAAGGTTTCGCACTCATTACGGCCGAGAAGTAAAATATATATTGTCAGAAGGTGGGAGTGCTGATGGAAGAGCAAAGGCTCGCAAAAATTGGTCGAACTTTGGGGCGGATGATTTTTCGCGCACCGCTGGGGCGTATAACATCAGTATAAGAGGTATTTCGCGCAACAATGCTAGGCTATTTTCGATTAAACCGATATTCATTCGGGTCAGTGAAGAAGCGGAAGCGAAGCAACACGGCGCGGTTCACGGGACGTGCGGCGAACGGGACGGCAGACGAGGATGCTAGGGGTAAAAATTTTACCGACGGGAGGATAGGGCGTTGGATATGGGGCGGCCGGAGGGGCTCGGGTCGGTGGGTTGGAGGGTTGGAGGGTGGGGTGGGGTGGGTCGGTGGGGACGGGGGCGGGGGCAGCGAAACGACTCGGAACGGAGGAAGCATTTGAAGGATCGAAGGGAAAAGGACGCGGCCAATGCGGGAGAAAAAATTCTAGCTAAATTGAATTCAACACTGCGTTAAATTGGATACGGTAGGAGGCGGACAGCATTCCGCGGATGTCTGACATGTATAGTAGCGGTGGATTTGGCGTCGACCGCTAGAGCCGAGCAGAGCAGAGCCGCGCCGGGGTGCATCGACTTAATCAGTCGAGTGCGATGAGCCGAACGTTTCTTCGTACATGCGCTTCCTCGACCAGAGGCAGGCTCAAGCTCCGGATTCCCCCGACTTACGCCCGAGGACAGACGCTTTTTCATTTGCTCGTACTTTTAGCGGGGAAAATGCTTTAAAAATGCGAGCATCCGATAATGTTGAGTTACCGCTGATAGGTCATGATACCGCAGGATCCTTGTTAATCGTGGCCGGATCGCTTGATAATCGGGAATATCTCGTGTGCCTGGTGGAAAGAGACATTTTCGTACCGTTTAATTTGTCGACTATTTGGCGGGGCTAATTTCCCGGGAAGTCACCGCGCAGGCATCCGCGCCGACCTCGTAGACGACCCCTTATGTCGAGGCGAGGCACGGAAGAGGAATCCGCCGACGGGAACTGCCGATGGCATTCTTTCGCGACATTGGCGATCGACATTCCAACGAAGTATCGGATTCCATGCTGGAGCCAATCGCGCATCAGAAAAATACCAGAATGACATGAATCGCGCCGATTATAAACAGCTCGGGAAGAATCCGAGCACGCGGGTCGAAGTTTCTTCCCTCGGTAATTCTGGAGGGACGGGAGTGGGATCGGGAATGGCATCGGGAACGGGATCGCGAATGAGATTGGAAATGGGAATGGGGATGGGGGTGGGAGCGGCAGATGGAACGGGAGCGATAGCGGGAGGAGGAGAGTGAGGGAGATGGCGAGCGGGTGAAGGGAGGGGGTGCCACGCGAGTTGGTTTTTCATTTGGCTGAAAAGCTTCTCGTTCCAGGATAAAGTGTAAGAAGAGGCCTCCCGGCGCTGGTGGGGGAAACCGCGTCGGTGGCGGTGCAAAAGTGCACGGGCTCGTTATAGGGGCGAGCCGGGGAGGAAACGCGTGGGGAGTCCCGAGCCACTTAACCGCAAGGAAGCAGCTAGCTTGCGAAATTCCCGGCGTTCCTCGCGCGTCTTCGCGCTCGAGGCGGAACAACGCTGGCAAACGTTCTCTCCGCGTGATGCTTGCCCTCCTCATCGATCGAGTCTGGGGAGCCCGACTGGCTCACAAGCCCCTCGCGGCTGTCCGAAGCTTTTCCCTGAGGAGGAGGGCGACGACGTGCGGATGATCTCGATAATCGAATGGCGCGGGGCGTGGAGAATGGTCGCGATCGCGAGTCAGAAGGGATTGACGAATGGGGAAGGGGAACGGGAAAGGGAAAGGGAAAGGGAAAGGGAAAGGGAAAGGTAAAGGTAAAGGGAAAGGGAAAGGGAAAGGGAAAGGTAAAGATAAAGGAAAAGATAAAGGTAAAGGTAAAGGTAAAGGAAAAGGGAATGGGAATGGGAATGGGAATGGGAAAGGGAAAGGGGAAGGGGAAGGGATGGGGTAAGGGTAAGTAAGAAAAGTGGTAGAAGCCGCCGCCGAGTCGGCCGAAGGAGGAAAAGAAAGGGGTCCGGGATGGGGCGCTGATGCGCTAGATGAGTGGATGGCTGGATGAAGAAGACGCAAGCATTTTGCCGAAGGATACGGCCCTTCTATTGGCGCTTGCACTTGTCTTACCCGCCGACCGCCGATAAAAAGATTAGCCGAGCAAATAGACGAAGAGCGGGCATGCAACTTGTTGTGCAGCCCCATCCCACTGTGTGTCCTCTATCATGCATTAGGCGACTCCGCCTCGTGAGGTCGGGGATTAAAGCACTCTTTTAACTCTGCATATTTACAACTACGTCTCAAGGATCTCCACTGGCTGAACGGATGCTCCCAGGGTTGTTTACCGTCTTCTCCCAGCCCCGAACCTCGCCAATCCCATCCCTATTCCCGTCTTAGCACGGCAACGTAGCAGAGCCCCCTCGTGCGATCCCCCTGTCGTCACCCTTTCGATTCCGGAGGAAGGAGTAGGAGCATAAGCGCAAGGAAGAGGGCTGAAGAAAAAAAATCCAATTTCATATATCTTTCCCAGATTTGCGTTTTCTATCAGAACACGCGTCTCCGTTCCTGAACCCTCTCTGAGTCTGCCCCTCCCCCCGGCGTCTCCGCGTGTCACGTCTGCCACTTTGACACTCTCATGTGACGAGCAGGCCGTCTTATCGCCGTGAATCTCTACCAGTCTTCCATTGTCAGCATCGTCACCATCGCGAATAATAGTCGGCCGAGACACCAAATGCTAGTATCGAATTTGCGTCGAAATGCTTGTCGAGTCATCTCCCCCCCCCCTTGTCGCTCTTCCCTATTGTCACTCGAGTTCTATTTCAAGTGAGGGGCGCAAAATGCAACCGGTTTTCCCTCAAAGACGGGAGATGGGAATTAGCAGTGCGATTACGCAAAATCTTCAGGTCTTTTGGCGCTGCTTAATGTAGTCTCCAATTTAGCATCCGGACTAAGCTACTCATCCTTCTACTAGCCCTAAACCTCTCAATGTCTCTAAGGGCTTCGATCTTTCACTACCGCTACAACAACCCCACGAATCAGTTAACCTACTCATTTAATGAATTGATTAAAGTACGATCCGTAGATTAGTCACTAATTTATCTTTTATCCTTGAGACTCTACTCTTGAAAAAGCTCCGCTATGAGATCTTACGAGGCCTCGGTCAATTTTATTCCAGACGAACGAAAATCTAATAATATCTTTTCCGGCCTCAACTTTTTGCCGGATGACTTTACGTGCATACTTACAAACATTTATACCTATGCACGTACAATAATCCAATGGATTATTGAATCTTGTTTATTTTGATCTGGATAAATATTTATTCGCTATAGCTGACGTTTTGGCAAGCTAACCAAGATTCTTTCTTGTCACATCGACATATTAGCTCATGTTCTCAAACATTATAGTGCTTGTCTTTTCTACGTTCCCTGTTCGTATACTCACGACGAAATTCGATTAAGTTCACATTAGTGCCTCGTCTATTTCTGCTTGAATGGTAATTAAAGTCCTAACTGCTTTAATATTTAATTACGCGTCGATCTACCATGATTTGGTCCTTTCATTAGAACTCAAGTAGAATTCAGATTGTATGAAAAACTTCATTTTTACTGTATATTTATTGGTTTCGATTAGAAAAAACCACATATTAGGTTAAGAAACTATAGCTAAAAAAATAAATAGCAGATCAAATCATTCGGTCATAAGTAGTCGGCTTCTTGAAATCATACTCACGTAATCATACTCTGTTAAAAACACTATTGCACTTTAAAATGTAAATTTAGCATAAGAATAAGAAAAACCTCATATAAAATTTGTATTACTGCTATTGAGAAATAGATATCTTATATATAATTGATTTCTGCACTACCTCACCACCTTGCAATATTTAAAAAAAAAACAGAATTCTATTATTAATTAAAATAAACATGCAAATGGAATAATGAGCGAAATTCATGAGTCTCCGTGATTTTTTAAAAAATTGAGTACTTTGTAATAGTCTAAATGTCCGAGTACTTTAGTACAATCCATAGATTCGAAGATGCGGTTTTTTGAGTATTGATGTTTGGAAACATGCAAATAGTTGAAGAGATTCTACGTAATAGAGTATTGCAAATATGTGTATGTAAAAAAAAAAAAAAATAAAATAAAAAAAAAGATACAAAGGATAAAGGATAGGTGATCCTGGTCGAGTGAGGGTGAAGGGACTGGATCCCATTAAAGGAGGGGGGCGGTGTAAGAAGTTTTAACAAAGTCTAAGTATACCATCTCGGAGAAAGCAATATGCCATTAAAACGCCTCGTGCAGAGTATCTATGTACTAGGAGTTTTTGAGATGAAAACTGACAGAATTAGTGTGAGTGAAAATGTGTGCAGCCGAGAGAGTGAGAGAGAGAGAGAGAGAGAGAGAGAGCAATAGCGACACAATAAGCGAGACCAAGATAGGGAGAAGCGCGATAAGGCATGTTTTATACGGTCGATGTAGCGACACAAGAAAATAACTCAGAAGAGCGTGAGTAAGAGGGATAGAGTATAGTTGGGATGATAGAGAGAGGCAATCAGAGCATAGAACAGTGAGCGAGAGGAGCTAGGCGAAAGCTTGAATCATGTATGCACAAGAAGGTATTCTTCCGCATGAGTACTTGCTTTCGTTTGTAGAGATAATTATTTCTTGCCCTAATTCCTCCCCCTCCTCCCACCCTCACAACGCCTAAAGAACTGCCCATCCTCCGTCCCACCTTTTATTAAAAACTATGCTGGGAGATGAAAAATACGAGGGAGACATGTATAATTAAGAAAAAATACATAAAATGAGATAATCACCCTCGAACAGGGCCGAGCTGATGAGGCCGCCGGTCAGCATGTTCCTATCGACGAGTCAAGCTCCCGTCCTCGTGCTGGACCACTGCCTCCGTCGCCTCGAGCTCGGCCGCTGTATCCGCTGCTGCTTCCTCGGCTACGTCCTCTCCGGCCACTACGAGGCCGGCACATGCGTGCAGAGCACGTACCGACCGTGGGATCGACGGGCGCGTATGTCAGCGGGAAAGGAGCGAGGGCGCGGGCGCGACGAAGACCGGCCAAGCCACTGGCCGAGCGAACGAGAGAAGGAATAAGAGGAAAAGCAGAAGAAAGAGTAGCTACGAGCGGGAGGGAACGAGAGGCCAGAGAACGCGTGGGAGCCGCGCTGCGCGTCACACACGGCGCCGGCTGCGACTGATCGTCGCGGATGGTGCTTGGCGTCTCGTGCGCGCAGGCGCCTCTACCGACGCGCCCCGGACAGGTGCCTCTAGCCACCACCCCCTACCACCAACCAGTACCAGCAACAGGGAAAAGCGGAAGCTGGCGGACTCGGGGATTTCCGAGACGACGCGTCTCCGGATCGAAGCTGGCGCCGCTCGAGGGACGCCTTTCCTTCCTTCCTTCCTTCCTTCATTTTCATTTTTTATTCTCCCCCGCACCCGCACCCGCTGACACCACATCCACCCTCATTTTTCAAGAAACCACGGAGTTGCATGAAATTTTCATGAGGATCTTCCTCGGCCGGACCGTGAGCAAGCCGCACTGGCATCGCCTACGCGAGTCCTAAATGCTCGAGGCTCGACTGGCTCGGACGTGAAGCGTACCCGGAACGGGCATGCCGATGCCGACCACGAGACCGCGAACGCTCGAGATACTTCCGGGCGACTCTCGGCTAGACTCCTTTCAATGAAAGCTGAATGTAGTAGAATAAGCTGCGAGGACTTACTCAGACAAATTTACGAACACTGATTCGTCAAAGGGAAGCAGCTAAGCCGACGCGCCCTCCCTGGCTTAATTAATCTTACGCGACTCGGCCAAAATCCTTCGAGTCCTTGAACGCTTCCTGAGAAATATCCCCTGTGGGCCGAACCGAGCTCGACGACCGTTGATTTTCCTGCCTGATTGCTCGCATCTCACGTGCTTAAATCATCGGCTCGGTTCCCGCTTATCTCGACCTCATATTCCGCTTCTCTAACGCTCTCTAACGAAGATTGATGCAGTCGAGCCCGGAGCCACGTAGAAATATCCACCAGCTCGACTCGGCTAAAATAATTATTCCACGAGGATAGACGGGACCGAAAGTTAAGAAAAATTTACACTCCCTGGGACTAGACTATAGCCTAACATTCAAGCTGCACGGTTATTCAAGTCCTGGCTGCTCCTCTACTCGGGCCTATTTATGGCTTTAGTATGTCGCTGCGTATTATTTATCCTCTTCTTCGGAGCTCCCTCGATCGTTCTCCTTTAAAGATAAAAATTTTTCCTCAAATCCTTTTAGCCAAATATTCTATAAATATGATGCACGGCTCTCTCTCTCTATCTCTCTCTCTCTCTCTCTCTCTCTCTCTCTCTCTCTCTCTCTCTCTCTTTTACGAAATAGTCTGCTTGAGTGCCACCGTTTTCATGGAAAATCCTCTTGCAGAATAAAGGATAAATTATAAAATCGTAATGTCTCCTTATTTCGTTTTGATGAAGATTGAAACATCCAAAGACTCAGTCGAACTAATGTCCTTGATTTTTTTACGATGAATAATAATATTAAAAGATGAACGCATTCCTTCTTATTCGCCGAGATTGCCTATTTCATCTTATTATTGCATTTTCATCGATATATTTGTCCAGAACCAATTAATACTCTTATAAAAATATCATTTAACAAATAAATACACTCTTTCGCAATATTAAGTAATTCTCAAACTTTTGGCCTCATCCAATACACTTAAAACGATCTAAGCGTCATCAATTAGAATTTGTTTATTATTTATTTTTATTAATTACTTATGCTCTTATATACCTTATATACCTACTCTTAATATCTACTTGTACTCTGCTTAAATTAGCCTAAAATGATTAATAGCTTAATAAAAATTGGCAATATGCATTATCAAGTACGATATTAAAAAATTTATTACTTTAAATTTGATATAAAAATATCAATCTTAAATGATCTTCCTCAAATTTAAAAAAAGATTTAACGAAATATCATTACAAAATACATTTACAAAATTATTTAATGAAATACATTAATTTTTGAGATATCTTTACAATATCAGATAAAACATCAGTGTATTATTTAATAAAGTACGAACTAACGTTTTTACAGTTAACTGTGCCTTTCATATACAAATCAATTAGTAAAAATGTTGCTTATAGTAACAATGCCTTGAATTATAAAAAAATTATGATATCTTTACTGATGAATACGAAAGGCTAGATGCACGAATAACTATAGAATGACAAGCAGCATCTTTTTAACTGCAATCGATAGGAAGCTATAAACTCGCAAATGAAACTTATTTTTATTTTAGAAAAATTTGTAAATCGTGCAATCGATAAAAATTCAAAAAAATAAGAATTAACGAATACACACGCGCGCGCCCACCCGCACAAATAGGGGTTGGACGAGGATTGTGTGATCGTGTGCGCGCGCGCGCGCGCGCGTGTGTTTGTGTGAGAGAGAGTAAAAGATCCGTGATCGGATGGAATTTAGAGGATGGAATGAACAAGTTAGATACGGAGGTGGTTGGGAGTGGGAGTGAAAGTAGGAAAGGGGATGAAGTAGCGATCAACGTAAACTGCTGAGTGCAACATCTGGCGAACGCACAACTGAGTTATACTACTTGATTTCCACGACTCGATAACGATCACAACGCAGCACCATCATTCATTTTTCATTATTGACATCTCGATAAGTTTCGATGCGGAGAGTTCAGCTCGAATTTGTCAGGTTGATGAAAAATAAGTGCCATAAGTATATTGGAGGAGCGGTGAGCCCGGTAGGGACACGCAGCTCTTTCGGCGGAGCTGGTGAGCTGATGTTGGTCGGGTAACGCGGTAGAAAGATGAGAAAAGTTCTTATCGATTGGCTCGCGAGTAATTAGGAAGGCGAGAAGAGTCTTAATAAAGTTGCTCAAGACACAGACGTTGTTAGGGATGGGGAACCGGATGAAGCGAGACGGTGTCGGGCCTTTTACCCCGGTGCGCCTTTGACATAGAGAAAGAGAAATTTAGAAAAGTGCAGGGGCTTCGTTCTCCCCTTAAATGGAGCTCTTTCCATCTCTTTCACTCCCTCCCTCCATCACTCTCTCTCTCTCTCTCTCTCTCTCTCTCTCTCTCTCTCTCTCTCTCTCTCTCTCTCTCTCTCTCTGACTCACTCGCTCGCTCACTCTGTATGTTGTCGACTGCTGAGAGCACTGAAGGAGAATGCAAGTTAAAGGGAGGCGAACCTCGGTGATTGCGGCGCGACAAGGTGTGTAGCGGGGAGATCGACTCCCCCTCTCTTCTCTCTCTCTCTCTCTCACTATCGCGCGCGCGTGCGCACACACACACACTCTATATATATATATATATATATATCTGTCGCTCAGTTTCTTTCCTTCTTTCACTCCCATGTCCAAGCACATCGTTAAAACTGTACCCGAGGCTACGGAATAGAGGCTAGTGTAGCGACTCACTCGCATCATTCGTTTCGCTATTGTTTTCTCGAGGGCGCGACGTTAAAAAAAATAATAACAAGTACCCTAGGATTATATATAACGTAGTGAGTAGAGTATTCCGCGCTCCATTCGTCCCGCCCCTATCACTCACTCGCCCCCCCCTCGCTCTCTCTCTCTCTCTCTCTCTCTATCTCTCTCTCCATCTCTCCCCCACTATCTTTATCTCACTTTCTTTCGCTTTGCCTCTTGTTTCCTTTCTGCAGCTGCTAATACATGTATATTGAAGAACTGGTACTACTTGCCAAAGCGCACAAGAGAATTATTCCCTCTCTCTTACTCTGTCGAGGTGATCGATATGCAGCTGCGCTACGCTCGTCCCTCCTGCTCCTATTTCGCACGCTTCTGGTCATTTTCGCTTTTTTTCACAAACTAAAGCTTGTCCTTTATTTCTTCGTTGCCGAGCTCGCTTCAGCTACCTTTTTTCCGCATTTTGCCGCTCCCATTTTTTGAGCTTAGCGAGTCAGGAGCTGGAAAGCGAAAAGTGCTCCGATGCCCCGAGGAGATAGGCCACGCGCGAAAAAGCCTCTACGTGAAGGTTCATAATTAAATTGACATTTTCCTAAGCTGGGGAAGTAAGATCCATAGAGCCAAAGTGAGAGAGCGAGAATGAGACGGCGATGTGTGCGTCAAAGAAATAGTGAGAGAGTGAGTGAGTGAGTGAGAGAGAGTGTGTGAATGAGTGAGTAAACGAGCGAATGAGAGAGAAAAAGAGGGAGAGAGAGAGAGAGAGAGAGTGTGTGAATGAGTGAGTAAACGAGCGAATGAGAGAGAGAAAGAGGGAGAAAGAGAGAGAGAGAGAGAGTAAACGAGCGAATGAGAGAGAGAGGAAACAGGAAAAATGGTCAATAGCATGAAAAAAATTTTGTCTAGGAAAAGATATTCAACATCGGTCGTACCTGTTTACCTGCTCGACTGCTTCGAGTATTGTACCCTTCCCTAATTGTATTCTCATTCAAATTTCGATCGATCAGTAATTTTGTATTTTCAATGGCTCTATAAATTCTTTTCCATTTCAGCTTTAACTCCACTTTTCGAGGTAAGTGCTTTTTTTCAGCTTCTTCTCTTGTCCTCTACTTAATAAACTACTAATCTGAATTTTTGTAAGAAAATGATGAAACAAAATTGTCTCAAATATCCAATTGGACTAATTGCATTATTAAATTTCTTTCAATTTTTATGTTTAAGATTACTTAACCATGTCATTTATTCGTCGGAACTAATACTTCAATGGATCAAATTAGTCCAGATACGATATTTTAATTTGCATCCCCCCAATAACACTAATTTCAGTATCAAGAATAAAGATTTGTCTGAAAAATGAGTATTACTAAATGCCGCTTGACCTATGACTAGACCATAAAAATATTTACGCAGAACAAATGCATCATTTATGCACATGTTACTAAGAGTACATGACCATTAATTATATCGCAAAATTATTCTGGTCGATAAAAAATTTGCTCTTCCTTCTTCAAATTAATTTTGTTAATTAATCATTCAGAATAATTTATTTGCCGTCCTTACGAATTGCTTCCATTCTTTTTAGTTTTTTTCTCTTACATGTATTCATAAATTTTCTATATTAGGGCTGCCGGAAAAGTGTACGCTCAGATTTTTGGAACAAATCCAGCACTAATCTCTTGAAAAAGAAAGTAAATTTTATGAATACTGAAATAAGGGTATATATTTTGTAGTGAATCAGAAAGCACTATCAAGAATTAAGCTATATCCCTGTCATAAGCTATAATACTATTACTACATGTGTAACATTCTGTATCTACTTGTTAGATAGATGCAGATGCCAATGTAAATACAGTTTCATTAATTCGTTGCATACGAAACTCTATTATGACAGTATAATCAAGACAAATGATAGTTTTCGAAGCGATATTCATTCCCCTACCGACGACGATACATGTCGCCCCCCCGCCCCCAAAGTTACCGCTTTGTATTTTCCCTTATACGGTGTGTAAATGTGTAATTGGACTTTTAAAATTTTATATTTAGAAACCGGTGTCGATCGTATTCAGAGAAATTTCAGGCATTATCTGCCCCGAAATTATCCTGTTTTAGAAATTATCCATGATTACGCCTCGTGGCTTAACCACAAATCATATATTGCACTCGGAACAGATGCGACCATAGCAAGCAATCCTGCGTTACTCAACCCAATACATTCTCGATGTAGATCAAGTACACGATATGGATCGGCTCGATTCAAGACTTATCCGCAACAGTGACAAATCACGTCAAAAAGTTAAAATTAAAAAATATTAAGGTGCGGCAGTAGTCAAAGCAATATGAGCTTCGTAATATACTCTAATGATCGTTTAAAATAGGCTATAGTGCGGGTGAGCTTTGCCCTATTGTCGTTGATTTTCCGCATACGCTAGGACGGCATACGATGCTATTTCATAACGATGCGCAGAGTCCTCCGCTTTCTATTAAAAAACAGCCTGTCGTCGAATTTTTAATGAATCTTCGGATGTCACTGTCGATGTCAATTTCCATTCGGCTGGCAGAATTCAAAAGCTTCCACTTGCATTGCTTGCATCATTAGTTTCTTGCCTTACCTTCATTCCGAGCGTCCTAATTTTATATCTGCAAGTGAATGTAGCCTGGGAAGATCATCACTGCGCCTGGCATCTCTGCCGGTATCGGGCTATTGAAAATAATAACCAGAGACTTTTTAAAAGGATTTATCTTAACACTTGTCTGATATATCCTTGAAATTTCTTTACATCTGCGTATTATTTATGTTATTTATCGAACTATGGAACGCGAACTAATTTTCAGAAGCTGATATTTTTTAAATATTATGCATTATCTTCTCAGGATTCCAAAAGCTATGTATATGATTTCACCTATCCAGTATCCTAATAATTCATATTTTTAAAGATTTATCTTATACTATTCTATTATATTTTACATAAAATTGCGTAATTATATTTAACTGTTAAAAAAGAAATTGAAACTACTTTTAGTTATATGATTATTATTTTTGAAAAACAATTAATACGTTGTTTGAGTTTGTATTATCAAAATAAAACTGAAAATAAAATGATGCTTTTAAGTAACAAGTCTAATAAAATCTCCTGCTGAATATTAAGGTAGTAACGGCTCAAGTAACTTTTTTTCATCTTCAAACGCAATTATCTTACTAAAAAATCTTTATGAAAAAACTTCTTTTGAATTTTAACTTCATATTTTACTGTTTCATTTGAAGATATTAAATTTTACATCTGTATTATTGATATTTCATGACCTTATTAAAAAATCAAATTAAGTCTAGACATCCAGTAAAAATGATTTAATATATAAATTGTGACAACTAAAAATTATTTTATTTCCAAGTGAGTGTCGCTGTGTAAATAGTTATTGAGTTTCAGAATTCTCCATCGATATTCTATTATAACTAGCATGTTAAATATAAAAAAAATTGATAAACGATCTCGTATATTAATAGTTGTTGAAAATTTACACAGAATATTTCATTGCATACATTATAAATACACCGTTATCAGTACATCTATTTTTATTATCATATTTTCTATTGCATTATTATCATTGATAATAACAGTAATAATATTAATTTGGAGATAGATAGCAAGAAAAGAAAATGAAAAAAAAAAACACAAAACATAATTTGTCCCTAGAGCGAAATTTTTTCAACTGCATATGCCTACATGTGCATGAAATACAATAAACCATCTATGTAATAAAGATGCAGAATGTAGAAACTTGGTACAGTCGAAGTTGTCGAAATTGTTTTTGAAATTAGCAAAAAGTAGTCTTTGCCAAAACAATGGATGATATGTACGAATTTTCTGAAAGGGATGAGCGTAAATGGAATAATGAAAAGCAAGAGAAAGAGAGAAAGAGAGAGAGAGAGAGAGGAGAATAAGTGAGAGAGGGAGATAGAAATGTAATTAAAAGTGCAGTGATTGTTGAAGTAGTCGGAGCGGAGATCGGGCACGAGATGGAAAACGTCACTCTTGGATGTCCCTCTTGGACACGTTTTCCCTCGAAAGATCCTGTACTATTCGCAGGCCGCAGCGCCGTGAGCGACTTGGAAATTCGCGTCATCCTGAGCGAGCGGTTAGTCCGCCTTTCTTTCAGAGCCGCGCTTGCCAGTCTTGCATGAGCGAAGGGCTCATGGAGCCAAGTCAGAGCGCGAGCTGCGAGAAGAAGGCGACAGAAAACAGGCGCCCCGACGGAATGAAAGAAAGCGAGCTAGACGCTCTAATCCGCAATTCCAATCTGCCTTTCCTTTTCCGCATCCCCTTTCCCGAGTCGAGAAAAAGGGTAAAAGTGAAAGAGAGAGAGAGAGAGAGAGAGAGAGAGAGAGAGAGAGAAACAAAGGAATACAAGTGCGACGTAGAATGGGACGCAGGAGAACGAGCGGGAATGCATACACGGGGTTGTTCTGTTGCCTCCCCCGTTACAAATGCTGGTCACATAGAGACTCCTGTGTACATACAAACATGTGCGTATGCGACAGACACGCGACTGAATTGATCGCAATTCTTGGACCGAGTATAATAACAGGCGAGCGAGCGAGCGAGCGACAAATTCCGTTTGGCCATAGACAAGCGTTCCAGAACGGGTCCAGGTACTTAGAATTAAGCCGAGATTGAGAGAACTAAGCCGCCAAGCACTTCGCTTTCTCCGCTCTATCGAGAATTTTAGGGACTTGGAGGGGGGGTGGGAGGTTGGCGAGAGAGAGTCAACGAGCATCGATGCTACATTCACAAATAAAAATGCCTGTAATTTTTATAAAATCGAGACGAGAATTTTCCCTCTTGGATTTTTCAAAAGTTCTGCCCCCCGGATCACCTGTTTTTTACTCGTTTTTGCCACTTATTTGCTTCTACTACCATTGCGAAAAAAACAGAAAAGAAGTAGTGGATGAAAGTCTGGAGTGGCTCCATTGGGCTACGATTCTTTAGCATTTAAATAAATCCTCGGCGTCCACTCCGCCTCGATCTCGGACCCTATTTCCCTCAGGCCTACATCGCTATCAATCTCTCTAAGAATACAAATCCCTGGCTACATTTACACAGGCACTTATGCACGTGTGACTTGAGCCAGAGCTTAAACACATATACGTGTGGAACCGACTGCGGTCGAGCATTGCGTTCGCGCACGTCCAAATTTTTCGTGTTCAAGTGCAGCACTCGTACGTTTCCGATGGCAGCGCCGAGGTGACGTGCCAGACCCTCTCCGTCCCTCCTACTCTTCGGCATGCTAGAGTGCAAGCACGTACCTCGCAGCCTCCTTTTCCCTTCGACTTCCTCCTCCCGCCAGCAACCTCCCTCGTACTTTACCGAAATTCACTCTCCGCTCGACATTTCATTGACCGAGCACACGTGTTTATATATTTGTGTGAGCGCCATTCCATGTGCGCAGAAACAATTAAGAAAGGTGGGGGGGGAGGACGCTGATGCTTTGAATCGAATAATAAGATAGTATGTACAGGCTTATGAGTACTCAAGCGGTATTTCACTCGTTGTCCGAGTGGCTGTACTCATTGATCAATCAGACTCAATACGCCAATTTCAAATGATTTATGGATCAACCGGCTCGCAAAATATCGTGTATTTCTGTAGTCGATGCAAGTCCGCCAATCGAATTCCTCTACTCGTGTCAAGGCCGTTAATTCGATTGCCCGTCGTCATTGCTCCTCGTTAACCGTAAGTCTGAAAATCCGTGCCGGCGAGTAATTGGACCAAAACGGAGTCAGTCGGCCAATCGTCGAGAGAAGCGTGCCTACGATGGAAACGGATTAACTGTTCGCTTCAAAAATCAATTTCACCCCGAGTGTGACAACGGACAGAGGAAGTGAGAAAGTGCGAGTGATAGAAAGTAAGTGAGAAAGGGGCCGAGAAGCAACGGGACGTCGGGTAGGCTAATTGAAATAAAAAATTAAAAAAATTACGAATTCTTGGTTCGGCGTGGGGAGGGGGGGATAACGGTGGCGTTGAGAGGGAGGCGAGTGAATTAATGTAATTGAATACGCGGCGCGACTCGAAAGGTCTCAATTAACATCGGGGCTAGAGTTCCACCGGGTTTTTACTTTGACTGCATCGACTAGTGGGAAGGGGACACCCCAAGCTACTCGAAAACGAAGTAGTAAAACTTCCTTGCACAATCGGAAAACATGCTCGGTCGACGGACCAAGGCATGCCAGGATCTGGGAAATGCAAGGCCTTGCATACTAATTGCACAACTCTTGATTGGCCAAAGTATTCACTAAGGAACGCGCTTCAAACGAGAGCTTATGTTTCCTTCGGTTACTTTAACTAAGTGCCGACAAGTTTCTCCCTTTCATTCCAATATGAAATGCCAACTTAACTCAACGATATCGAAAAGCTGGAACGGAAATCGTAGCAGTTGATGCCCTCCTTCTCGAGGCTTTGAATCCATCGGAACATCCGGTAAATCCTACTTCTTTCTCCCCTCGCCCTTCCTGCCTTCGTTTCCCCTACTTCACCCTCTTGTCCTTTCTTTCACAAGTCCATTCTCTCCGCCTTTCTACCTCTCTCTCTCTCTCTCTCTCTCTCTCTCTCTCTCTCTCTCAACACACACGAAGATGTACATATATATATATATATATATATATCTTCATTATCCCCTTCTTTCTCTTTATCTATCTTTCACTATACCTTAATCTGACGACTCAACTATGAGATATTCGTGAACAGCGCACACGACTTCCTACTCAGTGTAAAGGACCTCATCTCACTCGGCAAACTGCATCCGGGACCACGAGGGACACCACTATTGACGTTCTGTTTCCATAGAGAGCTCATTTTTTTTTACTCTTTTTTGTCTTTTATTTCCCTTTTTTTTTTTTTTATTCAAACAAGTGAAATTTTTACATAGAGTTTTACGATGTGGAAGAAAGCCGTCGTCGTCTGTAGCGTATATGTCAGGCTCTCTTCATCTCCTCTTCACTTCCGCTTCGTGCTTCTTTTTCTTCTTGGGCTCTCTGCCTAACTCCTTCCCGCGTCCCCGCGGTTTCTTCCTCCTCCTCGTTCTTCTTCTTAGCTCCACCAACCTGCAATACAAGCCAGCTTTTAGCCTACGAATGTTACTCTGAAGCCTTACGAACCTTGGTTCGACTTCTTCTCAAAACCCTTCAGCGGTGAAAATTAACTATATTAAAGAGATTTTCACTTCTTTGAGAAATATACAAGATAAAAAACCCTTTAACTTACCGCGGATATTGCTCTCGCCTATTAAGAACCCTATCAATAAAAAATCTATAAATTGATCTCGTTCGCTTTACCAATCGATTCATGCTACTCACTTTCGATAAAGTAATTAATAGTCTCTTTCGTATATTTCAAGTTAGATAAACTTTATTGAGAGAAATTTTTTAACAACTATATACAACTGAGAGTAGCAACTATTACCTTTTGTATGTTGTACAAAATATAATACTTTAAAAGTATTAAAAACTTTCTATTGGCAAAGTTTTACATTATTAAAGTTAAAGTGAACATTCGGTAGAATATGTACAATTATAAACCTGATTTCTACCCAAGGGATAAAATATTTATGACACTTTTTACGGTAAAAATTTACTATTTTCTAACATTAACCAATAATAATGAAAAGAATATTAACAAAATTTCAATCAATAACATACATCTATATAATAACGTAAAAGAACACGTAAAAAAAGCAATATATATTATATTACACAAAATTTATTAGAATGTAAACTATTCATTAATAATATATTATTAATTGTTCTGTGTAATTTATTAATTCTAAATAACCAAGGAACAAAATCCAATCGAAATTTTTGAATGAATAAAATTTATTGAAAACATCAAACGATTAATATTAACTGTTAAGTTAACTTATACTTTTCTACATAAGAACAAAATCAATACTCACATAAGTTCAAATTTAATAATAATTTTAAGTCTAATAAAAAGAAAAAATTATTTTTTATTTATAATAATTTAATGGTATAAGATATACACGGATTTTAAAATATTTACAAAAAAAAACTATTTTAAAAAAATACAACCAATTGAAATATTTTCAAATTACAAATATTAAAAAAACTAGGTCGATAAATTTTTTTTTTATAAGTAAATTTTCTTGTTTTTATAGTAAATTAATAATAACGAAATAGTGTTTTTAGAAGAAAATGTATTTATAGGTAAATATTTCGAAATATATACATACAAATACGAAATTCCGTACGTATACGCATATAAATAAATATATAACAGCTATGCATTATTTGTTTAATTCAACAAAAGATATTCTTTATATAATAATATGTGATTATTTATATATGTATATTTAATGAAATATGAAAAATTTTATCTTTTAAGTTGATATTTTCTTTGTAAAAATGGTGGTACAAATACGTCAATTAAATAAGCGAAAATTTCGAAAAATAACATTTTTTTGTTACAAAATGAGAAAGAATCGTCTTCTAATAAATGTTTATTATTTTATAAAAATAATTCTTTTGTAAAGGTAAACATATTTTTAAAAATTCCTAATACCAAACGTAATTCAATTAAGACAATAAAAAAAAAACGATGATATAAAGAAAAGAATATAAAAAATATGATGTTTTAAGATTATTTCTTTTTTAAGAGAATAATGATCAAATTTAATAAAGCGTAGTTAACCTGATGAACCAGAGCCTTTTTGCCATCTAAATCCGCCTGTACTGGGCCATCCTGAGCCACCCGTATTGGACCATCCCGAGCCGCCCGTAGCGAGCCATCCGGAGCCCTCAGTAGTAGGCCATTTTGAGCCACCAGTACTGGGCCACCCGGAGCCTCCGGTAGTAGGCCATTTCGAACCGCCAGTACTTAGCCATCCGGAGCCCCCAGTAGTAGGCCATTTCGAACTGCCAGTACTGGGCCATCCGGAACCCCCGGTAGTAGACCATTTCGAACCACCAGTACTGGGCCATCCGGAGCCCCCGGTAGTAGTAGGCCACTTGGAGCCCCCAGTACTAATGGAGCCAGATCCGTAAGAGCCGGCCCAACCAGTACTACCACTCTTGGCCCATACAGATCCGCCGACCTTATTCCATCCTGGTCCCGAGGAAGTTTGTAACCCAGAGCCTAAAGACTTTTGCCATCGAGTGCCTGCGTCGGTATTCCACCCTGATTTCCAACCACTGGTTTGACTCTGCCAGACTGGTTGAGGCTTAGGGTTCCATCCATTAGTACCTCCGCGAGTACCTCCCAAGTTCGGGCTTATCCAGATCGTTGGCTTTAGGTTCCCTCCGCCAGTACTCCATCCAGATTTCCATCTTCCGCTTTCACCGCCACCCCTACTAGACTGCCAAGGAGCGTAGCCACCTGCGAAATACAGTATATAAATATTTTTTATTCTATGCTTAGCGTGACCTTAAAATCTAAAGCTAATTCTCGCAGGGAATCAGTGACTTGGCCGTCCTTCTAGTCCCGGCTACCTCTTCATGCTTAACAGACGATAATTTCAATATTGCATATGAAGTGGCTTCTCATTTTATTAATCTTCTCACGATTGCGTTGGCCTTTCGAAACTCGCGGAAAACACGAAGAGTCGATTAGCAAGCAGAGCCTCTTCTTACCAAGTCCAAGCAGACGGCGATGATAACGCATGCCTTTCACTCTATAGCGAGTTTGTGTTTTACAAAGCAGATGTAATAATCTGATCTTTCAAAATCTTGAGAAATGCTTGAATTTATTACGATTTTATAATTAATACTCGCGTATATAGTGAGTATGGATAAATGGAGAGGCTGAATAATGACTGCCAATCGAAACTAGTACTTGGCGGTGTATATTTTTTCTTTATTTTTATCTGTTTTCTTTTTTTCATTAGAGAAGAGCTTCTGTTTGCTTGATCGGATAAAAATAGGAAGATATTGAAATACCTCAGTCAGCAGAACGACTATTGAAATGTTAAGTTAAAAGTTATTGGGCTTAAATAAAAACTTTATTTACTTGACCGAGGGAGAGGCTCATTAGATACTCTTTCATAGATGGCATACTTTTAGGGAATTCCGATCGATGGACAATTTTGTATTCGACAGTGGACTGAAAACTTTCCTCTAGAGCTCCATCACTTTTGCACTTAACCTCGTTTTTTCTCGAAATTCACTCTCTTCCAAGCACATTGAGACTTTGATCAATCTACAGATCCTCTGAGTTTACTTGAAAAAACGTGAAAGCAAAACAGCCTCGACAATGAATGAAAATAGTGTTGCAAGAGCAGCAATCAAAGGGATGTGTATTTTGTCAGGTTTATATATATATATAATTTTGTGGCATACCTTGATAATGAAAGTGAATGTGAAAAGAAAATTTTTTGGCGATATATTGCTAAAATTATACGGCTCCCAAGAAAGCGAAAAAGCGAGAAAATATCCTAATAACGGGGAGTATACATTTTATAGCGCCGTCGTATAAAATTTAGGGGCATTTATGAAATTGCCCGGATAAAAACCGCTGGGAAACGAGAATATTATAAGCTAATTATAGCTTTTAATTATTTAGCCAAGTAAGAAGTTCGGAGTGGGGGGAGGCTTTAGGGATAAAGGGACAGGACAAATATATCGCATCTCGATAATCAATAGAGCGCGTGTCTGTAGAATTAAGTAAGATCGCCGGCTTGTTTTGATTAAGGTCGGATGAAATTGCAAGATAAAAAAGAAGAAGAAAAAAAGATATGCGCCGGTTTTATTTGACCAGTATGAATATTCGGTAGTGCATTTATTTTGACGAGCTCAAGCAGGAGGTACAGGCGGTCGAGGAGGCTGTGAATTGGGAGGGGGAGGGGGAGGGGGAGTGATGTACTGAAGCAGTTGCTTTGGTCTGGACTATGAAGGCTTCCTCGCGCAGAGGGAGAAGAGTCGAGGGCTGTGAGGAAGCCAAAGTTGAAAGGGTTATTTGAATGTCCGGGCGAGAAAAGGGAGAATAAGGCTAAATACGCACCGTGAACGCCGCAGGCTAAGAGAAGTAGTGTCGGGAGCGCAAAGAGGGGGAGTGGCCACGAGACGATACTTCCAAATGGCAGCTAAAAATGAAAGATGACTGATAATTATTATGAAGAATTGGGATAAGAATCGCGGTAATGGTCAGATAGATAGATAGATAGATAGATAAAGAGAGAGAGAGAGAGAGAGAGAGAGAGAGAGAGAGAGAGAGAACGTCAGAGGTGCTTGTACACTCACCTTCATGTTTGATGTGTTTCGTGCTCGGAACGCGGGCTCCGACTTCTTTTATACGGTCGTCTCGGCGCTCCGACGTTGCATCGTGGAAGGCCACCGTCGTTGGGAACGTGGAAAATGGGATGGAGATATCCACGCGAAAATCTCGGCGGTCATCGCCACGCTCCAGGTGCAGATTCTCCTTGTCTCCTCATCCTTCGCCACACTCCTCCTATCCCCGATGTTCAACGGCTTTTGCTGATCAAGCTCCCATTTGCCCCTTTGAAAAATCGTTTAGCCGAAGTGACAGGCTTAACCCCTCGACTAATAACTTTGACCCTTATGTATCACCGTAAGTGCATCCGACACCCGACTTTTCGACAATTAAGCTTTTGCGTAAACCGCTTCTTGTACTCTATTGCTTAATGCTTTAATGCCTCAAGTCTTTTGTACATTATATTTAGTCTTAAAGCAATTTTCCGTAACCTTTCCCACTACATTGCGATCCAAAAAATTTTCCAGCCTCTGCTCTCAATGTGAATCCTGAAAAAGAAAATCAATTACGGCAACTCAAATTTTCAGCGGAAAAATTGCATCGCCTCTCCATACCCGCATTACATCTAAATAACGTTCCCTTGTAAGAGCTTTTTCGCACCACCTCTCCATTTTACGCTAAAATACCGAATACTCATCTATTATATTTTAACATTTATTTAAAAAGACATTAAATTTTAATACTGGTCATTTAAACTATTTTATATAAGAATCTTAAATTTTGACTATTATAATCATTAATGTATGTACATAAAAATCCTTAGTTATAACGTTACGGAAATATGAAATCATCTCGTACAAATTATTATTAATAAAGGAAGTCATTTTTTTAATATCAACTTTAAAAAATATGAACTGCAAACAGTTACAATTATACAACATAATTAACTAAAAATTCATATAATGGTATTGTGACTTTTTTATGTCAACTTGTAGTTCCAAAAACAATTGCCGTAATTTGAGTTTAAAACTATACCCGTAGTTTGTAAAATTAAAAAATTTACACAATACACATTTTTTCATGTAAAGTTTAAAAATTTGAGTGCATCTAACAACGATTTTTTAGTTATTTATAAATAAAGCTATCATAAATTATTACAGGATCAAGCACGTAAACCATGTTTGTATCTAAGTCACTCGGTAACGCCCTCTTCTATATTCTGCGTAATATTTTATTAATTAAATAATACGTATAACAGTATTTTATTGGCATTAAAAGGAAAATGAAAACTCTTGAAATACTGCATGCCTTGTTTAAAATTACGTGAAATACTATAATTATTATTTAGAGAAAAACCATAGTATGATACTTGCGAGCTGATATTATATATATAAGTGATAATACTCTTATAAATAATGATTTTTGAATTAAAACGCAAGATTACATAAAAATAAAGTTATATACCAATGACAGTTCGAACAAGGATTTTTATTCTAATATTATTATCAATATAATTATAAGCTGAATTTTTCAATGATATATGAGCCAAAACATTAAGATCCTGTTCAATTCTAAATTATCAATATGCATTACTTCGTGACAATTTTCTCGTAGGTCTCGAGAATATTTCCTCATGCCATACTTTATTTTAATACCTAATTTGATATTATCTCTTTATATTAATCTCGATCTGGCCGATAGAGTTTTCTTTTCCGCATATGTACTGCAGAAAAGTACATCACTCTACAGTTTTTCATCTGGCATGCCACGCACACGTCCGATTCTTTTAATATTATTCCGAATTTAATTAGCCTTGCAATATTGAACAAGATACACCTCTTTTATTATACGGCTATATAATCTTCTATTCACTTCGTTTCCATTGATATGTGATGTACTAAATGTTTTTGCAAGTACGTTACATTTTTACCGCATTGAATATATTTTCTACCATTGGGTAGAAGGGCATTTTCATGTAAATTTTTTTTACAAGATCTTGCATATGTAATGGTCGTTCGAAAAGGTCAAAAGAGCTATTTCAGCAATAACGTTAATGTCTCAAGTTTCCCAGCTTTAACCTCGTATAAACTATTTATTTCATCATTTAAACATATAACATAAGTTTATCAAACTCATAAAATATCTCATTAGAAAGTTTCTACTCATAATTGAATAGTGACAACTTAGTAGTTATCTATTTTTATTTTCTTTACTTACTTTCACTCCCAAGTTTCTTTCAAGCGATCAGTAAAAATGACATATTTTTAATTAGAACTTTTTAACGCGACCTCTTAAGAAAGATAATTGGCATGCACAAATATTCTAGATGATTCGTTTAGAATTAGTCGTTTTTACTCTCCTGTATTTTAATTGATAACGGAGAGCAAAATTAAATTTTATACGATACGCGATGGCGAAGCCTTTAGTTTTAATCCATCAAGAATCTTATACAGCTCCGACACATTATTTCCTGGTAGCCTTTGTCAAACATACACCGAAGATCAATTTCTACGCATTTCACTAGTTCCAATGAGAACTTTTAAGTAGATTAGAATTTTACGTATTTTATATCATTTAATTTTGAATTGTATTACGTTTTAAAGTATTAAAAAAAATATATATATACTGGACTGCTTAGATTTCTCTGATTGGCTATAAAAATTTTATTTCTCGCCGGTGTAAGATCTATTCTAAAACCCTCGTTCAACAGTCTAAAAAGATTTGATTTTAGGATCAGAAGGTCAAAAAGAATTTTGTTAAAAATAGAAAGTAAAAAAGATATCTCTATAATGGATGTCACGGTATTTCCTTGGAGCGTGAAGGCTGGGCTGAATAATATTTACATTCCCTTGCTCCAGGATTCCTTTTAATTTAACCAAGTGCACCGCATTTTCTTTCCCCAAATACGCACAAAATGAACAAAACGGTAAGCTACGTGATCTAGGCCAATTAATTCGGGCGGCCATACTCTGATAGCTCACCTTTAAAATCATTCGCGTTATATGAGTTCGGCCATTAGTCAGCGGCGAGTTCCGCCTGGCCAATAATTAATTTGCATGGGGAGCGCGACCCACTACAGGAAATGTCGATTGCGTATAGTGCACAAGGATATCGTTAGGATCGCCGGGACGAGGAAAAATGCTCCGGCGCTCACTCTTACCTCCCTCCATCGATTTCAGCTTACCTCGGTAATCTCGTCCTATCTGCTTCCTCGCACTCTTCACGGGCATTTACCTTCTTTGTTCTTACCTCGTACATCTAAGATTTTTCTCTTCCATCGGTCTTTTCAATTTTAACTCTCGACTCCTGCATTTTTTCAATTACGCTAGATTAAATTAATTACGAAATATTGCTTCAATGTAAATCTAGGACACATAGCTTACTACAATAACTATAATAATTTATTCAATAATTTTATATGACTATCTGTATAAAGAAAATCTTATCCTTAAATAATCTTAATTATTTATTGCTTCTTCATTATTATAAGATACTTGTTCTTTAAAATGAAATTTATTTAGCTTAGATTTAGTAACTTAGTGCAAGTGTTGTAAATATATGGAAATAGTACTTACAGGTGTTTAATTTATATTTGTATTAAAAATGAATACAGTTATCAGTTCGATAGGTAAATTATATACTATTTAACTGCTATATTGATTACAAAATTAAATTGCAAAAAAATGCGCAATCGTTATATATGATACGTGGCAGTAGAATTTTTTTTATATATCAATTATCTTATAAGCATGAAAGATGAGATGTGAAATAATTGACCTCCGTATGTAATTAATAGCTTATTAAACAACTAGATTTCAAAATAATGTTTATCTATCATGGTTTTTTAATTTAGCATTAGAATAAAATGAATGTAAAAGAATTAAAAAATTATAATTACTTTATAATTTTAAAATGAATAAAGTGCAAAGAGTTTCTTTATAAATTATTATTCATTCATACGACATAAAATGTCGTTAAGCAATATCTAATTTAAGTTCCTTAGGTATAGTAACTGAAATACATTGTTTTCAATTTCTATAAAGTGTATTTATATTTCGTTCATAAAAATTTTATTTAAATATAAATACCAAGAAACCATTTTACGTCAGGATTGAAATGGATAAAAAATAAACTTAGAGTTTAGCAAGGCAACTAATAATTAAGAAGAAGAAAAAATTTAAATATTTTCTTATTTAAAAGTGCATTTAATTGTATTTCATAAGATAAAAAAAACATCATTTATGACTGTATATAATATTATTAGCTAATATTATTGTAGTTCTTATAAGATTTTAGTATAGATAATTATTTAGTGCAAAGAAAAAATTTTCTTTTCATATTTTATAATTATTTTCTGTTTGAATTCGTATTCATTTTTTTTTGTGCAAACGACATTCACAATATTTTGGATTGTTAGTTAAATGACTACAAAATCATTGATCAATAGAATATACAATAACGAAAGTTATTTAAAAATATTTTTTAGTAATACATTAAGCAAATATAAAAAAAAACTGTTCATTTATTCTATGAATTATATTTCAAAATTAGACGATAACAAACTATTAAATCGAAATAAATTTCTCTTTAATATTCTCAATCATTTTATAGTCTTAAGTAAATATATATTAATAAATGAGTAAATTTTTATATTACTATTGTTATTTTTTTAATTCTATATTACTATTTTACAATAATATCGTATATTAATATTAATATTATATCTTATATTATCATTTATAAATTTATTAATGAACTTAAATTAATTAGATTCTATTGCAATATTTTCTTAAAGATAATTTAACATTTAAACATCATTTCTTTATTATACAAATAACTAATATTAGTTTACTTGTTTCTTTTATATATATTTTATTTATTTCAAATATAAAACTAATAATTTATGCACATACATAAATTACATAAATTGAATGTCAAAAATTATTATTGAATTTTTAAGGCATTGTAAAAACTTTTAATTCAATTTATGTAACTGAAAAATTCATTATATTTGAAGTACGTATCATGAATGTAATCTATTTTTTAACTTATTTTAAGCTCATAAAATGATTTAATATTCAAGTAATTGTAAATATATTAGGACGGCTTACTTTAGAAAATTATCTTTAAATTAAATAATTTTAATTTAATATTATTTACATTCATTTATAAATTTATATTGTTTTTTTTTTAATTCGTACGTAAGTTAAAAAACACGTTAGAAGTAGTAATTAATTAAAATTTTTATTCGAAACAAATTTCAAGTACAAGATGACATTCAATAGAATTTAATATTACTTGAATGTCAGCTCATTTCTGGGAAATTAATATACCCCGTTTAAATTTCATATATGTAAGAATTTTCTTTTATATTTGCTCTTGAATTTTGAACAAACTTGTCTAAGTCACTATTTTTACTGTGTATATATCACATGATCTATATTTTCTACAGTAGTATGAATTATATAAGCTTAATACAAAAATCAAAATAAATATAAAGTAATATGTATGTTAAGATATTATACTCGACAAAATGCTTAATTGAAATGAGTGTTGTATATAAGTGCAAAATGTGAAAATAGCAATATAAATTTAAATCTTTCTATAAAGAACTTTTTTAATTTTCTTATTTGAAAATAATTTTTATTTTATTAATTTATTTATGTTTATAAAAAATTCACGTTAATGTGAATGATAAAAATATTTAATGTATTTCAAATATAATAATTTTGATGTTTTTTTTATTATGTATATATATAAATAATATATATATATATATAATATATATATATATATATATATATATAATAAATATATATATATAAACTAAAAAGATTAAGAATATGTGGGAATATTTATTTCTCTACGCTTAGCTGAAATAGCTGGACAGTAATTTCATTATAATAGTTGTATACTAGAGAAATATATGCAATATCTATTTATATATCTTTTAAATTTGAATGATATATTACTAACATTATAAGAAAGAGAAAAAATTTCAGTTTTTAAAACTTACTAGAACACGGAATAGTATTTTAATTACCATACCGACATAGAAAAAATTAAAAGAATTGTAAAAAATTTTTTTATGTACTGAACAAAATCATATTACTCAGAGATTTTGATATTACATTTCAATTTGTAATATAAGTAATAGTCAAGTAATAGTTGCCAGTAAAATAAAAATGTTCATACATCAGAAGTCTTGAAAGTCTTGAAACTAAAAATAATCAAGTACAGTATACATACTTTATATTTGAAAGATTAAAATTTTAATGCTTTCGATCATTTCAGAGGTTTTAAATGATTAAAAAATTGTTCATGGGTGTACGAAATCTTACATAATGCACTGGAAGTTCGACTTTATTCTTAATGTACAGCGGTAAGCTAGAAATAGGGAAATGCCTCGGGCTTGTCATTTGTATGGTGGTTAAAGAAAAATAATAATGAAATGGAAAATGTAAAAATGGACGCAGTAGAGGACGATTAATTATTTTAATGCCGGAATATGAATGGTTTCCATATTTTTTGAGAGCACTTACCTACCTACCATCAAACCGGAGATTCGTCTGCGATAAAAAAATCATTAATCTATGTCAGTGGTAAGGAATCACTATTAATTTGCGAGGAATGTGCGAATACATGATGCATCATTACATTGCTACATACGAGTATTTATTTTTATACATTTAACATTTAAGCGCATGACTATTGTGTATGTAAACATTTAATGTCTCGCAATAAAATGAGGTGGTATTAGCGTGATATGTAAAACGCGTGTGTGATTTGTTGGACAATGGCTTGGAAATTGAGGCGCATTAAGTGCAATTCAAGGAATACAATGAAAAACAAAGACTTGGTAGCGAAAAATCGGCTGTCCCGCATTAGCCGGACGCGAGCTCGCGCGCGCAAGAGTCGCTAACAATCGGCTCGTGGGCACACAGAGTGTGAGACCGCGGAGCTCGAGGGACTGGCAGAGGGTCGAAGAGAATGCTTAAAAATTCGGGGCTTCGAGTGCATCCAACCCTGTTTCGACACGGCCACGAAGGAGCCTCGAGATACGGAGCGCCAGGCGTGCCAGTGGATAGATTAAGGAAAGAGCGTCGGGTTGCGCAATCAGAAAAAAAGCGGATTCGAGCCTCGTCGCTCCAGAGACCGTCGATCGGCCAAGGAAAGTACCGAGGGCGCGGTGGGAGCGACGCCGAGGTCCGGGGAAGAGGGGCGGGCGGGGGCGGACGGGGGGGGCGTACTCAGGAACGCGGGCTGCTGGCGAGCGGAAAAGGCGAGCTCGTTAGAGGGAGAGGGGAGAGGGGGAGATGAGTGAGGGGGGAGGTAGTCGGGCATCCGAGCGTAATCTCGACCTTCCGACTTAGCTTTGTTCCCGCGGATCGACCTTACTTTTATCATTGCTAAATGTAACGGGAGGAACCGGCGCCGAGGTCTAGCAGCATCAAGGAGATGAAGAGATGCCGGCCGTCGGAGAGAGAATAAAGAGTACGCGGAGCCCCGACATTTCCCAAGAGCGTTTTCCCATTTGGGCGATTATGCGAGTGCGCGGTCGGCTATACCGGCGACGTCATACTTCTTGCGAAACGTAATTGATCCGTGGCTCGCCTCGGGCACGTTCGTACAACCTGCTTACGGCTCTGTGCGTAAGGGCCGAGCGCACCTGGTCTGCTTTTCTCTCACTCAATGGCGAGGGAGAAAGGATGATGAGGGTGGCGGTCGAGAGGAAGGTGGGGGTAGCCGTCAGAGGCGGACAATTGGCCTGCTTGGAGGGAACCAATTTTGCGACGACCCTCGGGCTCGCCTCGGTATCCGTCCGCGTCCCATCGATCGACGCGCAGCCGCGAATCCTTGGCTCGTGCCCTCGGGCGCGCCTGCGCTGCGCTTTTCGCGCCGCTCCCTACTAACCTCCTCCTCGGCGGTCCCTGCACCCTTCGATGTTTCTAACGGCGCAGCAGCCTCACCCCGAAACGACCCCTGTGCGCTCCGTTACCCTGGCTTTTCTTTTTTTCACCATATCCTGAAGCACGCTTGCATCGCCTACCCCCGCCCCTCGGCGACGCCTATTTATTTTTCCATTATTTCATCCGGTCTGGGCCGCGCGACTCTCGACCATCGCAATGTGCGCACGCGCCTTTCGCTTATTTTCCCTATATTTGCGGGGCTAGACTGGCGGCTGACCCCGAACCCGAAACGTCCGTCCGTTCACTCATCGTCGAGATCGAACGACCTAACTCAATAGGAAGCTCACTTGATCGATTCGCCACGATATCGGGCCGTAGTAGGGACAGGAGCACGGCGAGGAGGAAGCGCAGGGGGACGACGAGGTGGATGAGCAATGGAAGATCGATGAGGGAGAGAGCGCGCGCGCGCGAGAAGGATGGAATGGTAAGGGCGAAAGTTGCTCAACGCCCTTGTCCACCGAGAGTGCGTGTAAAATGCGCCTCTGTAGGTGTGCAAGTAGATCCGTCGGTATTCCGCCTCTCGCTCATTTTTCACGGAGCGCCTGCGCCGTCCAAGAGTGCGGGCACAGGGGCAACTCGTTAACGCATAAAAGGATGCGCCGGGCGCGCGCCTCTAATGGAAAACTCTAAAGAATTACAGTCTCTATCCCCCCTCCCTCTCCCGCTCCACCCCCCCCCCTCACTGGCTCACGCTCCCGCTCCCACTACCGCTCCCACTCGCGACTTCTTTCGACTCCGTGCCTACCTCTCCCACGCCCTCCTCTTCGCGGAGCTGCCTTTCCTTTCCTCCGCCTTTCCCTCCGCTTTTCCCTCCGCTTTTCTCCGGTGCTTTGCGCGCAACTACCATTGTGCGCGAGCAGCGGCTCGAACATTTTCAAATCTACTCGTACATTAACGAGTAGTCTGCTGAGCCTCCCAGTCCGCTCTGCCCTCCCTCCCTCCCACCCACCCACCCCTCGCCCCTCGTCCCTCATCCCTCCAACCATCAGCCGGCAGCCCACCGCCCCACCCCGGCCTTCGCTCGCTCCTTCCCACCCCCTTCTGCAGCTCTTTATCTTGGAAGGACCGCGAGAAGCCCGGATAGCGGCACGCTAATTGACGAGAACGTAGAAACGCAGAAACGAATTTGTAATTAGAAGGGCGCGCATGATACCACTAGCACGGCAATTTATTCTTTTTTCACAGCCGCAACTGACACTGAGATCGGGACTCTTCGTTCCCGCTCCCCTTTGCCATCGCCATCGCCATCGCCATCGCCAACCTTCCACCCAACTAATTAGCGTTCATCGTCTCCAGCTCGTTATCGCCTTTTTATCAGTCCCGAGTCCCGCCGTATTAACAGCTCTCGACGAACCGATTTTCATCTCCGGATCGAATATACGTGAGCGACTTTAGGGGCACATTTTTTTTTGTTATCATTACGTCCTCTTAATCGTCCCTCTCGCTCCGTCCTCACCTCTTCGCGTGACAATGTCGATAGGTGGCCGATAGAAGCCTCTATGGATCTCTCGGACCCTGGCTTGTGTGCTCCCTCACCCTTACCGCTACAAACCGCCCCTCCACCACTTCCTCCTTTTAATCCTAACCCCAACCCCATCACTGGCCTCACCAAGTTTATAATTAGAGCTTCGGGGGCTAGAATATAATTGCCTCGTCAAAGACTACTCGTCTGAAAGCGCGTAGCTACGGCGGGATGTGGAGGAGGGGATGGGGATTGGGATGGGGATGGGGGGATTTAGAGAGGCTTCCCTCGTACTCTTTCGAGTAACCACCCCCACAGCTACCCTACGGTGACCGTATATTGTTGGCTATATGCAACCCCTCACGAGCCCTATGAAAAAAAATTTCGGTTTCATACTCCCATTACGTATTGTGCCCCATTTTTCATCTCTTTTTCTCTAAGTATAAGCATTTATTAGTTTTTTTTTTCCTTTTTTGGACGAAATTGACTTTTCCAAGATTTTTCGGATATGATATGAAACCCAATAATAATCAACCACCAGGACTTTCCACCGAATGACAAAAAAAATTCAGCGGAGAAAAGCTTCCTCTACGTTGTGGGGCATTTTATACTTGTAAGGCCATACGTATATACATAAATAAAATAATGTACAATAAAAATAAAATACAGTATGTATCGATTTAATTTACAATAGGTCTGATCACATAATTCTTAAAATAGTAATCATTAGTCTTAAAATAAAAATTACTTACAATAGATAAATTAAGCTCGTTAATAAATAATAGATCGCCTTGGAAATATTTTTATTATAATTTAATACCTGCCATTTCAATGATTAAAATTTATTTTCTAGAGAGCTAGTAATAGTGATACGCTGGAAATATAATAGAGACGTCTGAAAAGAATTCATTACGTAAAAATTTTTTATTTTATTTTTCCTAATTTTTTTTTTAATTTTTTTTTTATTGTATATGTTTTATGCAAAAGATATACTTTTGGAACAAATATTTTTACTCTAAATATACATTACTAAGAGAAAATTATTAAATATTATATTAACATAAGATATGGATTTATCTTGTAAGCATATTTAATACTATACTTTCTTATTATTAAACCTAATAGCAATTTAAAAATATAGATTTTACACTAAAACTTTCACTCGTACTCAATAAATTTAACAACAGGTCTTAAATTTCATTCCTAGTGTTAATTTCTGATTAATATAAGTGTTCGATGTAAATGTATTCTAAAGTAATATGATGTCTTTGAAATAGTGAGGGGAAAGCGGCTGGGAAAAAAATTAAAAACAGCTAGGCTTCTTTGTTGCAGGTGCTGGATCGAAATTAAAATTTTTCATATTATTTATAATTGACCTCGAAAACCTCATCTAACAAAGATTGACGGTGAATGACAAGTAATGAATCTCCTGCACTCCCGCGATCTCTTTCAACATACCAACATAAATTGTTCGCGCTCACAAGACTACGCGAACTCAAGCTCATCCTTTGAGTCATTCCGCCTCTGCACTTGACAAGCAACCAATTAATGAAAATATCTTTTCTTTTGTCACATGACAGCCGTCGTTGTAACTCAATCTTAAAGAACATGAAAAATTTTTAAATGTAGAAAATTTCAATGGAAAAATAGGAGCGGAAATTTTAACCCGCTAGATCATCATCGACTTTTTAATATTTCTCTAAATCTACCTGATATGCAAAATTACGAATACAAAATTTTATCCTTAATAATTTATTCTAAAAATCATCTTGCATTACTAATAGCAGGCTTACAGATCAGATTAAAGTAATCAATAAGAAATATTTAGTAAGATTATGAAAAACATTAAATGCAGAGTATTAAAATGTATTTATTGAGAATAGAAAAATGATACTGTCATCGAAATTCAAATAAATATCTCTATTCTAAATCCCATAATCTACAGCTTGAAAATATCTAATTGAACTCCCATGAAAATTCAATGACTATCGAGTATTCTGTAATAAAGTTTAAATGCATATTAAAGATAATGAAGTTTCTTAACACACGTCAATATAACGATAAGTTAAAGTGACAATTTTCCTTGTCTTATATTAAGTTTTATATACATACACTCGTATTTAACATTTCTTCATAAACGATAATATATATATATATATATATATATATTTAAAACTAAAAGATCAATGTTGTGTAACCTAATGTATTCAAGAAATACAAATTTTTATCAACAGTTTCATACATCCAACAACTAATCATATTCAATCTATAAAAATTCAAAGTGGCTATCATCATTCTAAAGAAAATAAATCTCATGTAATAGGATACAGTCGACTTTATTTCAATGCTTTATGCGGACTTTCCCGGTATAAAGATAGCAGGCTTGGTCTTACTATCGAATGAATAAACGGCCTTAGTGCACAACAAATAACTACCTGATTTATTAAATTACAAACTTCTACGACTATTAAATAACATGTTTTTCAAATTTCCATCAATCCCTACAAATATTTATTATAAATATCATGAAATAATATAGACTGCCTGTGTTTGTTTCGCGATCTTATTTATGTAGAGAGTGATTAACTTCATTTATAAGGCACAAACTAAAAATTGATTAAGCCAAACAGATAAATAAACACATAAATTTAAATTAGATAAATATTTGATTAGCTTTTATTAGATGATGTGAAGCAAACGACAGAAAAAGTTATCGTTTACTTACTCGGCCATAGTATGTTTACATACTTTGGTCTGACAACTTTATGGGCGAGTCGAAGTTAAAACCAACGGTATCATTAAGATAATAAGTTATACAATAAAATAGGATATTGATGGGCATGGTCTTCTAATAGAGTGAGGAGTAAGGATGTTTAAAAAACCTTTAGCAGTTTATTTGAAAATGCATAACATACCGATATATATTTATATATACATATACATAAAATAACGAGTGACAAGAGCTTATTTGCATAGTTGTAAAGGAAAGGCAATGGGGAGCGTGACAACGATGTTAGTTATTCAGAGACTGGATAACTTTCCAAGTGCATTGATCTGAACCCCGGCTTTACGAAGAGCAGTAGACAGTTGTTGCCCGAGCTCGAGGTCGACGGAAGTGAAGTTGCGTACAGCGCGTTCGATAAGGAAAGGTGAGGCCGACTTCATATGGTCAACGAGGTTGTTGACGAAGCGCTGTTTCTCCTCTGGGCCCAAAACCTTCCTCCAAAATATACCCGCCTGACCGAAATCATCTTCGTTCACGGGATCATGGCGGTCAACGTCACCACTCAATTGGTAACTTGATTGGCGCGCAGCCGGACATTGCACTGGACCGCAAAAACTGTTCGGATAATAGTTTGGTCCACGGCCCTGATTGTCGATTGTCATTAGGCCATCGCGTTGATAATTTATGCTCGGTGACACCTGCAGAATACATGCGTGATTAGTTGGCAATTGGAAACCAGTAGTCTGGCTGGCAATCGATTGAACACGTTCTACCACTTAGAAACGCGAATAAAGACATCGCTGACTCTAAGATGACAGAGAGACTGGAAAATGCAAGAGATCGCGGCAAAGGGAGAATGACGGGAATGGTAGAGAGAAAGAGGAAATCGAGACGACTCGGCTGCCACTTCGAACCTGTCGATTAATTAGCTTTCACGACGCGATGGGAAATAATGCGCGTAATGTATGTGCGAATATTCTCTCATTGATGCATTCGAAAAATCGATTGGCATTTCTTATGATAAAGAAGATGACATTTACAAAGGGCATTATTTTCAGACCGGCACTTCATTCACCACCGTTGCACCGTTGCACCATTGCATTTTAACTACGGTTTAAGTATTTTAAGCTTCAGAATTTCTTTTCAGGCTCAAACCGAACTTCGATTCTTTTTCGTTTTTAATGAACCTTATCTTTACTTCGATTAAAGTATATTATGCCATCATTTCATAAATAAAATTAGTGTCTGTAAATAAAAAAAAAAAATTTATATACTCTAATATGAATAAACAGCATATTTGTAACGTTAAAGATTATTTTAACAGAAATAAGTGAACGAATTCCTCTTATGAAAATCTGCCAAGCAATATTAAGTAGAAATATAGCAGACGATGAAAAAATTAAAATTAAATACATTATTCATAAAAAAATTATAAAATTTTGAACAAATAGCAAAACTTAAATACATTTTAAGTTCGTCCATTTATCATACGATCCTGTCAATCGGGTCTTCATTTTTTGAATAAATAATTATTTTAAAATAAGTAATTATTTAAAATAACTACATTACATTACAAATTAAGATTTTAAAAATATAATATATAAGAAAAGTGCATGTATTTAAATTCGTATGCCATAAAAATAAAAAAGAAGTCTGTAAGTAAGCTAAAAAAAGATTCATTTATTGTATTCAGAAAAAAAAAAAAAAAAAAAAACAATTACTTCATACAAAATGAAAATAATCAAATGACCGTCTCCATTTTTTCAAAGCACATATGGATTCAATTTGTAAATAAATAATCAATATAATTTAATTATTAATAAGTGACATACCTTATATGGGCAATTAACCGCTAATTGTAAATGGTTAGCTCCTAAACGGTATCTGTGAGCGTCTCCGTAACCGAACAGACGGCCCTGAAGTAATTTATCGGGACTAGGCTCGATTCCATTTACCATGTGAGCCGGGTTAAATGCCACTTGTTCCACGTGGGTAAAGTAATTATCTGGATTTTTGTTGAGAACTAACTTACCGACCGGTATCAAGGGGAAATCTGCATGCGGCCAAGTCTACGCAATTATTCGTAAATTTTAACATTTTACTAGGAATAAATATAATTGTTACCACCAAAACACTAATGTTCGCATAAACCTATTTTAATACCAAACTTTATTTAAAAAAATCTTTATTCATTTACTGAAAATATAGATACATAAATTAAAAGTTTAATAAGAATTAGTGATATTGAATGTTATTAATTTCCGAGTTTTTTACCTTTGTAATATCGAAAGGATTCCATTTCAATGTCTCGGCTTGAGCAAATCTCATGACTTGTATATAAAACGTCCACGAAGGGAATTTTTTATTTTCAATCGCATTGTACAAATCACGTATAGCATAATCTGGATCTGTTGATGCCAAATGAGCCGCTTCCTCGGCCATCAGATTTTTAATTCCTTGATCCGTCTATCATATTTACGTAACCGAAAATTAACGCCTATAAAAAATGTTTACACATTCAAAAGTTGTATATTATACCTTATAATGGAATTTACAATAAACTGCCTCGTTGTGGTAGTTCACAAGCTTAAAAGTGTGGGAGCCGTAGCCATTCATGTGCCGATACCCATCGGGAATACCTCGGTCACTGAACAATATCATCAGTTGATGTGTTATTTCGGTCCGCAGAGTTGCAAAATCCCAAAACATATCCACATCCTTCGAATAAAAATTTCATGTAGTTTTTGTTGAACTAGATTTATAGTTCTTATAAAACTAGTATTTTAATTACCTTCAAATGCGTAACTGGATTTCTCTTTTGGGTATGAATGAAACTTGGGAAGAACATGGGATCTTTAATAAAGAATATCGGAGTATTATTTCCTACTAAATCCCAAATGCCATCGTCAGTATAAAATTTAACAGCAAATCCTCGCGGATCTCTAAGTAAGAAAATAACATATAAGATAATACGGTCACGTCCTTGATAGATATCTAATTGAATGACTAAGGCTTAATTGTTCTTTTCAATAAGAGTAACCTTGGGTATAATTAAAAGAACGTTTTACCTCAAAAAAACTGCAAGATTTAATTTACCTCACGGTATCTGCTGAACCGAGTTCACCAGCAACTGTGGAAAATCGTACAAAGATATCCGTTCGTTTTCCTATTTTTGAAAAAACTTTTGCTTTTGTATATTGACTGATATCATGGGTCACTTCAAAATAACCATATGCACCTGTAAATAATTTTTCATTTAATTATTTATAAATTTATTTATTTTCTTACATTTATTACTAAATTATTTTCTTAATATAAATTCATGTCTAAATTTTTGTATAAATTTTGTCTAAATTTTTCATACATAAATTTTTGTACGTATGTATAACAGGATTTAAAAGCAAAGAGTATGAAAATTACGCTAATAATAGATTAGACGATTTAAGGTAAAGGATATTTACCAGCTCCTTTAGCGTGGACTACCCTTTCTGGTATTCTTTCTCTGTTAAAATGTGACATCTCATCAATAAGAACATTGTCTTGCAAAAGTATTGGGCCTCGTGGTCCAACAGTAATGCTAGACATTTTGTTTGCAATCGGTGTTCCATTTCCAGATAGTAATGTTGGAGGATCTCCCTGTAATTAATAACTATAAATTAATATAAATACCCTATAAATTAATTTAAATATGTTTATTTTAATCTATTCGTTAGAAAAACCCTATTTTAACAGAACATTCGACTATATTTTACACAATGCTGTCCATAAAATCATGTCAAAAACTTGCATGCGTGTATATAATCATTATCTTTTTTTTTACTAACATTTACTAAACTTTAATTAAAAGATTGCTAAAATTTATTAGAGAAAATTATTACAGTATAATTTTCCATTATATTAAAAATAATTCCGCATACTAACAAATTATACAAAAATAATGTATAAAATATAGAATGAAACAGTATACAAATTTGTATACCGAAATTTAATGGAATAATCAAAAAATTCTAAAGAATATCATTAGATTCAAAATTAATTACATCGAAATCAAGATAAATTATGAAATTTGTTTAATTAAAAAAAAAATTTATATAATATAATATTCGAATGCAACAAAATATTTATTTTAGTTCTTTATGTTATTTATTTATGTTATTATTCTTTATATATATATATATTTCTTTATGTTACGTTATTTATTTGTGTTACATATTTATTTATGTTCTTGTTAGGTAACAAGTAATCCCCTATAAAAATTCAGGAAACCTATCAATGCATTTATAAAGCACTGTGTAATTTGGATTAGCGTATTCGGGTCTAAAAGTATGCTAGCTTATAATTTAAGTTCTCATAGTTTACAATAAGTGTAGAATAGTGATAATAGATCACTATTCTATATGACGAAGTATATGTTCAAGTCACCGATACGACAAAGGACTGCGTCGTTGTTAATACAACTTTATATTCTTCGAGGTCGTATCTACGACTCAGCTTAAAGATCTCTCAGTTATGATCAATATTTTCTCAAGAAACTGAAATAGTTTATCTTCTAAAAAGCTATTCAATATCGGCTCTATAATTTTGCGAATCCTTCAATACTCGACAACGCAGTTTCCGATTAAAACTCACAATCGTGTTCTATAAATCTATGAAGATTTGAATGTACATATTCACATGAGACTGAGCACGAACTGTCAATGTAGAATAAGTTTCTTTATGAATTCACGTATAAATAAATGATCATGCATATAAAATTGACGTCATATATTCGTCATTTACTGTTTCGTTTGAAACAGTTATTCCCTCGTAAAGCTGCTAACAGTAATTATAAAATTGATAAAATTTTATGTGAACATTCATCTACTGTATCGATAATATCTTTGCTAACTTTGATAAGAAATAACGTTGCAAATATTTTTTGTTTCATTAAATTTATAAAATAAATACAAAATACTTTGTTTAACAGAATAAAAATTAAATTATATTATCAAATATCAACGGAAATCAAGAAAAAATAACTTATTAAATTTAATAGCTTATTAAGATTTTTATAATATTCTCTATATTATGATAAATCTTTTTTTTTTCTAGTAAATAAATAAAATGATAGTTTCCGTGTATTTTAAAAATTATTTACACAAAGTATTTCAGTGGTACAGACTAAAAATTTAAAAATGCAAATTAATTTAAAATATAATTTTTATTTTTAAAAATCCAAGACTTGTATATCCATTTTAATTGAGACTGTATAGGATAAGTTGTGAATCCTTGATGATCCTCCCTTTCTTATCTACATCTATGTCATCATCTATCTATTGCCGAACCAACGGTTGTGCGCATTTTATAAAAATATATTATTCATTATGTCCTGGACAGATGGATAATGATTTAAAACTAACAACAATGCGGCTCAATATAATAAGACTTACGCTGTGAATTAAAGGAAAATTAAACAATCGAAATTTATTTCTACAGATACATGTCCCCCCACGTGTTATGTAAGTTTTCTATTTATGCGGGATTCTTAGGCGAATTGTCAAGTAGAGAAGTTGTAAGCCGAAAATCTTTATACGTAGCTCCAAAAAATTGTATAGAAATGAAAGTAAAATAAAAAATATCTTCACGCGCTAAATGTCGACTATTATTACAGCCGTAAAAGTATCCGTGTGAAGCATACCTAGCCGTTCACGAAAAACGACACGCTTATGCCGCACCTATGCGATACAACAATTTTTATTTTCTAATTTTATTTTTTATCCTTGCTCTTATACTTGATATTTTTAAAACTGTTGATTTTATATAATTACATATTATAACGAAAGCATATTAAAAAAAAAAATATTTTCATTAATTTATTTTTTAAAATAATACTAATTCTACGTACTTTTTAAACAAAAGATTTCATAAAATGTAATGTTAATAATTTTGAAATAAATATTCATTAGAAACAGACATGAAATTTTATATTTTATATTAAATTTTATATAATATTTAAGTTAGTTTATAAAAAGTATAACTTAAGCATTTATTCATGAACGAACTAATAATTATCAGATCACGAGCAATAATGAAACAAAGTAAACTTAATTATATATTAATATAAGGCGTGTTTCGTTGCAAACCATGATTCTTTAATGGAAAACAGCTAATCTAATTTTCCGTTACAGATATATTTACTTTGTGAAAGTTAATGTTTCTGAAATCGAGCGATGCACATTAAATTCGAAATCGCCTATTTGTGAAAAATTAAAACACAGTATTAAGATTGATATAAACTAATGTCTAGAATTGAAACCCTTTATTTATATAGTTACAGGGCATGAGAAAGTTTAAAGAAAAATTATTTTTAACAAATACTTCGTAAAATATCAAACTATTTTTTAAAACAGCTGTCAATCTTGTAATAGCAATAACATGTATTCTGCACATAACAATTCAATACATGCATATCAAACTGTTCATAAAAAAAAATATGAGTGTACCTAAATGTCATTATGAACGCATGAATTAACTTAATTGATAGTATATATTAACATGTTTAATAGTATTTATTACACTTAATAAATAAAAATGTATTTATAATTAGAATAAAGAATGACTTATACGTCATTAGCCTGGAAAAAATTCTTTTTCTATAGAATGCTTCTCGGTAGTTTTTATATTAATAAAATTATTAAAAATATATAGTTGTGATGTAAAGGTATAAATCATGATTTTCATAGATTTATTAAATTTATCTAAATACTATTCTTTTTTCTTATTAAGTACTATTCTAAATTTATATCTTTTTCTGTACTATATTATACTACAATAGCACAATAACATTAATTTTCGTAAAATAATCTTATTGGCTTACGTATAAATTACTACAAATTTTTTTTATATATCCACGATTTCCGAATTACGAATTGACATAAATTCGTAATAAATTTTTACTACGAAAAATGAAAACTCATAACTTGTCAAAGAAAAAATCTTAATTTAACATTTAATTTTAATGGTTTTTCTTTTTAAGAAAATGTAAGTTAACTCATATTATAGTATATTATAAAGTTGCAAAAAATAATAATTAATTAAAATTAAAATCAAAAGTATAAAACGTTCTGAGTGTTCATTTATAATTAACAAAATTAAAATGATAAATTACCTGCTTTATTTTAGATTTACAAAATATGAATATAACACTATTCAGTAATGTACTTTATTATTAATTAAAATTCTTATGTCTATTTTGTTATATACATATAGATGTAAGATAATTAAAAAATTATTCATAAATGGTATGATATTCATTTGCAGCAAAATATTTTCGATATTTTGATTTGTTTGTTTCTGAATATCTATTTATAATTATATATGACATAATTATATAATGTTTATTGTATGACTTGACATCAATATATGTATGTATAAATATATATAAATATTTATTTATTTATTTCTTAGAAAATTGTAGTTTTTTAGAATATAGGAAAATTTCATTACAGATATATTAAGTTATAGTAATTGAAATTAAGTATACCATATCAGTTAAATACAATTACACATGTTAGTTATTTAAAAATATTATAAAAATATTTGTATTAAATAATAAATATATTTACATAAAATAATCAAACCAGTAAATAATTATTTTCCTCAGAAATGTATTTTCTCTTTTAAATTTATAAAACATAATTATTCAAGACATATAATAATAATTTAAAATTTTTTTTATTATAAATCTGGAGAAAATCTAAAATCTTACAATAACAAAATTTCATTATTAATGAGGAATGTAAACTCAATTGTAGTAAAAATATGTAGCTAAATTTATTTCGATTACTAAAATATATATGTCTTTAAATATTCCAGTTTTATATAAGTTTCCTAATTAAGAATTAAGTAGTACGTAGTCAAAAAGTTATATTTTAAAGTATTATATATTAATTTTTATTTTTAGTATTTATTTCCATAATTATATAATAAGTAGTCTTATCTAATTGTATAGAAATTTCGTATTTATTCTCAATTATAGTACTCAATTGTAATTTACTGCACTAATGTAATCCAAAAGGTATGAAGTTTTTAGTGGATCATTGTTTGACACTTTTATTATGTAAAATATTGGTGTGATATTAATGTTAAAATAATTTGTACTATAGATTTATAGTTTATTTCATATACATACATTATTATTACTACTATTACTATTATTGTTGTTATAATTATAATTATTATTATAATTATTATTATTCTTATTTTTATTATATATGATATGTTTAACTTTTCTATAGATAAAATATTTTAAAAAATATATTATCAATTAGACTATAATGGAAACATATAAGTAGATAAACTATGTACATAATATTTAAATATATTAGTATTCATCTTTGTAACGAATTTACTGTAAGAAATGCAACATCGTTGGAGTTCAATAAAAGCTTTCAATACAAAATAAAACTTTTCTATATAACTTTAGTAATATGCTACTGATAGAATAAATTTTAATGTAAAAATAATTAGATTTCGTACTGAATCAAGATTCATTTAAGAAAACAAATATTGAAGAAATTTAGAAAGATATATTATCAAAAAAACGTAAATATATTTTATCAATGATTTTGTACGATTAGATTGTGAACAAAACTTCAGATAAAATTTAATTAACTGCGACAGAACATGAAAAAAATACGTTTTTCAAAAAGTGTTAATATGTGTTATCAAATTATTCAACAAAACATTTATATATCCAATTTGATTCCTAGAACGCCAGTTTTAAAAATGCATTTTTAAAATCAGAACATCTTGTCCTTTAACTTTAAGTTCAATTAATTTTCCGTCGCTTTTGCGTCACGCCGGTACATAATATGCACCTGACAATGTTTGCATATGTGTGTAGATATGTATTTATGCGTTTATCGATAATGCGAGTAGTCATAAAATTTTAGAAATATTCAAAAATTGTATTATACATTCCTGATTATAATTAAATGCCTATTTACTTGGTTCCTCTTTGTATTCCAAAGATATATTTGTCATCTGTCTATAAAAAAAAAAAAGAAGCTGAGAACTAACCTGTACAGAATTCTTAAAATTCTTGAGTTGATCGGCCGCAGGATTTCGTGACATCTTTGCAGTTGAAGAATAACTTGCTCAGAAACTGTCGCGAAAATACGATAAGAATAATTAAGATCGAAAATTCGTGTACACGAAGAATTGCAGAATATTCTTGTACCGCAGATCGGTTGACACCTCGATTGATACTGATGATTCGCTCAGTACTGATGACATCGATGTATGTTACAACTCGGTATAGGAGTGGGGTGAATTATTAGCTTTTTTGTTATTTACTTTTAACGAGATCTGATTCACTAACCAAAATCATTTAGAAAATTCCATTGTTTGATGGTCTTAAACTAGTTTTATTGGCATTGTAAAATATGTCAATATACTTCATATAATAAAATATTTTTATGCTGCCATTATTATGTATTGTTTATATATTATTTTCCTAAGTCTTTAATAATGTTCAATTTTAATAATTATTTTAAAAAATATTAGCATTAAAAATGATTTTTACTCAAACTTAAATTAACTAAATTGTACTTTATCATATAAATTCTCTTATTAAGTTCAAGGAGATGAAGAATTAGTGTAAAATATCATTTATAATTATTTACAGCAATTTATTATTACTATAGTAATACTAATTATTTAAATAATATGGTTATCTAAATGAATGTTCCTGTCTATTCAATTTTATTACTACTGAAAACTAATAAATAAAAATAAAAAATATATAATATTAAATAAAAGAAACCATGCAATATGAGAATGAGATATTAATTTATCTCATTAAATACTTAACAAAAGTTAATTTAATAAAATTAGATGTTTTTATAGTAGTAAAAATAGCGCTATGGGATACAAATTTTGTTCTATATATTTTTTTTATTCTTTTATGGTCATGACTTGTTCAAACCAGGTACATATTTCCTTGTTCGAGCATAAAAAACCAAATATTTTATTTGTCGCACCCACTTTATTTTTGTAACAACTAGTATACTTGAATCTTTATCGTACAAACGATTTAGTTTTATTACATGATTATTTTTGAGTTCAATCTTTGTCTTTGGTAGGAGATTCAAGGTAGTCTAGTCAATAGAAGAAAGTAAAAAGTATCTCAAACTTCATACCAATTTCATTTGTAAAATGCTACACAACATAACAAATATCTTTTACTACTATCAACATTGCATATATACAAAATTCAAGTAATATTTTCTATAAGTTCATTATTCAATTATGAATTTAATGTCAAAACTATTTATTATTAAAAACTAGTTGTAATATAGTTGAATAAATATAAAAAAAATAGTGTCCCTAGAACATGTACTTTTCAATAATCTAATCTATTATTAGAGTTGCTTAAAGCAAACAGTGACTTGATGCACATATTAAATAGTCATTAATAAAGAGCCTTATACATGAATACATTGTATTTATTAAATATAAATAGATTACCGCGAAATTTAGTTCACGCAATCGATGAGGCTATTATTAGCAATACGTAAACATTGTAAATATATGTCAATATGAAATATAACATTTCATAAAAATTATCTCTAACGTTTGTACCCTCCATGGATCTATCACTTTAATGAATCAAATTTTTAAAATATACTTAATATCAATTAATACGCATCAAGACACGAAAATGAAGGAGGTACAAACAAAAGAAAATGATAATAAATGCAGTTACTAACGAACTGCAAATTAATTACATTTTTTAAAAGTTATGAAATTGACAACGACGAGAACGTCGTTGAAAATATACTAATAGTATTAAAATTCCTTCAGAAGCATATGCCTTCTCAAATTTGGCAATTCGATTCGTCACTTAATAGCAACTCTATATTTTTGTACGAAAGCGATTGCTTCAATGCCAACGGGTCGATATTAAAAGAGGAAGCTAGGCCAGTAATCCTAAGAAGGATCTCCTTGTTCTTTTAACAAGACTAGGCATTTGTCACTGGCATTGGACATTGCACTTGCCACACTATTAAATGGCTTTGTTCACCTTGTTCTTCAGAGTTCGAAATTACTGTCACAGATGTTCGCTCAATTCCCTCCTCCGTTTCTTCACCGTCACCTAAAACAATTTCATTTTTTTATACACAATCTATTAAATTATACAATATTAAATATTACTTTCTATTAGTAATTTAACCAACATTGTATTTATTCTAAATACCGAAAGATGGAAATTAATATTATCCTTGGTAAATATGTCGGATGCAATATGTGGAAACGTACTTGCGTACCTACCTACATACATCCATTCGTGCCTACACGCACACAACCACGCACGTGCATACACATATTCGCGTACGCACGCACACACACACATTTATGTATATATATATTTATATATATATATACGTCTAAATGCAACAGTTTCGTTTTCCAAATGCAACCCCCAGAGAGCATAGAAAATAAAAAAATTAATTTCCATTCTCTAATGAGAATTGGAAGTAGAAATTTAATTTATTAAAGATTATATAAGACAGAATAAGTCCAGTTATTGTTAGTCCCATATTCACTGTTCACCAAATTAATAACGTAATTATTATCCTAATACACCCAAGCAGAATTAAGAAGCAAATGTCTAGTTATTAGTTGTACCATGTCTGTTCATATATTCACGAGCAAAATTATTTTCAACAACTACATTGAGAAAAGAAATAAATCAATCTTTTCAAAATAATTAAGGCCATTAGTATCATTAATTTGAAAACATTGACTTTCATTATTTTTACGAGTATTTCTTAATTCACTATCAACTGCTTTATTTAATATCATGCAGATTCATGTACATCCCGGTACTCTCTGGGGGCATACCTGACTAATTGCCATACAATTAGATGTGTTGCCACGTCACTTTCGTCCTCAGCTTCATCTGCTGAAATTATAAACAAGTCAGGAAAAATTTTAATCATCTGTTTACATAACAGATGTATTTTTGTAGACAAATCGTCCCCAATTATCCATAGATTTAATTATCCATCAATTACTATAGCTTCAATAGAAAAAAAGCAATTAAATTATTGACTTATATTTTTAAAACTAGATTACAGAATAACAAAAAATATAATCGTATTTTCACATTCTTATGATTTGTAGTTTTACATTTATTATCAGAATAAATTTCTATTCTACATAATTATATGGATATTGTATCGTATATTTTTTTTATGTATAATTAACATGTAGAAATTGATTGCAAATATATATACATATGACGTTTATTATACAAATATATACTAATATTATATCTACAATAAAACAAAAAATTATAATTCACAAAACATAAAAATTATTAAAAAATTTATCATTATCATTTAATTTAAAGTTTAAATATTATTTTTCATGTTTATTAATAATTTTTTTACGATCATAACGCTATAAATACTTATATATAAAGAGAATAGATTTTCTAAATTATTAACGTAGTAATGTTATATTTTATAATTGAAATATTGTCATTTTGTATAAAAAATAGATTCACTTAACTTTTTAATTTTAATATTTACTAAATATTCCATAATACTATCGATAATCAAACCTTGACTAAAAATAGGAATGAAAATTATTTAATTACATATTTATAGAATTTACAATTTCCCTGAAACTTTTACATATTTTATTTTATTGAATGTAATAATTGGTAAGAACTAATTCAAATCAATACGTTTAATAATCTTTACTAAATATAAGAAGTCATAATTTAAAATAATATAAAACAAAAATGAAAAAATATATAAGAATTATACTAATAATTATAATTATATTTTATATAATTATATTTTGTATTTTTATATTTATTTAAATGATAAGCATTGCTATTAAACAATAATATAAAAAGTTATTTAATCAGCTATTGTAATTAAAGTTTTAGAATTGATTACTAGTATTTGAAAGATAGTCATTGAAAAAATATATTGTGTACTAATCAAAAGGATACATATACATTCAATATTTTAAAATGAATAAATATTTTTTTAATATTTGTCATTTTAATTAATTGGCGAAAAAAGTAAATAAATATAAAGAAATATAAATTCAATTTTTTATTAATAATTTCAAATATTATTGAATAATATTATGTATATTTGAAACCAGCAATAATTAAAATTTTTGCAAAACTACTTTATTAATATATTATTAATCTTTGTCGCTAAAAGAAAATCCTATTTTTTAAATTTTATTATTTAATACAATTAGTCAATTTATTATCAGAAATTTTGTAATGTTGCTCGATAGTATTCTATTATTTGTATAAAAGTATTAATTATTTATTTATCTATCAAGTATTTAATGTAAAAATGCATTAATTAGATTAATTAAGCCTGACTGAAATTTAAAGAAATTACAAATTATAAATAAACTTTTTTTTTACTTCAATCAACTAATCATAAATTAAGTAATTTAGAAATGAAATCATAAGGGCACAAAAAGTCAATAAATCTTTATGTATTACAATAATTAAAATGTTCGTTTAAAATGTTATAATATATGCATGCTTCAATTTAGCCTTTATAAATGATATATAAATATTTTTATACCTTGACGTAAATTTTAAAGGTAATTATGCTAATAATAAATGTGTAAATAAAAAAATTATCGACTGTAATGTATATATTATGTGAACTTGTTATATACCTATCGATATTTATGAAATACGAATGTAATACTTACCGACTCTGAAATCAATATAACCTTCACCTCCAGACAAAACAAGCATAGCAGGTTGCGAATTATCAGAAGCTGCGCTTTGACCACCGTGACCTACAAATAAGAGTTCTCATTTGAGCACTAATACTTAGACTAAAAAATAATAGTATTTTTTTTTTATTTTGATGTTTAATTTTAATGTAATACAATTGCTAGTGCATACCTGGGACAGCAACAAACATTTTCACCGCTTCACGATGTCCATGAAAACTAAGTTGTGCATGAGCCATACTGCAATAAGGAACGAAACTACCAGGCGTGACGCCATGATCAGAAGCAAATACTCTAACGCCAACTCCAGGAGCATCGCCCTTTCCACTTCCCGTCTGAATACGCGACACAGCCATCGAACCACCTGCGCCTAAAATCAATTCGCATGCATTTTATATTACAATGGACAAATAAGAATTGTTAAGCATTACAAGAAAAGATAAGTGCATTACTTTCAGACAGAGGAACAGAAATAATGACACCGTTTCCTGTACCGATCCACAGTCTATTAGAAGAAATCAGCAACGCTGTAATTCGTACAAAAGAAAAACCAAGTTTTCCAATGCCCAGCATTTTACTAACATAAGGCTCAATATCAACATCTTGTAAATGTTGATACGTATGAGCATGATACAATCGTAATGTTGAATCTAATCGAATGCTAACCCATACTCCTTCGCCAAGCCAGGCTAATTGTCTGGCCTGGGACTCGCGACGTGGATGTGCATCAACAGTACACTGAAATCAAAAGCCTTTTTAGAAACCCTTCACCACGTAAACCTTTTTAATCTACACATTTTATTAAAGAATTTTCAATGAACTCGTTAAGTAATAAAAAATTACCTTGAGCGATAAAAGTATGGGATCAATGACGTGAATTTTATTGCGATAACCACACCAAACGGTTTTACCCAAAACTACAGCCATACATCTGATGGAATGTTGTGGACTACCCAACGTTATAACGTGATATTGAGATAAATCCCACTGCCCATCAACTCCTCTTTTAAATACCGCCACTGTCCCGTCTGCTAGGGCAACTAATACACGACCTTGTATGTGTCTGTGTATAGAAGGAAAAAAATTAAACAACTGTTCTTCTTAACGTTGAAATAATTTTATCATTGAGAGAAGAATGATTGATAACTATTACACTTACACAATTGCGAGAGCTGCATCTTGTAATTTAACAGTGTGTAAGCAGACTGACCAATTGGCTACTGCTGAATGGACGAAAATGGCTCCGTCCTGAGCTCCCAGCCACATTGTTGGTTGAATAGAAGACATTTTTTCAATTGGACTACCGCTTTCGTTACCTGATTTCTCCTCCTGCTCCTCGTCGTTTGGACTTACGTACGAAGAGTCGCATTCCGCGGCATTCTTTACAAAACGAACTTTTCCCAAATTCAATGTCTCCGAATCAACTTCTGCATTTGTTAGCTCGGAAATGGGATTGGAATTTGTATCGATTTCATGCGATTCGTCCGATCGCTCTTCTGGGGAAGCACTACCCGATTTTACAACTTCGACGGTCTTCGGTTCAGTTGTTTTCGTTTGACTTTCATCTGAAAGAACGACCTCGGCTTGGTTATCGATATCCTTATCAACTTTTTCGTTGTCATTATTGTCTTTCGAAAATTGAACATAATCACTTTCTTTAGCACCAGGCACACTAGCAATACAAAGTAAATGACTTTGACAAACATTAAAAACTTGCAATATATCGGCTGGATTATTAGCATCTATCACAGTTACTTTTGATATTTTTTGTGTGGATGTGCATATCCAAACAAGTGAGCTTAATTGCTGCTCTAATCTCTCGGCGTCCAATCTCCGTTTCTCACTCTCCTGCAGTTCCTTATTTAAGTGTTCGACGGCATCTTCTGGCTCGGTTTTACTCTCGCTACTCGTTTCTCGTGCTTCCGCTGCATAGAAAACACTTCCTCCGATCATAGATCCTCCGTCTCGAGTTTTACCTCCGCTTAAATTAACACCAGCTCCGCACCAAATCTACAAAATTCATTTACATTATTTCCCACCATTGCCATTATCATTACAATTATTTTTATTATTACTTGAAGATGTTACGCTTAGTATCTTCGGAGTTACAACAACATATATTTTATACGTGTATTTTAACGAAGTATTTTACGAAGCAAGAAAAGAAGAACAAAAGAAAAAAAGAAGAAAAACAACAAAATAATATTTGAAAATAATTATGATTATGAATAAATATAAATAAATATGATTATTTTACGTAAAACTAAAGCGATCCTGAATATCTTAACATAAATTAGATTTGACAGCAAATTAGCTTACTCTCATTCCGGGTTCGGTTTCTTGGAGTGGTCTACAATAAACAGGTACTGGGACCGGTTGGCGAGTTGGTGCAATTGGCTTGCCAGGTAAGCTCCAACCATAAGCTTGCAATCGACCATCTTCTTTTCGAACATGAGCCCGGACTTGACGATATTGTTCTCTTCTCTCATTTGCGCGCCGTGCTACTAACTTCTCAGATGACCTGTAACCAATTATTGTAACAACTCGTAATTTTATAGTATTTTCATTAAAATTATACATTATTTCATTAAATAAACGTATCCCATTATCAAACAAACTTATCATTCATTATTAATTATCAAATAATATATGTAAAGGAACAAGAATATTAAATAGGTAATACATATTAGATTTATTTGCTTAACGGTTGTTAGAAAGTACTTAAATTGAAATGCATTTTAAGCGAAAACATAGATAATATAGAAAAAGATGAAACAACATTACCTGGTAATCAAATAATCTAAGACGAAAAGCTGGTTTTTCTTGAGAACATCGCAGGGAAGAAATAAAATGCAGACCCATAGTAATAAATACCAAAGCAATATTCACCAATAATGTATTCAAAATTTAGTTAAAAGTGTTAATAATAATTTCGTTTGTTCTAAGAAAAATATATCCATATATTTTAAGCTTTTGAAATTTGATAAAAGATTTTCTGATACCAAATTACATTTAAAAATTTGTTTTAATAAATTCAATTAGAAATCAATTTATAGACTTTGCTAAAGCTTCAATCGTTTCTTACATTTTCTTGTTTTCGTTATTCGTAAAATAAAAAAAAAATATTGACTTGCTCGTAATAATTTTTATAGGTAAATAAAATTGGATTTTTAAAAATTTTAATATTTACAATATGTACAAATACATAATATATCTACAATAGTGACTTATAACAAAGCCATGCAAACGTATTTATAAAAAATGTAACAAGATAAATTAAACTAAGAATTTCATTTCACTGTCAAAGTTCATAAAATAAATATATCTCTACATAAAATTAAACAAAAATAAAAGTACCTTTTTACAAATAGCTTAATAAAAAGTTAATATACAGAAATAAATGTAACGAAATTTGTTATTTCTCACATGGTATCTCCTTGGTCAAGGAAATCATGTCGGTTTTTAAGTGTTCGTCTACGCATCATATCCATAGAAGCAGCTGGAACTACTTGATTAGCTGGTGCGCTATAGCGAATGTGTGGTCCACGAACTAAAGGCCCTCGATCTGCTGGTCCCGTAAAAAGATTACTAAAACTATTTTTAAACAATATTTTAGCTTTATAAACTATTCAAAGTAAAGGATATAAAAAATATTAGAAACAATATTAATTACAATTTCCAAAAGGTTTGTTTTCCACCAGATATACTTGATGGGTCAGTTTTACTTGCGCGTATCATTTCTGTCCATCGTACAGCCTCTTGCAATTCCATAAATCTTTCTTTATACTGATTTCTTTCCATTAACACTCTTGCCATCTCTGCTCTTGTAAACCTTTTTCTTTGTGCCAAAGGAACTTCTTCTTCGTCATCGCTTTTCGTTGCCTTAGCGGCAGCTTCAGCTTCTTCTTTCACTCTTCTTAATTCTTCTTCTAAAGCTAGAACTCTATGGCGGAAACGATCTCTCGCTTGCTGCAATCCACGAATTTGCTCTTTAAGTAAATCCATTTCCCTAAATTTTTAACATTATATTATTAAGATGTAAATTTATTAATGAAAATAATATTTATATTTCGACTTGCCCAGTTAATTCATCAACCTTTACAATTAAATCGTCTTTAACAATATTTAAAGCATTCCTGAAAAAATATTTTAATTATATAAAAATTAAAAAATTTAAATATTTATATGATGATATACTAACTTCGTAGCCAAAAGTTCATTGTTTTCCATTATTAGGTTTTCAACCTCCTTACCCATTCCTAAAAAAAAAGAAAAAAAAAATAGAATATCCATTTCCAAAGTTGTCGATCATACACACGCGCACACACACACATTATATATATCATTCACGCGAAAATTAAAACATATCACAACAAATAAAATTAACTATAAATGAAACACAAATATTTAAAATTTTAAAAAGATATGTAAAGCCATACTTAAGTCATATGTTTATATATTTAGTATGTATTTGATTATTAGTATATTTTCTTACCAAAAAAGTTGTCGTTAACTGCACAATGCAGATTATTCGTTGCATGCATCGTTAAAAGATTTCATGGAAACAGGAATACAGCATTGTCACAAATAATGAAAATTATTAGTTAGTAAAATTATTAATATATTTTTTAAAATATTTTATCACAATTGGTCTGCTAATATTATACAGTTATTAAAACCAAGACCTCTCTTGCGATTCAAAAATAAAGAAAAAAACATAAGTTGCTCTTTTTTATTTTTGTTGTTTTTTAAATACATACCAGACGATGCATATTCCCCTGGATGAACATAGCTTCCTATAAATAATATTAAAGTTAAGACTTTTAAATTTAATAATTGGAGAACAAAATATTACCTGTAATATCTGCTCCTTCATCCATTTCTCCCAAGGCATCTGCATCTTGAAAACTAATTTCTTGATATAATGTATTTGCACTTCTGCGTTCTTCTCGATCAGTTCGACTTCTTCCTCCAGGAGTAGTGACTAATTTTTCTACTCGCGGAGATGTGGGTGTTATTATAGCAGGAGCTGCTTCCATTTCTGGACTTACATCTTGAAATTTTTAAATAAATGTATTATTATTGTAGCTTACTTAATATTAAATAATAAAAAAGTTGTTCTTACGCCTGGATATTGTTGTTGCTTTACTTTCTTGTAGTGGCTTTTCTGTTACTTGACTTTTATCAGACGTTTCCACGTTTGCTTCGCTATTATTGTCTAACATCTCTGTTTTTAAACTTTCACCACCAATAAGAGATACTTCTTGAATATCTTCAGCATTCGTACTCGCTTCCAAACTCTGGAACCCATAGCTGAGAGGACCGGAGCTACGAGACATGTGTGCTATACCAAGGCTCGGTAAGCGGCTTGGACCTCGATTATTTGCCGTTGAATTTTCTAATCTTTCAGTACTTCCAACAAGCATTTTCGTTCTTTCCATGTAATCAACATGCGTTTTAAATAGTTCTGTGTAACGATCATGTAAACGAGAATATTCACGTTTTAATTCGGATTCTTTTTCTTCAAGACGAACAACTAAAATTAAAAAATTTCTTCATTAATTAAATGTATACTCTTCATTCGAAACGACGGGTCTAATGGTATTTGTTGAAAATACGTTTGAATAAACATGCAAGCCAATGGTTTTTTTTTTAAACAAAACAATTTCAAAATAAATATAAATGTACAGTGATAATTACGACCCAGCTAGACAAATAAACAAAAAAGCGAAATAATTTTATTGACTTTTTAAAACCTTTCTAATAATTTATGAAAAAAAGCAAAAAAAATAAATAAATAAAGAAAATTGAACATAAAATAAACTCAAAATAATCTACTCTACTGTGAGGGATTTTTCTTTGACCGGAGATGTCAGTGGTATTTGTACCGTGGTCGTGTGAATTCTTGGTTTTAAGTTCCAACATTCTAACAATTGATTCCAGACTGTCAATTTTTGAAACTAAGTCTTTACGTTCATCTTCGGCAACATCTTCCAGCTCTAACAGTTTCTATGTAAATTATTTAAATTAATAAATAAATTATTAGCTCACTACAAACAGTAAAAAATATTTTAAATTATAATAAATCTTACTTGATCTGATGTTTTTCGAAGTTGTTTTTCCCTCTCATATTGAGTCACAAGTTGCTCATTATCTTCTCTAAGTAGTTCCAATTCTACTTCATGTTCTTGATTCTGTGTATACGCAATATCTAAACACTCCAATACATTGACTAGTAAAGGCATTAGTTCTTTAACCACATCTTCATCGTATCTTGCAATCATTCGTTCAAATTCTTGGTATATACTTCCAGCCAATGACTGCACTTTCTCCGACATGACGACATGACTATCCTCGTGTGTTCCATACACAGTTTCCTGATCCATTTTGATTTCTGTCATTTTTGTTGGAACTGAAATATCAATAATAAATGTTAATTAAAAATTTTTTTTTATTGAATTGCAGTTTAAATATATTTTATAAATAGTACTGTAAAATGGCTATCGCAGCATTATTTGGCTGTATGCCAAAAATAAGAGCAAAAACTACAATACATTGGCTAGAAAAGAAACTGAGAAAAATAAAAATGGTGATCTTTAAATTTTATTTGAAAAGTTTGTAAGTTTAATGTCTTTGCTTATTACATATAGAAAAAAGTATTTGTCTTTAATAAACAGAATTTATTAAAAGTAAATTACAAGTAAAAATTATTTTAAGAAATAAGTCATTGCCTTATGCTAATAAAGCACAATCAATTGCAAGTAAAAATATTAAAATATTAGGTTTTGAAAATAATATTTGCTTTGAAATATTGAAATACAAGTAGGCATAAAAAATGTAAATAAAAAATAAAAGAATAAAAAATAGGCAATAATAATAAAGACAAAAATACAAGCTAAAGAAATAGAATGAAATATGGTAAGGCGTTATAAATACAATGAGGTATTTGGTATAAAAGTGAATGTGCTTTTGTACTAAAAGAACTAGGTGAAATAGCATACCTTGAAAGTCTATCCTATTTTGACGCGTACAGCAACGAACAGAACCACTGGCGATTCTACTCGATCTGTTTTTGAGACTTTATTTATTTATCTATATGCTTTTCGATAAGCATATTCGGGAGTAATTTAAAAAAACGGGGCATAGAGGGTTTATAACTAATTGGTCAAGCCAAGCCATACTTAAAATCTAAATATTTTCAATGAACGTGCCTGAAGTGTTGGATGTATAATCACCCACACGAGCAGGACACGCACGTATTCACGTACGCGCTACTACGCGCGGGCAGGTATCGCTCGGTCGTGGCTGGCTGTCGGTGTGGGTGTGCGACTGGGCCGAGGGGATGGTGGGTGATGAGGTGGTGAGGTGATGATGCGCGCGGTCGCACACATCGACGGAGGCAAAGAAAGAAGACAGGCAGATACGTTATATGTCGCTTACTTTGGCTACACTTGCTGCGATAAGCGAGAGCCCGAGTTTCGTGGTCGGGGGAGGCAAAGATCGAAGGTCACTATCGTCTTATAAGAGGCGATGAGTCCTCCTCCCGTCCTTCGTCGTCGTCGTCGTCGTCGTCGTCGTCGTCGTCGTCGTCGTCGTCTTCGAGACTCCACTCCTCGTAAACATTGCGATCGAGCGGGTGTAGGTATTACAGCTGTACAGGCACCAGCAGCGACAGCGACAGCGGCGACAGCGATGCAAGCAGGACCACGACAACCTGTATCGTCCACTCCTCCATCAGTGTCCTGCACCTGGGCAACTTTTTTCTCCCGTCACTCTGGCTATTGAAAAGCATGGATGTATCCTCAGACGTACTTCGAGCACTGCGTGCAAATTCACCACTGTACCACCTCCTCTTTCTTATCTCTCTTACTCACTCTCTCGCTCACTCTCTCTCTCTCTCTCTCTCTCTACTGCCGTAATATTTTGTTAAGTCCAAAACGGCACTCGTCAGCACTGCATTTCTCCGATTTCTCTTTTCATTTGCCTCTCGAATTTTTAGTGAATTTAGCGAATTAAACACACACCTGATGTTAAAATTTCTGCCCTTATCGACTGTAGATAAAGAGCTGCTAATTTACGGATAATAATCGTCAAAATAATAGATCACGAATTTGTTAACTCTTTATCATTTATTTATTTCCCTTATAATAAATAGCTTAATAAAGAGCTTCACGGTAATCTAGTATTCAATTTATAATAGGGCTGCACCTTTATCGTAGCGACTACCCTGGAACGTCGATAAAATAGATTTCCATTATCGACATCTATACGTCAAAGTAAAGTCTGTATTATAGCTAGCGTGCATGTGCACCACGGGCTCTTACGTGAGCGCGCGCGTGTGGGTGCACGCGATGAGTGTACATTCGCTTTGCGTGCATGCAGAGGCGGCAAAGTAGGCGGGCAAGTGTGCGCGCTCATAGGCGTCAATCCATTAGTGTGTCCACTTATGCATACGTTACGCATGTGTCGTGTGTGAGAGCGAATAATTGTGTTGGCTCGTTCTCGTGGTCAATACGTCCTCAACGATCTGCCGAAAATTCACTTAAAGCCTTAAATCTGCACAGCATTCGCGAAACTGACAGCCAATGTTGTAGGGAGTAGTGTCAGACGACGAGCTGTGGCTATTCCGTAGATAGCGTCTGCTGTTTAACAAACATTCTTAAGCTCCAGTATAACCCACACCGAACAATCATCTCGATTCCTCGTCCAAAGCTGTGCTAATGTTAGAGATTACAGAAAACTTTTTTGCAAACATTATTAACAACTATTTATTATTGAGAAAATAGCTTTTGGTATCGACAATGCCGCTAGCTACGCTTACTGTTCCTTGGAATCATGAACAAGTAAACGAAAAGGTGAGTAATATGGACGAACGCTACCGTCCTCCTTCCTTTTATATATTTTATTTAATTTCCATACACTCTCATTAATTTTAAAAATCTCTCACAATTTTTATGGAAATTAACATTGTGAACAGTCAACTTGACTATATTATCTTTAACATTGTTTCCCTTTATTTTTAATAATATCATTCATTAATTTAAATATTTAATAGCAGAGCTCTGAAATTCTCTCTGCTGAAAGTCAAGAAGAAAATAGCATTAAAAATTCCATGGAAGCACATTCAAATGGTTGTTCAGAATCCCATGAAATTGAGCTGCAAGATCTTGTCAGAGATGGCCATGAAAAAGCAGAACCTAGGCATTTTGAACTTCTTAAAGTTCTTGGTCAAGGCTCATTTGGCAAAGTTGTTCAAATTAAATATTTTATTCGTAATTTTCAAGAAATGTATTATATATTTATTGTATTATAGGTATTCCTTGTGAGAAAAACAGTGGGTAAAGATAGTGGAACTTTATATGCTATGAAAGTCTTAAGGAAAGCTACTCTCAAAGGTATTTATTTTTAATACAAAATATAATATTGACAATTATATATTTATAAAATTTAAATGTCTTATGCTTAATTTTAGTTCGAGATCGAGTCAGAACAAAGATGGAAAGAAATATCCTAGTTGATGTAGAGCATCCTTTTATTGTTCGTTTACATTATGCATTTCAAACCGAAGGAAAACTTTATTTAATTCTTGATTTTTTGAAAGGAGGTGATTTATTCTCTCGTTTATCTAAACAGGTCTGCTAGAAAATATACTTAACATAAGCCTTAAAAATTTTGTATTATTCTCTGCTTATAACATTGTTCTTTCATTTAGCTGATGTTCACAGAAGAAGATGTAAAATTTTATTTGGCAGAATTAGCACTTGCTTTGGATCATGTACACAGTCTTGGAATTATATATCGAGATTTAAAACCAGAAAAGTATGTATGTTTAATAATTATATTATTTTGTAATTAAAAGGCATTATTTCTCCTTTTCAGTATATTACTTGATACAGAAGGTCATATTGCTTTGACAGATTTTGGTTTAAGTAAACAGCCTCTTGATGATACGCAAACATATTCATTTTGTGGAACAGTAGAATATATGGCTCCTGAGATTGTTAATCGTAAAGGACACTCATTCGCTGCTGATTGGTGGAGCTTTGGAGTTTTAATGGTTTTTTTTTTTTTTTTTACCCATATATTTATGTATTTACATATATGTATGCAAACATATATATATGCATTTATATAAATTTAATAAATAAGCTAATTGATAATTCATAGATTATACTGTAATTTTTTAAACAAAAATTTTAGTTTGAGATGCTAACAGGTGCAATGCCATTTCAAGGAGCTAACCGTAAGGAAACAATGACACAAATTCTGAAAGCTAAATTAGGTATGCCTCAAGAAATATCGCCAGAAGCTCAAGCACTTTTACGCGTTCTATTTAAGAGAAATCCTTCAAATAGATTAGGTTCTAGTATGTACAAATTTTATGTTTATAGTTCATGTCGTAAAATATCCAATTAAATATAATCTATCAAAGTAACTGATTTTTGCAGAAGGTGTAGATGAAATAAAAAAACATATTTTTTTTCAAACCATTGATTGGCAAAAATTGTATAGAAAAGAAATAAAACCACCTTTCAAACCAGCTGTTAGTCAGGAAGATGATGCATTTTATTTTGATAGTGAATTTACTTGTAAAACTCCAAAAGGTAATGCATTACAGAATAGTATATTATAAGATCAATTGAAAAAAATATATTAAATTATCATTTAATTATTTTCTTTTAATCAGATTCGCCAGGAGTACCTCCAAGTGCAACTGCTCATGAATTATTTCGAGGTTTTAGTTTTGTAGCGCCATGTTTACTTGATGATCGAGATAATGGTTCTGAACACAAACAATTTGAGAACGTAGCTAATACTTTTCCAACTTATGTTAATCCCATCTGTATAACAGATGAATATGATTTTAAACAAGAGATAGGTAAGGGTAGTTATAGTACTGTATATTTGGCAGTCCATAAAGCAACAAAAACAGAATACGCTATTAAAGTAAGTGTCAAAAATTTTAATTACGTTTAATTAGAAAATTTCTATTAATTTTTTTATTTAATAACATAGGTTATTGACAGAAAGAAACGCGATCCAACTGAAGAAATAGAAATATTATTGCGTTATGGAAGGCATCCGCATATTGTTACTTTAAAAGCTCTTCACGAAGATGAAAGGCATGTATACCTTGTTTTAGAATTACTGCGGGGTGGTGAGCTTCTGGATAGAATGTTACAGCGACGTAATTTTACCGAAACCGAAGCTGCAGAAGTTACCTTCACTATTACTAGTGTTATACAATATCTTCATGAAAATGGAGTAATGTCTAATAAAAAATATTTATTGTTTACCCTTGAATTTTGTCTGTTAAGCTTAATAATATAAATTTCTGCAGGTCGTACATCGTGATATAAAGCCTTCAAATATTTTATACGCTAAGCCTGGTTATAATCCTTCAACACTGTGTATCTGCGATCTTGGATTTGCAAAACAACTACGAGCTGAAAATGGTTTGTTAATGACACCCTGTTATACCGCAAATTTTGTCGCTCCCGAAGTTCTAAAGCGTCAAGGATACGATGCTGCTTGTGACATATGGTCCCTTGGTATTTTATTGTATATCATGTTATCGGGGTACGTTCATATTAGATAAATAATGCTAGATAAATTATTTTAAAAAATTCATGGTAATTTTGTAGTCGCATTCCATTTCCTAATACTCCTGGAGATACAGCAAATGATATTTTGGATAAAATCGTACGTGGCTACATTGATGTTGATAGCGGTGTGTGGTGCCAGATTACTACAGAAGCTAAAGAATTAGTAAAACGCATGCTGCATGTAGATCCAACACGACGGCCTACTGCAGCAAACATATTAAAACATCCTTGGATAATAAATAGACATCATCTACCTCTTAATTTCTTACCAGATATCATTAAAGATCCAGTTACTGTAAAGGTACTCAAAATACATATGAATTGAATTTTATCAAAACACGAAATGAAATGTTTTATAAAATAAAATTATTAATAAATGAGCTATTTTTTAGAATGCTGTTGCAGCGACTTATCAAGCAATGTCTAATAATACAAGATTGCCTCACATTGGTCCAGTTGTAATGTCAGAATTGGCGCGACGCAGGACTCAAGCTAAATTATCTGCTAATATTCATGTATGAAACCAGTCTATAATTCTTGCCATTATATAATATATAAAATATTTACTAGACAAAAGGTCTAGAACTTGCGATGATAATTATTGCCTCGTCGCCATACACAATCAAGTTTGCATGCCTCAATTTTTTAAGTTAGACTATGGAAATGCATAACTAATGTCATTTATCATCAGTTAAATTTATTATAAAAATTGACGAGATTTTCATATAAATTAAAAGCGTCAAGAATTATGTGATATTTATTTATTTTTTATTTGCGCTTCTAATGCATATACATGCATATATACATACATATATATATATATAAATTGATAGAAATGTGTATAATTGAAAAAAATAATCTTGTAAAATTTTCAAATATTGTACTTTTCTCCAATTAAAAACGTTGTAATATTATAAATATAGAAAAGTAATATTAACTATATTTATATACTGACATGTTGTGTAATATTATTTTCTCATGAATAAATATAAATATTGTGAAGGTCGTATCTATAAAAAGCTCTTACAAATGCATTTGCTAGGTATAAGATATAAGAATGAATTTTATCAATCAACCAATGTTAAAAATATTACTATTTATAAGCATATTATTATATTTAATTATCGAAAATGTTGGAATTAATAGAGTTCACTTTATAAATTATCGATAAAAATGTATAAACTTATGTTGAAAATGTATTTAGACATGACTATTAAATTGTAAGATTAAACAGAGAGTCAATAATATCATTGCCAATAATTGGCTATTAATTAGATTTCTTTAAAAATTGATAAAATTATTGATGGATCTCTATTATTGAGATCAGTGTTTAAATGCATAATGCCATAATTGTTTTCACAAGCTCGATATTATAAACATGTATATTTTTATATAAAAATCGTAGAATATACAATTATAGAAGCGAAACGCAAAATGCCATAGGGATAAATTAGAAGATCGAGCTAGTGGAGCAAAAAATATATTTCTTTTATACGTTTATCTTTAAATTTTAATAAATGTAAGATCTTTTTGTCTGTAAATGCGATCTGCAGGCCAAGAATTATCTCAGGAAAATATTTGTGTGTCGTTAAAACTGTGTCCCTATTCACAAATTAATATAATCTTGCACGAGTAACTAAATCAAAGACACCCTTAATCAAAATATATAAGCATAATTCTGTATTTTTAAATAATTTCGAGATTATAAATAAATGTAAATGATTATATAAATTAAAATGTTAATTATAACTGTTATTTTGTACTTCCCTTAATAATTAATGAGTTAAAACCAATGGTCTTGAAAGAAGGAACTATTGTTTAAAAAGCCCGGTGAAATTCAAAAGTTCAGTCCCGACACCTGTCGGGGAACATGGTAAAATATGATCGTATGTTTAGAATAAGCCGCGTTCCAACTCCCACTATTTAATAAACCAAAACGTGACCGACATTCGGCATCTTTCGTTATCCGTTAAACATTATCACCCTGGAGAAGATATAATCAAGGAAGAGTTAATTCATTTGAAAAAAGAAAATAATAAAGGTAAGATCATTGTTTATTGTTTGCATTAAAATATTAGCTTAATATCCTGAAAGGGTATCTCGAATTATAATAATCACTATAAATCACGAACGTAAAATTTCCGTTTGCGAACACAAATGAAGCATGCCATCTTCAATAAACCCTCCAGAGCTCGAAAGTGTTCCCGCTATTTTGCTCCTCTTGATTTTTTAAAAAAGAGGAGTTTGAGCCAGATTAAAGGCTAAGCTCAGTTGCATGTTAGCTTCAATGTCGATTATTTACCGCTTGGATGAGACTCAATACTTTTGAGACAGGGTTCGCGCGCTGCGATAAATTTAACATTACAAAATCAATACTTCAAAGACCTTCGAGCACACAAGCATTATCATACATTTTTATTAATACATTTTGATTCAAGTCTTACGAATGTCTGTACAGCTTTTACCTGTTATTTTAAAAGATTATTCTTTTATTTGTATTTCGAATAATGAATGTTGTATTTCAAGTACCCAACTTCATTACGATTTTTTATCAGGTTTTACGGATATTCAAATGAGAAGGCTATTATTTCATTAGCCCATTGTTACTTTCTATGTTGACTGCTATTTATTCAAAAGAAATTTGAGCAAGAGTATACATACATCTTCTAATGTGTACACAAATACCACTGAGCTTTCAAGTTTTCAAAATAGGTATGATTGACTATGTAGGACAGATATTTTTCCATTGCCCATAAATACAGTATTAATTAGTTAACAGTTTATGAATACATTTATCAACATCATTTTGTATTTTTTTTTGCACTTCTTTTATAAAGAAACAATACAGAAGTGACAAAATAATAACAATAAAGTAAATAATACTTTTTAATATTAATTAAATTATCTATTAAATTCTGTTATATCTTACGTTTCTTAAGAAAATAATTTAAATGTAAATTCTAAAATTTTAGGTTTTTGCATTATGCTTCAAAAAGGTCCTCGTCCCGTAGTGTTTTGCGGACCATCTGGTACTGGAAAAAGTACTTTAATAAAACTGTTGTTTGATGAATTCCCAGATAAATTTGGATTTTCTGTTTCTCATACAACAAGGAAGCCAAGACCTGGCGAAGAACATGGAACACATTATTATTTTACAACTAAAGAAGACATGCAAAAGCAAATAAATGAAGGAGACTTTATAGAAACTGCAACATTCAGTGGCAATCTTTATGGAACAAGGTAAGAAACTCATATCAACATATTGTTAAAGCTTTGTTTAATTTATTTAATTCCTCAGAACATTACTCATTCATTAATAACAATAATTATTTTTATAATAATTACATTTTATATGCATCTATTATTATTACAGTAAGAAAGCTATTGAGGATGTTCAGAGAGATGGCAAAATATGTGTTTTAGATATTGAAATAGAAGGAGTTAAGCAAATTAAATCAAGTTCATTAAATCCTTTGTACATTTTTATCAAACCTCCATCAATCGTAGATTTGGAACAGCGCTTAATTGGAAGAAAGACTGAAACTAATGATTCCTTACAACGTCGATTATCTCGAGCTATCTTAGAAATGGAATTTGGTTAATATAAATAATATTTTAAACGTTCGATTATTTTATTATTTCATTTTATTAATGATTCTAAATTTCAGGTGAAGCTCCTGGAAATTTTGACATTGTAATTGAAAATGATAATATAGAAAAAGCATATCAAAAATTAAAAGATTTTATATTAACAGAAATAAATCAACAAAACATAATCGGTATTTATTAATTTAGTAATACGCTTCTTTTAAGATTTTCATTAAAATTTATGAATAACTTATTATAATCTTATTTAGATAATTGAGATAATTTAATGGAAAATTTGTGATAAGTGCCAATTTAAATTTTAGAATTGTTATCCAGTTAGTTTGAGCAAGACCTCAAAAATGCTCACAACATTAAAATCATATATTCTGGAAATTCCAAGTATTAGAGTACAAATGTGATTAGAGAATAATGTATTTGTGTAGTGCATCAAGTACACTAGTTAAAAATGTTTAAATATTTATTTTAAAAATAACGTTTACAGTAAAGATAACCGTACTCAGAGTAATAGTTAATAAATTTTAATGATGTTTTTCGCGAAAATTTATTTTGCTATGCATTAGCTAAAATATGCTGCATTATAAAATATATTTATATTTTTCTTACATTTATATTGATAACAATGAATAGGAATTTTTTATTAAATTTTTTTTATTAGATATTTAAGTTCCGTAAAAAGCTCATGCGATTTCAAACGAATAGCACATTTTAAAATTTAAAAATAATGTATAATATATTTATTTAGTCGATACTATGTTTTGCAAATAGTCTAATAGAATTTTAAGAACAGATTAAATATGTATAAATTAACTATAATAATGCTTTAAATATTAAATTGTATGATATATTATCTTAAAATAGAATGGATGAGTATATTTTACATTTTTAATTATTAAATATATTTAGTCTATTAGAAGTATTATATCAATTATAAATTAAAATGTAAGTAACAAATAAAAGAAGAATTTACTTAGAATTATATTCATGAAAAAGTTTTATTGATTGTTTAAAAGTTGTTATTAAGTATAAATAAATAAGATTAGAATTTAATGTTAATATTAGTAAAATAACTGAGACTACCCACCACTAAAAAAATTGTGTTTCGCTAGAGTAGGATAAAATGTATAAAAAGAACTATCCAGAATTTTTTATTTTAAATTGTTTTATTATGTAAAAATTAGTAAAAATAAATTAATTCTTATAATATTAATAATATTATTGCTTTGTTTAAATAAATTTTCCTAGATGTAAATGATAATAGAGTATTAGGTTATTGAAACATTATACATCACATAATAGATCATGAATATTGAAAATAGAAAGTAACTTGTATAAGATATTTTAATATTATGTAAATGTTTCTTTTTTTATTGTAATAATAACATAAGTTGTTAGAATAAACTTTTTCGCTATATTGGCGAGTATCAAAAGTTTTAATTTAATTATTTTTGGTCATTGTGATAAGTTTTATACTGCAAAAACTTTCCTTTATTATCATTATTACAATGGAAAAATAAAACTAAAATTTTGTAGATAAATATTTATTGATAATTTATTGTAAATGTCTATAAATTTCCTATAAATTATATAGACAAATGTAAAAAAATTGTATAATGAAATAAAAATATTGATCTTTTATTAATTGTCTATTACATCTATGTATAAGTTCGTGGTGTGTGAATGTATATGTGTGCAATGTTTAAATTATATATTCAAAATTTTATAATTATATAAAATAATTTTATAAATTGATTTGGTTTGTTATAAACGTTGGTTATAAAAATTTATAGTAATTTTATTAGCTTATTAAATATAAAGGTATAAATAGAAGTTAATACTAACCACATAGCAATTAAATACAGACAGGATTTTCAATTGAATATAAATTAAAAAATAATTATTAAAGCCAAAAAAGCTAAAAATATTTACCTTGTTTTTTAATATATATTTAACGACGTTTATGAAACATACAAACAACTTGGATCAAATAATTTTTGCATTTATGAAAATAAATTTTAAATTAATGCTTTGCTTTACTATTCAAATATAATATCCGAATAATTTGTCATTCATTACAAACTTAATATTTAGAAGTCATTAAACAACTATTATCTATATTAAATATATCGCAATTATTCTTCTGAACTTAATAAAGTAAAAAAATTGTTTATATAAATATTTAAAATTAAATTTACGTTATAAAAAATTTTCTGATAAAAGAATATAATGAAAACCAATGTTAATTTATATATATATTTATTTATAAAAAAAAGGCAAAAAATGAAAAACAAAATCAAAACTTTTCAAATTTGAATTGATGCCGAAAGAAAATGTATAGTATCAAGTAGCTTGATTTTTAATTATAAGAAATTATAATAATAGTAAAGTAATTTGAAATTTTATTCTTACCTAATGTTCTCATTTTATTTAGAGATTTAAAGATAAGCAAATTAAATTTAAAAAATATTATCAATATCAATTAGTAATGAATTATAATATTTTACAATTGAGATAGAGAGATCTCTTGTACGATAAGAATTTTTTTTTAATTAGCCGAAGAAATAAGCCTAAAATTCATGAGTCGCCTCATAAAAACGTCTGTTACTATTGGCAGAATGATTTAAACGGATAGAAAATCTTTAAAGCGGAGTATCTAAAATATGAGATAAAGCGAAGGCTCTTTGTTAAAGGACGTGGAATGAAATTTGAAGGGAATCAGGATATAAAAAGCAAGAGGGCCTGGACAGAATTAGGACAAAATGGAGACAAATTGTGCTGTAGTGCAGATGGGGCACTCTCGAGGTATTCTCGTGAATCAAGAATTAATTAAATAAAAGAGGAAGCAATAAATTTAAAAATGACAATTTACTGTGTATTCTGACATATTGTAAAAATGGCTCACATAAATAACAGTAGGAGAGAGGGATAAATCGCTGAAAGGGATCCAGTAAAGATCCAGCAAAGTCGTCTGGGCCGGGCATGAAGGGGAGCCTCGAAGGGGCACAAGGGCGATCGCGGTTGTCGGCTCCCTCGCTCCCCGCTAGCCATTATCGGTGCCATTATCGTTTGACCGGGCCGAGCCGCCTAGGTATCCAGTTGGCCTCCCCGTGATGATGTCGCACCCTGTGCCTTCCAACATCGCTTACCGTAAGCGAGGCGACCTGTACATCGTCGCGGGCCGGAAGCGGCAGCGGACGTAACTTTGGCGTTTGCGGCGGCTCCGAGAACACGTACTCCAGCACCTGCGTCCTCCGAGGCTCGTAGGCCTTCTCGGATTCGGCGGCGACGATGCGTTCCGCGAGCCGGTCAAGCTCCTCCTCCTCGCGCAGTAGTCGATTCGTCAACTCTCGGAGCTTCCTGATCTCCTCGAGGTTGACGCGCGGGCTCGGGTCCAGCGGTGGCTCCGACGGTGCTTTCAGGCTCTCACTGGCCGGCCAGGTGCGCGGCTCCGGATAATAGGCCTCGTAAAGGATCGGGACCCGCGAGCCAGCCGACCTATATCATACAAACACAGCCTCAATTCCCTCGGAATGGACTCGCGCTGAACAAAAGATGAGCACGGCTCGATGCCGCGTGCGGAGGCACCGGTACGAGACTTACCCGGTTCCCCGGCTAGTCGGGACTGCCCAGGCCGCTCCTAAAAGGCCAAAAATCGAAAGTATTCAGTGAAGAGGACCGTGAACACCCACCAAAATACCTATGACTCCGGACCCCCGTGCGCTGAGTATACCTACCGAGGATCAGCAACGATATCGCGAGCGACGCTTGCTGTATGGACGCCATCCTCTCGACTCGTATTGGCGACAACTCCGAGGCGGAGGCCTCGCGGCCACGGCTCCGGACTATTTTTGGACATCCATTCCGAAAATAAATGACGCACTTCCCCTAACCAGTACGGACGCCTAGGCAGCTCGAGACATCTGAAAATCCGGGTGGCTCTGACGCCATCGAGCGAGCCGCGCCCAGCCCAGTCCCGGTCCAGCTTTAATTTCTCCATCCCATTAAACGTGCTGATAAACAAAAACAAAAAAAAAACTCGATTCTGCGACCCTCCTATGCCAGTATTTTAAATTACAATTGTCAAACCTTGTACTCGCACGTTACCAACATTAATTCATAAATATCGATCTACGATAAATAGTACGATAAATAGTATGTATTACTACCTTCCCCAGTACTAACAACGTATTACCTTTATTCAAACAATAAAATAGATAATATATGATTCGACTATCGTAGACCAAATCTTTTTTTAACAATTCTGTTTAATATTCAGCTTTTATTTCAATTTTGTTGAAAAGGCCAAACGAAATATTATAAAGCCTGTATAGAATACATATCAATTTAAATGGAGGAGCGTATAAATTATGGAGACCAAAATAAAAACCTATACGGTAAATTATGTCTGATTATGGAAGTTATTTTCCGTATTCACATTTGGAATTAAATTTTAAAATTTTATGTGAACGAGTAAAATAAAATGAAATTTTCATTAATTATAAAGTAAAATATTACAATGCAGATACGGAGTCATTAAACTACTCCTAGTTTATTATTAAAAAAATTAACTGACAAATTAAATTACTATATAATATGTATTTTTTACTAGAAAACTTTTTGGAATATAACTTGATTGCAATCGATATTAAAGGTTTTACTGCAGAACGGTTTTTATTTTTTCCTTCTTCGATCCGTGAATCTGCTTTTCTGTGTTTTTCATATTAACTTCTATGAAACTTTTATAGAAAAGTTTCGAATAAGTTCTCAAACATGCAGCTACGATAGCCATGGCTGTTTTCGAAGATAAACAAATTGGAAAAATTAATTTATCGCAAGTTTTAATACTCAATATAATTTATTATTACGATTATTACGATGTACGATGCTGTTGTTGTTGTTGTTGTTCTTCTTCTTCTTCTTCATCTTCTTCTTCTTCTTTTTCTTCTTCTTCTTCTTCTTCTTCTTCTTCTTCTTATTATTATTATTATTATTATTATTATTATTATTATTATTATTATCATTATTATTATCATTATTACTATTTTTATAATTGATAATGAAAAGACATTATAAATGGATTTACGGTACAATTACTTATAAAAAATTTCTTTCATTATTTAAAATAAAGTATGTATATTTATATTTCTAAAAAAAAATATGAAAGTGGTATCACAAATACATTTATTAGATATCGCAGCATTTGATTGTTTCCATTTCAATCATAAATACGACAATAAAATAAACATTAGAAAGGCTTTTTAAAACAGAAATAATACTTACCTCAATATTTTTAATTTTATAAGTGATTGTGAAAAAATGTTACTGCGTATAAAATCATAATTAAGACAACGACATAAACTAAACATACTAAAATTTTCTATGAAATAGAATGAAATGTTATACAATTTTTGCTATAAATATTACATGAAATTTTAAATATAATTTATATATAATTTTTATTAAATTTTATTAATTTTAATAAAAATTATTATAATAAAAGCATAATTAATATTAAATAATGATTATCGATCATAAGTTAAAAGATAAATTCTGTCTTTAAAAACGTTACAAGTAAATTAATTGTTTTGAAGCAATTAATTTTTATAAATAAATCGAATTTTCATTCTTAATATTATTTATTTGTAAAACATAAAAAATTCTCATATCACGAATATGTGTTATTTAAGATACATGCACCTAAACATAATAAAAGTATTAATATAAATTTTTGGTCCTTTAATTCATAGGATTTGGTTTAAAACAAAAAAAGAATTTTATTATTAATACTGAGAAATATAATTCAAATTACATGTCATCAAAATTTAAGGGGAAAAAAAAGAGAGAAAAATATTGATTTACAAGGAATTCTAATGTTATTTATAATTAGAATAGGCTGTCTTTAGAATCGTATAATTAATCAGTTTTTTTTTTTTTTTTTTTTTACATTGTATGCAAATTCGTCGCGACTATAACGACGATTTTAATAAAAAAACCAAATCATATTAACGAAGCGGACGCTTGACATTTATCATAACAAATGGAAAAAAATAAATAAAAGACGTGAGTTTTAAAAAAGATTCATCGTTGCTTTATTATCGGTTTATTTGAACGTATGGAAACAGTAATGGCATTGAACAAGACGGTTTTATAATTTCTAAAATTCATAAGAATGCATTAGGATCGCAACAAGAAACACCTGCAGCCTCCGTCGACGCAATATTTTCCGTGCTTTCCCCCAGGAATATTGCCAACATTTTTGCAGGCCTTTTGGCATTCATCTTCCGTGCATTCTATTAAGAAAATTATCGAAAGTTACATTAAACAGATAATGAAAGACCGCTAGATTTTTTTTTCTATTATCAGTGCGCCGATTATTGCGGGTTAAGAAAGAAAAGGGCGGAAGTACTCACTAGCTTGGATCCCGGTGACGAAAATTAATGCCAGAGCGAGCAAAAGGAAGTAAGTCAGGAACTTCATTCTGCAGTCTTATAATATTAATATTAATATTCTTAGTAATCTCAAACTTGTCTCAGATTCGTGAGAATTCCTTCTGTGACTTGAATTTCTCTCCTCCCATTTATAATCGAACCTCCAGTCGATTTTTTCGCCAAGAACCAACACTTTCCGGGTGACATTTGCCCTCATAATTTAACCTTTTAAAGCAAACAATTACTCATTCTAATAGTTTAAAATCATAATTATGTAATATACTTTGAATATATATATGTATATATATATATATATCTAATATGCAAGGTCTAGTTATAAATAAATGTTTTTAGTATTGATACACCGAGTGTCGTAAAATTATAAATATTTACATTTCAACAGTTATTTCTTAAAAATTTTAAAATTCGACGATATTTCTGGATATAATTGACTTACAATTTTAATATTCCATAATTATTCGTTTATAACCGTAATGCGTAGTCATATTCCTGTTGTATCAAAAATTTGTTTAAATTAAAAAATGATCATTAATTATGTTCCGTTGTTATCGTTTTATGTGTAACATACAGAACACAAATACTGCCTGTTGACCAAACATCTATTTATTAATTTTATTAATAAATTTTATTTAAATTAATTTTATTATCAAAATGACTGTTGTGAACCAGTTTAGTTATCTGTACATAAATAAGATTTGCATAAAAACGAAACTTTTTCATATTTCCTATTTCCGAATATCGTACTTATCAATGATAAATAATGCTCTGTCTAAGCGAAAAAAATTTCACCACATTTCATGAAAGAAAGATATCTATTAAAGTATATATATTTGGAAAAATATAAGAAAGCCAATACATACAATGAATATGAATTGAAGTTACCTAAATTTTTTTAAATAAACCGAAAATTTTTTAGAATTCTCGTAATAAAATTAATATTAACAATAACATCTGTTATTTAAATATAGGATAAAACAATGCTATCTATTTTTATAATTATTAAATTATATTAAATATATTAAATTACAATCAATTGTTTAGCAGGATAAAATAATAACTTGGGAAAAATAAACAATACAAAGAAGATAATACTGATAAATTAGATTTATATATTAAAATTTCCATAATATTAACTGGTTTTAATGTACAAACAATATATATATTTTAGAATTTGTATAGTAATTATCATGCAACGACGACAAATGCTATTTAATTTCAAGTGTTCTTAATAATTTAATATTAATTTAATTTTACTATGAAAACTGTAAATTTACAACGATTTTAATTCTTAATTAAATTAGTTATATTTCGAATAATCAAAGAAGCTTTTAAATTGCATTTTCTTTGTTAAAACAATTGTGGATGACGTGTAATTAAAAGGATCGTGATTTAATTTCTTTATAAATATTTTAAAGTACTCGAAAATTTAAGTCTTTATTATTTAAAAATCCGTTAAAACTCTTTTATATTTGCTATTTACTCGATCTAATTTCATTATACTCAAATGTAATTTTTAAATTACTAAATAAAAATTAAAAAAACATGAATATTTATAATTTCATTAGATTTTTAATTGTTTTACTTGTACGTACGTTGTTTAATATATATAACAACATTTTTTAAAATTAATATTCTCCTTCATATTAAAGTTAATGTCATAGAGAATCTTTCTTCTAAGCAATAACTAATGACTTTTACTTCGAAACTTCAGTTAGCAATTAATTTTATTTTAAAATTTATTTGAAAATTCTTATTTTCTTAAACGATTAAGATAATTAGAGCTTAAATAATTAATGTAAATAATTAATACTGAAAGTAACAATTTATTTTCTAGCAAATATTTAATTATGGTTCTCCAACAATTTATGTAACTACTTATAGAGCCACGAACTTTAAAACGAGGAGAAAACCTCGTTATCGAATAAGCTGCATTATAAACGAATTAAATTATATAAAATTAAAGGGAATATAATGGAATAAGGGAAATTCAGATACGATATTAAGTACATTTAAAATGATACGTGTCAAAGACCAATCTGGCTTTGTTATGCTCAGTAATTAAAACTGTGAGTGAGTTTACAATGTTATAATTTAATGACATTTATTAAGCTTTTATCGTTAAAATTTGTATCCTATGAGCTCTAAATGAGACTATAGATGATATAATGATAATATAATGGAGCTTGAGATGTAGGAGGTCTGGTTTAGTTTGTATATTACGAGCTCGGACATTGGACATCGGGACATTGGGCACCAATGATATCGGGAAATTTCGAAGCAGAAAATGAAGGAGAAGAATGCCGCGAGTCGTCGATGGGGTAGCTAAGTGAAAAATCACGGCCAGGATGGATAAGATCGAATACAATGGCCGGGGATCGCACAGTCTGGGCACGTAATTCATTCTAGGTTTAACTTCGCGAATATAATTGAGAAGCAAGGTCATCGGTATTCGTAGCTTCATTCCTCTGCATTTCTTCATTGGATTTATTGGGCAGTGCGGTGCGGCGCAGTGCATCGATCCTCGATAATATGGACATGGTAATGCGTCATCTTGCTTGAGCCAGGCTCCGGTCCTTGCAGCTTCAATTGAATTACTCGGGTTTCGACGACTGGGAAAATACAGTTGGAGCCTCAGCACTGGCCTTGCTCGTTACTCATAAAGCCATTAAAATAACCTGTCGTCAATGTGGCACATCGGACAGGTCGAGGAGCTCCTCTCAAAATACCTATCTGCCCTTGGCTTCTTTATCATCACTGAGGCAGAGAATGGAAGAGGCGGGAGATCAAAGGGACATCGAGTCAAAGGACTCGAGTTCGCCTTCATTTTATGCTTCGAGTTTGGCTGATTAGTCTGGAGACTCCGGCCTTTTTACATCCTGTATTTTTATATTCAAAGTATTTTTGTTGATCTTTCAATGTCGTCTGTTTTCATCCCTTCGGCAAACATACTCCGACCGGAATCACATCTCCATTTTATCCCACTTTTATTGCGACACCGTTTCTCTCGCTTTCCTCCATTGTCAATCATTCCTTCATATTAAAATGGATTGCAACTAATTAAAATAAGTGAATGCAGCAGAATTAAATATTATTATTATTTAAGATAAGCTTCTTTTACTTTTTCGAAAAACTTTTATCATAGTGAGATAATATGCGATAGCCTTCATTATCTATCTAATCTTTTTTTATTTTAAGCTCGATGGAGCATTATCTTTAAACGTATAGAGCGGACTCAATCATCGTTAGCTGTATAAAACATCAATTTACTTTTCATAACAGAGTAATACATCTTCCATCGTATTCAATATGTAAATGATAATATTACAAACATTAAGTTGTTAGGACATTAAACATAAAACTTTAAAGTAAGCGATACGTTTGATTTCTCTGCTTTAATACATGTGATTAAGAAATCTACAATTTCTTAACGCTTCCCTTACTCTCTGCTTTTCTTTCTCTTAGCTTTTTTACTTTCGAGCTTTCTTTCCGAAAAGTTTTCTTTACCATTTACTACTATCTGAAAGAGATGCGCGACCGATTAGCACCTAATACGATTATTAAATTTTATTATCTATAAGGGAATGTGTCAAGGTAATTTTAAGGCTAACGTTATTTAGATAAAGTAATGGTCTGACGAGATTTGCCAAATAACGAAATAATCATAGAAAGAAATGCTCGAACCGCGAGAAACATTAGTACTAATAAAAATCGTAATGTGATGGAGGGGGGCGACGATAACATTCCAACAATACGTAACATGATATCACCCGTTGCATGTTTTACGTAAGATTCTGAAATCCATTGAAAATTAAATCGAGTCGTCGCATCTAAATAAATAGAAAAGAATTATTTCAGACCGATCGATGTCCTTGCTTACAGGCGCTATTCTAAAGCGGCATCGCTTTTCCTGAACGGTATAAAAGATTTGACGGAATAAACTCCAAGGGGGGTGAATTCTAAATAAAGTTCATTTCCGACGCCCAGATTTTCTTAGCCATCGAGTGCATTTCTCTGCAACCCTCGGGAAGATTTATCGACCGTAACATCGATTATCCTCGAAAGGTCCCACTGTCACCATTGACAATAGACTTAATTTAGAACGTTATTACTCAATGTTTCTTTCCAGCCCGGAGGAGCTCATTGAGAAGAGCGGTGTGTATGTGTATGTGTGTGTGTTAGAGGGAGAGAGAGAGAGAGAGAGAGAGAGAGAGAGAGAGAGAGAGAGAGAGACAGGCGAGTAGTGCGTGCAATGGCACGTGTACGTTAGTTAAACGTTGTTACGCACTCCGATTTATTTGAAGCCATATTGGCATGTACTTACTGCTCGGTGAACGCGTGTCCTAATGACCTTCACTATTAAGTATAATATACCTACTTCTACAAAAAGTTTTTACGGCAAGTGCAGAAATAATAAAACTAGTGACTTTTAGTTTGAAACGTCTTCTGCGCACTCTCAACTTAACCCTCGACTTCGACATCAGACTTTTAAAATAGACATAAAGATTAACTTAACTACAACGATTCTTAGGGTGCTAATGTTCTCATTTCGACTAGATTAGGGGTGGAAATGCAAGTCTTCGTTTTGCTAATACGACTTTAATGCTCGTCTATCTGACTGACACTTTCTCTCTGGGTCCGCGTGTATTCACGTGCCATACGATTCGCCTCTATCTCCAATTTTTTATATTTTATCAAAATCATATGCTATTAACTTCATTGCCTTTAAAATTTCATTTTTCTTGATGCTTTTACAATCTATTACAACAAATTTATATATTAGTTTAAACCGTTTAATTGTCATAAATTTCTCTTATTGCATTCAATTGTTAGTGAAACCATATGATTAATATAAAAAATAAATGTCAAATTTAATAAATCACTGATGTGAAAAAGCTCAAGTATTTCGCTTCATTACTATATTCAAGATAAGTAAATGCATGTGTTGTGTGTGCTGTGTTATATATATATGCAGTCGTTATCATTCCTGAAATACCCAACATAAAATAAATATAATAATTATGAGTGAATTTAGTGCTTAAAAAGGTGCCACTTTGATTTCAGTGTCTTGACAGTCATTGAAAATTAAACTAAATTAAAACTGCTGTGATCATATGCATTAATTATAAATGCTATTTATATTTCATTATAAGCATCTTAAACTTTATATTTATACAATTTCAAATAAAAGTTTGTCTCAATATCATTCACATAAGCTATAATATGAATCCTATCTACAATTGATAATTAAAATTAAAAATAACAACTAATTTTTAATTGGATTATTATAATTGGATTATCATAATTTTTTTATAATATAAAAAAATGAATTAATGAAAACAATCACTTAATTAAAAAATTTTAAATTCATAACATAACATTAAAACAGTTTTAAATTATTTAAATATAAAACACTTTAACATATAACACTTTTTAAGTAAAAATTAAAATAACAGTTGATTATTTTAATCTAAAAAGGAAAAGATAGTAGAGAAAGATAATATTGTTGATATTATGTAATAAATTCGCATAAATTATTACAAGGCAGTGTTTTCTCAAATTGATAAATTGATAAAAAACGTATTGCTTTACTTCGCTCATCTGAACGTCAAGCAATATATTGAGATACGCTCTCTTACTCCGCTCTCTCAAATTATCTTTGTGTTCTTCTTATATTAGCATTAAAACATTCGCAATTTGTTAGCCATAAAAAATAAGTCAAGGTGACCGTAGAGATGATCTATTTAATATCGTTTAAGCTATATCAATCTACTCGTGGTCAGAAGAAAGTCAGAAGAAAGTAAGCTTTAATACGCAGAGTAAAATTAACGATAGCGGAATGTGAATAAAATATCGTAGTAACATTTAAATTTAAACTTTTTATGACTATAAAAACCTGCGAATTCTAAGGTAATTAAGAACAAAATTTTACTATCAAACATATGGTAGGGGATTAAACACGCTTATGGTATTCTTGAAACCACTAATTCCATAGATTATTTAATCATATCTTTTTGCAAATTACGCGATTATATCTGACTAATTTAATTTCATAAAGTTGGTTCAGAAAATCTTTCATCGATTATGAATTAAAATTAAAATGAAATATTTTCATTATTTCATAGCATAAACACTGAATCTTGTTTTATCAAATTATCATATTGATACACTTACGTAAAAAATATACGTACGATAAAAGAATCCACTATTTTATTTGTTACGCATTTAAACAAAATTAAACTTAGTATTTTATTATAGTCGGATATTATTTCATAAACTGACAAGCGCATTTCTGTAGGCATAATCAATGCCATATATGTTGAATAAATACTCGACTATTCTTTAATTTGATTATATAAAGGGATAAAACTATATGCGTTAATTATAAAATGACGAATAATCATGTGTAAAATAAATTCAATACTTTCATTATATAAATTAATTTAATTTATTCATAATGAAAAGTATAATAAAACGTATGGATAACATTGATTTAATAACGTGAACAATGAAAAAATTACTAATTAATATATATTATGCAATGAACAAACTAGGAATTTCGAGCGATTTTATAAATGATCGCTATCTAAAATAAATATTTGTTTGTACAAAGCATGAAAAATTGTAATAAAAAACTGCAGTAAAAAAGCATTATAAAAAAAAAATTTTCTTAGAATTTTTCTATTTTAAATTTATAAAAATGTATTTATAAGACTTTCTATTATAAATGTATACAAATAAAAATTTATTGATACTTATATACTAATTAAAAAATTAATAAACGTCATTTAATAATCATGTTATTTTTTAGATTTTATTATCTTGAATGAGTAACATTAGGTTTAATTTTATTTCTGATGAAAATACTATGTCAGAATACACAATTTATGTACAGAATACAAGTCTCTTGGGAATTATTTTACTATTTTTTCGAGTAACTGTATATTCTTTCATTTAAACCTTATTTTTCCGAATAGAAGTATAAGCTTGGATGAATATAAGCTTAATAAAAGCCTATACTACTACACGATTCGCATAAAAACGTTTAAACTTCGCTTATATTAATGTAAGAATGTTTCCTACACGAGTAAGAATATTCTATGAGCAAAAGAAATAGCAGCAGACTTTATATGCATGATAATAAAAGCCTAATGGAAGAGCTTCAGATTAGACGGAATTCCTATTAAATGAATATTTAAAGGCGTATGTATAGCGGAGGTAAGCTACATGTCGAGCCCTGTATTCAATAATAGAATATAAATATCCCAAAAATGACGATCAATGAGTTCATGATCGTTTTACAATATCCACAATGTTATTATAAAATTCTTTATTGACATTGATATAAAACAACAAATGTTCTGCTGTTTTTAAAAGTAATTAAAAAAACATCGAATTGTCCTACTTCGTGTAAACCAGGCCCGCACTTTATATTAGAATTATAGGATTTCGATGAATAATAATTTTATTATATTTATAATTATTAAACGTTCGAAGGACTGGATGGAATTGTTGGATTTCGAGAAGCTCGACTGTTAATTTGAGAGTTACAATGTTTGTAATGAAATTTATAAATAAATCTCCCACCTGATCGTTAATTTGTGCACATTGTAATTAACATTGTAACATGTAATTTCCTTATGGTTTTTGCACATCACTATAATAATCAAGTTTTGTAATCTATTGTGAATTTCTGAAAAATTTAAACGCTTTGATTGCACGCGATACAGATATATCGACTAGAATTGTCATGCATATGAGTAAATATAAAATTCGACTAAGAAGAATTTCAGAGCCCTTTCAGCTCTGAATTTATTAGGTATCAATGCGATCAAAGATCTATCAGGATATTAAAATTGGATACATTTAAAAAAAGGTTTTATAGAAATTGAATGATGTAAAGGATCATCAGTTCATTATAATGGACGTTCTGGCAATGAAGAAAATCGGCGGCCGCACAAAGCTTTTGGAATTTATTTAACAGATAGATGTATAGAATACAAAGGGAATGTGTCGGCCTACACAATGTATCTTTCTATACATCTATAATACGTGTACATACATTTTCTTGATATTGGCATCCGTTTATTGAAAATGAGCTTTTCTTTATCACTGAAATAAGGAACTTATGAATATAATATACCCAAGCGTTTTTAAACATTGACGCGCAATTTATCACTTTTGTCAAGTTGACTAATTATTTTTAAAAATAATAATAATAAATAAATAAATAAATAAATATAAAAAATACAATTACTGAAGATTTATTAACATGTATTTCTTAATAATAACAGTATCTTAATATATGAATATAAATACAATATTTTAATATACATGATGATGATAAATTACAGATCTTTAAGTTCATATTATTTTTATTATTTTCACTTTGAGCGAATTCGTGCAATACAGGAAAATAAAAATTTTAATAAATCAAAATATAAGATGGATTCACAATTGAAGTAGATATTATGTACTACAGAATGTGAAATTAATAAAAGTCAAGTAGTGAAAAAATGTCAGCGGTCTGTGCCCCAGCGCTCCTCTCTCATACAAAGGACGTGTTGAGAGGAAATAAATTACATTATAAAGATTACGCGAAAGCTTACATGTAGCCAACCGTCAATTCTTTCGCAGTATAATCAAATTCTTTGAAAGGAAAATTTTCTGAAGGAAAGTCGGATCATGTTGCTTCGAAGAAGTAATACTAGCTGAGTTCAAAATTTAAAAGTAAAGTCAAATAAATGAAAGAACGAATAAGTGTTTTCCCAGCGGTGAAGAGAGAAATAAGACTATCGAGCACTATGGGTTGAAGCAAAAGAAAGGGGAGCAAAGGATCGTCTTCCCACTATCCAACTACCCCCGCTTACGCGTTCTCTCTCTCTCTCTCTCTCTCTCTCTCTCTCTATCTCTCCTCTCTCTCTCTTGTTTTTTTTTCTCACGGTGCGCAGGGAACCGAACTTCGGCCAGAAACACGTAGACTTGGACAGTAGCGTCGCAACGCTTGGAGCGCACGTTTCCTCGATTACGTATTAATTTCACCTCTTTGATAACTTATTTACCTGTTGCTTATGTGTGCTGTTATACGTGTATATCGCTTCATATTCTTAAAGACTACGATAATTGCCACTTTTTAACCCATCGTAAGTAAATAAATGCTTTGTTCTGTAAGTGATAATTTGATCCGTTTTTAATTTTTTTTCCTTTTTTAAGAAATTATAATGCTCCTCCATTTTATTACAAGAACTCGAAAATAATATACGATCCTCCACGAGGAACAAAGTATGTTTTTAATATAAATGCTGCTCATTTATATTATCAGTTAATAAATTAATATTATTCTCTTAAATATTCATTAATAAATAAATAATAATATCTATAATAATAATAAATAATTCTCGACCTCTTATATGAGTTATAATGTGCGAATAAAAGTTGTAAGTTTAAAAACGATAAATGTTTCGTGAAATATAAAAAAATTTAATTCATGAACGGCCGAGGCTATTGACTATTGTATAACATATACAATAAATATTCATTCCATATAAAATTTCAAGAATTTATAAATTCTATGATTATTTAATATAATATATTCATCCAACCCTGATTTGCATGAAATATAATTTTAAGTACTAGATTCATTGAAAAATATAATCTAATGCAATGTAATTAATTTATGTATTAAATATTACATATAAATATATATATATATATATATAAAATTTAATAAAATAACAAATTCATTTTCTAATAATACTTTATAAAAAAAAATTTTATATTTCTTAAGATTTTTTTTCTCTCGATAAAATTATTACTATAACAAAATACAAACTTTCACAAATTATAAAAATTACAAGTAATAACCTTTTAAATTTTATTTTTGAATAAATCAGTCATTTAATTCATATTAAAATATCCGAAAGCATTATGTTGCGAAAGCAGAATATTGTATTTAATTAATAAGGTCAAATGTATTGTGTTACGAAACAAACTTAATGAAATTATGTAATAATATTATTATGGATTTAAATTTACAAAGCAACTGTTAAATTTTGAATAATGATTTAAAAAGTATAGAAAAAAATATTAATACTTTAAATTTTAATGTATATTATCGTTTATTTATTCAAATTTTTTTTTCTGTAAGCCTAAAATATACTTATTACTATTTACGCTTATTATTGTAATATGTTCCTTGCAGTAACAACACATAATAATTAAAAATATAATAAAAAGCCATCAAAAGTAAAAAATAATAAATTATAAAATAATGTTCTTATTTAACCTTTTTAAATTGTTTTTAATGATTGAAATTAGTAAATCTAATAAACTAATGGATAACAGTGATCTGACCTGACAATTTAATTAGATTGTATAAATATGCTATTTGAATACAAAGTTACCCCAAAGAGTATATTTTCATTATGAAAAATATAAATGTAACACATATTTTTAATCATTGATATATGCCTATAACTTTTAAAATTCAGGTTCAATTTTGAAAAAGTTACAGAATAAATAGAATAAATTGGTTTTTTTATTATTTTAACAATATATATATATATATATATATATATGTATATGAATAATATGTGTTACGCGTATCACGAAGAATATTTCATTCTACCAGAAAATAGGTATATGTGAGGCTTAACGTGTTAAAATGATGAGTATGAATATAAGTAAAATTCATTTAAATTAATTATATAATGCAAAATATAAATATGTATTTATAATTAATTAAAAATTATAGCAAATAATGTGTTATGAAATTAATTTCGTTATTAAAAATTAATATATTAAAATTTAGTAGCTAAAGTACTTTAAGTACTTGAAATAGAAATAGATTGTATTTTTTTAGACGGTCTTAGAATTAAGATTAAAGACAATTCAAATCGTAATGAATACACTATAAATATATTAAATTAATTCGTAAAATAAAACTACGTAATATAAATTATAAATAAATTACTAATTTTTTAATAGTAGTATCTGTATATTTTTATTAAAAATCAAAACCAATAAATAGAGTTAATGTATTATAAGACATTATATATCTATTAATATAACTGAAAATAATCATTAATTCTAATTTAATTAGTAATAAATATGTAAAAATTATAAGAATTATATTATATTAAAATTTATATCGATACAATTAATTTTCTCCAAGTAAACATACACTATCGAAACTTTAAAGAGTAATAAGTATATTAAGCATTATCTATAATAATATTTTTATAACAATTTTATTATATTATAATAGTTTGTGTATGAACTTGAAAATTTTATCCCAACTCAAGTACTTACTTTATTTGATTCATTGGATTTAATCTTCAGTTGTTTGTTTCCCTATATAATAAAGTATATTTGATAGCACCGTTGATTTATAAAATAGATAAAAACACTATTTGTATACAATATAATTATGTTCGAATTACTATTAGTAATTATAAGGGCAAAATTAAGCAAATCTAAATTGCTATTAAAAAATTGATAGTGTTCTAACTTTAAAAAAGAATATATAGTATAATTAAAATTGATTTTGTAATAATATAGTTTTTGCTAAACACAATTTAAAATGTAAAATTGATTACAAAATTTTTAATAGTTTATGAGTTATTAATTTTATTATTAAAATATATCTGTATTGGCTTAATCATTGTAATCATTCAAACATTACAGTAAATTCAAAGTAACTATTTTAATTAATCATTTTTAAAAGTTATATTATTTATGAATAGTTATTAAAAGTCTATACCATAAATATATAGTATAATATTAAAATATGAAGATGCAAATAACATATACGTTCTATTTACTAAACTACTGGATTATTAATGTAATTTAATTTCTATTAAAATGCGTATTCCATATTTATCATTTTTCATTAATCGAAACTTTTAAATAAACATTATAACTTTGAATTTACTGTAATATAATGAACAATTGTTTTGTTGATTGAGTGGTTGAAAAGTACAGATCAAATTAATTTATTTAATTAATAAAATTATGTACACAGTATAGACTTTTTAAAATAGTACTAAAAAAAAACAAGAGGTATATTATACTTGTGAATCATAAGTTTCTCGTTAAAAAATTCAGAAAATTTTAAATATAGAGAAAAGGAAATGATTGAAAAAAAATTATCGGGCAATATATTGAATATATTTATTATGAGAGATGTACGGAAATTATGCTGCATAATCGGAATTTGAAGTTGATTTAGATCCAGTATTTTATAACGAATCTATTTTCATGTTATCGATTTTCACCAGAGTATAATTGAAGAAATTTTATTTAAATTTAAAAAATTATTATGATATTTTATTTTAATTAATATACTGTGAATTCAAAAGTCTATATCCAATTACGATAAAATATTCTTCTTGCAGGCGTTTTAAATAAAATGCTTTTTGTGATCATTCATAAAGTTTTAATAGTTCAATTAAATATTAGAGAAAGAGAAAGAGAAAGAGAAAGAGAGATTAAGAGAGAGTTACAGGGAGCAACATTAGTCTATGATAAAATTGGATGATTAGTGAAATAGTTAATGTCTTTGACATTAACTATTATTTTAGTAAATAAATCAAATAAATGATTTTTAATTTTTTGAATTTTTTTAAAAATTTTTATTAATTATGAGATGTTAATTAATTTTATTCATATATTTAAAAGCATAGTTTTAAAGATTATAAAATGAAATTGGATTACAGCCCAGGTAAATTATAAATTGATGCTAAAATACATAATAAAACAGCGTAATATTTTTTCTAATTACCAAAGTCATAATAACCAGTATCGTAATATTCTGCATATAAAATTACGAATTTCTAGCCACATTAAATTACAATATATTTATATATATATACACAGTTTGTTCAAAATAAAATAATTTTGTTCACAGATTTACTTATAATAAAACAATCCTTATCTTTAAAATTTATTTAAAAATCAAATCCTTGCTTCGTTTATACAGAAAGAGAATGATCGTTAGAGATTACATAAACGTATTAATTAATAAGTAAATATAAATGATATAAATTACTTTTGCATATAAAATACTTCTAATGCTGTTTATTATAAAAATCTCTAAATAAAAAAGGCGCATGTAAATTTATATTATTCAAATAGCGAATGAGGGAAAGAAAATGCGACATGCATAGCGACGATTAACTTACAAAGGCTTGAGGCGTAGCAATGATCTTCACGTCACGTCGACAACAGCGGCTGTCCGGGGTATGATAATCCACTAACGCCACGCTATTTTTTAAATGCGCGAGTTCAAGTGACATCATCTTTTGCTGCACTCGATAATATTGATTCAGAGCTGATAATATAAAAGCGTGCAATCTGGACGTCCGATTTATCCGTAAAAGAAAAGAGAAATAAAATAAGGAAATGGCAGCACGTTAACTTATCGCTTTCTCATTTGCTTATTTTTGTAATTGTTATTAAAATAAATGTAAATTTCGTATTCGTCATTAAGGCTTAGATCTCGTCGATAATCTGGCTTCAGTTTACGAATCGCGAAACCAATTTTTAAAAATTAATTTATACTTTTGTGAATCAACCCTCCTCCAAATTGTAAATAATTTTTTATTACTCGGTAGCTCTGAAAGAAATAAATGTAAAATAAATTCATGTTGCAGGAGATACTTATCATTTAATCATTATCCGAGAACTCTATATTATTCGATAAATCATACTTCAAACATGGTATTTTCACATACTCATCTGTTTCACAGTGTGAAACATATTTTATTTTAAATGTTACAATAAGCATTTTAAAGGTAAACTAATTTATCAATAACAATAGAAAAACTTATTAAAAATATAGAAGTTAATAAATTTTTTATTCATTAAAATTTTTTAATATTATTATTTTTAATATATTTATATATAATTTATGAATCCTCGTTCAAATAAAGGATATTTATAGCATACTGCTTAACAAGTCATAATTAGAAACTTTACTTTTTTAATTTTTATATTTTTAAATAACACGTAGGACATTATCGTAGGGCATTATGGCGATTTTTGTAACAATGTTTGTAACACTAATTACGATTGGAAACTATATACAGTAATATTAATAAATAAACTAGCATGTATAAGTTCATATCGTGACATTAAGTAGATTCTTGAAGAGACAGTACTTCGATCATTTCGATTCGCGGGAAACAATGAGTATGAAACTCGATGTATCAAGAAAATATATAGTAAGTGATTAATGGGGTAGAGTTGAAAGGACACCAAGTAGTGACATTCTTTTCTCTCTTATAATATCATCTTTTAAGACGATAATAGAGAAGCGAATCCAAATAAATATGCTTGACGTGCAAACAATGGTTATAACAGATCTATGAAAACATGTGGCTTAGAAAATTTAAAAAAAAAAAAAAAAAAAAAAAAAAAAAGTTGATAAAATGGTGACGATTGTTCAGATGGCACCGGACGTCCGTTGAAGGAAGCTCGGGCTCAATATGCAGCAACACAGGCTGTCTAATTATACGGAGCTGTTGCGTCGGCTGAACATCACCGAGGAGGATCTCGACTACGTGAGCAGCTTCGGGACCTCGGGGGTTGCGAGCGTCCTTCCCGGCGACATTGGGCCCGGTTGCTCCTGCGGTCCATGCCAATGCGGCGGTCTTTTGCGTCGGCTGACCGCGACCTACAGACTCTACCATGGCTACGTAGCCCTCCTCGTCTGCAGCTTCGGCAGCCTTGCGAATCTTTTGAACGTGGCTGTGCTCACGCGGAAGGAGCTGCGTCGCGCCCCGATCAACCGCATCCTCACCGGTATCGCCGCCGCGGATGTCCTCGTAATGCTCGAGTACGTGCCCTTCGCCGTTTACGAATACATAGTCTTACCTGAACGCAGGCTCTTCCCTTACGGCTGGGCTGTCTTTGTTCTCTTTCATATGCACTTCAGCCAGCTGCTCCACACCATAAGCATTGGACTGACGCTAACCCTCGCGGTCTGGCGGTACATCGTCGTCAGGTTAGCCCGAGCCTCGCTAGTAAACGCTTTACCGATAATGCTTGACTAGCTCCACTCAACGCTTATGCTCTCCACAGGTTCCCCCAATTCAGCCGCACCTGGTGCACGCCGACGAGATGCCGGGTCGCCTTGCTGAGCAGTCTCTTTGCTGCGGTACTCGCCTGCGCCCCCAGCTACTTCGTCTTCGAGGTAACTTACGAGCTGACTAAACCTCTTTCCGAACACCCGCGAATCCATGAGTTCACCCATCCTCCCCCATTTCATCATCGACACCCTCAGCAATTTCCCTTTCTCGTGCGTCATTAAACTTTTAATTGCATTACTTGCTGCAAAGTCAATAATATTTTCCTACACCACGATTTCATATACTGCTCATTGTCATGTCTCATTTATTACTTTCATATTACGTGCTCGTTAATAATAAAAATAAATCTTTTTTCATCTTTAAATCATAAACCTTTTTCTCTTTATAACTATAATCGTATATTAATTAAGAAAACCATATAAATTGTTTATTACACTCTACGGTTGATATTTCCTTACACAATAACAGTAATACTTATAAATTATTTCAAGTCTTTAAATTTATAACATAAAAATAATGTTCTTGAATGTTTATAAGAACATTCTATTATAACAACAAGTATCACATACTCACACATTACAACACAAATAAACTCATGCATAATTATTATTTTAGTAGGCTAAATTACGTCTATCGCTAATCAATATTTTTTCATTATAGGGTATTGCATTCATTAACCGTATTGTATACAAAATTAATAAAAGCTACATATATCTGAAATTATAGATTTATTATATCAGATTACAGGTATAAAATTAATCATTAGACCTATTTAAATTATACATTCTGCTTAATTTTAATTTATAAACATAGATGGGTTCATCATTTCAAATATTAAAATTAAGGTTTTATAAATTTCTTAATTACATAAATTTTATAAATATTATCTGCGATTACTAATTATATTAATTATATTAATTATATTAATACTATAAACCTACGATATATTAATTTACCGGAAACATTTAATTTTGAAAACAAAATCATTAATCAATTTAAATTGGTATAATTACAGATATCAATCATTTTTCTGTATTGTCAATACTTAAATAAAAAATTTATTGTAATCCAACATAAAATTATTGTAAGTATAACTTGAAAAGTATTATTTTATTTTCCATCAAAATATTAGATGAAAATCTAAGACATTTTATTTTTCAATGTAATATTTTAAAAATATTTTTTTAATAAATTAATATAAAATTTTAAAATAAGATAGTAAGTAATACACGCAACATGAAAGTACGTATTTGAAATTACAACTTTATTTAAAATATTATCATTAAAAAATAATCTTACTAAGTATACGTTGCAATTGTCAGGCAAGTAATTTATATTGGGAAAAAATTTGATACAATTAATTATAACTCAAAAAAATTGAAATAATTAATATGTTTAAATTTATCGACGCTGGATTTATGATCTGTTTATAAATGTTTAATAATTATATCTGTATAATATAAATCTACAGTAATCATAAAATTATTGTACATGTAAAATTATTATTTAGATTATATATCTTGTTTATCTAAAATTTGCAACCTTTTACTACTTTGAATATAATATTCATTTGTTCTTTTATAAATCAAATTAAAACTTATTGAATAAATTCTGTCAATATCACCTAGCTCATATATTAGTGAAATAAAATTGATTAAAAAAAATTAATTAATTAAAATAATATTATTTTATTATTATAATAAAGTAGAGGAGTAAATTAAGTGTACTCCAAATACATTTAAAAATAAGTATTCAAATAATAATGATATTTCATTTTTATAAACTTATAAATACATTATTATTTTTAATTATATTTTTTTCTTTTAAATTATAAAATAACCTACTTAATCAAAAATATAATACAATCTAAAACTCATTAAATTATAGATGAGCATAAAATATTCCATCTTTTCTTTGTCATGCTTTATTGTATAGTACACGCTCTAACGTAATTTAAAAAGAAATACATATTTATTTTAAAATCGAAATACTCATTCAACTCATCGCTTATTTTATTAGTATGATTAATATTAATAAAATTATACTATAAGAAAGTTTGCTACTGATGTTGTGGATTTAAAAATTTAGCGCAGCTAAAGTGTAGAATTATTTTTGAAATATTTAAGATAAAAAGTTATAACTTTGAAATTCAAAACAAATACAAACGCATTTATCCATTTAATGATTGAATTCTCTTAATTTCCAATATTTAAAACAAATTTTACAATATTTTATTCTATAAAGAGCTTTCTTAATAAATACAATAACGTATAACTTGATAAATATAAGTAATATAATATATTATTATTGTATAGAATTTAAAAAAAAAATTATTAAAACGGAAATATCTAAAATACTATATTTTACATTAATTTCATTTATACCAATTGAATAAAGGCAAGAATCATATATACGTAAAAGAAAATATTTTTGTATAAATTGAACCTAAAAAAAAAGTTATTTTTTTTTATCGTCATAAAAAACAATTGATATTACTTTTAATAAAAAAACGTGAATTATTATTTTGAAATTTACTAATGCTATTTCAAGATAATACCCAGTATACACTTATTTTTTATAATTTTTTGGAAATTTCATTATTATAAATACGGTTACTAAATTCATTATTATAAATCATTATTGTTTATATAATATTACATAATATGTTGCTATAAAATAATAAATAATATAACGTTAGTAAATAATTATTATATTTACGCTAAATTAATGAAATATATGTAATACGTATTATATACATATATATATATATATATTTTTTTTTAAGGAAGTTAAAAATTTAGAGAATTTAATTTTATAAATTTTCGTTATTTTAATCAAATTATTCTCGTCGGCGTTTTGAAAAGAAACAGTATGCATAAATAAAACTTCATGATTCTTGATTTAATTTAGACCTTGATCTAACAATTTCATTTTTCTAAAAATATACCTTTATTTATTCTCGGGGATCAATAGACCTATATATCAATATAAATAATTATCGCATTCAGCCTGAATCAGTAAGAGGTAGCGCGCGCTTACTATCTCCAGAACCCCCCCCCCCGCTTCCGTCATCGACCGTCGTAACTCGCATTGCATTTCGTCAATTCCAACGCATTTTTAAGAATAATACGAGCTCACCGAGTTCGCATACAATACAGCCTGTATTGTGACTACTTTTCCTTATATTCTTTCTCTTTCCTATTACTTTCATTCCTATTTCACGGAATTTTTTCGCGTAAAATTCTCCTGCGCTATTTTATTTGTCTATATTTCCTTTTAATTACATTCTTCTGCATCTTATTATCTTACAAAATTTATTCACTTATTTATTCCCGTAATAAAAGATGACGATGCATTATTTGTCATTTCTTTTTCTGTTAAGAAATGAAAAAATCGTATTTATACGTTGGATTAAAAATCACTTTAATTTTTTATATTAATTTATATTACAATTCTTATTTGTGCAATAGAATTTTAAGACAATTTTAAGTATAACTAAATGCTTCCATCTGAAATTTATATAATTATTTTATCATAAATGATCATGTATTAATAATTCTTTGATTTTACTAAGTTGAAAACTTCGTAGCTTATAATGGACCTCAACAGTTCCTCCAACTTACAGATACATACTGTACTTATTGTTGTCGTCGAAAAATACGTCTTGGACTCGCAAGCTTAGTAGTGCTTCACATTTAAATATACGAGCCAATTAATGGATAATCAATATTCTTAATGACTTTAATCTATTAGCGAGAAAATTAGTATTAAATAAATAATTTTTTAATGATTGAACTTGTCGGTATTAATAAAATTAATTTAGTTTCGTATACTATAACTTAATTTTTGCTGTTAATTTAAACTTTCAGATTCATTGATGTCGTCAAAGATTATGTTAAATGATTTAAACAGAAGGATTTAATTATTTTCTAAATGAATAATACTAGCATAATATATAATAGTTTATTATAGGAGATAAATAATTATATAAAATTAAATTGACATTGCAAAATATCTTATAAAAATTTTTATTAATAGTAATTTTTCATTCATTAATTATTTGTAACCAAATTATATAATATTAAATTATAATAAATTCTTAAACTGAAGATTTTTACATAGATAAATAATTTGATATTGCCATGAAGTCTTGAGATATCAATCATCTTGATGTTGGAAAGAAACTGATCATGAAATAATCAAATCAAAATGGAAATTGGGAATGGCAATACGTCTGTATTGCCTTATTGAAATAGTCTTCGTATAGTGTTGGAGGAGGAGGAGGGGGGAAGTACTGAGATGAAGCAACGTTATATAACACGTACTTGCATTCTACATTGGATAGTTCAAAAGGATTCAATGAATTTGTGGTATGCACGCAATCGCTTCGACATTCGCAATTGTTGTCACTTTTAAATCGTCATGCGACACCATGGACTTTGTGTTCGACAACATTACCTTCTCCCGCGCTTTGATGATCTTGCGCTTAACCGTGGCTCAAATTTGACTCCTCATTTATATTTGAAAATACTCATGACATATTGTGTTTTGTCGCCTAATTTAAAAGCCTCGTGAATTCTATTAAAACTTCAAATCAATGAATCGATGATAATAGTTGGTAATGATTATATAATATAAATCGTCCTTTCTGTGTGAGCTTGATCTGATTCTAATAATAAGATCTTAAAACTCGTTATAAATTATTAAAATGATAAGTAACAATATAAATTTATACAAAGAATTTTCGTTTATTACTGTTATTGTGGTAATGTAAAAATATTCTACTTCAATAAATATTTTAAATTAAGGATTTACACTTTTACTTCAAATTGATTTCCAATTATGTGAAAATCACAAGAAAACTTTAGAAAAATGCAAAATGAAATTACCTTTATCGATATGTATTTAAATAAAACGAAATTTTTATTTATCAATTTATTTGGTAATAATTGATGATTTAGACAGTCGATGAGATTTGTTTTTAATTAAATTCTTTTATAAAATGTTGGGATCTAGAAGCTAATAATTTTAAATTGAGAGTAAATTTTATTAACAAGTTAGCTAGAATAATATGTATTACGTATTAGAGAATTCAATGTCTGTTACTATTAGCAGCAGTAGTAGTTTATTTAAATTAGAGGCTTGGCTTATATGAACTGTAAGTGAAGGTGGATGCATCGATTAAACTTACTTATCTTACTTGTAATCTTGCTGAAAAGCCGTGTGAAACAATTAACAAATTTTATTCTTTTAATTAAATAGAACTTGCGACTGAACAGGAAATGAGTCTGCTAATATTTTGGACAAATTTGAAGCTACGATTAATCTGAAAACGTGTACAGCTCTTTAATGTTTAATATAAACTATGTCAAATTATAAAAATTGATTTCGCACCAGAATCTCAAACTGCATACTCTGAAAAAGACCGATTTTTTAAAAGGGATTTCCGCTAGTATTGCGCTTTCTGAAAGGAAAACCTGACCATACATTCAGATAATTCTAAGAACATGGGCAATCATTATTCATTAAATTAATAATAATAACCTTGGCTGCTAGATACGAGAACAGAGGCTCTACGAGGAGAGCGGCCAGGAGCTGCTATACCACGTGGATGCGAGCAGGAGTCTCTCGAGCGGGGACGCGGATGAGCGGGTTCTCCTCTATCGGCTCAACTTCTGGCTCCTCGGCGTTCTCGTCAAACTCCTGCCTTGCTTCGTACTCACGATCATTAGCTGCCGCCTTATACAAGCTCTCTACAAGTAAGGACAGCATAGCAAAATTCGTCTAAATTCTTCCCACTCGCTTTCTCCCAGCCCCGCGATTCATCCTTATAAGTAAGTGAGTTTTGGCCAACGAAGGCTGAGCCTGACATGTGGCAATTTTCATACACCGATGTAAGTGCGGTATCGGAAGCGGTCACGCTTCTTCTACTCGCGAGCCGATCTTCTTTAATGGCTGGTATAAGGATGGACAGTTCAGGGCAACTGGGAAAAATATCAGCTCTGCATAATAATTAAAACCTGATGGTGGTTCTATTCAAGCAGAGCGAGGGCCCGTAGGCGGCTTCTAAGGCCAATAGACAACCAAGAACTCCCCAACCTGGGACGAACTGAGCGCCGAGCGGACCGCACCACGCGGATGCTCGTAGCCGTTCTCCTACTATTCCTCATCACGGAGATACCTCAGGGAGTGCTGGGTCTGCTCTCGGCTCTTCTCGGAGAGTGCTTCTTTCGGAGCTGTTACCACAGCCTCGGAGAGATCATGGATATCCTAGCCCTCTTCAATGGATCTGTCAATTTCATCCTCTATTGCTCGATGTCGAGGCAGTTTCGGATGACATTCGGCAGGCTCTTCAAACCGAGCATCCGCGTCGGCAAATGGCAGCCGGCCTGCACGCATCAGACCGAAATTCAAAGCACCTACGTTTGACGCGAAACGATCGAATCTCTTCCTCGGCGAGCTCACATCGCTCCCAATGCACGTTTCCCAAAGGATTGCATCTAGCTAGGTGCTGACAAAATAGCTTCACCGGCAGCACTTGCTAGAAGAGAGAAAAAGAGTGAGGCTAAAAATGCAATGTAACTTTGTACTTTGATCCTAGATTAAAGTGCTTTTCTTTCTCTCAAGCATTTAAACTAAGCCTTTTTGAACCTTCACCCTTTCGTGCTTTCGCAATAATACACACTTTACCAAATAAAGCACCTTTTGCACGACTAACCCAAGTAATCCTCTTCTCTTTTTCCCTCACTATAGGTACACTTCCTTGCTCCGACTAGTCAATATACTATATTCCGTAATAAGAATTCACTTCATACTCATATAAATTTTAAATTACCTATCTAAGAGCATCTACTTATCTTCAATAAGTAGCTATTTCTATTACTATTGGATATAGCGTGAAACTAACATACTTATGTAATAGCAAATATCTGCAATTACAATTAACTGTCTAAAGTTCCGTATTTTTCCGGATTCCGAACATTTTTATAAAACGAAGGCAATTATAAACTAAACCAATAAAAAATCGCTTAAACATCTCGTGAGCGCTTTTTTCTAAATATAATTACAAACTATCTTAAAATAATCAAAAAGCTTGAATGAATATGAATTCACATATTGACAGAATTTTTTTAAAAATATCACTAAAAATATCATTAAAAGTACCGATAATGAAATTTATTATCTACTTATTTGCCATAATTAATTTTATGTTTGTCAATTATTATTAATAAAACTGACGTAAAATAAAAAAAATTTTAATTCAAGAAGTAATAATTTATTTATAATCGAAGAATTTATTTTCAACAAAATTTGTAGCTTCAAAACCTAGCTGGATACATTCCAAAATAGAATATTAATAATTCTGTTAATTAAGCCTCTTAAAGTTACTGTAAAATAAGTAAATGAGTAAGAAATAATGCTTTAACTAATATATTTATAAATTCTATCGATGTTGTTATTTATTCTAAAAACATATAAACTCATAGTAACTAATAGATTTTCAAAGTGAGCATTAAAGTCTAATCTGCTAAAACTTGTATGTAGTTGGGAAAAAAAACGATTTTATTATTTTTATGTAATTGTTGAAACTTGTACTAATATCTTAATTTAAATATCATAATTTTTTTAGTTTACTATTAAGTGTACACTAACAATATTTTTCGAGTTAAAATATATATTTTTATGTTAAATATATATAATATGATTTGTAAATAATTTTTAATAATAAATTCTGTATTATTCTGTACTATATGGTAAATGCTTCTATATAATTTAAAAGTATCTTAAATACATAAAATATTATATGTGAAGGAAAATTTAATATAAATTTATTATTTAATTTTTCGTAAGAGCTACATAAATATATTATAAAATGTCAAAACTTGCATAAAATTATAGATGTACCTGTGTGCATTGAATACAAGTTTGAAATATTATGTCTAATAATAAATATTATAATGAATATTATAACATTATAATTAAATTCATCTTACACGAGAACTTAAATATTAAAAAAAATTTAATTATAGTGATTTATTAAATAGTTATTCAAAATTAACAATTCTACATTTTAATTCATTCCATGAAAGTTTATTAAATATTCTTTATTCACTGAGGTATTCAAACGGCACTACCGTTTAAATGACTTTCCTTATACTTCACTATCGGACAAAGTTCTTTCTTCTTCAGAAAATAAAGGCTGCAGAGATTTATCATCCGCCTGTAACTTAGCCATGAGTTTTTTATACATTTTCATTATCTGAAATCATTGTAAATAGAAAAATTTACTTATTTGCTATCGAGTATAGTTGAGTAAAAAAAATTTAATTAATATTTTTAATAAAACATTTATTCAATACGAGAGAATGTTTAGGTAATGAGTAAAGTCATTGGCTATAACTTTTTCCCATGTATATTAAAAGAAGAAGCAGAAATTTATGAAAAAAACATGACCTATAAAAGAATAAAAATGTGTGTTGATGTGGCTGAGTTATTTAAATGAAGAAAAGTATTTTTTGGTAATACGTTGAAAAAAAAATAAGTAAAAATGTATGTATATTTAACAAAAGACATTTATTAAAATGTCAAAGTAAATCCGTAAATTATGGTCATGAATTTAAAAAATAATATTACAGTAATATATGATCAAGAGTATTGTGTTTTCAAGACTTATTCGTATAAATCATAAATAAAAGTTTGGCTTTAAAAAAATCATACAATTGTATTTTGCGATAGAATGGTATTTGGTGTCATACATAATAATACATAGGGAGGGCAGAATGTACAAATAGAATCAGTTGTAAAAGCTCTGACGGTTCTATAAAAATATTTCGTGAGCTTGTTGTATACGTTGTTAATAATTCACAGGGACGAGTGAGTGAGCCAGCGCGAGGGGAATCATTTTCATTTTTCAAAGCGAAAAAGCCAACCTGGGACTCAACGTCGATCAGGGCTGCGACGTCGTTAAGGAGAGCAAGGAGCTCGCGAGCACGGGTAGACTTCCCCTGGGCGTCCAATATAACTGCGTAGTTGATGAGCACCTGCGGATCCTGCGGGGAGAGCATGTGTGCCTTCTCCAGGGAATGTTCGGCACCTTCTAGGTCGTCCAGTCGCTTGAGTGCCACTATGCAATCGAGAATAACATTCCGGGTAATGTCCGGTACACAAGGAAGTCAGCAAGGGTCAGATCGCAGAAATACTTTACTTGTAATATGTTAATCATCTGACCTTTATCGTCTCTTCAAGTGAACAATTAATGATAGCCTACATCGTATATTGTAATAATAATTTAAAAAATATTTTAAAAATTTCTAGAAAACTCGTATGTTCTTAATCGCTATAATTTACGAATAGAATTATAATCTAACTTTACTGTATAATTTAAATACATCGTTATATTATAAAATTTGGAAATACATTTTGTACATGAAAATAGCGTTATCTATGAAACAAAAAATTAAACAGTAAAAAGAATTATTAAAAAAAAATTAACAATATTTTGAAATTTATTTAACACCATTGAGTAATTAAAGACCGATGTGGCAATGTAAAAAATTACGAATTTCGAATAAAATGTTCCTGAATAAATCCTTGGCCTCTGTAGTCCTAGAGTTTGCTCGTCGTCTGCTTATCACATTACATCTGTATACTTCTCTATATTTAAAAACGTACCGTAACCCTCTGGGAATTTATACATTAATACTTCGGTTGTGAGTCGAAAAAAAGAAAAAAAGAATTTTTTTCTAAGCCTGTAAAGTGGGCGACCCTCTAGAGAAGAGAAGCGTACTCACGTCCCAAAAGCAAATAAGCCAAGGCGCTCGACGGTTCGGATGCCGCTGCGCCACACAAATATATAGCAGCGGAGGCTGACTGGCCCGTCTCAAGGAAGACGATACCGAGATTGCAAGCCGGCGCCAACGCCAAAGGATTCAGGTAATGGGCCTTCTTCAAGCACGTGATCGCCTAGAAATTGATTAAGCTCCGGATAAGCGAAATCTACTACGAAATACCTCTCCGTACTATCGGATTATATATATATATATATATATATGCGCGCACACAGTCACGCACGCAAGCACGCACGCACGCACGCACGCACCCCATAGGCTCGAAAGGGCTAATTAATTCTCGTAAAATATTAGCGAAATAAAAGGCATTTGAATGAATACCATTGATATCTGTAGAGCATTTGTAAATTAAGTTGATGCTCTCGTTTCTTTTCCGTTATTTTAAAATAATACGTAAACTGAAACTTACTTTAATATTTTACGAGCAAATACTATATACACTAAACATTGTCTACATTTTGTTACGAATAATGAATATTAAATAAATTAAATCAATAAATAAATATATATATATGAAATATTAACTTGGGACAGGTATGTCCACTTGAGTAATCTATCCTTTTAATAATATATAATCGTCGTTTAAATTTATAGTTCTCGTAAAAGTAGTAATGTATACTTGTAAAATTTCCAAATTTTATTACATATTCGAATTGTTAAATCTGATATTTAAAAGTTGAATAAAAAAATAAAAGTTTGAATGCAAATTATTTTAAATAAAGTTGAAAGTATTTTTTTAATCTAACGTATAAGTAACAGATAATGGATAACCATTATCGGCAATGTCTTAAATCTGTTTTAATTTTTCTATTTATACAGTGTAATATTTTATTCAAGCAAAACCAATTAATTATACTAAAAATATTAATGTCAATAATAAAAGTTCAATGAAAAAATATCGAAAATTCATAAACATTGAAATTGTAATTAATTGTAATTCTTATTGAAAGCATTTCATGTAAAAGTATAAAGAATGAAGGATCTGCTTTAATTAATCCTCTTTCCGTTACAGTCAATACAATAATTCGTTGTACACTAGAAAATTTTATTTTCTTTTCTTAACTGAAAGACCTTCATTAAAGTATTTTTCGATCCTTACTCTCTTATTAAATACAATAAAAGCCATTTTAATAAGTATAGTTATTACATTAAATACAGTAATCTGAAAGCTATGGAAAAATTCGAGCTTAATTATTTAGAAATATAACGTAACCATGGCAAAGACTCTTTGAAGAATTACATAAATTTAAAAATTCATTTTTCTAAATAATTAACTCTCAGAAGCTGCTTCTCACTTTTCACGATTTTATTAATTTCATTAAATTTCAACAATCGTTATTTTTTCGCACTTCCTCGCTGGTCCGATTATTTCAAATAAAAAGTAAGAGAAAAAAAAAACAGTAAAAATGCAAATTAAGCAAATGAATTTCGTAAAGCCTTTTTCATTTTTCCATACTCCTTAGAGGCTTACTCCGTGCTGATAAAAGCAACTTTACATCAAATTTCTTCTTTGCTGACGTGGCAGACAATTACTTTTTGTTATATTTACTATATATACCGTAAAACTTATGTATATTAAAAATTATAAACCTACAATAATATAAAGCAAAATTCGCATTAACTATCTTTAATATATGACTATTACATCGCTACGGAAGGTGAACGAAGTAGTTGCGTACAAGTAATATGAATAAAAAATAATAAACGCTGATAAGTATTTGCTTCGATAACAAGACGAGGCTACGTGCAATCTTGTATTATTCGCTTCCGGTTTTTCTGTATTTAATATTACTGTGATCTTGTCAAAACACATAGAAAGTATCGTTATCTTTAATTAAAAATACTTACCCTTCCTAATATAAATAAATACCCATACCGAGGAAGAGAATATTCCTTAATGATCGATTTTATTGACCTCGCCATTCGTATTTTATTGCCTTACTTAGGTATCTGCTTCAAGTTTCACTTTCGTGATCTCAAAGTGAGTAGTCCACTGGAATGACCATTGCAAGCCGAAACATAAAATCCTCATCTCATACAATTGTAAATCAACTTACAGAAGTATATTTCTGCTTTCCGTAAAAACACATTCCAACGTTGTTCCATAATGCCCAAGACTCCGACATTGACTGCGACGCCATATTATACTTGGAATAGGCGACATCGTACTCTCCACTTTTCTAATAAAGCAAACCACGTATACCGATAGATTATTTAATCGCCATAATAAAAACGGAGTCTCGAAAATTTCGAATCTTTTTATGCCATTACCTGTATGATGTAAGCCAACGGAAGTATGGCATCGACATAATTTGGGGATTGAGCCAGAACCGATCCAAACTGTTGAAAGGCTTGCTTAACGTCACCTACATCGAGATACAGTAATCCTAGTTCCGTAGCTATTTCTTCGCTATCAGGTATTGTACTATTTAAAAAAAATAGATAATAAATTCACCCACTTTTTCTTAAAAATAAATTTTTAGTGAAACAAATATCAATTACAAAATAAAAAAAAAATTATATTCGCTCAGAATTATAATTTTTTTTAATACAGTTAAGTAAAATCTCAAACCAGAAACATTGAATTAACATTGAATGTACATTAAATTTAGTTTATTTATTTTATTATAAGCCAAACATAATAGAAAGCTAGAAAAAGAAATATTATTTACAAAAAAAAAAAAAAAAAAAAAAAATTGTGTCGAAACCTATTATGTACAAAAATAATTCAGTAATTCTAGACAATTGAAATAAAGAAGATACTGACATTAAGGCTTTAGTGTAAACATCTATAGCATCGGTGACTCGGTTTTCCCTGACATATGATTTCGCGAGTGCAATATGTGGGTGTTCATTCGTCGTCAATTCGGTCGCGCGCATTAAATGAATCCTCGCGTCATCTATTTGATTTACTCTTGTATAGCATTCACCTAATAAGAAAAAGACCTTAAATATATTTGTATCATCTGACGCTTAAGGTAATAAAAGTAATAATACCTACCTAAAAAATAATGAATTTCCCAATCAGGCGGATCGCTCATTTTTTCTGCCTGCAAGAACACCTCGATAGCTCGTTTATGATCACCCAAGAGAAATCTATACATTGTATTAAAAGTAAATCTTAGAGAAAAGTATGTGAATAACCGATATCTATCAAATGTTACTCTTAAATCTTATTCATGTAATTGAATTTTTTTCTTTTTGTTAAATAAATGTAATATAAAAAGTAAAACTCACAATAGCAATAATATTACATACTCTTCTTCATATACATATTACATGAAAGAAAATAAAGAGTACGTTTTTATTAATGTAATACTTAGAAGCTTATTTTTTTTTTTTAATAACGAAATAGCATATATTATTAAAGAATTTTATACAAAACGTTACTTTACAATATTTTGTACGATACCTAATGTATTTAAAAACTAATTCAATGTTACATTAAAGAAATTAATGGAAGTGAAGCTCTAGTATGAATAAAAGATTATTTTACAAATGATGAAAAAACAGATTGTGTAAGAGATAATATGGGGAAAAATTAGTGTAAAATATGAGATATGTAAGATGATAGAATATAAAGAATATTCTTAAAGCGTCAATAAAGTAATACATCTTTCACTTTCATAACTTTTACTAAAACAAATTTGATATTATTATTAATACCGAATAGCATTAAGTGTCCATGATTAAGCATGAATTGAGGACTATTTTAAAATATTTTAAATCTATTCTAAATATATTCTCTTACAAAGATTTTGCAACTTGTATAAAATTATTAACGTTTCCACGATTGGCTTCGTAGCTACTCTGAAAAGAGTCTAAAGAATCTTGCACTTTGCCTTCCCTCCTCAAAATTAAGCCCTAAAATAAAAAGAATTTCTTAAATAATGGCAGGCAAATAATATAAAGCAATAATGAATATTTTCTTATTATTAAAACCTTTAAATAATGTGGAAACTCGGTAAGACCAGCAAATTTTTTGATTTCCTGGTCAATTAGGGTTTTGCATAACTCGAATTCATGTCTCGTATAAAATCTATGCAGTAACCAATTTTTTTCTTCTACAGGTCGTATTTCCGGCGGTGCTGTACAAATAATTTTTCTTAGATTTAAATAAACATTTATACGGCCTAAAAAGTTTTTTGAAATATGGCAAAAAGTTGCCTAGCCGAGTATATGTGATTTCTGATTTATGAAAAAAAGCGACTGATAATTGCTTTTGTAACTACCCTTTTTTGATTTAAGAGCTCGAAAATTGTGGATGACTGATGATTGCTGATGTGCATTTCCATTGTTAAGAATATTATTTTCCATGTTTGTTGCAACTGTTTCAGTTCGAAATACTTATCACTAAATTTTGACTGTCATTGTATTTTGTTACTATGACAATGAAGTGACTTCGCAAGCATATAGCAGACACAAATATATATTACATTGAAACCAATATGGCTGTATTTAATTATAAATTTCTAATCTAATTTCAAGAATGTGTATAAAATATACAGTCATAATAATATATAAAAAATAAATGAAAATAAAAACAAGATTTATGAGACGAATGCTCTTAAATTATTCAATTTTGTATTCACAATGCAAGTCCTGACATCTAGAGAATAAATAAATAACTAAAAAGTGTCAGATGATTTTTTTATTTGCATACGTCACACGTAGAATATGGCTGCCGGCTCTAGCGGCATCGAGAACTACACATCTTAATATTACGAATATTGCAAAGGGGCATAACGTGCATCCAAATATATGTATATTGCCTCTAATTATGTACATTAAAAAATGTTATAGTTTTTAACTATCTAAAATCGAATGTATAAATGAAGACCGGTCAGCCGATAGACCAGTGTTTCATAGGTATATTAAAAGAAAAACAAACATTTGAAAATGTAAAGGTTGTCAAATGTCAATCAATGACTACTAAAGTAAAGAGTAAGAAATACTGCGTAAGGGAAAGAGAGAGAGAGAGAGAGAGAGAGAGAGAGAGAGAGAGAGAGAGAGAGAGAGAGAAAGAGAGAGAGAGAGAATGAGAGTGCGAGTGAGTGAGAGAGGAAGGGAAAGCCAGTAAGATAATTAAAAAATAGAAAAGTGAGGTAAGGAAAAGACAAATACAATAAAAAATGCGATCGAGAGCTTTCAGCTTATCAACACACTAGTAAATGAGGTATTCGATTTAATTATTTATGACACGATTACGTTTGTATCTAATAATCGTGCACCATCATGCGTAATAATCCGTATTTTTTTTACGCGTACACGTCTACCTTAACCCATCATTTTATTTTCTCTCGATTTCTAAAAAATAATTTCAATGCTAACAGAGTCAAATATTTTTTTATTTATTACTTTTACAAAACATAGTTTGTTTTTGATATTAGGTTATACATGGAACTGTAACGCATAAAATATAATTTTATGTTTAGATGAATCACTTTCTCAGCCCCAAATCATTTTACAGTCTGTGATAACAGATATAAAAAATGAAAACAAAAAAAAATGGAAAATTAAATAAGGTATGAGCTGCTCCGTAGAATTACGTCAGCCAACACAGCATGGGATGGCGGATGATCCCCATAAACTAACAGTAATGATGAATAAATCCCAGAGACTATTTCTGGGACTTTCAGTTTTATTATTAGTTGATATTATATGGGTTTCCAGTTCAGAACTGACAAAAGTATAGAATTTGTTTTCATTTGTTTGACTTTTACTTTCAGATTGTATAATAATTAATTTTTTTTATTACAGTACATTTATAAAGAAGCATCATTTAATAAACCATTTTTTAGCACATATATCAAAACTTCAATGTTTACCTTGTACTTACTTGGTTTATGCTTTTGGCCACCATGGAAAGATCAATGTAACAAACCAGTAGCTTATAAAGTAATTTTAATAATGCTTTACATTCTTAATGTAAAAGATGCATATTATTTATTAATTTGTTTATATTATTAATAAAGTTTATAGATCCCAATATAGAAGATGATAGTTTTTATTCTGAAGATAGCACGTATTTAAGTGATTCTACGTTTATACCAATTAAAACTCTTGAACAATGTGACAGATCTTCTGGTACTGAAAGTGATGACTCGTCAGTTCGTTTAGTACGATTTAACAAATTAGCAGAAGTTCGACACATGAAAGAAACTTATGCTACAGAAGCTATTTTTGCTAGATTAAGTTATCAAGCCAGTGTTAGAGCAGGTGAACATGCTAGACGACAAGCTAATAAATTTTCTATTCAAAAAGTTGCTAAAATTGCGTTAATGTTTTGTTTCTTGGTAAATACATAATTCAGACTCAAATAAACCTAAATTTACTACTATAAAATACACTGATCTTTTTTTTACAGTGGTTCATTGCAAATTATACTTATCAAATGTCTTTATCCGAAACAGAAGCAGGAATTGTAACTGTGCTATCATCAACATCTAGCTTATTTACTTTCCTACTTGCAGCTTTTTTTCCTAGTAATAATGGAGATAAATTTACTTTGTCAAAATTAGTTGCTGTTGCTATAAGTATTTTTGGACTTGTAAGTGATTAACTAAACTAGTTGGTTATATATTACTATGTAGATTATATATTTAGTATGTAAATATTTTATACTTCACAATTTTTAAGGTCCTTATTGGGCTCTCAGATTTGGCTATAGAAACTAACCAAGTACCTACTGGGATAATTTTAGTTCTAGTCAGTGCATTTTTTTATGCTACATACATTGTATTTTTAAAAAAAAAAGTTGACCATGAAGATAAAATGGACATACCAATGTTTTTTGGTTTTGTTGGACTTTTTAATTTAATATTATTATGGCCTTTATTTTTCATACTACATTATGGTCATTGGGAAGAATTTGAATGGCCAAATCCTCATCAATGGACATTCCTAATAATAAATGGATTAATCGGAACTGTACTCAGCGAAGTTCTTTGGCTATGGTAATTAAGTCTATTTTTAAAAATTAGTATTTTAATTTATAAAAATGTACATACATATATTCTCGTTCTTACAGGGGATGTTTCTTAACTTCTTCTCTCATAGCAACACTTTCAATAAGCTTAACAATGCCCATATCCATGATCGTTGATGTATTATTAAAGAAAATAGAATATCCCTGTAATTTTTATTTGGGAACCATTCCAATGATCTTATCATTTCTAACAGTATCTCTTTTATCCCATTTTGATAATTGGGATCCTGTATTAGAAATAGTAAAAAAGTTATACATATGGATTTGTCGTAGAAGTAGGACAATAAGGTAATATTTAATTTGTATTGTATTTTTTAATTACAATGTTAATTCAATAATAGTTTTAAATTCTAATTGTTGAATATAAAGTTTTTCAAGAGTAACTAATTAATGGTAAAATATTAATATAACTAAAATTATATGCATGAACTTGATTTTAAATTAAATTGACATTAATATTTTTAATTCAGTTTTTTCTTTAATTTATTAATTGTTAAAATATAAAGTTTAAGTTATTATTATCAAAAAGTATCTTTAGTAAAATTTAATTAAAGGATATATGGAAAACTTGAAGAAAAAAAAGAATTATATAGATTGCTTTTATTAAATTTTTCAATTGTTAAAAAGATTCATTTATTAAATAAATATTTAATTATGGATAAAAGAAAAAACCATTTAAAAATATTCTATTTGTTAAAAATGACATATTTTTAAAAAATATATAGAATATTTAATTTTAAATTTGATAAATATTACATAAATATATAGAAATATGTATAAATATATATATATATTTATATGTATGTATGTATGTATCAGATTCTATTATCTTAAAAATAGGTTATTTATTAAATATTAAAATTATTTATTATGTTATTAATATAATAAATTAGGCAAAAATGTTAATTGAATTTTATGATAATAACAAGTATTGAAAATGTTTTTTATTTATCAACATTTACACAGTAGAAATCAAATATGTGACTTAATTCCAGGATACCTGATATAGAAGTTGAACAAACAGAATCCCTCATTGGTATAAATAATGGTGAGCACGAAGCGTAACTTGACAATAAATATAGAGTTACGTGATACTTGAGTTTTGTAATATCAACAAGAAATTCCGTATGAAAGGCTAAATTTTACAAAAGTGAGCACTAAAACCATGCTTTATATTATAATACTAAGTAAAGCAAAGTAAGTGCCATTTCAGTATTAGGATGTAAGTAATTCGAAAAGTATATTGTGCAAACATAGCATAAAAATTTTACATGACTCGAGAATTTTATTCTAGTTGACAACATTTTAACGTAATAATAATAATAAGATATATATATATATATATATATATAAAGTTATTATGGTACGATAAATTCTTAATCAAGTATCATATAAAACATTTGTATGAAGTCATGTGATAATATATCGACTGTACAGGCTGTTAAATTATTGAAATGAGTTTAATAGCATTGTTTTATAATATATTTTTATTGATTGTTAATACATAAATATCATTTATACAAAACTCTACCAGTAAAATGTTATTTAAAAATTTTAAAAAAATTTATAAAACATTTAATTCTCTTTTTAAAAACTATAAAATCAAGATCTGTAAGTATAACATTTTGTATTGCCATTAAAACTGACAAAAAGTAAGTGGAAATAAACCTTTCGAATATGTTTTATAAAAAATGTGCATTTTATGCTTTTTTACAAATTTATTTGTACAAAAATTTCATAAATAATTTAAACTATTTTAAAGTAGCTTTTAATATTTTCATTTATAGTAGTTTTTAATATTTTCATGTATCCACTCATTACTTTTACTATAAAAATCAATATCAATTGACATTTAGATTTAAGTCTTAAATGTATTTAAATTCATGTATTTTAATGTTAATTTTACTATATAATGATTAAATTCATTTAAATTTGGATAATTAGATATATATATATACATTTTTAAAATTAAAGTAAATTCTTAAATTTCATTAAAATTATTATTTGAAAAAACATTTTAAACTATTAATTCGTTTTTAAGACAAGACATAAGTGAGATACATTTAAGAGTCACATAATGTTTACATTTTTAATAAATACGATTCATAAATGCAAACTGGACCAATTAAAATTGATACATTGGAAATACATATAAAAAAAATAGCAGTAGCCAAAAATTTATAAGTGTTATACTAGTCTAGTCAAAAAATTGTTTTGCTTTATATGAAAAATTAGAAAAATTGGTACAAATAAAAATAGTAAACGGATGAAAGCGTAATTTTTAATAACTACAGTTAATGTATTGATAAAACAAGTTTTTAACTTTTACATAATTGCTCCAATCACATTAATAAAACGTGCGCACAACGTCAAATATCAAATCATAAATTGTAAATGCAATTTTTTTTTGTTTTTTATTTCTTTTCAATAATAATTTGTGAAAGGTATAGATTTTATAATTGGAAAGGTTAGCTTGGAAATGTAATACGAAATAACTGAAGTATGACAAATTGTAATCATTATAGATTATAAGTCATATTGTCATAAACCTTTGCTAATCATTCCTTTGTGTACGTATTGCTATGCATTGTATATTTCATGTAAATATTCAAAATTCTTTACAACTGTTATACATATTGTACACCTATTGTAATAAACATAAAAAAACCTTATTAAAATAATGAATAAAATAAAAATTGTTATTCTTTAATCATTTAATATAATGTTCCCAAAACCTTTTCCCAAATTAATGTGCGTAATTAACATAACAAATGACGAATTAAATGAAATAAATAAAACAAAGATAAAATTTCCTTAGTAATTAAAAACTACATGTAAGAATATTATATATGAAAATTGTATAAACAATTTATTTAAAATCATTTACTCATTATTATAATTATTTCTAAAATGATAAATACTAATTAGTATTACAAATGATAAAAAAATTATTAAGGGTTAACAAATAACAAAATATCAAATTCAATATGGCCTTCCATTATGACAGCCGTGTACCCCTTGGTCCCAACATGAGAGGTAAATGTACTCCTATTGTATTATACATTAATTATAAAGGAACTGATGTAAATACTAACAGCTAATTTTAACGTTTATAGAAAAATATGAACACACGCGTATGACATCAAACAAATATCTTAACTGTTTACGGTAATTTTCTTTGGAAATTTATGTATTTATATGACATTATTATTCGCATTACTGGTTTTAAGGATTCCGGGGGATATGATCTGCCTCGATGTTCCAAAACGAAGTTCACACGAAAACATTGTTAATACCAAAAGTCCGTATTTCATAACATTAAATGGAAAACCTCAAAAACCTAAAAGTGTTCAAATGCCAAACATGCAGTACGTTTAAAATTATTTGACATTTTTACTAAAAAAAATATTAATCGTAGAAAATGAACGATCAAAAATCATTATTTATTAAAAAAAAATTAATCAAAAAAACTTAATTAATATTATATATAATTATATAATATTATTAATATTATTATTAATAATAATATTATTATATTATTATTTTTTAATTATATATTTTAAAAATATTTTATTTTGTGAATTAATTTTTATTTAAGTTAAATTAATAATAAATTCATTTAATAAATTAATTGAATGCTATAATTTTTGTAAAAAGTTATTTTAAGTAATTCAGGTATAAAATTAACTTACGCAGGAATATTAAAACTATGTCAAAGGGAGTCGAAGTGGAACAAACTAATATATGTAATGATACTATATCATATGGGACAATCGTGAAAGAACGAAATACAAATCATTGTGCAGAATCTAAATCAGAAACGTACGTTACATGTCTTTCTGAATTACAAATATTTAGTAAAAACGAATGTGTTAAATATTACGAAATGTATGCATCTGTATACATAAAATAAATATAATACCAGCTCCATAAAAATAATAATTCACTCTTGTAACAATACAATATTTAATTACGTTTAAATAAAGATAATTTATCATCTATCATAATTTGTCCGTCAAAGTAAGTATTGTACTTTTATATTGATAGTATTATTATTGATATTATATTGATAGTATTATATAGTATTATATAGTATACTATATTATATAATATTATATAGAAACTGAGAATAAATAAGCATTTTAATTTATTTTTCATTAATGATTAATGTATTAAGAACAAAATAGTTTACAGTAATTATTTTGAAATGTTTAAATAATTTCAAGTATTCTGAACGTTTTTAATATATCATAAAAATATTAACTACAAACCACTAATAAGAAAAATATTATAAAAATAATATAAAAATATTATAAAAATATTATAAAAATATAATAAATAATGCGATTAAGCAATATTTTTAATAACGCAAAGTCCTTTGCTTATGGATTTATATCAATCCATTAGAAAATAATAAAAACAGATTAAATGAAGTTAAAAAAATAAACAGGTTGTAAGTTAAAGGTGCGAATAGTATAAATTAATCTGTATAAACTAAATATTGAATGATATTTTTAACTTAAATCAGAAAAATTGATAACTATGATAGAAATAAAAAAAAAAGTGATGATAAAAATAGTTGTGGAAGAAGTCCTGATACAAACAAAATTAATGAATCCAATAAAGTAAAAGAGACTAATTACCTGTATATATTCTAGCAAATCTTCAACAATTCTTAATCAAGATGATTCTATAACTGAGAAAGTGAGGAATTTAAGTACCAATGGCGCCCAGGTATTCACTATTACAAAAATGACACGGAATGTTAAAATATTTTTATTAAATATTATTTTGTAGGATAATGGACATCCAGAGATACCGAGCATTTCCAAAAATAATAAAGAATCAAATAATAATATTGAATGCTTTGCATCGAATGATAGTGAAGGTAATTAATATCAGCCAACATAAATTAATCATAATTTACTGATTTCTTATTAAGAAAAAAATATGCTTCAGGAAGAAAAAAATATAATGGCTCAAATAATAAGAATTCACATAATACTAGAGAAAACAAATACAACGCCAATCAACAAAGTAAATAAATATTTAATAATAATAACAACAGCAACAATAATAAGAATAATAATAATAACAATAACAATAACAATAACAATAACAATAACAACAATAAAAGTAATGAATTGATATAATTACACTGTTTGCATTATTGTTATTGCACAGAATGGGTAAATGAATGGATGTTAGAAAAATGGCATAAAAATCGATTATACATATCAGACACTACGGATTCGGAAGTTTACACGTCCGACACAACGAAAACTGATCGAGTAAAAGCTATGATGGAAAGGCGAATCCAGAGTACCCAGAAAAAATTTAACTCCAATTGCTACAACAAGAGTCTAAGGCCCGCGCAGCAAAAAAAAGAAACTGGTCTCAGCTGGTGTAGGAATTGTGAGAGTACGTAAGATTAATGTAAAAATAAAGATTTTTGTAAATTTTAAAAGTATGTATGGACATTATAAATGAAACGCTTAACATATTGAATCTTAAAAAACTGCGTGGACTCATAGATGCGCACTACGTGAAGCTGTGGGGGTCAAAGAAATTCGCCCATCATTCCGAACCCCAGATCGGGAGCTCATTCAAGACGTACCGGTGCTCGACGGCTCACACCGAGAGTCTGCATTGCTGCGCCAAGGATTTCCACCGAGTAGCCTCGGACTCCGACTGTAGGTCGATGTTTTACAGATGTGAAATACCACGGCGTAGAAAAGAGCAGCCCTGTGGCCAGGATCCGGTGCACAACTTGCACAACCTCGTCTCGTACCAGAATACCTTCAAAGCATTGCATTCGCGCAAGGCCGGAGAATCGACACAGAAGAAAGTCGGTATCAAGCCCCAAGGGGTCTTGCAGACGAACTTCATCAAGGGATTCGAGAAGCTGTATAATAAAGAAAATTATCAGGAGAAGGAGGAGCATTTGAAGCAAGAGACACTGAAAGCGCCTCTGGAGAAAAGGCGAAAGTGCGTTAACGAGAGCGCTAAGGGCTTTGATAATAATGGCATTTTCAATTTATCGAATTTGGATGGTCGCGACGAGTAAGCCGCATTGGCGATTTTATTTATATAATACATTATCGATTACATGTACCTTTTATTTTATTTTTAATGCATTAATGTGCAATAAGCATGTAATGTTCTCACATTTCTTTAATATCTCTAGAACTTGAAAGGACAGTTTCGACACAAATGGAGGTATAAAACGTCAATACTGATACTTTTAAATATTATTATTCAATATAAGGATTACTTACATATACAATAGTTACAGATATTATTTAAAGATGTTTACAAGCATAAAAAAAATATACTTAATCTATCCTTGGATATTAAAATCAAAATTCAAACCTCCATGTCTTTTATTTAAATAATGATAGTATACAAAATCCAATAGCTTCACTTTAATAAACTGTAGGTAGTAATAGATTGATATTAATGAGAATAGTTTGGTAAAATTATATATCAATCAACAAATAGAGTTAAAAAATAGTGTTATAATGTATTTTATTTAATCATTTATTTAAAGTCATAAAATCAATCGATAAGTAGTCTATATCATTATTATATAATAGTAATAATATATTATATAAGTAAATTAATTTAAACTTTATTCAATTAAAATTAATTTTATTATATGAAGTTGAAAAACTTTTTTTTTAAAGTATTTTTAAAAAAAGATCGTTATGCTTATTAATAATTGATTTAAAACAAATGTTAAAGGTGATCTTTATAATCTCAGATTCATTTCGCTTTGCTTTCAGAAGCTCCAAAAGTTTTACCAATGCTAACGGTTTCTTACGAGATAAAAATAATTTAAAAAATATCAAGTATAGAGCAACAACAGAATTAAGTACTACTAAAAATTCAGTTGTAAATGAAAACTTGAAAAATGCGTTTTCCCTAAAAGGCGACGAGAATAAGGATAATTCGAATAATCATGTTTGGAAACTGAAAAGAGCCGGTAAAAATATTATTCACTTAATGTATTAAAAGATTTTTTATTTTCCTTAAATCATTTTTTTCTCTCTCTTTATGCAGTCGTTTTAGCTTCCATAATTTATGTTATTCTTTTCTTCTTACCGACACTTTACGAGTACTTTTTCTACGAAGAGGAGTACGACAGTTACGAAGACCAATCTTACGTCGAGTTCACAGTGGCTTATGTGATTTCATCTTTTCAGGAAGCATTCGGTGGCTTCTTCAATTTCTTAAGCAAAATATTTTTTCAATCTGTAAGTACAATAAACTTTTATGCTTCTTTATAATGCTTTTCATTATACTTGACTGCATAAAATTTTCATATAAGTTAGTCTTTCAGTTTAATTTTTTTACAATTTATAAACTTTTTTAGAGTACCTGTAAAAGATGTAATACCCACAATTAATTATTCGCTATTTCTGGGGATATTGTTATACAATTAAACACAATGGCTGTAGTTCCTTGGTAATTTTTGGTGTTTTCGTTTACATAAAATTATGGTCACGGCTAATTTTCATATTTTTAGATATATTTAATTATTGACATTTCTACTTTGAAAAGATATTTATTTAAACAATATTTTGAAAACTCTGTGATGTATTATGTAACATGAAATTTATTATTTTAATAAAATAAATAATATTTATGCTGTAAATTTACGTAGAAAATATTATTATTTTCTGCTATAAATACTGGTAGCGATATATATATATATATATATATATATACATATATTGCATAATATATTAAATCGATATCGATAAAACTAAGTCCAATACGTGGATTATAAACATTTTCCAATAAAACTTAAATTGAACAATCATTTGTGTATTTGATTAACTAGTAGTTACGATGCTCTATTAAAAAAAAGGCTGTGCACTGACGATTTCCGTTGCATAACATCAATGAATACCAAGAACCATGAATGGTTTCGTAATCGCTATTAAATTACACTGTAATTTAAAATGAGAATATTTATAAATATCAATCTTGCAACTTTACATATTTAAATACACTGGATAAATTTATTTCGTAGCGAAAACGCATTCTTGTTATAAAAGAAACACTTAGGAGCTGCTGTATAGGCTAAAAAAATTCTCACACGTTTCATATCATATGTACCCAACATAATACAATACCTAACAGTAGTAATTATCACAGTTTTCAAGATTTTTTTGTACAATGTAATATAAGAAATAACGAGAAATATGAGAGTACGTATTATTTACGTTGATCAGTCAGCTTTAACAACTTTCTTCGTTTTTCACGCTTCTATTTAGACAGCATTATAAATTTTTGTCTGCGTATATAGGTTTGATAGAAGCAGACATTGTTATGCAATAATATTTCAACGTTTCTTTCAACATTTAAAAGTTGACGCTGAGTTACAAATAATACAATAAAATAATCGATGTTTTTAATGATCAATTAATTTAATAATTTCTTTAAACGCGCACGGACAACGAATGCTCAAGTTAAGTAATTAACGTAATTGACAATAATAATTGAAATTTCTATCCTTTATAAATCTGTATTTTAATATAAATATAGACAAGCACTAAGCATTTAAACAAACATTCAGTCTCGGGTTCACGATTATAAAAAAAATGAATAAAAAAATTATTGAAAATTGGTTACTATATTAGCCATGAGAGATGTATATAATTAATTGCCGGTGTAAAATGCCGATCATGTTTATGATTAAGAGACGTGGAGAGACGGAGAGCGTGGATTCGAGGTTTTAAGATCGAATGGACGATCAACTGTTCTCAAGCTTCATAGATAAATTTTAATTATAAAAAGATATTACTTAGATATTACTTAGAAGGGCTTGTGTATCGATAAGACACAGGGGGTAGAGGATTTATAATTGATCCTATAATCGAAGGTCGTGTATTTGGTAAGGGAAGGGCGAGAGTAGGCCGAGATAGTCGATTAAATGAAGTTGATATCCCCAATAAAAGTAATTGATGGAACCGTTGATTCGACAAGGCGCGCGGCACGAATTGCCACCTTCGCTGCCACCACCGACGCATCGAGGAGTGCGAATCGACCTATCGAAGAAAGCGCGCGCGCCAGAATAACGTAATTGTAACGCAATCGTCCCTCGCTAGTCGTCGGTTCGGGTTCGAGCCTCGCCTCGCCTCGCCTCGTCGCGCCTCGCCTCGCCTAGTCGCGGCTCCCGGTAACGACAAGAGAGGCACAATTCGGCCGCGTACGGAACAATTGAGCTCGGCGGCTAGTCTCGAGGGGCAGGGCGGGGATGGCAGCTCCAAGACTCTTGGGACTCCCTGCTGTCAATGGCGGGGGGTTGTCGCGACGCGGGCTCGATATCAACGGCGTGGAGGGGGGAGGCGAGCGGATCGTAGCCCGAGCCCGAACCGGAGTCTGCCGCCTCACGAGTCGTATCGTGAGAACAGAGAGGCACGGAGGAAAGATAAACAGATAGATAGATAGATAGATAGATAGATAGATAGATAGATAGATAGATAAAGAGAGAGGGGGCTTAGATCCGAGAGAGAGAGAGAGAGAGAGAGAGAGAGTACCTGCTATCCGGGAGTCTCGAGTAGTCGAGTCCAATCGACTGGACCCGGTCGCCGAGCCCGCGTTGATTTCCTTGCAGGTCGGCTCGCGAACTCCCGAGGCGAAGACTTGAGCGGGCCACGTGTTGGCACGCGCGTGCTAGCTGGACAATTGCAGTAGCCGAGCGCGATGATGAATGATGAGGTAAGGAACAAGACTTGGGAGAAAGAGCCCGTGATTGAGAACGACGGGCTCACAGCCGCCCAGCTATTCGGGACCGGGGACGGCCTCACCTACAACGACTTCATCATACTTCCCGGCTACATCGACTTTACCGCCGACGAGGTTGACCTCCACTCTCCCCTCACCAAGAAGATCACCCTCAAGGCGCCCCTGGTCTCATCTCCCATGGACACGGTCACCGAGTCCGACATGGCCATCGCCATGGCTCTCTGCGGGGGCATCGGCATCATCCATCATAACTGCACGCCCGAGTACCAAGCCAACGAAGTGCAAAAGGTCGTTATTTCATTGACTCCTCGCTGGCCTATGACATTATTATTATTAATCATTATTAATCATTATTAATCATTATTAATCATTATTAATTGTTATTAATTGTTATTATTAATGTCGTTGTCATTATCATCGTCGTCCCTAATCCGTCCCATTATTTTACCTTTTACTTCCAGCTACGGAAATGAACGACTATGACTAGCCTATATCTTATCCGATCTTCATTTTTATCGCACTTCCAATTGAAAAACAATTTAATTTGGTCGTTAACTAAAGCTTTTCGTAATGACAAGCTCTTCCAAGATCTACCAATCATCTACCAATATTCAAAAACTGGTCATTCGGGATTCAACCAGTTGATCCATTAGCCTTCCCTCCTTTACCGTTTAAAATTCACCCTTTGTACGTTACGTATCCTGTTGATTTCCACCTTATGTACATTCTCATAAAATAGTTAATTGTTTGTGTTTAAAAATCATTTAAAATACCTGTATTATTATACTTTTAAAATGCCTTTTCCTCTCGCTAATTAAAAAAGAATGCAAGATTTCTTTACGCGAATGAGATTATTAGCATTATGATATTTATATTTAATGAAATACATGATTAATTCTCCCTAATCCCATTAGTATTTTTGTTTTTATTTTTTTTTTGTTTTGTTTTTTAACAGTTTCATAAGAAAGTGAAAAAACATTTTCATTTTCGACAGGATTTGTACGACTTTCGATCTTTATGATATAAGACGTATGGTTTATTTCATCAATGTCTCAATCCATCACAGTACATTATCAATTACTAATTAATAAAACTGATATTTAATAATCATTGTAGCTTCAATGGATTTAAAATTTTGGCTTAGATTATTATACAAATTTTACAATACTAGTGTAATGTAATTGTGTATAAATAAAAATTAAAATAAAGACTTCCCAGTCGAACAAACCGTGTAGGATATGTATAACGATTCTTGATCCTGATTATGAAAATACGTTATATTATTCGAAATATTTCAAGTTGAAAGACATATCAGGAGCGCAATATTTGAATTACAATTAAGGGAGATTACGTCTCTCTGCTTATCCCGATGCCTTAATCCAATCCGATCAAATGCGCCACTTTAATATGCGTCACATAAAATTCAAACTGACGTAAATTTTCATTATTATTTATTATGTACCATATTCTGGGCATTTTTTGCTTTTTATTTCTTTTTACAATATGTACGTATATTCATACATAATTTTATTTTATTTACAACAACAATAATAATTTTCTTTTATAATATAATGTCTAATAAATAATTAAATGAATAGACTGAAATGAACTACGTACTCGTTAAATAATAATACATTAAAATTTTTTTATTACTTATTTATTGTATAAAAAATAAAAAAAAAAAATTTTAAATATGTGTTTTATAAAATAAAATTATTTTATTCTTAAATAATTTTAAAACTTGCTTCTATTGATCTTTCATTGCAATGATATTACGTAAATCTAGAAGATTTTATATATTTATTAATAAATTCCTATTACATAAAAGGATTATTATGTAATGGTTTTACAATAATTCAATTAAAATAATATGCTATCTGTAATAACAAAGTCATATCCTTCAACAAGGTCATTGATGATTTATAAAACTAGTAATATTACGTGTAAGACCTTTTTTTAAATATTATATTATATTAAGAATTATATCCTAATATATATATTTTGTAAGTTCGTTAAAATTTATTAAATATTTGACATGATGAACTAGATTGTATTGGAAGATAGATTATAATTTCCGCTTAATATATTATAGAATTTAAAATTAAAGGCATCTTCTATACATATATTTTGATTTAATTATATTAACTAATGTATAATTAGATCTTAGGCCTGCTGTTCACGATTGTTCAACTACATTTTACTTTAAATTTTAATTTGACTTTATTTTTTTATATAAATTTATAATATGATATATTTTATATTTGAACAATATTGATATATTTCCGAATATACAATATTACCGATAATGAAAGTTAAATACTTAATTCTTTCACTTCAAATTTTAATAAATTTTGCGCGTGTAAAATTAATTTTTATAATATAAAATTTTATCTACTTTCACATTAAAATCAATATTTTTATTTATTTAGGTCAAGAAATATAAACATGGATTTATTCGAAATCCTATAGTACTTTCTCCAAGCAATACAGTCGGTGATGTAATGAATGTTAAAGCAATACATGGATTTTGTGGAGTCCCAATAACTGAAAATGGAAAGCTTGGTGGTAAACTTCTTGGTATTGTTACATCAAGGGACATTGATTTCTTAGATGATTCACATTCTCAAAACAATACTAAATTAGAGTTAGTTATGACAAAATTAGAAAATTTGGTCACTGCACCATCTGGTGTTACATTACAGGAAGCCAATGCTATTTTAGAAAAATCTAAAAAAGGTAAATTACCAATTATTAATAATAATGGAGAACTAGTAGCTTTAATGGCAAGAACAGATTTGAAAAAAAACCGTAGTTATCCAAATGCAAGCAAAGATCGAAATAAGCAACTTTTAGTTGGAGCAGCAATTGGTACTCGTAATGGAGACAAAGCTAGACTTCAACTGTTAGCATCTGTTGGTGTAGATGTGGTTGTTTTAGATTCATCTCAAGGAAATTCGATCTATCAAATTGATATGATAAGATACATCAAATCAAATTATCCAGAACTTCAAGTGATAGCTGGAAATGTTGTTACTGTTATGCAAGCTAAAAATCTTATTGAAGCTGGGGCTGATGGTTTAAGAGTAGGAATGGGTTCAGGATCCATTTGTATTACTCAAGAAGTAATGGCTGTTGGTAGGCCACAAGCAACAGCTGTTTATAAAGTTTCTGAATATGCTCGCAAATTTGGAGTTCCCATTATTGCAGACGGAGGAATTCAATCAATTGGTCATATCACTAAGGGTCTTAGTATAGGAGCAAGTACAGTTATGATGGGATCTTTGTTAGCAGGCACTTCAGAAGCTCCAGGTGAATACTTCTTTAGTGATGGTGTCAGACTAAAAAAATATAGAGGTATGGGTTCTATTGAAGCTATGGATAGGAAAGATGCTAATGGATCAGCTATGGACAGATATTTTCATAATGAAATGGATAAAATGAAAGTGGCTCAAGGTGTTAGTGGATCAATTGTTGATAAGGGAAGTATTTTGAAATTTCTACCTTATTTGCAATGTGGTATAAAACATGGTTGCCAAGACATTGGAGCAAAATCTGTTTCTGCACTAAAAACAATGATGTATCATGGTGAATTAAGATTTGAAAAAAGGACACATTCTGCTCAACAAGAAGGTAATGTTCATGGTTTGTTCTCCTATGAAAAAAGGTTGTTCTAAAGTAGATAAACAGTGACAATTTAATAGACAATTCATGTAATATATGAATACTTGTATATCATAAAAATGCTAGTGACAAAATTTTTTAGAGCTCTAATATTAAATATAAATACGTGAACATTATAACATGTAATAATTACAAAAGAATTATTCTAAAAGATAAACACTCTGTACCTGGTTCATAATTATAATTTTCTTTATTCATTTAATATGTATGTGTGATTTAAAAAATAACTTTTGACTCCTGCTTTGGTAGGTTTTTATAACTTTTTTAATTGATGATAAACAAGATTTTTATAATATGTACTTACATCCAGTTACTTAATTATAAAATTTGTATGACTAAAAGTTAATAGAATATTCTGATAATATTTCACTGTATTCTGTAATAATGTTGGCTATTAGTGTTTTTTAATCTTTAAGTTTAATTTTAAAAAAGGAGATATATTTTATGTACATAAAATATTTTATTTTTAAGACTTATAAAACTAATAAATTTTACTCGTTTGAGTAAAATAAAACAATGCATGGGAACAGTATAAAATTTTAATATTTTATACATTTCGAAATTTTTTTTAATAAATACCATAATCTAATCTATCTTATGTAATAAAATTTTATTAGTATTCTAATTAAACATTTTAAGTCAACTATATTAGTTTTTATCGAATAATACTATATGGTTTTATTTGTAAAAAACATGATTGTTTTACCAATTAAGAATAACTGTATTTATTATGTATGTGCAGTTTATTAATGTCACATAATTATATCTAATTTATAATTACTTGATAGATAATTAAATTTTAAAAACGTTACATAATTTTATAAAGGTAACAAAATTGTATCAAATTATGTACATGTAAAATAAAATGTATATTAAATTTAAAATAATTACTATTGTAGTTTATTTTATATTATATTTATAAAATACTTTTAAGAAAATACAGCAAATCTTAAACAAACTAGAGAAGTCAAATATACATACAAAATAGTTCTTTTAAATAAAAAAGAATTCGTTTTTTAACTTCTACAAAGAATATCTATTTACATCTCAGACAAAAGTCAATTATATTGTTATTAAGAATTATAGACATTTGCTTTACACAGTGAAAAGGCAACTGGAAACAAAAATATACATTTATAAAAATGATTTGGTAAATAAATTCATAGTATTATTTGTTTACAGTTGCAGATTAATTCATTCTTCTAAGTTTAGTTAATTAATTTATCATTAATTAATTTAACATTACTCTAATAATAATTCTAACGTAGTTTTGAAAATATTGATTATTGGTCTCTCATGCTAAAAAATTCATCATCGATAAACAATATTTTAGCATTTTAAAGCTTATTTTATGTTAAATATATATTGTGTTAAATATTTTTAGATACCAATTTCGTGATAAAAATTATTTTCTCTGAATAGCTGATAATTAGCTTAACAAGTCATACGATTAGCACTATTTGCAAGAAACTGTTCGCACGCATCACATTTTTTAATTATACATCTATTAAAACTAGGAAGGTTCAACAATATTATGCATGGCATATTTCCATGTCCATGCTCGAGCTACTTCTTCAAACCTACTTCTATCATTGACATACATTTCACCTAATTCTGGTTCCATGCATACCTTTAAAAAAAATTTTTATTTATCTATTTTTTTAATAATTAATATTAAATTATTAATATTATTAATGTACAATTTAATTATTGTATTACCTGACAGTAGGGGTCTGTAAGTAAACTTTGCACACTAATAAGAACTTTGGATATTGTCAGTGCTAAAGACCAATTGTGGTGTATGGAATCAATTCCAACATCTCCATGTCTGGATACATTTGGATGTAATATTTTTGTTAAAAATCTTACTATGGGTGGTCTCATTGGATAACTAAAATGACAGTTAAAATTCATTTTGCATGCTTTTAAAAAAAATAATCATTTAGTTTTAAATACCTATATGGAACTTGAAGATAAAGGTAAAATAGGCCTCCTTCATAGGGACTACCAGTTGGTCCAGTTATGGTGGCTTGCCAATGACAACACATTTGATCAAGAGGTGATGCTTCTATTCCTTCAGGTGGATCACTTCTTAGAGTTTTCAATTCAATGCGCAATCTGTTTCTTCTCCAAGAATTTTCTTCAACTCTAATTGGTTTTGTACGATGTAAAGACGTTTGAGATAAACACGTTTTACAAGGTGCTGAAGAAGCAAGCTTATCATAAATCTTATACCAGTTCCTTATAATACCACTAGTCGGCTTAAATAAAGGCCATCTTAATTTTACATGTCGTTGCCATAATTCAGAAGTTATGTGAGTAGATAATAAATTACACCACCTTCGACATACATTTGCTGCACACCATAGACTAACATCATCTAAATGAGAAAATACTGCTAAAAGAACCTCAGGTGGTAATCTTTCTACAAGACCTGATTCTGTAACCAATTTATGTTCAATGTGTTTATAATTTGTTAACAAATCAAGCCTCTTTGATAAGTTCCATTGCCGAGATGGTTCACCATTCTCTGAAAAAGCTTCATAACTTTTATCTAATTGAAACATTCCAGAATACTCATGATTATCTGATTCAGGTTCTTCACCTGGCACAGAATCTTCTTCAGGACTATGAAAATCTTCCTCAAGAACATCGTGTTGTGGATAATTTTCAACATCCTGGCGAATTTGAAGATTGCCTAGATCTAAATGTAATTCATTGCGATCAACATTATTCTGCTCTGGACTATCATTATGATCCAAACAATTGGCACCATCTTCATTATTAATTAGTACATTATTACATCTTGCAGGCACAATATTATATTGTTGAAAAAATAGAGCATGATTGTGATCTGGTGAATCTGATGGACTGGAAACTATAGGGGTAGAGTCTTGAGAAGAATTCTGATCTGTTTGACTTACTCTTCGTTCTGTATTATAATATAAATCTACAGGTTCATCATTTCCAGAATCGTCATCATCTGTTTTCTAAAAATAATAACAAAATAAATATTAATTAATAAATATTAATAAAGCATGGTGTCATAAATTGTTTATACATACTTCACTAAATATTGGTGCTTGAAGTACTCCAACATCATCAGGGAATAGAAATGCATGACAAGTTGGACAAACAGGTTCTTCAAAGCATGGGCCATAATAGCCATTACAGATGTAGCAAGCATTAGTCTATAAATTAAAATGTAAACAGCTTATCTTTATGACAACTTATGACAGATGACAATAACTTTAATAAATATATAAATAAATTATTTATACGAATCTCTAGTATAATTACTATAGCAATGTCAGTAAATGAGACATTTTAAACAATTTCCAAAGTAAAAACTTATTTTTCTTATAAATGTATGACACTAATAGATAAGAGTAAAGCTTACCAAAAATTCAAATTCTGAACATATGACAAATTCGGGATTCTCCTTATTTTCGTCTTCAAGCTCTGAGCTTACATTCAATTCGTCCTTATCCATCATGTTTTCCCCATTTTCAACGTAGCTAGCGCAACATATTTTATCTCCAGCCATGTTGACAGAATGCAGCTCTCTAACTATACTTTAAAAACTATACATTGCACGACTGTCGAAAAAGCCTGTCGAATAATCAAAAGACTAGAGCGAGAGCTATCATATTATATATAAGTGATCAAAGGGAGAGATCAGATAGGAGGCAGCACGGTACTTTTTTTTTACGTTATTACGTCGCTTATTGTTTTCAATTAATTCATGAACGTAGTACGATGTCCGTAGACGAATCCGGGCATATAAAAGCAAGTCTTATTTCTTGAGTGCAGGAAAAACATTAACCACGTGAGCCAATATGGCGCCAGCTTAAGAACTCTACCGCAAATCTATATATTTATTAAATATAAATATGTTAACAATGTTTCTCTATTTTCAACCATTTTGAATTTAAACTTCGATTCGGACGCATATTTGCTATGGAAGATTCAGTTGTCCTTTCGAAAGGTCGTTAGATTATATCCTCATGCGCATTATCTTTAAACGCATATATTAATGGAAGGACACATGTGTGTTATAACAAATGACCTTATGTATATTTATATACACATTTGCGTGGGCGGCAACGGTGAAGATGGGTGGGCGTATGAATAGGTGGGAGAATGCGTGTGCATATGAACAATATTATGTTCCTATTAGAGTGATATATTTTTATAACTTAAAAATTTCAGACAAAATTACCATTGCATTCAAATAAATCCCTTATAAATGCATTAACTACATAAATTTTCTCCAAAATCGATAATAACATTTTACATTAATAGATTTACCTTCTACCTTAGCATCTGGCTCTTTCGTTTCCTTATTTATCTGTAAATAATTCATATTAAATTCTATAATTACTTCAATATTGATTGATGAACTGGAGAGAGAAAATAGTATCACAACTGTAAAATTATTTCACAGATTACGTCCTTTAGATACTAAATAATTTCTTGATGTCAAATAAACTTACGTATAATTTTACGTCTTAGGGAACGCGACATATCTACTTATATAATATAATTCTTTTTAATTAATATTTATAATTACGCAATATTATGTCTTTTTTTTCTCCTTTCTTTTTCAAAGATTTACAAAAAGCAAGGACTAAAAAATCTTAAAATCACATATGCATACCCGTACATGTGGATGTGTATGCATGTACTCAATATAAAATAAAAGTAATAAGGAAGGAGAAATTATTGTATTATTGATGAATAAATAATAAGCAATGAAAACATATCCTTAAAAATCTCTCTATTTTCCCGCCAATTAATTATCTTCAATAAGTCAAGTTAGGTTTAAGCAGTTACTTAAATGTTTATGAAGGGAAAAATTATTTAGCGACCATTTTGCAAGACGTTGCAGCAGGTGCCAAAAGTAACCAAAAGGCAAAATAAGAAACGAGCAACGTGCTATATTGTGCTATACTGTTCGTGTAAAAGTACTTTACTATTAAGTGCTATTTCGTGACAAAGACCTCGAATGCAGATTTTATTCTATATTTTTTGATACATTGCCATCAAAACAGGAGAAACGATCTAGATCCAGAAATAATTGCTATGAAACGATGAATGATTGACGATAAAAGTGACTGCTGGTGGAGAACCATGAACCGAACAAAATGAAAAAGACTTACAATATTGGTATTGATCTCAGAACGAGTAATAATTTTGAAATTACCAGACGTTTATACAGGTAAGTGTAATTACTTGCATGAATTATTTCCTAGAATAAATAATATCGTTTGCTTTTTATTTTTAACATAACCTTTATAAATAAATATTGTTCTTTAAAAGTTCATTGTTACATAAATATTTCATCGTTTTTATATTTTGATCTATTTGTTGATATTTTTTTATTAGGAATATAACTGAAATTGCTAAAAAATTAGAGGACCAAAAAAGCCACGCTTTGACTATTATTGATGTTTTTACACCAAATGGAGAAGCATTGAGGTCTAAATTACGAAACTATTGCGAGAGATTAATAATAGATGATCCTATCAATCATGTACAAAAAATAGAAGAATTATTATGGAGAAGAGGATTTTATGATATTGTCGCAACTGCTAAAAAATTGCGAAAGGTAGATTGTATACATGAATTATATTAAATTTTTATTACAAAATAATAGACATCTATGTATAAATATAAATCAAATATACTTATGAAGCACATATAAAATTTTTTTAATGTTATATATTATATAAAAAATACTGTTTTTTAAAAAACGTTATAATTAAATTTAAAATTTAAAATAGGGAAATGTCTGGAATGATACAGAAAAAGCATTTTTATCGGCACATCTATCAGTGGGAGTGGGATTTTATCACCACCTGATTCTGCAATTACAACTAGAGTATGATTTAAATCTTGCAGGTGTACTAGATTTTGCTTATCCCCAATGTCAAAAACAAACAGTTTTTGTAAGTTCTTAATTAGTTTATAATATCTATTTAATTACATATTTAAATCTAAATAATTCTATAAAAAATATCTTCTTTTTAGATTGAAAAATCTATTAATCCATTAAAGCTACAAACTGCAGAATTAAAAAAGTTTGTCTTCAGGTTTATCCATCGTAGCTTAATATGTCTCGGAGATTTAGCAAGGTACAGATTGGATCTTGATCCGAATTGGGATCCACAAATTGCCACAAGATATTATAAAATGGCAGTTGCTGTTAATAACAAACATGGAATGCCACATAATCAAATGGGTACTGTTGCTAACAACAGAAATTATGGGCTTGATGCTGTATATCATTATATGAGAAGGTATGTATTTTAATAGATAATATTATTTTAAAGAGTCAGTTTTCAATCAGAACAAAGTTATTATATTTACAATAGAATACATTTTTATTTAATAAGTTTTTACTTTTTCTTTGTTGAAAAATACTAATATTTTTTTAATTTATATAAACGTTTATATTTAGTTTATTTAAATGAAAATATACATATTTATTCATTTACTGTATCTATTAAGTTTTACAGATATTATGGATCTTTATATAAAAAAATAATTTTGTAATAATATATTGTATAAATAAGTGTATGAACGTTTTACCAATGTAATTAAAATTGATATGAGCATAATATATGCTACTTTTTATTACATATAATTTTCTAAATTCTAAAAACTGTTATGTATAATATCTAATATTATATTGAGTATGTTTTTAACTTTCGTATTTATCAAAAAATATTCTATTTAATTTTAGTACATAATATTTATAAAATCAATTTTTTAATATGATCTATATCATGATTAAACTGTAAGATATGAAGTTCTATGTAAAGAACTTAGTATGAGAAAAAATTCAATTATTAAAAGCATTGTAATATCTGAAAGTATTTTATCTAGTTTGAAATATTAATAATTAATTCAAAGTTCTATACAAATTCATTAATTATGCATTATTTAATATTTTGTAGTATTTTGTGCCTAGAACCTTTTGAAGGAGCTGAAGGCAATTTGAAAAGAACTATTTCTGTTCATGCTTTCAGTGGCAAAGAAAAGTGTTTAACACAGTCTTGTGTTGCAAGATTACTTTTATTATTACAGTTATGGGATAATAACTCCATGAATACTGATCGTATTAGTCAAGAATCGCAAGTAAAATAAATTTTTATAAATAAATTATTATCTAATTATAACATGTTGTAATTTGTTTTTTATATTTTCAGACTTTTTTACAAGATATTGAAAATTGTTTAAATATAAAGAAATCCCATATTGACCATAAATCTGCTGAGAATCAAGATAGTATTGAAAACTATTTATCGTTTTATAAAGATTATGAGACCGCTTTTTTAACCGATGACATGCTTTTTAAAATAATTGTTATTTGCCTTATGAAAATATTAAAAATGCAAATGAAAGAATCAAATGAAGTTTATGGAATTATAGCCTTTGTTTTAGCTATATTTTCTCAATTATTAAATTTTATTGTTGTCAACCTGAAAGAATCACTTCTAAACATATCTACAAACAGTAAAAACAATGAATTAGAGAATGCAAATATTACTGAAAATATTTGTAATAACGTAAACAATGATAATATAATTGAAAAAAACAATGAAACTGATAATTTGAAGGTTGAACAAAGTAAATCTGAATCTCTTAATGATAATGAAAAAATTGAAGTAAATGGTAATCATATAAATGAAAAAATAAAGAAATATCGAGATAAATCAAAAAATCTTTTAACAAAACTTCGAAGACCACGCAATCGTAAAAATAGTTCTGATTCTGATATCAGTGATGGAGATGTAACAGCCTTAGGATCATCCAGTGAAGATATAAATTCTGATGTTACTGAAACTGAGGTTGATGTATTATCAGATGAAGCATTAACTGATGATTTAACAGATGATGAAAATCCTATAACTGAAAAAATATCTGATCAGAAAGTTCCCGTCATTGAGCCAATTAATGGACACGATAAAGATGAAAAATTCATAGAGGAAAATGAAAATGAAGATCAAAATAACACAAATGAAATAATTATAAATAATAAAGATAAAGAATCTAAAGATTTACTTAAAGTAATAACGAATTCCCATAATACTTGTGATGAAGATAGTGCTTCGATAAACACATTTCCATATATTGCTCAAGATAAAAAACAAAATTTGGATCCAATCAAAGTTTTATCAGCTTTAAATAAAGAAAAAGTATTAATTTCTATTAAAATTTGTTGTGATTGGTTGGAAGGCAATCATGATATTATAAGAATTTGCGCTAAAGGTTCAAAATCATTATTAAAACGTTTTATTACTTTACTTAATTTAATAAATCTTGATAGTGAAGATCTTTTCAATAAATGGAATAAAGATTTAGAAATTTTTTCAACAGTTGAAAAATTGAATGAAATGGTTGAAAGCGTACCATTACCAGAAGATATTGATGTAAGAGGTTTGAAAATTTTTAAAGATGCTCAAAAAAATATTGATTGGGAAATTTTGAGAAGAAGAAAAATAACAGATTATGAAGAAACACTATTAAGGACTTTTAAGATAGTTAAATTTGGTCATTATCTATGTTCAATCAAAGATTCTGGTGTTGTGTATGATGATAATCAAAATTTATTTATTGTATTAGATGAACAAATTAAAACAAAGAAAGAAAATCAAGTTAATAACAAAATACTAGAATTAGATAATTCAAAAAACAAATTAATGAGACATATGGGTAAATTATGGCTTAAAGCAGAGGTACGAGCATTAGAAAATCGTTTACATTATAAATTAATGTCTCCATATTTGGTCCCAGATCATGAAGCTTTTTCAAAATTTATGCCTATTCTGAAACATTTGGTTTATGCTAAAAAATTTATTGTAATTATTCCATCAGTTGGTAAGATCACATAATAAATTCATCTACTTATTCGCCTATTAAAATCTTATATGAAAATTTATACGTTTTACATTAATTTTAAAGTCGTTTCTGCCTTGGATGAACTGAAGAAAACGAGCAGTCATGCAAGAGAAGCAACTAGATGGCTTGAAGCCCAACTACAATGTGGATCTCGATTTTTAAGAGCACAAAGACCCCACGAAAAATTATCGTTACCTTTAATTAAAGAACCGAAACCCAAAGATAAAGAAGCTTGGCTTTACTTCCAAATAATTGAATGTTGCCATTATCTAACTCAACAAAACAAGGCTGGTGATACAGAAATTCCAGTTGTGACATTGTTAACTGGTATTGATGATAAAAAAGTATTTAATTTTAGTCCTGATGGATTAGCTAAAAGTGCTGGTTAGTATATAAAGATAGATCATAAAAATTGAAAAAATTTGTATTAATTTAATTGTAAAATTGTAATTTTATATTTGTCATGTAGGCGTGAATTTTGAACACATTGGTGCTTTTCATGCAAAATGGAAACTATCTGTTAAAAGCCATGGTTGAAGGAAGAAGTTCTTCTACTGTCTTTTGAATTTTGCTGAGTCAAAAAGAAATAACAATCAACTTGCCCTTCAAGCTGTACATGAGTACAAGAAAGGTTGATTCGGCGAACAAGGGTTGGAAACCCAAAAATAGGCTCGCTTACAAAGATTAATCAGCTTTGGCACTGCCTTGCTAAAAACTAACTATCTGAGAAGCGACATTTTTAATAAATCTTTAAATATTTATTTAATTATTGAATAAAGTTATTGTGTTTTTAATTAATATATCACTATTTTGATTATTTTAATTAATGTTTCCTATCTTCACAATTTCTATTCTATAAGAACGGTATTGAGGGCAAAAAAAAAAAAAACCGAGAATGTAGAAAATAGTGATTTTTTGTTAAATTATTGGTAGCTCGAATAACCTATAAATATCCTTTAAAATTGGACAGTACAAAATTTATACAATTCTAATAACGACAAAATTAATCAAGTAAAATAAAAACTAATCTCAAAAATAAGCGACAGTAAATATTTCCATAAATTTACAATTGCATTTGAATTGCTATTCTATATAATTAGTTGAAAATTAGATTAGTAGGCCTAGAAAATTGAATGGTGTGTAGACCACTTGGTATAGACCACGTAGACACTTGTTATTGAATCAAGTCGACACGAGATGCTCGTCTGTATTATTTTGTATTTCCTTGGAGAAATAAAGTTAAACGTGAAATTTCACGTAGGTAACTTTTTTCAGAACGAAATCAAAAGTGTGGGTCGAAGTAACATCAATTAAAGAAGTGATTCGACGTGCTGCTGCTTGTTTTTCCCACGTTTTCGCGAGGAAAAATTGCAGGCATCGAAACTAACGAGTCATCAACCAATCCAAGATGGCAGAGGGCCAGGACAGTCAGAAGAAAATTACAATTACCATTAAAACGCCCAAAGAAAAACAGAGCGTTGAAATTGAAGAAGATGCAACTATTAAAGAAGTGAGTGTAATAACCATTGATATCCAATATTTGATTATTGATGTTCATCTATAATTTGCTTTTATAATGTAATGCAACACTAGTGTTTGGTTATACATTATTCTAATTGACGGTTTTTTTTTTTTTTTTTTTTTATTATATTTTATAATTACGCAGTTCAAAGATGCGGTCGCTAAGAAATTTAATGCACAACCAGAACAATTATGCTTAATATTTGCTGGAAAGATAATGAAAGATCACGAAAATCTAACAAATCACAATGTCAAAGACGGCCTAACTGTTCACCTGGTCATTAAAGCACCTCGCAGTGCTACAAGTCAAAATAATCAAGATAGTACACCTCAACGAGCAGCAGGTTTAAAATACACACATTTATATATGCAATGTTCATTTCATACTTTTTTATTTTATAAAGCTTGCTAAATGATAAAATACTTTCACTTTTTCTAGCGGATATAAATATGTCACCATTTGGATTAGGTAGTTTGGGTGGCTTAGCTGGTTTAGAAAATCTTGGATTAGGCTCTGCAAACTTTGTTGAGTTACAACAACGAATGCAAAGAGAATTATTAACTAATTCAGAATCTTTTCGACAAGTTTTTGATAACCCTCTTGTACAGAGTTTTATGAATGATCCTGAAAATATGCGCAGTTTATTACTTGCAAACCCCCAAATGCAAGATTTAATGCAACGCAATCCAGAAATAAGTCATATGTTAAACAATCCAGATCTTCTTAGGTAAGAATTCAGTATCTTATATTTATAAAAAAGCAATTTGAAACAGATTGATTAAATTTGAATCTTATTTAAGTTAAAATTAATATGTAATTCAATGTTTTTAGACAAACTATGGAATTAGCCCGCAACCCATCAATGTTACAGGAATTAATGCGCTCTCATGATCGAGCATTATCCAATCTTGAAAGTATTCCAGGAGGTTATAGTGCTTTGAGGCGCATGTATAGAGATATTCAAGAGCCAATGTTAGCTGCAGCAGCTAATGAGAGAAATCCCTTTGCTGCCTTAGTAGAAAATAGCAATACTGATTCACAAAATCCACAACAGGGGCAAGAAAATAGAGATCCCTTGCCAAATCCTTGGAACCAAGGACAAGCTGATGCACCTAATACTGGAACCCAACCAACTGGAGCAGGTACAGGTAGTTCAAGAGGTCTCATGGATATCCCAGGAATGCAAGGTTTTACGTCGCAGGTGCTAGAAAACCCTACCCTTATACGCAATATGCTCAATGCTCCTTATACGCGTTCCATGTTAGAAGCTATGGCAGCAGATCCTGCAATGACAAGCAGGTTAATATCTGCAAATCCATTTTTAAGAAGTAATCCACAAATGCAAGAACAAATGACCGCCATGATACCCGCATTAATTCAACAAATGCAAAATCCACAAATGCAAAACATTGTTAGTAATCCCGAAGCTATGGCTGCTGTAATGCAAATTCAGCAGGGTATGGAACAACTGCGAACTATAGCACCAGATTTAGTCGGAAAGTAAGTTTATAATTTGTATTCTATTTAAATAATAATTTTATTTATTAATTTTTATTATTTATCTTTCAGTCTGGGATTAACTGTTCCACCTAGTCCTATAAATACACCAAGCGCAACATCAACAACAAATCCTGCGCCTACAACTGGTCAACAACAAGCTCCACAAACTGAAACAGCAAGCCAACAAGATGCATTCTCTCAATTTATGACACGAATGGTAAATGTAATTTGTTATCAAATAATATGTATTCTTTGGTACAGTACATATAACAATAATAACGATAATTATAATGAAATAATATTATTTTATATATAGCTTTCAGCTATAGGTCTAAATCAAGGAGCTGAGGTTGATGGGCAACTTCCTCCACCGGAAGAACGATACAGAGCACAATTAGAGCAATTAACAGCAATGGGATTTGTTAATAGAGATGCAAATTTACAAGGTAAATATTTTCTTACAAATATTGTGGTTATAATAATATAATAATATAAAAATTTGCCTACTTGTAATCCAAGGGTAAAATTAATATAAAATATAATTTATATTTATTAAAATTTTATTATTTTCCACTAGCATTGATTGCTACATTTGGAGATATTAATGCCGCTGTTGAAAGACTACTGGCCAGTGGACAAGTATCTATGAGCTAACCACCAACTAGTAATACCGTTATTCCATTATAAATAATTATTTTCCTTACTTTCTCAATTTCATATGACGAGGTGATAGATAACTTAAAGTAGCTTCTGACTGTCGAAACTTATAAGAAAATTTTTATTCCTGCTAACATTGACAGAATATATGCTACTTTTCCTCATTCACTGTGCATTTTCTTTTCATAGGTAATAGATACTTGTATCGAATCAGATCATGCAAGCATTATAATAAAATGTTAGAAGTTTCGTTTCATTTGCCTATCATTTGATGTGCTATAGAGATATATAACTATATTTACACTTTTGATTGGGAAAAATTTATTTTTTATCAGTTTTCTGTTATATTCGTAAAACGAAGTCATCAGACACTTTTAAATATACGTGTTTAGTTGCTTAATGTAATTTGCATAAATTGTATGAAAAGAAAGGAGATGCAATTTTCATATTTTACTTTTAGTAAAGCTTGAAAATACCTTATAAGTTTTGTCCAATTCATTATCCAAATTATGCAAACAATACCATTTTTATTTAAGTGTTAATAAAGAACTATAAAACTTAAAAATTTTGTCTTGCAATTACAAAACATGCAAATTGAAAATTAATTATATAAACATATACCCATTCGTAAGAGTATATGAAAAGGTGTGTATATGCGTATTATTTGCAATTGCTTATAAGTCTTGCATGAAATATTGCTGAAGATTTATCATATTCAAAGTGTATTGATTATTATTAATAAAAATAATTCAGGTTTCACTAAAAGTAATTGGTTGCTGCAGTTTTAATATTTTTGAAACAGCCTTAGCAAAGCTTCTAAATTATAATAAAAATTAAACGGTAAAAATACTTTTATTATTGAATTAGGAAGTTTAATGTTATTATACATCTAAAATTAAGAAAATTAAAAACAATCCGAAGCATTATAAAATAGAAAAATTAATTTTATATAATGTGCTTATTTGTAAAAATTAAAGAAGCTGGCATAACTAATTAATCGGTCGAGAAATGTTTTTTTACTAATTTCTAACTATACAAGAGGCAATATTCTTAAATAAGAAACGTTTACAGTAAACTTTTATTAAAGAATTTATTAATTATTTGCAAAGCGCAAAGCTGCTCTTAGTTTTATAAAAAATTATTCGTTTAAAGATAATCTATTTGAAAAAAATAATCCATTTATACTTGGCTAAAGTATATATTCGTAAAATATTATTTAAAAAAGTATGCTATAAAAGTTTTTTAAGTTATAGATTATTTTTAATTAATACGAAATTATATAATTTTATATTTTGACTTTGTTATTATATTCAAACGTGTTCTTGATTTAGTTTTTCATGGTGTTTTATGATTAGTTTATCTGCGATGGGCAATGCTGTAATAATTGTCATTTTACTCAACTGAATAATATGTTGCCGAACGAGTAATGAGCATGCCTCTTTACTACAAATTTTTAGATTTGTGGTATGACCATCATTTAGAATTTATGGCGTATGGATCCGTGAGCATACCTTATGTGTATGTGTATGTGTATATATATATATGCATGCAACGTGCAAGGAAGCAACACTTAAAAAGATATCGTAACACGTCATTGTGTTATAGAAGAAAAAAACATAATTGTCAACTTAACTTATAAGAATAACATGAAATCTGCAAAAGAAACATGAGTGCTTTGAATTATCTTTATTAATTAAACGAATGATTTTAATAATTTTGATTGGCTCATATGTTTACATAAAATGTTTATTCGCATTGTATTACCATTCGTCGCATTAATTCATTGAAGCAAAATATTGTGTAAAAGCTATTATACGTGAATAAAATTATGGTTGATTCGTATTAAGTAGTTAAAATTATTACTTAAATAACCTTGAAACTTATTTTCCCTACATAGTTTAATTACCCATAAAAGTATTATGTAGAGTTTGACAACAAATGCTTTGAAATGGATTTTTAAATTCAAATCATGCCTGGACATACAATAAATACTTAACTGCTCGTCAAAAGAAAATTGCGCCCCGTTATTGGAAATATTAATATTAAGTATGGCGATTAGATGTAAAATCTGCATTTTAAAGTGCACATGACACGGTATAACTGAGATAATTTATGTCAATTCAAAAATAGGCAAGACAAAATGATTACGTAAGGAGCTAAGCTTTATAACTTAACTGTATGAGTATAAAGAATAACAATGTTAAAATAGAATGTATAATAAAGAAAAGGAAGAAAAGAGGACAGTTGTGGGGACTGGTAGTTTATTGCCTCTTAGAAAGGAAGGAGCGAAGAAGAGCGGACGAGGTTTAGGGGACGCAACTTATATAATACGCATCTATCCACTAAAATAAGGTCTTAAGTTAAACGCGGAGAGGAAAGTGCGGTTTCCCCCTTAGAGGAACTCGGAGGAACGGGATGCACGCGTGTCGCTGGCCTCTGCAGAGTTTGGGAGTGCAGAAGGTGGTAGAGGCGCGACGACGCCTGTTGGTGAGCAAGAGAGACGGCGTTGGACGGCTGCGGGGTTTGGTGAGCGAGGGTTGGGACAAGGGGGGGGGGAGGATAAAACGATACTCCGTAGAAGAAGCGGATGAGGCTGGGGCGTTGTCGGTGGGCGCCACCTGGTGTCGACCGGCATGCCCTGCAGAGTTCAACTGTTGAATGCGGCGGGGACGGCGGCATTGGCGGCGGTAAGACCGACGGCGGCCCTCAGCTCCCGAGGTGGTGCGGCGACTCGAGCAGACGGCTGTTGACGCACAGTCGAGCGGCCGACCGCCGCGAAGGAAGAACGAGGATTCGTTGGAGAATATACGGAAGTTGAGGGTTGAAGGTTGCGTTAGTGGCGCGAGCAGCCGGTTTTTTTGAAACCAAGCAGCGGGAGAAAGGTAGTGGTGACGGCTCCGGAGCATTGGCTCCAGCTAAACCATCAGCGAGCCCTGAACGAACTCTTCCGGGAACCGTGGGAGAAGCTCGAACCCGAATGTCGGGCCTGCGATAAGTGATAGTGCGGTTTTGTGGCCAAGTCAGGCGGTCGCGGCCATCCCTGGACAACCGAGCGAAGCTACTCCCAACACGGCTCCGGAATGTGGCACGAGGTGAGTCTCGCTCCAATCTCCCGAGACGCCCGATACTCCTAAGAAACTTGAGCGATATTCCGAAAGTCCTTTGGCGCCTCCGCTCCTCCTCTTTATCCCACCTTACCGGAGCGCCCATCGTTTGCAATCCTCCCGACAGCCACTTTCTCGCTCGATCGACATAAAAGGAGGCGGCAAGCCTGTTGCTATTAATGCTGATGCTCATGCTGATGTTTATGCTGCCGCTGCTGCTGCTACTGCTGCTGATGCTACTACTACTACTACTACTACTACTACTGCTACTACTACTACTACTACTACTACTACTACTACTACTACTACTACTACTACTACTACTACTACTACTACTACTACTACTACTACTACTACTACTACTACTACTACTACTACTACTACTACTACTACTACTACTACTACTACTACTACTACTACTACTACTACTACTACTACTACTACTACTACTACTACTACTACTACTACTACTACTACTGCTACTACTACTACTGCTACTACTGCTACTACTACTACTGCTACTACTACTACTACTACAACTACTGCTACTACTACTACTACTCTCCCTCCTCGTTACGAAAACTCTTTTTTTGAATAGTTCACATTCCCAACGATCTTTTCTCCCTTTCCTCCGATTCGCCATTGCTCCCCTCGCTCCGGTCCTCGTGCTATGCCATCCTTGTCGCTGGAAAGAACGCGCGCTCTTTCAAGGCGATCGGGGACGAGCACTTACCTGACAGTGTTCTTGCGGAGGAGGTCCGAGGCCGATCGATAGACCGACCATCGACCGACCATCGACCAACAATCGGACGACCATCGAGCAACCATCGAGCAACCATCGAGTAACGATCGGCGCGTGCACGCGCACCACTCGCGGCCTCCCGCCTCTTCCTCGTCGCGGCGCGCATTCCTTCTCTCGAGGCCGCCACCGTCGGCCCCCCGCCCCGTAATCGATCTCCCTTTCGTCCGCTCTGACATTCCATTCCGTCATTAATGAAAAGTACGCGACCGCCAATGCGAGTCAGACCGCGGCTCCCATTGTTTATATGCTCAGGATGAGAAAGCGAGAAACGAAAACTCAGTCGACCCAAGCCGAGTCTCCGACTCGGTTACCGATTAACCGTAAGCTTCTAATTCAAGGTCGAAGGTGAGGCTCCTCGTAGGCCCGATACCCGAGAGTCGAGAAGCACGGGCCGTTCTCGGGCAGTAAAAGATTCCCGTACGTCTGCATCCAGTCTTGCGTCGTAAACCTGTGCTTCCGTTTGGCCCTTCTCTCCCCCTCCCGCCCCTCCGGCCCTCTTGTTGGCACTTTTCTTTTGACGCTCGCCGCCTGCTGAGGAGCGGCTTCGTATAAACGCAGGAGAGAGACACGCGCGCGCGCTCCTTGGCCAACCTCCTCGGCGCATTCCCACGATTAGAACCAACGGTTAAAGGCTCAGTTCTCGATCCCTTTTGTGCTACCTTTTATAGCGAGTCGGGCCCGAGAGAAGGTCGATCGCGTAGCTCGCAAGTATTTTTCTTAAAAACAAAAGCTGTTTTAGAGATCAGACAGAATTTGTATCCGCTGTAACTGGGTCACTGTCCGCACGGTTACACGCGCAAAGGATTTTGCACGTAAGGCACCTCTGGATCCCCGAGGGACCGGTGGCCCGCCCTAGGACCTCCTTTTCTTTCTCTTTTGCTTCTCTGCCTCTGATGGAGGCGACAGACACATTGGTAAGGAAACGCGAGACGATCACGCGCGACTTATCCCTCAGTCGGTGTGTCGAGGTAGGTGTGCACGGGGCAGAGGAGTATCTCCCTCGCGCGACCGCAGCAACCGCGATGTCTCTCCAGAAATGCAGGGTGTGTCTCCCGTCCTTATTGTCCCCGCATATCCCGCTCTCCTTCGCCCTACTTATCTGTCTCTTTCTCTACCCCCCTCCCCTTCCCGCCCCGCCCCGCTCTAACTCTCTCTCTCTCTCTCTCTCTCTCTCTCTCTCTCTCTCTCTCTCTCTCTCTCTTGTATACTTACGCTTGAACGCCGTCAAGTTCTTCAGTCACCCATCCTCTCTCTCTCTCTCTCTTCCCTGCCCCCCTATCTCTATGTGTTTCTGTTCCTTATTCTTGATGGGGAACCGTTATTAATTCGAGTTGATCAACGCTGCCTGTCTAATGCAGCTTTGCTCAAGTCTTTCTAGCTATGTAATCTCTTGGCATTTCGTTTATGAGAAAATCTATTGCGGAAGTCGCATTGCTGTCGCTTTATAAACGAAAGTCTGAGCGATCCATGTACATATATGGAAGGGAATCCACCACATTTTTTCCGTTTCTAACTCCCTTGACACTATTTACGCTGCACTCGTGATTTATTTCATACGTAATAATGGTTGTCGGCTCGGACGTTCGGTTCTTCGCCACTATCATCACCAACAGAAGCCCTCTCAACTCCCTCACACTCATTATTATCTCTGTCGTCGCCACAGCCCCCCTCCCCCACCTCCCCACCCCCTCCCGCCCTGTCCCCACGAGCGCCTTTTCGATTTTAGACTGTTCGAGCTAATTGTCGAGCCGGGAGGATTAATTGTGTTGAAAAATTGACCTCTCCTTTTAATTGACAGGCGGAATTCGTTCCGGATAGTCGGAGCCAGTCTCTTTCGCGCACCTAATTGGCATTTGAGGAGAGACTTTATTAAAATGACCTCCGGCGACCCCGAGATCGGTAGATTCAACTCGGATAGCTTTCGCCGTTCAATGCGAGTGGCATGCGTCAAACTAACAGTCTAGAAATAAGAGGAAAGGCTAATCAACATCGAGCCCTAATCAACAACGATCTTATTGGCCAGTGCCAAAGTGTCTGCTGGTCTCCCTGCATATTATATACGGAGCCCGCGTATTGGAGGGACGGTGCAGCGGACGGTGTTTGGTGGTAAATAAAGAGCCGTCGGTGCTTTAACGAAACTTTATAGGCACGTGGAACGGCGCCCAGTCAGCGAGATAAGACCGAGCGAACTCAGTGGGAAGGGCGAGTGGGGGGGGGGGAGCTGAGGGGCGGAGGGAGTGAGAATACGAGTTGTGAGGAACAGCTGGAGCAGGTGAAACGTACGACGCGGACGCGCGCCGCCGAGCTTAAGCGCATTACGAGATAAAGTTTGAAAAGAAGTAAGGCTTGATCCAATAAAGCCGGTCTGATTCAGGAGGACTGAGAGCGTACGCGACGGCTTCGGAATTCAATGAACGTTTCTTCGCTCTCGATTAGAAGAGGCTCTATTAGGCTCGATTGGATGTTAATACCGACTCTCTCTCTCTCTCTCTCTCTCTCTCTCTCTCGCTTACAAGTTATTTGTCAAATAAAAGGAGCCGGGCAATTAGTAAGCTGGATAAAGAAGTCTTGCTCTCGGTTCGACCGTAGTCAATAGCCTTCGAAGTGGCTTATCCGATCGGAAGTCTATCTCTCTTGGATACTAACTCCAGTGGCCCTACACCGTCTAACCCTGTTTCCTGGTGGAAGGCCGATCTCTTTTAGCATCAAGCATGTGTATGAAAATCACTCCTGGGAAATTGGGTTTCTGTACCTTATTGCTTTAATCGAGAATGAAGGCTCGAGGATCGCTTTGACTTTTTTGCCCCGGCGATTTTCACGTCTTTAGGTCGAGAGGGGAATGTTTAACGCGATTGTCGAACCGTAAGAGCCACGAGGTCTGTATTCTTTATTTTAAGCACGTTTCTCATTCCCGGCTGTGTTCCGAGACATAAAACGGAATCGGTCAAAATGTTGTGACCTATTGTAGGCAAAAGCAATAAGGCGAAGGTCCGCTTCCCTAACAAATACACAAGTGGGGAACCTTGATTTGGTACCTGCAGCTGCAGTGACTCGATCTACGTGCGCTCGACGGTCCTCCTCCTCCGCCTATCGATCGCTCTCTCCTCACCTCAGTCCAGATACACACGCGCACGGCCTTACGCACACGAGACAACGCGCAATATACTCCCATGCTCTCGTATGCCTCCTCCTCCTCCTCCTCCTCCTCCACCCCTCCTCTCATTCACCCCGAATAGCCGCCGTCCGCGTTGCGCCACCTTGGCATGCAAGCCAACTGTATCTTGCAACTGTTATCTAGGCAACGACCTTGCCTTCTCTCCCTGTACTTCGCCTCAACACATCTATCAGAAGGTATATCTGCACCCTAAGAGCGCGAGTCTCCACAACCGGTCTCAACCTCCCTTTTTTCCTCCCATTCCCCTTCTTCCTACTTACTTACTTACTTTCTTTCTTTCTTTCTTTCTTTCTTTCATTCTTTCATTCTTTCATTCTTTCATTCGTTCATTATTTCCCTTTTACCCTTGCTTCGCTTCTTTTCGCCCTTACTTCTTTTCTTCGTTATAACTTTATTCGCTAATTTTGCCATTGTTTATTTAATGCACGAGTTATGTACATCATCGCACTAACTTTACTCATAGATAATACAAGAATCGTAATGTAACGGTTATGCATGCTCTCCCTTCCCACCTCTCCATATCCTTTCATTCAAAATCAAAGATCTGGCATATGGAATCGATTATTCTTGTCTTGACTTAAATTAAAGCCAATCTGACTGAGTCGAGCGTACCCCTATGTGGCACAGTAGTCCTCTCCGCGGCTTAAGTATTTTCATGGAATTCAATGGTTTGGTTGCCAGTCGAATGGAAATAATCTATAACGATCATTGGTTATCAGAATTGGACCAGGAACTTACGTAATTCTAGGCAAAAAGACAGCGAGTGCACGTTATCGTGCTAATTAGTACTCTCCATCGTTTTGCATTTCGGACGCTGTAAAAAATTCGTGCACCGTATCCCCTCTAGAAGAAAATTTTCGTTGTAAACATCTCGGAAACTCAGAAACAAATTCGCGAATATACAGTCATTCCATTAAGGAAGAGCAAGCAGGAAAAGGGGATTTGTTACTTGTGTGCGTTACGCGTCCGTGCGTGTATGATGGAGCTTGTGTAGAGGAAGGAAGAGAAGCGCCCAGGGCTCTCAATGATGGCAATGGCGGCTCAGGAACTCGTTGCATGTTTAGTTCATCGTTTCATTGGTCTCCACTCTCTCTCTCTCTCTCTCTCTCTCTCTCTCTCTCTCTCTCTCTCTCCCTCGAACTCACGCGCGCGGGAAAATCGTTGACCTTGCGCGCGCTCTGCGAACACTGTAGGACGTGGTTGATATAGTAGGAAGAAGTAGATGAGAAGGAAGAAGAAAAAGAAGACGAGGTAAGCGAGTAGCAGCGGCAACAGAAGAAGGTGAAAGACAGCTGGAGAACGCGGCAACATCGCGCCCATTTCGTTATCCTGCCTTACGTTGGTTCCTGTCTGCCGCCAGCATTTCCGGTGTAGATTTCCCCCTCGATCTATAGCTATTCTCCCCCAGATCCCACCACCTCACCCCGCTTCAACACCCCCCCACCATCACGCATACTCCATCTCTCATCGACATCCCGCTTCTCGTTCTACCGCTATGGCCTTTTAAATGCCACCCCACCTATCTTATTCCACATCACCCTATAAAATTCTCTAAGTCTACGCACACACGAGGACGGCCATCAAATCCGTACATTATACAAGAAGGAATTCGTCCTCGGGTCCACTTTAATAACAGCAATTAATGATGTTTTTACCTAAATTAACTAATCAACGAGCTTCTGACTTTACTTCCCGCTCCGTGAATCCGAAACATCTTCTAAATTCTTTTTCTCAACGATGAGCTATGTCCTTAGGAAAATAGCCGAGTCACTCATTGTAATCGCAAACTGACATTGTGCGAATTTTCCACCAACAAAGAATTTCCCCATTTCCAGAGCCCACTAAAAAGTCCTTAAGCAACGTACACATTCTTCCGTTGTCTTTCTTTTTACAAAGTTCCAAGGTTAAATAATTAGATCGTGAGATAATGCTACTTTACGTCAATAAAAACTTTACAGCCACGAAAATTGCGAAAGTTAATATTTATGTACTACTGGAAGCCGAGGACTTAATGCTGGAACTCCGTATTTTACAAGCTTCATTTTTGAGAATCCCGACAGTGGCTGTGTGCATTCATAATATTGGCTTATGAAAATACGTTGCGTGCTAATTATCTTCTCCGTCAGTCGTATTGAATTTGTAATAAAGTTCCGGTAGATCTTCATTTGAAGCCAGTTGAGCGGTAAAATCATAAAGTTACCCGTCGGAAAAGGATTTTCACGCGCGCCGCCTACGCTACTTTACGTTCAACGAATCTTCTATAATAACCACAGGGATCAAAAGTAAATACCGAAAGCCTAGCTAAGCTGTATACACATTAGCGTTAACGGATACGCAAAAGATTGCGGTCAGGCTGATCGGGAACGGTTAAGGGGTTATTGGGTAGTTTGGGCTCGACCTGACTTTCGACCTGATCCTCGTTTCCTATTCTAAATACAATACTAAAAATACAAAGAAAAAAAAATATTATAAAAAGATTATTAAGCGACGGGTTGGAGTCGTTGAAGGAAATTTTCGTAAGGTACAATAGGGGCCCGTCGTCGGCAGGATGATCCCTGAGCTCCTCGAGTCGCTTCACCGCGCACGGCCACGCTCTTATCGCTCGTAACTTGGCTACCGTCTCTCCGCCCCGTACTCCTCACCCTCGGCACTGCTCTCCCCCCGCTTCTTTCACCTCGCTCTCGCGGCCGCCACCGTCCAGCTACTCCACGCACAGCGCGCACACGCGCGTACGGGCGCGCGCGCGCTCAAAGCCACCTCGCATACTAATGAGAGGGAGACGGTAAATGCAAGATGAGGAGATATTCCGCGTCCCGCCGTGGTGCACCTGCACCTCCGTCCGATTCTCGTTTCTTGCTCCTGCTGTTGTTGCTCCCCGCCACCCACCCCCTCTCACTCTCTCGTTAGGTCGGTCGGTCGGTCGGTCGGTCGCTCGCTCGCTCGATTTTACAGGGCTACGCTGCTCACACGCTATCCCTCGAGTCTTTCCTTCCATCCTTCTTCGGCATCGGCCTCGAATATACATACATAAACACAGTAGATACGTGTATTCTATATAGAGACCGCGATGTTTTGACGAGTGGAATGTTGCGCGCGCGCAAACGACGATAAAGATTGTCGGCTTTGACAATGGAGTACGCGCGATCAAAGTCAATGGCCAGGAGAACCGATCCGTTATATTGTTGGTTTTCACGAGGTCGTGTCCTTTTCGTCAACCTCTTTCTTGTCACCTCGTTTCTCAGCATTGGGCCAGAGGTTCGACGCGCCCAATAATTACAGCCATGGTCTCGCGTGCGAGCAAAAATTGTGACGCGCGCACTTTATTCGGTTCACCGGCTAAATTATTATTTGGTAGAATCAAAAGTACGGGTAACGCGTAAAGGAGGCCAGACACAATTACCAACAATATCCGAGCTTTCGCTTTTATTATTAATGTCCGTCCGATGGATATGCAATACGACGTTGGAAGGGCGGGGGTATGGTATAAAACACCCCGCCGAGCTATAGCAGAGGTCGCGCAAGGACGTCGGCCAAGATTCACGGGACACGCGGGGCACATGCACTAATGCGAATCCGGATAAAGGGTTAGCAGAGCACTGGACAATATCGAAGGCGAAAAAGCCGTGGGGGTTGTCGGGGGTCGACGGGGGTCGTCGGGGGCCGTCGGGAGTCGTTTGACCAGCAGCATACTTTCATCATTTGCAGTTCGTTGTGGCTAGAAGCGCAGTGAAGCGGAAGTTGAGCCGAATGGTGAGGGAAAGCCAAAGGAAACGGGGAAATAATACGTAAGCTTTACTTCTACCGTAATTGGATAGAGAGACTTGCGTACGACTTCGCTATCGCGAAACCTCATGTGCAGACTCGCTCCCATCTAATAATTATACTACCGGTTCACCGCAGCCCGGATCCGCCCTATTCTTTTTTTCTTATTTATTCAGTTGGGCGCGCGAGCTTAGAGAGGCGGCAGATTTTTTTAATCGAGTCTATCTCGAAGATAGACTATTTATTGCAGAGAAACGAGGAGCGAAGAGAAGAGCTCTCTGCTCTCTGCCCTCTTCTCTCGCGAAAGCGCGACCCGCAATCATTTATTCTCTGGCGAGTAAAGTCCGTTAAAGGAATATTACATGCGCAAGAACGTTTGCAAGTTTCTCGAGTGGTTGCGTAGTGACGACTATTTTGATATTTTCGTAGCGCTTAACCGAGAGTTTACCGCTCAAAGGCACGCGCCATTTCAAATGGCTACACGGAATCGCTTCTAACGAATAACAGGCTTGTTTTACTTTTTTCTTTACTTGGTTACGCTTTTCCCTTCCTTTATTCTTATACGCAACCACGTGTTTTCAAAAGGCTCGTGTTTTGCAGTAAAGCTTTATATCGTATTACGTAAAGAGCGTAAGCTTTTCATGTTTGGATTTTGCTCCTTTTGCGGGAAATGTTTTCTCTAGAAAGCAACGCGTATACGACAAAAGAAAAAAGATATTCACTTTTTAAAAGAGAAAAAGAAAGTTATAAATATGTCTGGTACTGATACATACACCATCTTTTTATATGAAACATTTCTTAAATTTATTTGTTAGTCAATTAAATACAATATTATAATAATTCCCGTGCGTCTGGAGTTAAAATTTAATCCCCCTTAAGCCAGATTAATTAATAATTGTGAGCTGAATCGAAGCTGAGCTTCGATAGGTCAGCGCACCGTCTTTTATCCCTTGAATTTAAAGAATCGATCATTCATTCTCGTGATTAAAAAATTTGTCGATGCTCGGTAAGAGCCTGTCGTGCATCCGATCGACTCGTTTAATTACGAAAACCTCGCTCCGAGTAGTCCATATAAGAAAGCATCGAGGTATTAATATAGGCGGAAATGAGCGGAAACCATATGTCGGATGGTTGTGATCGGCAGTTTTTCATCGAAAAGCCCCCCGAAGCTACAGGTCGGACAATGTCACTCGGTATTACACTTCTCGTCTAGTCGAATAGCCGCAGAGGCCTTACCTACTTACTACTCCCCTTCTAGTCTCTATCTGGCTTAAGAAACGCGAGAACTGGTGAAAATGGGCGGGAAGAGGGTAGCGGCTATTCACGGCTAGTGGTGTTGGCAGGCAGAGAGATACAGAGAGAGACAGAGAGACAGAGAGAGAGAGAGAGAGAGAGAGAGAGAGAGTGGACGCCCGTCCGTATGTGTGCGTGTGCGGTCGAGCTTCGGATCAAGCACGCGCAGTTGAAATCCGATACACGGGTTGCATTCGCGTGCAGCCACGCGTTACTACTCTTTAATCTCCAGCTGAAATGGTACGCGGACGCGCAACGCGACGCGCACGATAAAAAGAAGCGGCGCGTATCTCGCACTCTCCACGGCTACTACCATTGCCAGCGGATCTCAGCTTACCTGAAACGCAATATCTCTCTTCGTGTCCGTCTTACATCCTTGCTCCTCTCAAACTGAGTGCTAAAACAAAAGCTGCCGTTCTTTCAAGTATCCGGATTAAACGAACTCTGGCCTGAATATCCGCAGCCCGAGTGCTCGGCACTCGCCACTAAGTCCATATCAAACGAACGAAAGCTCAGAGAAAGAAGTTCCTGTCTGGTCTGGAATTGCTTTGAAGGTAAACCGATCGATGTAGGGCCTAGATACATATCTAGGTGAATCGGTATATCTCCAAAAATGTACGGGAAAATGACGTTCGCTCGATACTGGACTTTCATTTGCCGAATCTGATCGACGAATCCGCCGCAACTTACTTAAGAATTCGATTGACCTCGTCGTTGCCAATTATAAAAGCATGTCAAAACAACCGACTAAGCCACTACGCTAATGTACTCGCGCGGATCGATTCCGTCGCGATGTTTCCCCGTGACTCCGCGGTTACCAAGTAACTCGAGCATAAGCGCATCGTTACCCTTATGCTTGCGCAATGTCCTAGTCGTAGCTCGACTTCTATCAAGAGCGTACGTGGCTGGGAATCCCTCCGACGCGACGATAATCTCTCCCGAGTGCAGACCATCTCTACCTTTTTTCAAACGACCAGCATGACTCATCTGTTCCAGAGCATCGACCGGACTCCGGGCAGCGATGCCGAGTGTTAGCTCCGAGGGAGGAAGCCGAGGCGAGTCGCGACCGCGCCTACAACCCCCTTAAGTGCCGAGCGCGAGCCCAGTCTGGAAGAAGGCTCCCGTCGGAAATTAGAAAGCAGCCGACTTGAGAGCCATCGAAGGTGCCGAGGATGATCCAGTCGGACAAGGCTCCGAGGCGAACCGCGGCGTGAGAGAGATCGAATCTAGGATCCGCGATGCTGCAGCTCGTGTGCAGCAACTCCTTGAGCCCCGGCACCCCTTGAGCCGTCGTCTCAAGAAAACTCTCGTCTACGAAACGCCTCGCGGTCAGGCCGGCCCGAGTGATGCTGAAACACATCCTGACGGGGCAACCGTCGTCGACCGCCGGCTCCAGGCTGCAGCATCACAATGATTATTTGCAGGCGACCGGTGCCACGCCCGTGGCCCCCGGCACCGTCGCCGCCTCTACCCAGCGCGATCACTTTCATACGCAGCATCAGCATCAGCATACCCACGGGCTGGGTCAGCCACGAGCAGCCCGAGCCCAGAGTAGCGCCGACGTGTACGATAGCATGGGACATACGGTCGGGCAGCGCGCAGCCCCCCAGTTCCAGAGCCAACGCAATACCCTCAACCACTCGCAACTTAGCGTTAATAACCTCGCCCAGAGGCTCAACGCCAGTCATCACTCTCACGTGCTCAACCTCTCGACGCTCTCGAGCTCGAAGCACTCGGTGAACAGCGCGAGCCCCGTCGTCGGCGCGAGTTTGGGTAACTGTACCGATCGTAGGGCGAACCTCTCGCTCGGCCAGACCCAAACGCTCCTCACTCATTTACACCAGCAGCATCCCCATCAGCAACAGCAATCCCAACAGCAGCAGCAGCAGCAACAGCAGCAGCAACAGCAACAGCAACAACAGCAGCATTCGCACCTCCATCAACAGCAGCAACACCAGCAGCATCAGCATCAGAATCAGGCGCAGCAACAGCACCAGCACCATAATCAACAACCGCATCAACAACTGCGTCAGACCCAGTCCCCGCTAGAGAGAGATCGATCAAAGGTCAACGGTGGCCTCGACATATCGAGGGTTTTGAGATTAACGAACCGAGCAACGCCCTCGCCCTCGTCGCCAGCCAATGGCCTCGGCCAAGCCACCTGCCCAACGGCTACGACGTCCACGGGGCCAAGTATCGTGCCTCTCAATGTTTCCTGGTCGACGTCGTCGCTCACGCGCAACCAGAAGGGCCTTCAGGCCGGTGTTAAGGAGATGCTGACGAGCCTAGGGCTACTCTGCCTCGTATCGTTGCTGCTTGCATTGCTCTCGCTCACCTTCCTGATCCGAATGTCGTCGGTGTCCTTCGTGCCGAATAGCCTCATCAGTCCCGAGGAATTCGCCATCGTTTACGATGTCACGCTCGTACTCTGCGCACTTGCGCTCTCTCTCAACTTGTGTTGCCTCCTCGTTTGCGCCATACAGTTCCTCTTCGCCGTCAAGCTCGTCAAGTCTTCGTATCATGGACATCGGTAAGCAATTTTTCTACAGACACGTCATTGATTAATCATCGTTTAACTCATAGAATTCTACCTTCTATACCACATTATCAACAGAATTATTTAAGAACATTACTTTTTTACCTATAATTCTACATTTAGTTTAAAAAAAATTATATAATAATAAATATGAAAAATTAAAAAAAAAACAATACAATTTAAGATTTATAAATAAAAAAATTAATAAATTTATGCAGAAAGCTACAGTTTAATACTAACATAGAAAATATTTTTAATACAAATTTATTTTTTTTAAATAATTTGTATAGAGCTTGCGTTTAAAGTAGTCGACCGAGTGGAACTGTAAAAAATGTATCCTAACTCTATCTATCTCTAACAGCATTCGATATTAGCTTAATACTTTTCAAATGGCTGAACACTGTATCAAAATTAATAAATTGCAAATTTGTATTTTAATAAATAGACAAAAATGTATTGCAGAATCATTTAAAATTTATCCGAATTCATTCTACAAAATAAAATACGTAGAATTCGGTATTTATTAAGAATCTAATACTAATTTATATAAAAAGAATTTATTTTCAACTTTGAAAATAATTTCAAAAATATTTATTCTTTCTATACAGTAATTTTTGTTATTAAATACTATGCAACATATTTCATAATAATTGTTTATATTATTCTATTTTTATTCATTATAAATACATAATATGCCTTGATTCTAATAACTCTTCAATTGCAATTAAAAGTGTTTATACATTATTTAGAAACCTTTTTTCTACCTTTAACTGATTTTTTTATCTTTTTACTTCAATCAATGTGCCTTTATTCGGGAATATGAAATATTTTAATAATAAATTCTTATATATTAATTGCAATAATATATAGAATAATGTAGCTATTTAAATTTACTTTCGATTTTAATTTACATTCCGTATTCAGTTTTACGATGACATGAATACTTTATATACCATCGTCAGCAAAATAATTATTTGACCCGATAGTGATTATTAAACAGTGTAATAATATTACTGAATTTATGAGCGAACATAAATTAGTATCGATCATATAAATAAAATAAAATTAAAGTATTCATTACAAATCATGGTATAACTTTATTAGAATTTATGGATAATACAAAGATTTTCTTTTACAAAATATAGTTTTACAAAATGTTCGCTTGACACTTTTACATCCCTTTGTAATCAATATAAATGCTATCGAGTTAGTTGCACATATCTACTTATATATTTCCGAGTGGTATAAAAAAGCCGTAATTTTACGCTTCCGATATATAACAGTCTGATGAATCGAAAATAATTTCGTCGAACTGTAGACGTAGAAACTGTACGAACAACGTTTTAAAAAAAAGTATTTTAACAAGAGATGAAAATAGAAATAATTGACCAAAAAAAAAAAAAAAAAAAACATAAGACGAAGCGTTCAGTTGGTAGTTTCGGCGAGGAAGTAGAAGAAAAAATACGCAATTCTGTTTATCCGAAAGCTAAAACGGTTTCGCTAAAACGGTAATGATCGAAAGAGCAGACTTTATATAATTTTGACAGGTAGGGACGTTCAGTCAGCACGTAAAATGTTCTCCAGCAGCGTAGAATGTATACTTTTAGGTCGAAGGGAATGAAGAATAATGGTAAAGGACGGGAGTAGAATAAACTTGATTAGAGCCGTATTAGTGAGAGGCGGCGCCTACAAGATGTAGGTGAACCCGCGGAGTAAGAGTAGGAGTTATATTAATTTGAGACGCAGACAGAGTGCATGCGTCCCCATAGTCTGGGCCGCGGGGCTGGGGAGGGACGCGACAGCCTTGGTAATTGTATTTATACTAGGAGCAGCGACTCAAGCATCGTCGATGCATCCATATGTCACGTGTAAATAGCATCGAAGAAGAGTCGGAGGGTCCCGGACACATTTTTTTCCCCCTTACTAAGGACGGTAAATACACTTGAAAAACGTCGTCGAAAGTCCTCGGCGAACAGCATCGCATGCGACTAAAGAAACTGTCGACTAATTTCTATGCGCGTTGACGGAGCCACGGCTACGGAATCGCCCGTGGATCTTCGGAGATACGAAGGGAGATAAGTGACACTCATAAAATTAAATCACCGAGAGCGAGCGCAGCGAGAAAAGATTTAGGAGTCTTGAAAAATTTCCGTGTCAAGGGCACGTCTTAAGAAAGGAACGTAAACGCATACGTCCAGGGACTAATTTAAGAAATCAAAGCGCAATATCTTGACAATTTGGATAGGCGGGATGAAGCGGGACGAAGCGGGGTGTAGGCGAGGCGGGGCGAGACCCATCGGCACCGAGTTCGTCTTCCCAATACAAAACTTCGAAAAACCCGCGCTTATTCTCTTCTCACGAGACGCGCTCGTGAAGTTACGGCACGCAAGTGCAGAGGGAACTTTAAGTGTTCGAGCCCGAAATACCGGTGTTTGCGCGCCCGGCCAAAATAATACACACGCACAGAGCCAGACAAACAAATTTAACGGACATGTGCAGCGATCCATGCTATCGGAGCGGCGGTCTCCCTCCGCTACAGGGACACGCAGCCCCGGCCCGCCCCATCCCACAGCCCATCAAGCCGACACTCGTCGTCATCCGGCACTTTTCCAGGACTCGGGGATCGAAACTGTCAAGTAGGCTAAGGGAAGAGACGCTCGAAACTCTCGGGAACCTACGTTCGGAGGCGACGCAACGTCAGCGCGAGGCAACGCAACGCAACGCAACGCAACGCAACGCAACGCAACGCAACGCAAGGCGCGATTGTTAAATCGACTGGAACGCCATATAAGAAATTCCAGGATAATTGTGGGGAAGGTTGGCAGGCCGTCATTACCGCGGCAAAGTGGCGAAAAAGACCGAGGCGGACCGGCTCTTCTTCCTTTCTTTCTTCACTGCACTTTTAATTGTCGCCTCTCCCTTCCTATGTCTTCGGCCATTTATTTTTTTTATCCCGCCTAGTCCGGCAGAGTTTTCTTGCACCTTCTACCGATTAACGCGTAAGCCTCGTTGACGAGAAGACGACGTCTGAGAGCGACATTCATCGGCTGTACTTGTATAGCGGAAAAATTTATCTCCGATAGCAATCACGATACGGCCGGGGGACTAAAGAAATTTTTTTGCGGTCGGAGGAAGACCGGCGACGGGCCGACGTGGCCTTAGCCACGCCATAAATCGACGCCAGAAAATTGAAACGGGAAAACGAAGCAGACATACTAGAGTCGGAGATAAGGACTCGGACCGGCGCCAACTTTTTTCTTTTTTTCTATTTTATTGCCTGACGCTCCTTGCCGCTCTCCCCCTCCCGCTCTGTCTGCCTGTGTCTCAGTCGCCATCCTTCGCCTTCGATCCTTTAGTAATTAGGTTCGGTCGCGCCAGCACTGCCCTCCGACCTTCGATAGAGGGCTACGATGGACTTACGTCACGCATTGAGTGCCGACCAGTTATTATCGCAGCCTCTGTACCTTCTCCCTGGCGCTCGATACTTCATGCGCACTTCGAGCCGTCGAGGCTCTTAGTAAAGTAGGCCCGAATTGTCGCTTATATTTCCATGTGGTTCTCGGAGGCCCTTCCTTGGCACGGCCAAGTGAAAACTCGCGTATCGAGCGAGGGGCCTTTCCGCTGAGCCTCGGCTGCCGACCGGTTAGAGCGACGATAACGGCCCAACGATCCCGAAACCATAAGAAGATTGGCAAAGAAGCGACTGGCCGCTGATCACCGGGGGGAAATGCCCATTAACCTTGTGACATTAGCACGAGTAATGTGGAAAGAACGCCATCGCCGTTCATCACGGCTCTTGGAAATTTCCCACGCGGTTTCGACTTTGCCGCTGACGGCGGCCTGACCCCTGGGGCGGGGGTTGGAGCCGGAGCTTTATTTCATGAGCAGTCAGGTAGACGCGCGACCGGCCGGCGCTCTAAACCGCTGATCCCTTCCAGGACTGATTAATGAAAAGTGTGAGGAAAAGTTTTATAGCCAAGCAGTAAAAAGTCACCGAATTCCGCGGTCTGTGGTTAAAGAAATAAGAATAAAGGGACGCGTACGATTATCTTTAAATGTGCTTTAAATTTTCGATTTTACTGGAAAGACTGTGGAATCTCATTCATGCGAGACGAAAAGAGGGCCGTGCCTTCAAATTCGTTTGACTTTGGCTCGAAGGATGCTGTAAATTTCCGACGCGCACCTTCATCTAACGAGGTTATTCGACATTTTCCCTATCGCGTTGTAAAAATTCCGATCTAAGAATCCCAACATTTACTGGCTTGTATATCACTTTTTTTTTCTTTGTACGCACTTACATAAATATTATAAATGAAAGAAAGCGTGGCTTGGCGTTTAACAGGTTGTATTAGGATCAATAGTTCGGACCACTGCTGCTAGCAGCTCCAATCCCACGTGATTAGAAAACCTTACATAAATTTCCCATGTGTGCTCATTGTGACACTAATACTCCCTCCTTACTTAATGGCTTTAAAATAAAGTAATTTATTTACATCTTATGAATAATACATTATTGGTATTTCACAAAAGAAATATTTCTTAAGAGTAAAGCATTGAGATCATTCGGAAACTCAAGTCTTGTGCAAATTACGAAAATTGACTGACTCGGTGCATCTCTTCTTAACGAAAGGGGCCTGCAATTGCTTATAATGCCAAGGAAATGCCTCGGACGTTCTTGTCTAAAAATCTTTTGAATTTTCCAACCGTAACTTCATTAAACATTCTTTGACCTTTCTAAAGTTCTAAAGTTCTAAAGTTTAAACTTTTTTCTTTCATATATTAGGAAAAAGAATTCGACATTTTATTGTATTGCGAGCTAGAATTATTATCAGTTGTTACACAATTGTTTTACAACCGCAGTCCATACGAACACTAGTAGACGCGTTTTATTTAGAAATCTATTAAATATCTTTATTTATTTATTTATTTATTTAAAATGCATCAGTCGTATTCTGCATAATTGGGCGGCGGAATCCACTGTAAAGAAAGTTATTTATAAAGCCGGTAAAAAAAGAATTCTCGCTCGACTGTTTCTGCCACCGTAAATATTCGGTAACGTTAGCAGCAGTAAAGGAAAAGTCATAGCAGGGTACAACAGCCGATGTTTTCGGTCAACAATTATCGCAGATCTCTGGGAGTCTTTCAGGGAAGCGGCTAAGGCGGCCTCACCTCGTAGATACGGTGCCGCTTTCCTTAATAGACACGGAGCCAGAAAGAGTGTCTTTTTAAAAGGGCGTGGGTCGTTGCGGAGCTCGACCTCAGAATGTATATGAAAAAGAGAGGGAGAGAGAGAGAATTATGGAGGGAATGAGTAAGGGCGAGAGATAGGGAAGGGAGAAAAAGAAAGAGAGAAATGTGGGCGGGCGACTTCGCAAATGAGCGGTAAATGCAGTGACGTGCGCAGGACAATGCGAAGAGGCGCATCCGAAAGTGGGCCCTTGTCTCCCGGTGCGCTCGAGACATCGCTCACACCACGGGGCGCGGCGTCAAGCTGAAAAAAAAAAAACGAGGAAGATGGCGAAGATGAGGATCGACTTGAATACCCTCGCGGCGCCTGATATCCAAATGCTACCGTTTTACGTTCTCGTCTGAATAATATCAATAATCCAAAACTTTCATGAGCCATTGCTAATTAGCCAATAGCTGCTCGGAATTATTACAAAAAGCTGCGGGCAATTCATTGCTCCTGGTAAACATCATCATCCCTCCGAGCCTGCCTCGAATAGATCACACGGACAAGGGATTGTATTTAACTCGGCCCGTTCTTCGATTTCGACCTCTTGAACGCTTGCGCGCGGCTCCGTCTGTATTGGTGCGTATGTGACTCAGAGCTCAAGAAGCGGACTGAATGCCCTATGAAATTAGCTACGGCCTCGAGGGGAAAGCTGAATTTCCCGAGCAGGTGGGCCAACGGTCGATTCGGCGCTCGGACCTGGACGTGATTAAAAACACCTGTTCTACGGGAACGGGCGAGCCGGTGCGCATGCCAGTGCCCAAGATTCCAAAAATGCTGGCGGGGCAGGAGGAGGAGGTGACAGTATGGCCCGGAATCACGGAGCGAGGAAGGGTGGGGCGCCGCGGCGGCGGCGGTGGCGGCTGTTGCACTGGCGTTGATTCGTGGACGAGAGACAGAGATAGAGACAGACAGACACAGAGAGAGAGAGAGAGAGAGAGAGAGAGAGAGTGAGAGGGGGGCGGGGGAGCAAGAGGGACGTGGTGAAAAGAAACGGACCGGCGCACAACCGGTCAAGCGGAGCGGCCCTGGGCACTAAAAGTCTGGGAATGTTTCGGGCACCGAGTTCCTAGTGGACGTCGCGGAATTTTTTTTTATTTTTTTATGTTTTTAACCCAGAAGTGAGGGTGAAGCTGCGCGTGCGCGCGCGCGCCAAAGCAACTCTTAAGTAATCGCTCCGGCGCAAAAGGAGAAAATGGAAAAATGTATATGTAGGTCGCGCGAGCCCAAGGGTTTCTCGAACCCATCGGACTCGCGCCTATTCTCGAGTCGACGCGCACGCAAACGCCAACGCCAACGCCAACGCCAACGCCAACGCCAACGCCAACGCGAGCACCAATACTAACGCCAACGTCAACTAGCTTTTTCCTGCTCTCGTTTTCAGGGGCTATTTCCGCACGCGGACACAAATGGTAGAGCGATGGGGCTTCGGCCTTTCAGTACCAAGGGTCGACGTGGCGAATGGGCCAAGTCCTGGCCGGCTGCCGGAAATTGGAATGGAGCTCGTAGAGCTTCTTAAATGCAGGCGGAAGTGCACCGGCCAACCGTGAAGTCGGCATCGTCGTCTTCGCCAAGAAGACGCTCCGCTCCCTCCAACTCCTCTCTTTGGCGCGAGGTCCCTTTCGAGCGGCCCCGTGCCTCTCGTTACTCCGGCATTGTTATGGCGGACAATCAACCCCGGCATCGATTAAACGATTTATTTCGGCTTAGGCGCAATTTACGGCCGGCTAATAAATAATCTCGCGCTCGATTTTTATGGCTCCCGAGGCCGCGTGCGCGGGAGGAGGGTTATTAACTTTTTCAATGTTTCCTCCGTTCCTCGAGAGCTTGCTAGGCGGCCGCTATTTTCCTGCTACTAGCGTCCGATCGTTATCGAAAAATAGTTCTTTTCATACACCGATGTAATTAGATATAATCACCTTCCCTATTGTTTTTAAGGCGTTGTTTTTAAATATACTTTGTACTTTGCTGCAAAACAATGAGTTAAGAGAGAAGACGAGTTATCGGCAACAATGCCTCGCAAACACTTCGGCATTCTTTTTTATTTTTTTCTATATTTACATATTCGTTAAGAATAAGTAAATATCATTTTAAAAGAAATTTCATGCCACTTCTACTTTTCCTTTAGCAGCGCCAGCAATAATAGATGAATCTTACTCCAAGAATTTCAGAAAGCGAAATCCTCGTTAAATGTTATAGATGTACAGATAATTACGTATAGATTTAACACCCTACAAAATATTCAAATAACTTGGGACTCGTAAAACCTTGAGTTTTATTTAAGGAATATCACCACCTTGATTATACAATAATGTTAAATAATGATTCAACGCACATTTCATTATCACGATTTTGCCAATTCCCAATTTTGTTGCTTTGAGTATCATAAAATCCGTTCTTTTTTTCTTCTTTTTTTTTGTTTTTGTAATGTTTCAAGTAAATTATGCGGGCTCGAACGTTAAAGTAAATTTATTTGTCTGTAAGCTTCAATATATTCCCAAAAAGTCTTTAATCGCTGAAAATAAGTAATAAGTGAAATAATATTTTATACGGATTGCTACTTAATTTCAAAGTATTCCCAATCTCGTTCGTATGAGTCAATCACATTTTATAATCATCCAATCTTATTATACATCTTCATCTTACAAAATTCTCATCTAGACTTATAATTTCATTTGATCATATCATATTCTGTTATAAAGATATTCAGAGCCACAAACTTAACAGATGATAAATTTATTTAACACAGCTGTAAGTCAATTTTTCAATTGTAGCCATCTGATACATAATATGACGATTATAATATATCTTATATATATATATAATTTGTAGTCTGTTGTTCTCTGGTAATTTTCTTGTATAATGAATAAATTAAAATTTTATTGTGCTTCGTGTTGATATTTCTCTTGATATTTATAGGGAAATCCGAATTGTAAGACATTTTTGTGGAAAACGATCGAAATATGAACGATATTGTATAGAGAGAAGTGAAAGAAATGTAATGCAAGTAAGCCACGCTCCTTAATCCAGACAGCTGTATTTAATTAAGAAAAATTTCTAAATCTGGAAATGCCGCAAACGCATTAGGAGCTGCAATCACTGGACTCGATCGTGCAAATAGCCACGCGCCTAAATGACTTAGGATTACAAGCTTAATAGCAATTTAGTCGGAATAGAGGTGGACGGGAAAGCATTTATTTCTTTTTGAATTCGGTTGTGCACGCATTGTTGGGAGTCCAGTGTTGCTCTCGGGCGCGTATTAAAAGCGGCTCGGTCAATGTCCGGCTACATACTTAAGACGACGGCTGCAAAGAGCCACAAATATAGCGGTCGAACGGGTCCGCGCGCACGCGGCAATCCCGCAAAAGCCGGCCGAACGACAAAGCGACACGATAAGGAAGCGACGTATCCCGAGGATCTGGAGTTTCGATGTCGGTCAACTGTGTGGGCGTACCATTTCCATCTAGTTAGAAAAGCGTCTAAGTAGTAGCCGAAGCATTTCTCGCCGGGAATTCGGCCTTTTTCGTCGGCTTTGGTTTCGCGGTCGCTCCCCCCCCCCACTCCACCCCTACCCCGATTCCCTTCTTCGCATCGGTCTACCATCCCGGGCTTTCCGGAGAATGTTGTTATTCTAGATGAATGAGCCTTCTTAATCTTATACTTGTGTGTGAGCGCACACGAGGGCCGACGCTTCCTTCCGTCCTTCCTTCCTTCCTTCCTTTCTTCCATCCATCTTCGGGACTTGTCGTTTATTTGCTTTTTTCAACTTCCTCTAAGCCCCAGCTTTTCCCGAGGACGGTGTCACTACCTTCCCCCCTCCTCCTCCTTTCTTCTCTCCTCTCCTCTCCTCTCCTCTCCTCTCCTCTCCTCTCCTCAACGCTCAGCTCCTTCCTCGGCACCATGGAATCGTAAGATAATAATGAAGCCGTCGTGACTGCGAGTTCTTTTAAACTCGGATCACGTTTCGTCGTGCGGACATTCGAGACTCTCGCGAGCTTAAGTGGAACGAATGAATTTCAATTACGAAATATTCCATCAGCGATACGCGCCCTCTCACGCTCCCGATCCTCCCATTGGATCTACACGTTTGTAAATAAGCGACTCGAGTAAAATACACTGCGATCTGTACAATCAGTGTACTTTTAGTTCTGACTCACAATTAAACGATCGCGCCCACAGCAGGGAAGAGACAGCCGTCCTTATCTTGTCTTTTTGATCTTGAGCGACGGAGAATATCTGAAGAAGCTTTAAAGATGACCGAGCCGATGAATGAATGAAGCCGAGAATATTATTATATTGGTACAATCGAGCGGGAAGAGGAACGGAAAACTTAATACATCTCTCTTACTAAATATATACAAATTAAAAAGGACTTCCGCTGCGACTTTGAAAGTATAATCTTAATACGCTTGTCCCTTCATATGTTCTTGGTGTGAAAAGAGTCGCTTTCACCATTTCAAATAAGTGCTGGAATTTGACAGTCGATTCAAGGCTATTAAAAACAAAGTAAAAAAGTAGTCGGTATCATTAATTGATGGTGCCTTCAGATCTTTAAACGTATTAGCAGTAATCTACAAAAATATTTGATTAAGCTCTTTGATTAAGAACGATCTCTCTTATTGTAACGCATTGCAAATACTTTCTAAGAATAAATTTAAAAAATCAAACAATCCCTAGCCAACAAAGTTTTCTTTAATTATCCTTTATTTAATTACGGAAGCAAAGTGAAAAAGTAAACAATTTATAGCTATAAATGTAGTGCTAACACAGACATTTAAGGGTGTATGAGCACAATAAATATTTGAGCCTAATAAAATAATAAAACCTGAAATGCCTAAGAAACTTGAGGGTAAAGTCAGAATTTTAAAATTTATATTTACAAAAAAGATTGTTAAAGATAATCCGGCAGTGAAATTACGACGTGGATACTGGTACTTGCAACAATGATAAAAAAAAAAAAAAAAATACGTTTTATAAAATATTAGATTGAATTGTAGTATGACTAATGAAAGAAAGGGAAAATGCTTCTGGGCCTTTGTAGACCGCTAATTCTAATTTACAGGAGTAAGCGTCGCAAGTACAGCTTAACGCAGCAATATGAGAATAAAATGTATATTATAAATCTCGTGCTTGTTAACGCAATATAAATTATGCTAGTACATTTAATTTTCTTGTTTCGCAAGTTAGTCAGCCGGAATTTTAAATATAGCTTCTAATATGCCTTGGTTTCATATTCTTCAGTCGATTCGACACTTAAAAGCTTAAACAGCTCAACATCTTAACGAACCGTCGATCTCTACTGTCACTCGTACATAAACCCGACATAAAGGGTAGAAGGGCCCTGCTGGCTGGGCCTAAGGAACTGGAAGGGAACGCAAATGAAAGTAAGCTCAATTATCGTATAATAGACAGGTGTATAGGGGAGGGGGGGGCGAGAAGGAGGTTAAAGATTTCAGCAGTAGTAAAAAATGATAAGGGGATCGTCATCGCGAGGGCCAAGTCAGGCCGAAGTCAAGCGGGATGCAAAAACTTGCTGGGCTCCCTCGCACTCTCAACTGGAGCACGAACCGGGAAAGAAATATCAAGGAACATCGAAAAGAAGGATGGGATACGCCGAGGGGCCCGGGGGAGGGGGGCGGAGATAAGAAATAAAGGAGAGAGAGAAGCTCTGCTAGAAAGTCTCACGGTGCTATTGCTACGAGCCCTTTTGCGGGTCAAAGACCTTTTATGACCACTCGCGCCTCTTTCCATCCCTCTCTCACCCTCTTTCTTTCTTCGTGTCCACTTATGTATCTTAATCGATACTTACTTAACATCTTCCCCAACTATAGCTTACCTATTCGGCTCTTGCTTTCGAATTCGGTAGACTTAATTCTTACGGCTTGCCATTTCTTAAAAAATCCTTACCTCTTTATTCGTACATATTTATATATTCTGTTGTTTTTTTTTTTTTTTGTATTACAGGACAAACAAGTACCTGCAGAAATCATCGATCAGCCGAGTCTGCGCGGTCGGTGGGTTTTTCATAAGCATTCCAGTCTTCTTAACTGGTAAACGAATCTTATTTAAAGTCCTCTCCCCCCTCCTCCCTCTTCAGCCCGTCCGCGACTCTACGTACATCGGTCGGGATTATTGGCGTAGTATGCGCGTCCGCGCATAATATGAATATCGGTGGGAACACGCGTGAGTGTAACGCATCATCATCGACAGCATCATCTTCGTCGGGCGTACCTTGTGATGAGGAGCTGATTTTCTTTTCGAGAATGATTCTCCGGAACCTGTACAAAGAAGCGATAAGCATAGGAGCTCGATCCTGCCTATACCTCTATACGGCGCCGCCGCTGCTGTTACCCCTCTTTTCTCTCTCTCTCTCTCTCTCTCTCTTTATTTCACCTTTCTCATTTCGTTAATTAATGTAACCTGCAGTCTGCTCGCGATTATGAGTGGGGCTGTAGCTATTCGGAGTCTGTCGGTGGAATGCCTTTCAAGTCCGCGCGATAGAGCCTGAATCATTTTACGAAATCCAGAGGTTTACACTTTTTCTTCTCCCCCCCCCCATATTTCCTCAATCGCCTCGTCCTTCTTCTCTTTCTTATTTTCGTAATCTCCGTCATAATCTTCTTGCTCGTTATTCCATCGCCGTGCGTATTGGAGATTCCGCGATTACTCAACCATTGATCCCATGTATTTGATCGTAACGTTTCTCCTAAACTCTTTGAGTTATTACTAAGCTTAGACTAACTGTTATCTCGATATATTCACAGGTATGATTCTCTACACATTCATTCAGTTCCAGTCAACGCCGGCAATCGTTACGTCGGTGTTCATTGGCCTCGGGATTGTCTTCTGCGGCTGTGCACTCGTCCACACTGTGTTCGTTTGGCAAAAGGTAAGTTTTGAGGCATTTGTGATAAGCGAGTCGCAGCAGCCTTGAAACTCTCTCCCTCCCGGCTTCAGTTGAAAACTAGGTCGTACCAAGCGATTATTATAATCAGCGTTTGAGTCCGACTTGGCGCTACTGATATACTTTTAAGTGCGCACGCGTTATTGTTTACATATTTCACGATTTGGTTTCGTATGACGCAAGCTACTCTGGACCGGCAAGTTAGCGCGGAAAATAGTTTTTCCGCTCGTACGTACCTCGAGTACGTCTAATCAGAGGTCCTTCGGTGAAGCGATGAGGCAATTTTGGAGGACGATCACGCATAAAGCACTAAAGTAATAAAGTAAAATAAATAAAGTAAAAAAAATTAAGTAAAAATAGAATCATTTTACTAGAATTAAAATAGTAATGATGAGAGAATCGTGTACATATATTTCTTGTCGAACGATTGATTACAAGTTAGACGTTATGGTTTAAGAGACTTTACGAATAAAGTTGACGCTTAATTAATTTTATTGAAGTTGTTTTAGAAATCGGCGATAATTCCTGGAGATAAAGCCGGAAAGTCTAAAGAGTTTTAACAGCGCATTAATTTTTACAGGAGAAGACTAACGCAATGAAGGCCATCCGACGTGAACAATACGAAGCTGCGGCTCAGCTGCAACGGCAGCAGACGCTCCATAGCCAGCAGCAGCAGCAGCAGCAGCCGCCGCAACAGCCATCCCAGCAATCGCAACATTCGCACGTCCATCAGCACCAGCATACGCTTCAAAATCAGCAACAGCAGACGCCCAACAATCACCAACAGCACAATCAGCGCTCGCACGGGCTGATTAGCGGATCATACGGGACGGCGAGCCGACTCGCGAGCCACGAGCAGATGCTCCACCCGCGGCTCGTTCAGCAGCATCAGCTCCGCCAGCTCTCCTCCCCGGGGAACCTGTCCCATCGTGGACAGCAGCAGCTCGTACTCGGGCCGGCATCGCCGCCCGCTACACCGGGCGACCACTCACCGACGAGCCCGGCCAATAAGCATAACCGCTCGCAGCTGGTGCTGCGCGAGGCCGCGGGCAGCGTCAGTCCGGGCCTTCCACCGGCGACTCTCGACCTCAGCAGCGCGGCCAACACCAACAGCCCTCACGAGCTCTCGACCCTCGTGTGAATTAGCCTTACCTCCTCCTCCTTCTCAAAACCCTCCTGGGATCTCTGTCTTCCCCCCTAAAATCACCGAGATCGTTCGCCCGATCTATCGACTCCTCGTCGCCACCTTCGTTGTCGTCCGCCCCCTCACCGTCGCATCCGGACATTATCGTCACTTTGTTTCACATTGTTATTTATATATACATGTACCTTATTATTTCGAAATGTAAGATTTACCCGTACCGATCCCTCGCTTCCTTTTTATACCGTCAAATAAGCACTATCCGACTATTCTTAACCGCGATTCACAAAGACGGATTTTTAAAAATAAGATACTACCATACAAACATTAAAGACTGATCTGAAATATGCGATATAAATATAAAACTCTGTACCTCTGGGAATACTGCCACTCTAATTTTACAAATAACTTTGTTGATTTTGTTAAAACTCATTTACTATCCGAATGACTTCTTGCCTTATTGCCTATGTAAATTACCATTTATTATATTTTTTAATATTTTTCATTACAAAGAAAGTGCTTTCAAATCTGTTTTGTTACTGATAAACACTTGTTGCATTAAATTTAACGTTATTAATTAGAAAAGTGTGTATGCGCGCGCCCCCGCGCGTCTGTGTGTGTGTGTGTGCGCGCCCGTGTGTGTGTATTTAAGGACGAAATTTCATAATTATGTACAAGCTTATATTTACTTATAACACGCTGTTAAAAAAACAATATATTTTATCATTTGTAAAAAATTTATGACCAAAATTTAAAACGGATAAAATAAATGTTATTAATTTTTGCGAACATTTTATAAAAAAGTTCAAGGTTAAATTTATGTCGACATTAGTTCTTAATGTGTGTACATAAGCAGTTTAGCTGTATTGCACGTAATTAACAGTCTATATTTTTATTACAATGTTGACTCATGAAAATTAGGTAAAATAAAGTGAAAATATGTAAAATACATAATAGTATAATGTATATCGTTGCCTCATCATGTAAGTAGTATAGTTAAAATAAATAATTTTCATAGTTTATATAAAAATTTAATAACAAAAGAAATTATTGGACCCACATAACTCACTAAGTACAAAAGTGTTTTAGCTTTGTGTACCATAATATATTACAGAGTATTGATTCATTGTGTATACTCAAAAAACAGATGAATAAGAAATAAATTATTTGATTATATGAAAGTGTACATTATTTCTTCATACCATACACTAGTCTTAATACATGATACATATTTATTATTTTAATTATATTTCAACAAGTTCTATCAACAGGACTATAAAATATTATATAAAATATTTTGTTTAAATATTAAATTGTCTTTTTATAACTCTACATTTAATATAGTATAAATATAGTGTATGTATAGATAATTATGTACAAAAACCTTTTGTATAAAACTTAATCATTCTTTAGGCAGACTGATTATATAATTATGCAATCTATAATTTTGAAATTTTGTTCATATTTAATGTTCCCTAAGAGCAAAAAATTTTACATAGAATTAAAAGATCCATAAGTCTTATTTTCTTCTATTTAAACACCAAATTTTTCGACTTGGATTTTATATATTATAAAATATATGCTTTTTTAGGATCTTGCATCATATACAGTAGCAGGTACTTTAACTTCAAGACCATCTAACTCTTTTGTCATTATTATTTGACATCCCAATCTTGACCTGGAATAATTTATTTGCAAAATTAATTTATCTTTAAGTAATCTAATTTTATTGCATATTTCCTAAAACATAAAAATATTTATCACAAATAAAAATAACCTTAAAATGCTTACGTATCAGTTAAATCAAACGCAAGATCTAGCATGTCTAGTTCTTCATCTGTTGGTTTCTCTGGCAATTTATCGTAATCTTTTTTTAAAAAAATTAAATGACATGTACTACAAGTTAATGTTCCTTCACAAGCCCCTAAAAATTAATATATTACCACATTTTTATAATGAAAATAGTAAATAAAAATTTTTAAAAAAAGTTTATTTACCGTATCCATCAATATCAATTTCATTATTTACAACTATATCTAATAAACTATCACCTTCCTTTCCTTTTCCATGCATCTTCTCTCCATTTGCTCTAATAAATGTTACATTGACTCTGCAGAAAAACGAAGTGTAAAGTGCACGAATTGAATTTAGCTTTCTGAATTAAATGAAGTACAATCTTACTCACACTTTCTTTTCACACATAGGCTTCGATGTTGATGTATGTCTTGCAAACACAATTAATTTTGATAGTTTTATACTTTTTGACCATGATTGGGAGATAGAAGATATAAAAATACTTTTTGAAAGTCCATATAATGTATTTACAAGTGCCATGATTTTGTGTTATTTATAATTATTAAATATAGTAAAAAAATCTTTAAACAGTAAATATTGACTTTCTATTAAGTCAATTCAAAATTTCATTAAACTGAAAATGTTTTAATTAATTAAATAGTAATAAATATTAAATGTTTAATTTAACACTTCTTGAAAAAAATCACTAACACATTTTCAATAATTGTGTTTAGTAAAGTCAAATACATTACAGCTCTGTTCAACTTTCGAATGACGTTAACAAATATGTAATGAGTAGACCTGAAATTTCGTATAGTACAAATACTTTCCCAAAATGGATTATGACACTTTAATGACGTACTTAAATCCAGTGTACACTGTTTAATTATTTTTAAAATTTGAGTTATGAAAAAAGTAAATAAAGCTATAATTGTTAACTAATGTATTACATTACATTGCCTTAAAATAAATATTTTATATTTAAAAATGTCGTAGTATATAAATTATAAATATATAGCAAATTCTACTTTTAAGAAGGTTATGTTGATTTAATATTTATCTATATTCAAAACTAAAAAATTCAAATTTAGACCAATGGTCTAGATTTACTGTATTGAATAACAATATTTTTATATTTAAATCATTAAATTTCATAAATGAAATATAAACATGTTAAAAAGTATAAAAATAATTTATACATTTAGTGATATGTTATCTGCTAAAGTTAACTAATACAAAAATGTATAATACAAATTTTTAAGGTCTTTAATAAATGATTAATCAATTTATAAACAATAAATTCGTTTCTGATAGTAAATTGGATGATAAGTTTTGAATATAATAATTGATAATAATAAAAATAAAGAGCAATTTAAAAATCATTTATATTTAATAAATATTATTTTATTAATTATTACATATTATAACAATTTATTCAAAATATAGATTTAAATTTAATACTCAAAGTAATATTATAGATATGTATTTTTTTTTATCTATTATGTATTATCATAAATTCTAGCTACAATGGAAGTAAGTTAAAAATTGTTATGAAATTCATGAACAAAATTTTTTTAAATACTAATTTCAATGCACATGTATTAAATATCACTAAAAATCTCAAGATCATCCATCAAATATATATATATATATATACTGTATATATTATGTAAGACGATTTATACTAACATAATGTTCTTAATAATACAATCTGAATAAAAATATAATTTTCCGTATTTTCATTTTCATGGTTTTTATAGTTTCATAATTTTCTTAGAAAACAAATTTTTTATTTAGAAAATAATATTCAAATAAAATGAGTTAATATATTATTAAATTGATTTATATAGTATCTTAATAAATCTACTACTACATAGCCAAATTCAAAAAATTAAAAATTAAAAATACATTTTATTTAATCTAATGAGAATCTTGTTATGTATTTTCTTTCAATAGAACAATCTTGTTAAATTTATTATGACTACATTATATTATGACTTCAAATATTCAAAATAATTTTATAATTTATTTGCGGTTGAATTAAAAAAAAAAAAAATAATAATACCGTATATTCAGCACTAAGTATTTTAACGAATCTAATATTTAATAAAAATGAATATTACAAATTCTTAACATGGTTATTCAATTTCTTTTTATTTAATAGTAAACTTAATAAATAATGAGCTAAAAAATTCAATTGAATTAAATCCTACTATTAGTATTACAATATCCAGAATGAATTCACAAGCAATAGTGTTAGTTTATTATTAATATTTTATTGCTTTCAATCGGTCACCTCATTTTTTTATTTCATCATTATTTTATATATTTACTATACAATATATTTAGATAGTCTAATATAACTTTACAATAAATACCAAATTCTTAGGCTTATATAATAATTGTTAAACAGTGTTATATCAAAGTAATATTTATAGTTTTAACAAATTACAACTAGTTCATAATTATCGAAAATTTCTGTAAAATTAAAATTCATGTAAGCTTTACCGGTTCTTAATGTATTTTATCGTTTTCTATATTTTTTTATCGCTAAAACGTATTTCATAAATGTTAACAAGCCTATATTCTATCGATACATATACAGCGTAAATATGATATATAGTACTAAAATTGCATAATGCTATTTTTTAAAACAAAGTATATAAAATTTAATTATTTGTGTAATATACAATTGAAGGAAGGTATTATGATTATAATTATTTAAAGTTCAAATTTTCAGTACTTTTATTAAATTTTTACTTAATTTAAATTTACATTTCATTTATAATTTAACAGAAAATGAAAATCATTATCAAATGATATTCAGATAATTTATGTATTCAAATAATAGGTGTACCTCTGAGCATATAGTTCAGAACATATCATGGTTTAATAAAAGTATTCATATTTTATTTACAATTAAGTAATATGACATATAATTAGAATCATAATATTCTTTGACTTCATGTTGAATTCCCGTTCCAATTGATTTTATACATTTTTTGAAGCTTGTAGGATAGATATGAGGATGTAAAAGAACATGCAAATATGTTATAATAATTTTTTAATATGAATTTTTTATAAATTTAATCAATATACATATACTTATATATATATATATATATATGTATATATACGTATATTACATTATTTTGAGATGCATATAAAACAGTAACGAGATTTTTTTTTTATTTATAAAATTATATCTACTCTTTGAATAATTTAAAATTTTTCTAACATACAATTTATTTTTTTTATTTATTTTATCTAAAATTATAATGAAAAAATTAGAAATATAAATACCGCTATTTTAAAAATGTCATTACATATAGATATACTTTCAAAACACTGAATTTAATTAATATGAATGAATACATATCAAATCCATTAAAAATTTATTTATAATAAATAGATAAATAAAAGCGTAATGAATATATAAATAAAACACAAATAATTAATAAAACGTGTTTGAATTTACATAGGTACCATTTACATATAAATAAATGATTTTAAGAAAAAACCTAAACGATTTTTAAAATATGATTATTTTAATAGTTAAAAAAAAAGAATCTCAATTGCTCAACATTAACAGTAATTCATTCGATTGATATTGAAAATATGAAGTTCTAAAATGTAACAAGTACACTATATACAATATTAGGGTCTTATTATTTATATAAATATAGAACTTGATTAGGTTATTTATTATTTAAAAAAAGACTGTTTTTTAATGTATCAAATTGGTCATTAGAGGTTTTTTTATTCATTAATTCAATAAATATTTATTTCACAAGATTTAATCTGTATAAATCCTTTCTAAATAATATAATATATTAAAAAATGCATATCAATATTATTATTATGCTTTGTAATACAACACAGGATCTGAAAAAATTTAAATAAATTTCTATTAGTAGAATAACATAAAATCTTAAAACAATATTTATACAGCTCAAATATTATCACCTATAAATCTTTTGAGATAGTAAAATCATTTGGTAATTTTTCACCAGTTATATTTGATAAAAATTCATTCATATAAGTATTATTTTGTATTTGCGGTTCACTGTGAACTTGATGAAAAGTTGGAATTTCTATGCATAAATTAAGAAAAAGTTTTAATATTAAAAAAAACTATTATTGATGATAAATTATTTATTTTTAAATTTTAATAATTAATAAATAAATATTCATGAAATTAAAAATCATATGTCCAACCATAATCATAAGCATCGATAGGATTTCTTTTTTGTCGGATAGTCGTCATATTATTATATAATTTTGGGCTCCCTTCTGTATATGGATTTCCAACTAGATAATCAGCATTATGAGATTCAATCTTATGTACTTGTTGATTCATATAATAATAATGTGGATTGTTTGGTATTTTATTCATGCATGCAGCATTTTCACTATTTTTAAATATATCCAATATAATAGAATACGGTATATATATATGTTAATTTCAAACAAAAAATAAAATAAATTTAATTTTATATACCTAAGTATATCTACATTATTAGCCATAAGTGGACGAACTATTGGAGGTGGAAAAGTATAAGCAGGTATCGTAGGCTTAGTTTTTATACTACCACGATCTTGTGTTTGGGCTAATTTAAGTAATGCCGCATCTCAATAAACCATACATAACGAATTAATAATCGAAAAGCAATCAAATTTTTTAACATAAAATTAATTGTTAATATCTTACTTTTTGCAGCTTCAGCTTGCAAATGTCTGATAACTAAAGTTCTGGGTGCTTCATTGAATTTTCTTCTCTTTTTTTTAAACATATGCTGATCATCTAAAAATAGTTGAATTTTAATGAAATAATTTTTCTCATAATTTTACAGCTCTTATATTTATAAAGAGTACACGGAAAACAATTGTAATAAAATGTTAATTATATTTCAAAAATTAATGCATTAAATTAATGTAGTAAAATAGAGATATAAATGCTGATTTATTATTATTTTAATATTTTTACCTAAATGACATAATACGATATCATAATAAAAATTGAAGATTTCTATAGCAGTTACAATGAAAATTCAAAAATAAAAAGATGTATATAACATTTATTTAAAATGAGCACTACGAGTATATTATAATTTTATTTAAAATTACATTTGAATGAAATAAACTAAAAAATATATGTTCGAAAAATTTTTTAACATAAGCATTTTTCGGAAAATAAAAAATTTCTTTTAGCTGTAAATTTATATTTATATTTATATTTATATTTATATTTATATTTATATTTTATTTATATTTATATTTATATTTTATTTATATTTATATTTATATTTATATTTATATTTATATTTATATTTATATTTATATTTATATTTATATTTATATTTATATTTATATTTATATTTTATTTATATTTTATTTATATTTATATTTATATTTATATTTATATATTTAAAAACGTATATTTCATTGAATTATTCTTTAAATTGTTAGAATATATATTTAACATATAAGAATGAATTAGTATAACTATACAGGCGATATCATAACTAATATGGTTCAAAGAAAAATCGAGAAATATTCTAATAAAATAAATCATTGATTTTAAATAATAATTAATATTAACTAAAAATCAATTATATTAATGGATCCAATGTATTATGATATAATATTTATAAAACCTATAAATTCTGAATTTGTGCCCCATTTTCTTACCGACTTCTACAGGTAAAAATTGAAACGGTACTGGTTTGCTTGTTTCTCCATCTGAGAACCGTTTTAATTGAATTTGTACCATTACTGGTTCGTCAATATTTTGTTCAAAATATTTAGGACTTTTGAAAATAATTGCTACCTAAAATATTATTCAAATTATCAATGAAATAATATCAACAATTACCTATTTTTAAGTTTGTTTGTTAATGTATTTTCATTACTTAAAAACATCTTTGATATTTACTGTACGTAACTTAAAATTGTCTTAATAATAAGATCAACATTTAAAAAAATCCTTATTAATTAAATTTAAATCATGATTTATTTCAGAAAATAAATATTTAAATAATGATTTTTAATCGTAGATCTTATTTCTTGTTTATCTAAAATAAATTTAAGTAATGTTAATCAATCAAATTATCGAACCGAAATAATTTATAAATAATATATTTTTTACAGGCATTTAGTATTTTTCTTACTAAGTTCTTAATAACCTGAATTTGTAATACATAAAAGATTCAGGCGAACGCTCGCGCGTATTATTATTAAAAATATACAATAGCTAACTTACTTGTTTATGATAATGAGGATAGACAGATTCTGCAATTGCTTCCCATCTGTTTTCTTCGCGAAAAAATCTAACTTGTACGTCATCCTTGGTTATCTTTTCACATAATATACACATAACTTTACCACCAAGTACCGATGCGGAAGCGTGACTAAGCCAGCATATCGTTAGTTCAGCTGTACCCTCTAATATTTATAAAATTTTAAAAATATTTTAAATAAGAATTGAAAATATTCTATGATATTAATAGTGTTGTTTTTCTTTACTTTTATCGTAAATTGGATTAGAAACCACAGGATCTAATGGAATATTGAAATTCCCACTCTCTTGTCCTTCCAAAAATACTTGAAAGCAAAGTCTAATACAATTTAAATCAATATTTTCTGGTAGCAACTTGTGACTAAAGCCAGCTGAAATATTAAATAAATTAATTATACTAATTTTAATAACAGTGTTATAGGAAGCATTTTAATGACTAAATATTTCACTTTTAAAAGGATCCACTTTTAATCGTTCTCGTTCTGTCAATGATTTATCTATGTCTTTTTTTTTAACGCATTGTATACCAAGATGTGGAAAAACGACAACAGACTGATTTGAAACAGTTTTGAAATAGCATATTCCTTGTGACAATTCCTTCATTTTGCCAACAAGATTATGTGGATGAGGTCGGTACGGTGGGTCTTTCGTTACACAGGATACAACTACAAATGCAGCACCTTTATGATTTATAATCTAAAACGAAAAGATTAATTTGCAAAACTTTGTACGTTTAAAACTATAACAGCTAATGAAAGGCCTTGTGTATTGCTGTTGTTATAATTATTATTATTGATATTATTATTGATGATCATACGATTTTAGATAAATTTTATAACATTAAATATTATTGAAGGATTTTTAATTAATATGATTAATTTTAAGGACATAATACATACAGCTTTCGATTGAATTTTAAAATAAATTAACCCAAGTTTAATATCTTTAAAATACAGACAATATTTATTTTTTTACGAAATAAATATAATCGCGAAAATATATATAGAAAGACGAAATAAATTTCATGAAGAATCTATTATTCCTATATATTTATGAAAATAATGCTGTATAATTATTATAAATTATTCTTAGAATTATTTACATTAAATATTTTAATTTCAAAAATGCACTTCTTTGTATGTAATTACTATGGTGGTAGCAGTGTCAATTAATTAAATTGTTGTTATAAAAATCATATAATATCTATTGTATTTAATTATTCATGATAATGTATTTTAATCGAACTGACCAGTAGATAATCTAGTAAATGTAATCATGAAATCAATTAATTATTTTAATTATTTTAATTATAACGTAATAAAATATTAAAATTACTTCGATAGAAGGATAACTTTTTTTAGATGCAGTACTGTTAACGCCTAAAATGCTTCCAGAATATCTTCCTTCGCATTCGTATCTAAACCTTGCTCCTCTACTCAAAGGTTCTTCAAGAATTTTTACGTATGGAATATTAGCGTTTCTAAACATTATATCATAAATTTTTTTATTGCGTTTCTTGTAATACACTGTGAAATGATAAATATTGAGTATTTAATATTTCTTGAATGTATTACAATTCTGGTCCTAACACTATACTGAAAACGTTCCCAAATTAAATAAGACTAACCTTATTTAATTGTATATATTCAAGCTGATGTAGATTATTATGATGATTTAAGTAATAATTCTTGGAAGAGGATAGATTAATTACATTATTATTATGATTGCAATGATTTTACATAAGTTTTCAAAATTTTAAACTTCATCTTTTTATTAAATAAAATAATCTAATAAACGTTTTATTATTTGAGTTTTAATAATGATAATTATGAATAAGTATATAAATCGTATAATTTTTATTTACATAAATTTCAATATTATTTATGATAATTAAATCGGGTATTCTATCATCGAGTATTATATGTGTGTGTGTGTGTGTGTGTGTGCGCGCGCGCGCGTGCATGTGTATACATAATTTATTAGTATTGCATGCTATAAAGTTGGATATGGCTTTTTATACATTTGAATAAATTTAAAACTGAACTTAAAAATAAAAAAGTTAAACTCATTAATATTTTATTTTTAAATCACACGTAATTTATAATAGCAACTAAAAGAGATTCGATAAAACAGATATAAAACCTAATTTTACTTAACTAATTAGTTAACGTATACTTTAAATAAATATTAAATAAATAAAAAAATTTTGTTACATAAATGCCATAAACTGTCTATATACTTTTAAAAACTTTTATAATTACAATTATATAATACTTATAAAATTTATTTGTATACATTTATGTAAATTTGTTTCATACACTTAAATAGCAATAGATTTTTTTATTACCTCGTGGTATATGTTTTTTTTATTTAAAAAATATTTATTATTTATTAATTAAAAACTAGATATTTTTAAATGTTTTATTAATTTAATTTAATGTTTTATTAATTTTATTTTTCAAGAAGAAAATATCTAATGTTCAATAAGAAATAAAGATAGGAATTATATAAGAAGTATCGGTACCTTTCAATAAACTTTTAAGAATACTAACTGAAATATTTACAAAGTTCTATAAGCAATAGAAAAATATTAATATTTACTAAAATTAATAACTAAGGTAAATGACCTTTTTTTCATATTTAAAATTTAAAATGTAACTTATAATACGACCATGGATTTAATAAGTGTACAAATTTTTATATATCTCAATTATAAAATAAAAGAAAATTAATGTATCAAAAAATTTTTATAGTTATGTATTTATGAAATAGATTAAATATAATAAGGGTATTCGAGTTACAAAAAATAAAATGTGGTATAATAATTTGTAGAAAAATAATTTAAATATTTAGTCGGAAAATAAATAGAAAAAGTTTATTTACAAATATAAATTTCCGTAAGTAATTTTTATTACATAGTAAGTTTTTTTATTACAAATCAATCTCTGTTGATAGTTTTTTTATAATTTTTATTTTTTTTTATAAATAAAATTTAATCTTGTGTAAAGGAGAAATAAAAAAAGAAAAAAATTCCATGAAACGTAAATGTTTGAATTAAATCAGTAAGAACATGCGCAGAATAACTTTGCACACACGGTTGTATAGGTTAAATTTCACATAATTCTAATAAAAATAAATTACTAAATGTCATGAAGATCCATATTCACATGTCAGTGTTTAAAGATTCAACAGATATTTCATATTAAATATTTCTGTACATATCAATACAATGTTTTTTTTATTAAAAATTCAAATTATTGACATTAATTAATACTTGTATGATATTTTAATTATTCATTTTTTTAAATATACCATTTTTTACGATGGGACTAGTTTCACTTTTAAATAAAAACAACGACCATGAACTTTTTAATTCATAAAACAATTGGATAATTTTATTATTTATTTTGAAAACAAATTACAAATTGGTAATAGCAGTTATGCAGAATATTTGTGAATAAATTTCATTTGTGTACAAATTAAATAGTTTTATAAGTAATATATGTAGTTATTAATATTTTTTGAAACACTGAAAAACTACTGATCAAATTTTAATTGCAACATATTTATGACAATCTTTTATATCAATAAAACAATAAAAATGAAATGTTATCTTGAATCTATTAATCTGAAAGAAGAAATATAATTTATCATTACTGTAAAAGTAGGACTTCCGATATAATATTTAAATTATAAAAAATATATACATTTAATTAAATTAAATTTATATTATATTAAATTACAATAGTAACAATTTTTCGTGGCGTACAATAATATATAGGATTATATCCATAATCATATACAATAAGTTATATCCAATATTCATATCCATATTACTAATTTAAGCACTTGATGTAAATAATAGAAAATCTATTTTTATTATTTTTTAATCAGAAATTATTGTTATTGATAAGAAATATCTTAACATCATTTTATTTCATTTACATTATATAATTTTATAAAGATAAAATTTATATATTAAATAATATATTAGAATAGATTTTTTAGAAATATTTAAATTTTGTTAATTTGCTAAAAGTAATTAATTAAAACTTTTTTATTATTATTAAAATTTTATTATAAATTTTTATGATTGTTATTATTGTAAATCCTATGAGATAACTTTATTTAATTTTATTATTAAAATTTATATAATGAAATTATAAAATAATTGAGATATTTTGTACTTTGTAAACGGGTCTACATCAACATAAATTTTTTGAAAGAGTTTAAGAAAATCTTGCGTTTAAAAATGTTTAAATTAAGGCTTATTTATTTATTTATTATTATTATTATTATTTTATGAGTAAGTTCAATAGTCTGAAAAAAAAGAAATATATCAGGCAACAGTATAACTGTTGCATTTTTCCAATTTTTTTTTTGTTTTCGATCTGTAGGCATTTCTGTAAAAAATAATACACGTATAAGCATAATGTCAATAAAATAGCGTAAACTGAGTTTAAAAAATATATAAGTTTAATATAATAAATAACTTATGAGTACTGCTACATATATATAATATATAATGTACGTACAGGATAGAAAATGTGAGTATTAAATTTTCGATCATCTTGATTTTCAATTACAAAGTCTTGAACTGTACATTCAATAAGCGCATGAGCAAAGAATTTCTCTTAAGCCACGCCACATTATGTTTTTAAGTTCGTTTGAATCGTATTAAACTTTAGTCAGTGTTTGAACATATTTCTATTAGTAAAATATAGGCATATCATTGAGTGTCATTAATAATTTAAAAAACAATTATAATAGTAAAAGTTTCCTAATAGGTTTTAGGTTTCCAATTATACTGTATGTATTAACTATTGTATTAACAGTGGCGCTAGTGATTTTCTAGGAGCTTTAGTAGGGATTTACTAGTCATATGGTCAGCGTAAGTACACAGGTCGTAAATAAACGAGCTTTACATTAAAGCACTAAAGCTAAATCAATAAAAAAACAAAATCTTAAGGAATCAAAGCCTACTTTATTAAAGAAAGAACATCATCAACAAATTTTGGAAAGTAGCAGAGAAAAGTCGTTTAGTAAATATTAGCATGGGAATGAAAACAATCTGAGTAAAAGGGAGGAAGAAAATTCAACAAGTAAAAACAAAGGAGCCGACCGTACTTGTTCAAGTTGACAAATAAAGTAGAATATTAATTAAAATTAACTTTGTAAATAAAAAATATGGCTGTAGAAAATAGCGTGAGTGGAAACATTAAGCCACTGGTGTCTCTGTTCTCTAAGAGATCAGATTGCATTTATTCTAGCTGTTTTTGGTAAGTTCTCTTTAAGATATATAATAAATACATATAGGGTAATGATTTAGAAATGGTATACGCACGTCTCATTAACGTCAAAACTTAATTTATTCTATCTCGCTCATTTTACGCCTTTTGAATATCACCATCGCAGGGGTTTTGTGCTGCGGCAAACCCGACATCGGATCAATAAATATCTTGCAGGTGCAGTCGTACACGAAATGAATAATAATAATTGATTCTTTTTATAAAGACAATTAAACAATTTCTATTACACAATTTTATTAGAAATCGATCGTCTTTTTTAAAGCACATACTAAATACGAGAGAATACCTTTTTTAAATTTTTTAATATTTAAATAATATAATCTCTATGAAAAACTATTATATATAAATTACGATTTAATTCAGAGAATGTCATTCTATTTGTCGTTATACATTAACCTAAGTGTATCGTTTTTTATATTTATTTGTTTTTTATTTTTTGCCTGAAGTGAAAAAGAAGATTCTATCAATGTATGTTCTATTTCGTTATATTTAACTTTGAATTTTTTTCATAATAGGTATAATTAATTAATTATTTAAATAATTGTTCACTTTAAAATGTCTCTTGTTATACTTTACTATTATTAATATTTCTGTAATTATTCATATATTATACGGTAAAAACTTTTAAATTATTACAGTAGCTTTGATTATTATGCTATAGTTTAAAATATAATTTTAGTGAAGAAAATGTTTGGAAATTATGCCAAGATATTGCGACAAAACATGGATCTGAACTTCAGTATTGCTATGTTGCTTTCATAAGTAATCCTGGTCGTAGTGTTCCATTATGGAGACAACGTTCTGGGAAAGATGAAGATAAACTGGTGATATGGGTATGTCAAGTTTTTACTATTTTTATAATCATTTATTTAATAATATATTTTTAATATAATGTATCTTTTATGTATGTAGGATTATCATGTCATACTGATTTATGCTCCTAATGAGAGAGCCGTTGTTTATGATCTTGACAGTGAATTACCTTTTCCTACACATTTTTGGAAATATGCAACAGAAACTTTTCGAAGAGATGAAGCTTTGCCACCAGAATGGCACAGAATATTTAGATTAGTATTAGCTAGCGATTATCTCAAACATTTTGCATCAAATAGACAACACATGAAAAGAAAAGATGGTACATGGATTAAAACACCACCAGATTATAGTCCAATTTGCACTCCCAGTAAGTTGTAATAATTTTTCTTATAAAAAATGTTTTTATTAAATATTATTATTATATGAAATATTAATATTGATTCTGATTGCATAGAATTTAAAATTTAACTGCAAATATTTTGTTCCTAAATTTATATATAGTTTTTATATATTTATAATTATTTCAGATTGTATAGACAATTTGGAAACTTTTATTAACATGGATCCTAATTCAGGCTTCGGAACAGTTATGAGTTTAAAACAATTGTTTGATCGCTTTTACAAATCAAACGTTGTTCTTTCATCACAACCCCAAACTCCAATACAAGCTACACCAAAGTAAATAGATTCATATAAACTTTAAAAAAAAATTTAATATTTATTTTAAGATACATATTTAAGATAATAACATATTAAAATGAATTTTCAGTAATCTATTGAAATTTAATGTTTAAAAAAATTAATTTATTATTCTTGAAATAAAATTTATATTTATGACTGTTTTAGTGATGGACTTCGAAAACGCACAGGAATGTCTAATGCTATTGTATGAATAATAAGAATTTAAGCATTGATAATAATATAAATATTTATCAAATGAAAAATCAAAAGAGATAAAAATCAACTCTTTCTGGAAAAGGTTACTATATGATTTTTTACTCTATATCGGTTTGAAATATTTCTAAATGTAAATACAATGTCTTCTTCACTGCCATAATTATATGGTCATTCTATAATATTATCAAAATGAATATTTGATATAGGCATAGCTTTTCTAATCTAATTGAATATATATCTTAAATACAACATAATTATTTACTCAATTTAAATAAAAAAAAATTTCGTATCTAGTATTTTACATGAAAATGTAGAATATTTAGTATATTTAAAAATTTTCAATCTTTTCATTAACAAATTAATAATTAAATTTGAAAAAAAATCTTATGAATATGATAACGATACAAATTAAATTATAATATAATTTGGAAGTAATAAATCTTATTTAATTATTTAACAAAAAACTTTTCATTATAGCAGTTACTATATAAAATAAGATTATTTCTCTATTGTTGACCTATTACAAATATTTAAACATTTTTTTAACACTAATATAGATAACATGGCGACTCGTGAAAAATTTTAAGTTTTCAATTTGAATTGGACAATTAATTTTTCAGTATAAGATTACATTAACTTTACCTATGAGCAAGAATCAATTAAGACTGGGTATTCATTTTTTATGCTTTATATTGGTTTTACACTATTGACATATTCTGTTTAAAATTTCTTTAACCTTCATTCTTTTAAGTGTCATGAACTTTGCCTTATTAACATACTTAGTGCATTATCATATGTTCCTTAACTCAGTCAAATTTATTTTTCTATTCTTTCATTATATTATAGTTCTTATAATCGCAGAGTCTAAAAGAAGTTATAAACAATTAGCTTACTAAGATTTTCGTAAAATTTTACTGACAAGAATTTACGATAATTGATTTTAGAGCATCTGCACTTACTTCAATAAATGGCATATAATTTCAATAATTAGCTTTATTCGTTCATTTTACTGTGTAAGTGCATTATTAATTCACTATTGTGATCAAATATGTCTTGCGATTAAAACATCCGCTGATAGAATCAATCTCAATTCTTGATGTATAATTTGTAGTGGCACTGTTTATACGAATTACTAGTAATTAAAAATTTAAAATAAGCAAAATTGATAATCTTTTGTATCTACAAATTATTTTAATAATATTGACTTTGGGTATATGAAAACCATGCATTATAGAGATCAGCATTAATATAAAAATACGAAAGGTAATAATACTTATGCCTGATATTTATTATTATAATTTTAATTATATAAAGTATTTAAATTTACTAACATAAATTGATTTTATAATGACTGTATTTATGTTCACATTAATTAGTATTAATTCGTACGGCACACTAAAGACTGATACATACATATTTCTGGAGAGAAATGAATATTTCTCTTACAAAAATAGTTTTAATTAATAAAACAATATATCTATGCCTCATTTTATCGATTTAAATACGATTATATAGTATCAATTTGGTGATTAGACACAAATTCTTTTATTAAGTCAATTATTGCAGTATAATAAACTAATTGGATAAAAGAAATGAATTTTTTCTTATATAAATAGTTTTTGTAAAGCTTCTGGTAAATATAAAAAGTTACGACACGTCGCCAAAATAAAAAAAAATTAAAAATATAATATTATATTGTCCCCAATTCATAGCCGATCAAGTTCCTTATAAGCTTTTATAATATTTCTATTTTTTAAATAACCTATTATTTAGACAGAGATTTGTTTTAAAAAAATGTTGTCAATATAAATTTTATTGTACATTATTATTTATTGGAATATATATTAAAATGAACTAACATCTATGTATTTGGGCCTTACTAAGAAAATTATACTAGCTTTGTGATACTTTACACTTCTACTTTTCAATAGCTATTCTATGTAAATATATATACCGTTTTGTATGATATTACAATTGAAACGGTTGTACATTCGTTTATTGGCGAAATAACCTCACTGATTGACCAATAAAACATTTTGATCAATTTTTATTGAATTAGTTATTCAGTGATACCAAAAATTAGTACGAAGACCAACGAACAAATAATACATTCTGTATTGATTATTAATTTAACAACGAAATTTTTCGTTATTTCATTCCTTACATTTTATTTAACAAATATATATATATATATATATATTTAAACTTAATTTTTTATAATCTTATACAATTATTTATTGCAACTAATATATATATATACGTTTCTGTACTATAATTTTTATAATTAAAATAGAATAACTAATTTTTTTTTTATTTTATTTTTAATCGCCAAAAAGCGAATGATTTCAAGCTGTTGAATGATTTGTTTGAATCTAATCAACAGTTTTAAAATTTCGTCCACTTTGCCTTCCAAAATACTTCAACTTTTTACTGACTATATACGTACCTGTTTATTCATATATACGTGTTTCATTCTACGTACACGTTTATTATAAAATTGTAATAAGTCGTAAGTTTAATAACAGTATTTGATTATCTCAAAAATATTTGAAGATGTTTCAATAGTTTGAGGTATCAAATAAAAAGTGTTTCTTAAAAATGTATATTTAAAAATTACATCAACTCTATATAACTATTTCAAAATAACAATTTGTTTCGTAAATAAATATAAATTCATTTTAAATCTTTCAATAGAATTCATGAATACAGAAGAATTTTGTGAATATACGTATCTATATGAAGATTGTTGAATTTATTAACAAATTTATCTATATAATGTATAATGTATGATAAACAGATATTTTACACATATACGAAAATATACATTTTTTCTTAAAAGCTCATCTTAAATGCCTGTTTAAATTTTTTCAACTTTAGTACAGGAACTATTGCACTGTAATATTATAATTAATTATTTCATCAAACTTAAGTAAGCCCTTTGATGAAATATCGCTGTATTTATAATTATCTATATATAATTTTTGTAATAATGTACGTTTCTTACTTCGATCAAATTAAAGGAAAATGCTAAAAGTTCTAACGATTTGTATTTATTTTGTTTTATTTCTTAGTAAAATTTCTGTTAAGTTTAATGAATTTTAAAAGCGTTGCATTATCTTAAATGCGGTAACAATATTTATAATTAAAAATAATATAAGAAAGCAAATGAAAAATATATATATATACAAATCAAAATATAAAAAATTTCATAGGATACTAAAATGTGGATGTAAATCAATAAACAAAACAAACAAATGCGTATCTTTAATTGTAAATGTGTATTATATTTAAACAATAAAAAATACATAATGGTTAATTACATAACTGTGACATTACTTGCTTCGCAAGCAACGAAAGCTCGTCAATAATAAAGCCTCGGGCGAGATGTACGCCTTCCTCGTTGAAAGGCTATAGCAATATTTATTTCCCTATTTTAAATAGTTATTATATGTGATGTTGACTGCACAGGCTTTATCGGCATTTTATTTTTTGAGAAACATGCTTGAATAGAAAACCAGCAGACCGTCACCACAGCAATATGTTTCTCAAAGCACTTATTGCTATCTATTATTATTATCTAAGAATTAAATAACTCTTAGACTTATATTTCGACTATTCATAAACTTTTATACAATCCTAATTCACTTCTACTCTACCACCTCATGTGTTCATTACCATCCTTTTCGAATTAACATTGTTTTCTTTTAGTACTTTTAATCCGCAAAATTCGCTTAACGAGAGGTTCCAAATTGAAATTAATCTCATTATTAAATCATAATAAGCTGTTGTATATTATTACAACAAAATCATTGGCTCGTCTGATTAATAGCTTTACAAAGTTTCAGTTATTGTTTATTTCAAATAAAAAAAGGCCTTTCTTCATTGTAATTAGACTTGGAATTACGTCCGATAATAGGGCGCCATGCTGTAAGTGGACATTGGTATGTTGTTCTTCGACAAATGTCGAGCGTCTCCTTGATCGTACTCGACATCGTAATATATGCCGCTTTGATTCTAGAACATAGTTGATATGTTAGAAAACAATTTTTCACTTTTCAAATTGTTAATTTGACTCCTAATTTAATGTTATATCCTATACGAAGTTCATCAATTTATGACGTAATTTATTATAATGATAATCGCTTTACGTTACAATTCTATACACCATTCAATCCCTTGCATTCCCTTCAATCATATAAATAATACGAAATTTAAACGTTCTTAATCGGCAAATTTCTTCTCATACAAATAAATAATTTATAGCGAAAAATTTTTAAATAGTTCTTTAGGTTTTAATTAATGGCTAATACATCAAAACTGCTTAGCGTGAGCTGTACGAGACGGGGAGTTAAAAGAAAATTTCTATAGGTTACGCATTTTATTGGATAATAATTAATAGCGTGAAAATATTGGTAGAGCATATAATAAGTCATATAAAAGGCAAAGCAAGTTGGTTGTTACTTGGGAATAGTTAAATAACAGCTTTGTAGCGTTAGAAACCGGATACTTTATTATTAGGATTGGTGAGACTCACGGCCAAGGAGGAACGAGATTTGGGCCTGGGCACCTGGAAGTTACTCTGGGGTATGAGATCAGCGCGGTCCTTGTCCTGGAGCTCAGAGTCCGAGCTGTCGGGCTCCGGTTGGTGCCTCTGTCTGGCTCGCGGCGGCCCCTGGAGACGAGGCAGCGGGACCGGCGGCAGGGTACCGTGGAGGCTTAGCGTTGGGTAGCCGAACATCGCCGAACTCGGTCTCGTCGGACCCATCGGCTCCGTCTGTAACTCCCCTCCCCACGGTTTCAATTACTTTCGGCTCTTCAACTGCTTTTCGATCAGACGAACGTATCCAAGCGCAACAAGTCTCTCGCGCCTCAAATTATTCATCGTCATCGACGATATAACAGTTTCACTACTTTTAATCTTTAACTCTACCTCCGACTTCTAGACAACGGTAACTCTTTATAAATAGTATTCTGATTAAAAAAAAAACTCATACATGCGAAACTCTATTGATCCTCGGCGCTTTTGCAAATTCACTCAAGGTTTCAAGCCATTAAGCGCGACACGTTCTAGTTTTCCAGTTAATTAATGAATAAAGAAAATGTAGGGCTCATACCGCATAAACGTTAGCCGTAGCCAAGTGATCAGCGACCTGGGCCCACATGTAGGGGGGAAGGTGGTTGGAAGGCGGGCCTTGCTTAACCGAGGCCAGCGTCCCAACAGATCCAACGCGAGCCAGAGTTGCTACAATTTTTTACTTTACTTATTTTTCTTTCTTGGACCAAAGGATTTTATAAACATAAATAATAAATAAATAAATAAATTACCTGGCAATGTGCCGGGAAGGCCACCCTGCACGTAGCCGTACACCGGGGATATTGCTTTCTGTTCTCGTGACCACCTTCGACTGAAAGGGTAAATATAATTATTACAATGACTCATATTCAAATTAATACTACTAAGATACATTATTTTAATTTCTTCAATAACCTCCGGGATTTAATTACAACCTAGATTGTCATTAATCATTAACGTAAATTACATGTATATTTAGCTAATAAACTGAAAAAAAAAATTCGTGCCAGTGTGAAACGGACAGTATTGACGTTTATCATAGAATTGCATTATATAATTTATATCGACCTTTGTAACTATAATGCATTTTTACGAAGAGAGATAAAATTGAGTTAGGAGAAAACATACCTCCACATAACGAGGCAAACAAGCGTTAAAACTATAATGATCAATGCCGCGACCGAGGCTCCGATCGCAACCCCAAGAACTTCACCGTCGACCTCGCACTGGGCTCCATAATAATTCCCTGTACATCTGCAATGACATTAGCATACATTCATTATTCATTGAACTGATATTTAAAACTTGATTAAATTGCTTGCGCATGAATTTACGAGCAATGTATTTGGTCTCCTTGATAAGAGCAGGTCCCCCGGTTATTGCAGTGCGACGAAGAGCAAGAGAGACAGGTTCTGCCCGTCGTGCTTTGATCGCTTTTATGCGGGTCCTTGAATCCTGCATTACAACTGCACGCGAAAGCACCCCAAGTGTTGGTGCACGTGGCCGAGGAGTGACAGTCGTTTAACTCGGACGATGCGCATTCGTCCAAATCTGTTAACCCAAATATATAATATACACGCAACAGAACGTACTTGATGTGATTTTTTTTCTCTTTTCTTTTCTTTTATTTTCTTTTTTTAACGGTAACTCATTCTGGTTGATATAATAAAAGCTATTCCCGCCCATTTCTCACGTTCCATGTCTAATGCAGATTATTAAGAATAAGGGCGTACCTTGAAGGTTGGAAATCGAGCCAGCTGGACTGTCCACGTGAAGTGCACTGTTTCCAATGTTGTTGTACCTTCTTTGAATGACTCCAAGAAGATGCTTTTGAAGCTCGCCGGCTAAGCTCTGCCTCGCCGTTCTCGACTCGTAAGCTAATTTCAATGTCGCGTTAACGAAAATGCCCCCTTGACCTTGGCTCACATCCCCTTGATAAACGTTATTAATAGACGAGCTGACGTATTCGTCGGAAAACGGAGTCATCGACATGGCCGACTCGATCTAAATACGATACCATATTATCATGTTTTTCTTTCTCGATAAATTCCAATGATTTTCGACTGTGGTATCAAGACTAATAAATAATACTTACAGCCCTATTCGCCTCAAAGGTCAAAGTATGATAAAATTCAGAGTCATTATCTTCGAGATCCTTGTTCCATACCATTTTTCTCTCGTAAATCTTATCGACTCTAATGGATACGACGATGCTAACGATTTCTGTAGGAATAATTGTATCAATCGTATCAAGATGAATAAACTAAGGCAGAGGGTCGGCAGTGATAGTCACTGCCTAAAAGAAGGACTGTACGACCGGTCGGCGGGGCTTACTTTTGCAGGGTAGAGAGTGGGTGATCCTAGCGAATCCGGGCTTGCAGTGACAAGCGGAGACTCCCTGAACGGTGGCGCAGGCCTCGTGTTGACTAGAATCGCAGGTGCTCGAGTCGCCGACGATACAGGTGTCGATCCTCACAGGTGGCTGGGTCGGTCTTCTATGGAAAGTCGGCCTCCTCGCTGGAACGCTAGGTCTCGGTGCTTGTCCCGAGCTTTCGGTTTGCGGTACGGCGAATCTACCACATACGTTGCTTTTATTAATTCCCATCACAATTATGATATAAGTTTAATTGTAAGAAATACGAAAGCGCTTGAAAGCACGTGGCTAAAAATATCGAATGCTCACCCCGTGCCTATTATGGAGGTTGCTTGGGTCGGCGTCGGCTTCAATTGGGTATTGGTGGCCCCTGTGGTCCCTTCCGTTGAATCAAACAGATTCAAATACGTTCGCTTACCGTCTATACTCACAAAACCTTGTCCGTCCATAGAAGAGGTTAAGATTTCATCGGCACTGCCACCGAGACCACCATTCACCGGTACTCTAACCTCCCCTTCGATAATACATTTTAATTATATCTCATTGTCAGGTATAATTAATACGCGTTATGATTGACGGCTGTAATTTACACGTACCGGTACCGGATCCCCCGGGCCCTTGAATTGCAGATACAACAACATCAAATGTGTCTTGATTCGTCGGATGTCTCGGCGGTCCGAATGGTCTTTGCGTTATTATTCCTTGTGACCCGGTGTAATCTAGAGTATCGTCCAAAACTATTCCAGGACGAGGCCGATACGCATACACCGAACCTATTTTAAACCAAAAACAATCATCGCTATTGCTATTTTGTATAGTAAAACGTTGGATTGACAATTACGAAGAGCGACTCGTCAGTTACTTAGTCATTGATTTTTTTTTCTTAACAACATTGTGATTTTATTATATACGGACGGTAAAAAATTATATATTTACGATTTATTCAAAATACCAAACGTTAAGCCTAATAATTTATTAAGACTTTTGGATTTTATAAAGCTCTTTGAAAAGGCTCTTTTTCTAACAGATATTCAAATTCATGAAATAAAACTGATTAACGCTCTAAGAATATAATTTTGATAAATCATGTAACTGTTGAAAGAACGTACTTTGACCCTTTGAGAATGTGATAGAACTAGTGATGGGCGAACCAGTCGATTTCTGAGACAAATTTGTTGTCTTCAATAAACTCGTTGACAATTCTTCAGTCGGGGTCGATGAAGCCGTCGTCATGTCAAGATTTATGGTCCCCGACCGACTCGGCTCTAAGATTGCAATACTAGAGGCGATGATCGTTGGTTCCGGAGAAGGAGATTTTGAAAGGTCGCTCAGCATTACCGAGTCTGAGCTCGGCTCCACTATTGACTTTGTCGGCGATGCCTGGATCACTTGAACCGATGAGCTCGTCTCGACTTTCAGCGTTGTTTCGAAAACCGCTTTGCTATTTGTCGATGCCGATGAAACTTTTGATAGCTTACTTAAATCTCCTATAATAAATAAATAAATATAATAATAAAAAAAAAAAAAAAAAAAAAACCCTAGTCGGTTACTCTATTTATTTTACTTTAGTATACGATCTTTTAATAATAATTACTCGAAAACGCATACGGAGCACGATATACTAATAACCCGAATGAAATACAATTTTGCCATTACCAGTAAGTAGCCAGACATTTGAAATTTTTATTGCTTGACAGTCTGTACTTCTATTTATTTTTCGGTTATTGTATAATACTTATGCAAATAAATATGAACCTATAATAATAATAATAATAATAATAGTAACAATAATAACAACTGTTGAAAAATAGACGTTTAGAGTCGTTTATTATGTGATGCAATTGCGTCGCTTCATTCGTTTTCGAATTGAGAAAACTGAGAAATTAAATGAAATAGAAGAAGAAGAAGAAGGAGGAGGAGGAGGAGGAGATGGAGGTGGACGAGGAAAAGATGGGGATGCAATGAATTTACCATTAATGTGCAAAGGGACGTCTTCGTTTAGAGGAACGACTGCCATTGGCTCCTGATTCTCATTTTCGTTGGATATGAAAATCGGTCGGGGTTGAGGTGGCGCACCCCCCAACACGAGGGTATTTTCGGCTATTGGAGAATCCGTCTTGAGGGTCGTGTGATGTTTCCTCGTCGGAGTGAAGAGTGGCCGTTGCGTCGCCGGAGGCTTGAACTGATTGGCTTGCTCGTCGTTCGCCGGCTCCTTGTTTTCTGTCAAGCGCGTCTTGTTCTCATCGTGTTCAATTTTATTGCTCGAGCCGTGCTGATCGATTGCATTATTCTTATCCGACTCGGGCTGCTCGCGCTCTGCAACCGGCTTATAAGCCGGCAACGGCTGCCGTGTTCCTAGTTGCGTGTTTCAACTTTTGTCAATTTACACAAATCGAAAAGCATGACCTCGGACAACCTCTAAACTCTATTGTGATCCGACTGATGAAAGATCGGCTTGGCTTTGCGACTCAATGACGCTTACGAATTCACAAATACTCGCCCGAACGGAACGTCAAAATATTTTTACATTAATTACATTAAAATAGTTTCATTGAATTTAAAAGTCCAAGCATTATTTTAATTATTCATTCGCGATTTATATTCGATGAATAATGAAGTTCTTCAATTGTAAAAATCCAATGCCACATTCATCAAATAACTCAAATTGACAAAGGTATTTAAATAGTTTATTTAATTGATTTAAAATTACTCGTAACCTCGTCGTAACTCAAGAGTATTTTAATCTAATAATTTGAGCAATTATAATAGTTGAATACTTTAAACAATTGGCATTACAAAGTTTTTCTCAATTAAAAAATTATAAATTGCTTTAACGAAAATTAGCTTTGCGGTTATTTTTATATCGATCCTTATGTATCGAAAAGACAATATACAGTATTAAGGAAAGTTTGAGTTGCTTTTAGGTAACTTTTAGTAGATATCAATTTTCAAAAAATGCTTTAGTAAAAGAAATTTAAAAGATATTAATAACTTGCGAGAAAAAAGAATTTTTAAACTATTTTTTAAAAATAAATGGCATTTATTATTGTTTTTATTTTTAGTTTTAATTAAAAATTATTTACTTATAATGTTAAAATATAATGTAACTTGATATATTTAAATGAAATAAGATAAAATGATTAAAGTCATTAAACTTTATACCTGTTTATTTTATTAATTTATTACATTATTACACAATTGGTTGTATGAAATTGAAAATGTCATTATTGAATATAATTATTGAGACTATTTTTGTATATTTTTTATATAAATTTTTATTATAATAGACAAAAGGTATTTTTCAGTCAGAAATAATATTCATAAAGGTGAACAATAATAAATAGAAGTAAAAATTTGTAGAATTACCTGGCCTGGCCGGCCGATTCCATGGCCGCGTTCCATGAGGGACAATCGACTCGGAAAGAGGAATTCCGTTAAAAAATGGCTTGATCGGAGGCTCTGGTGGCAGCTGATTGAGCGATGGAGTACTCGGGGCCGGTGGTATTTCGTAAGTCGATGGTTGGCTCGGTGGAGGCGGGGGTGGATTCATACCAGGCGTATCGAAATCCGGTGGCAACGGATGAGCATCAGAAATCCGTGGCGGACCCCTATTATTGATTCTGAAAATCGGCCCGTTATCGTATACATTACATTATATGTCACTTACAATTGCTATTTTATTTATAAGAATAATATTAAATAATTCGTCAAACGATTTATAAAATTTAATGCATTCAAATGGTTCCGTGGCTGTCTAATATGTAATAATCGACCGATTTTAAAACGTATTCCTATACGTAAGATGTAATCTTATTATGAAGTATCAAGAGGACGTTTGACTGGGTTACCTGGTACTCTGAACGGGTCTAACGGGCTTAGCCGAGTTGACGGCAACGTTAACCTTGCCATTGAGTAGTTTAACGATGCCGGTTATGATGTCCTGGATATCGGTATTGGCTTGTCGGGGACCATGACCTTGGCCCTGAGGGAACATCGGCAAGGGCGCATGTTCGCTATAAATCCTCGAGGAGTCGCGACGAGCCTGCCGCTGCAGCTTCTCCAAGGATAGCGTCTGCGAAGCTTGTACTAGTTGCTCCCGGGGCTCCGACATGGGACCTTCCTGACGATGTCCCCGCGGAGCCCCCCGCCCTTCCCCCGGCAAACTTTCGCTCCTCGTCGGTACGATGTTCCTACAAAACCACCTCATTATTTCTCTCTCTCGCTCTCTCTCTCTCTCTCTCTCTCTCTCTCTCTCTCTCTCTCTCTGTCTTTCCTCAATCAACTGCGGTTTTCATTAATCAGCTTAATCATAAGGTCGGAAGTTCATAAATGTCGCTTCACTCCCACTCCCAGGTATCGCTAGTGACGCTGTAACTATTCCTATATTTTTATACTAATTTTATACCAGATTTCCGTAACTCCATGGATACCGAGGAACGGAAAAATTATTCCAGACTGCAGAATGTCGAATGGTACCCTGTTGTCTTGGTTATGTATTTTTTAAAATTCAAAATATTCCCACGCGGAATGCTTTTTATTTAGAATTAGAATTAATACGTTATTACTTTTTCTGTAATTTCAATTATGAATTAACAAGTTCAACATGATTAAATATGGGTGACCAATGAAAATGAATGACTGGTAAACGAGTTTGTTTTTATTGAAAACATTATGATAACATTCGAAATGTAAATCTCTAAAATTATTTATCTTTATATTAAATTTAGTAATAAATAAGATTTAAAGAATCTCTTTTAATTGGGAGTGAACGTCACTTAACGAACCAGTAAATCAACTTATAAAAGAACTCTCATTCTCATCAATTCACTGCATTTAATAACACTAACACTATGTAACATGACTATATGTTATAGTATAAAGAGAAGGATCGAAAAGAAAGATACCTGAAATATTTTCCTGGCTTCACTTCGATCTGATTACCGTCAATGTGCTCGATGAGTTTGGATGAGGTCAAGGCGTCAATGATAGGTTCGTCGGCAGAAGCTCCGACGCCGACGGCATCCCCTAGAGTTGGGTACCGTGTCTCCTCGATGTCGGATTCAAGGTCTCCAACGCTTCTCGAACTCTCGAGACGCAGAGTACCCTGCGTCCGGTGGAGGCTTTGCGTATAGTGTTGCAAATCATCGTAGGTCCGCTCAGGATAGGTGCTGGCGCTCAGGATAATTTCTTTATCCCGCGACAACCTTGAGCGTGTCTGGTCGTTCTGAATGGCCCCGACCTCTGTGAACCAGGAACATAATAAATTATAATCAATCATGTATCTTTAATCCTTACTTCATCCATTCATTTCATATTTGAAATATTAAATATTAATATTTTTACTCAAGAGTATAAATATTTCAAATATAGTATCTGGCTTCGATTTCATAAGCAATAACTTATGCTGCACTAAAATTATCTTAACTTCGACTAGTCAAAATATATAATTATCAATAATCGTGGTTTTGCACTAATTTTCATTTAAATTACATTATTTATCTTAGTTTGGGATTTCTTTAACAATTTTCTTCATAAATATATAAACTATTTTATCTTAATTCATTTATATTAATTATATAAATATATATTATAAATATAAATTAACTAAAATTTATAATTTGAAAAAATATCGAAACTAACAATAATTTATCAGCAACCACATCGTGTAGAATTACGAAAATTCGAATTAATTTTTTTATTGTAATCATAATAAGACATACGCAAGAGCACCACGCACAGGTACATACATACACACAAATAAAAATGAACCCACTTGGAAGAAATTTATTCATATTTAGTTTATTATTAAATTTAAAAGTATCGATATATTAAAATTCTTAACCGCCATCAATGATAATAAATAGGAGTAAATTTTTCGTTTTTCATTTATTTTTTATAAAAAAATATTTTTACGAACATTAGAATGCAATTAAATACTAAAGATACTGTGATAGTATTAATAACTGTATTGAATGTAACTCCGTCTTAAATGATGGCCTGGAGTACTGGTATAATTTATATTCCCGAAGGGTCGGTATCACTTGACTCAACTTGAATCTGAAGTGGATAAATAGTTTAGCATTTTAAAAGTATTACCATTATCATGACACCCATGCAATAACTAGTTTATGCACGTACCTTTCAAAACGCAATTCATCTTTTTATGAATATAAATAGAAGCCCATGTACGTATTATAATTATCTTTGAGTAGAGTACAAATGGGTATTCAATAAAGGTTTACAAGCTAGTCCTACAAATTACGGATTCATATTGAAAAATAATAATAATTAATCCACGTCATTGTAATGCACGTACATATATCATACATGCACATATGATCAAATCTTGAAATATAAACATCATTAGACATGTGTATAAAAGTATTTAAAGTGTTAAAAACTTGTATAATCCTGTATAAGTATATACTTTTAAGCACGTAAATCTAAGTTAACATTTAAATGCGAATCGTAATTATTCTTAAGCTTCATTATTATAATTTCTCATATTTAAAATATATAAATAGATAAATTTCAAAATCTTGAAAATTTATTTAAATAAACATTAATAAACTCAAGGTATAATATATAATGTTCAGCCGTATATGAATGAACAAAAAATTATTAACTTAAAATTTCTATGTCGTTGAATATTAATTTACGTATAATATATAATAGATTTTTGTAATTAATTGTAGTCTTATTATTGAATCTTTTCTTCAAATTCTGTCTATAATGCATCCGACTTCTGTATGACGCAACGGCCATTGGTACGTCTAAGGGTACTGTGTTATAAAAAATTCGCTAAAAGATGTTAGATACCGCTAAAACATCTTGTACAATATGAATAGTCATGTAGGAAACAGGAATTTCAATGACGGTATTCGTGAGTCTTACTGCAGACGCGGAAGTAAACAAGTCGGAAAGGAAGCATGGAAGCAGTTAGCTAAAGAATAATGTTTCTAAGTGTAACAATACTAGCAAAGTGAAACAAAAAGAGGTTATAACTGAACTCAGGATTACATCTTAAGCTCAGTTTATAGTTTCCTAATTTTTTATTCATATCCTTCGAAATCAATAATTATTTGTACAATTTTATAAAAAGAAATAACCACTCTCCCCTCTCACTTTCTATCTTTTTTGTTTCTCTTTCTGCCTATCTATCTGCCCACCTGCCTATCTATTTATCTATCTATATATCTATCTATCTATCCATATATATCTATCCGTCTGTCTGTCTCTCCGACTGTCTGTCGAGCTATCTATTTCACTATCCATTTATTTTTTTCTGAAAATTACCCATAATAGTTTTTCTATTTCTAAGCGTAAAAGGATCGCGGAGGTCGATTCTTTGACTCTACCAACTTAAACGATATCGAATCATCATCAGGATCTATGAATGAAATTAAATGTAGTAATTAAACAAAATTCCATTAGATGTATCGGTTTACATTACAGTATAAATTCATTCTGTTAATTCACTCTGTTATAAGACAGATAAAAATCCATAAATTCCTCACCCTATCTGTTATCTTCATATACATTGTTAGAAATAATTTATAATTCTTGCACTGATCATCATTCATTATTTTTGTATTTTCAACTTGATAATAATATTGAATTATAAATATTAACTTATAAAGGTATTTTAAGTAGAAAGTGTATAATAATATTCTTTTGAGAGGCACCAAAATCTGTAAAAAAACAAGGGAAACAGAAAAACTCGTGATATTAATCAAAGGAGGGAAAAAAAAAAACAAAAAAGGTTTAAGATAAGTAAGACTTTCGGTGTTAATGTTAGATAATAAAGATATTCAGGCTTTTTTTATCAGTATCATGTTCGAACGTGTCAGTGCCGCATATTACATATAAATATTTACTACCGTGATTTCTACAAAATCATAATAATAATAATAATAATAATAATAATAATAATAAATAAAAATAATATGTAAATAAAAAAAATTATCTAGGTACCCGAATAAGATAGTATCGGCTATATACAATGAGAAGGGAAGTAGAAAATCTGCCCTGAGATGTAACAAAGCTTGTTAATGACGGAGACCCTTAAAAGGCTTTTAGAGTCGACTTCCTATAGCGGTGCAAGTCAGGTTGAGCGCAAGTCGTTCATTTGCTGGAATTTATGCTATTGACGGAGCTACCCCTCCTTTACATTATTAAACACGAAAATCTTTGAAAGTTTTGATAATGGATTTCTGCGCTATTGGATTGAATTTCACGGTGTAGGCGTGGGTGGAGGGGGGGTCGAAGATTCTCCGGTGGACCTAGATTTGGTCAGGGAAATAACACTCAAACAGAAATGGCCGAAGCCGGTCATCGTGCTTCGAATGGCAAAAGGCTCGCGCTCCCTCTCCTCCCAACTTAGCTCTATAACTACGTAGTCGCATACCTGACCGAACGGGTCTTCCAAGCGTAAACCAGAAAGGATGAGGAGGACGACGCGACGCAATACTCCTACATTACGATCACATTCTTTCTTTATCCCGACGTTCCTACGCATACGCGCGCACGTATCCACGCGTACACATATACGTAGGCATTTAAAGGTTGGAGCGTAAGCTACGTTAAGAGACACATTAAGCTTAACGCATAAGATGAAATCTCACTTATTTTTAAAATTCTTTTATATGAAAGATGAGTTTCGTTTTAAAAACCGAAGAGCTTACGATGCCTCGTAAAAACACATGTAGCAAATAGTTCGATAGACTGTAAAATATTAAAGAAATGATTCATACTAGAATTACTGTTTTTATTATGCGTTGTCCATTAGGCGGATGGATCTCGGTCTAATTAATCAGCTAAGCCGCGATAAAATTTTCCACTTAATGACGAGAGTCCCACTGACTTTTTGCAATATAATCCAAGTTTCGTGGGAACGATCGAATATTTTGCGGTTCTAACTGTAACTGCACGGCGGCAGCTAATATTGGCTTACAGGTTTGTCAACCGTACTTACTACAACAAATTAATTGGCTCGTATTATTACGCAATCCTTCGCCAACTATGCATATCCCCCTTTTTATACAATTATTTTACTTAATCGGTTCAAGCGAGATGACAAATTAATTCTATCATAAATTTTTGATACTACGAAGCTCAGCTAACTAATTAAATCATCCGTTATTGCTGGTTAACAAATTGTGTAAATCGCTAGACAAAACTAATTTGTGTAGCGATACATAATTAAAGTATACGAAAATGGGTCGAAATTCATGATTCACGGAATATTGCTCATTATTTAAATTTGATACATAATTCTTTTCAGCGCGTAATACTAATTATCGGAATTGCCAAAATATTGCGGTATAAATTTTGTTTCTCGGCATAAAATCAAGTGCAAAATTTACAACGAAAATGTATTTGACGGCTTCCTGAGAGCGAGAATAACGAAATAAATATTTACCGAAATGAGCCATTGAAGAGTTTCAAAGTACAGTAAGCTTTCTATGTAAGTAGTATCTCTTAGAAAGGGCAAAAGGTCTCTTTACCCAATCAAACGACCTACTCGAAAGTGAAAATGTCTGCAGGATAATATGAATGTAAGACATCGGAGCCACACCTAGATCCTGTCAAACTTGTTAATATTTAAATATATATTGCAGGCAATAATAAGCTATGCATTATCATTAAAAAATGTTCACAGCTGTTGGTAGTTAGTTTATGTTGGGTAGGAGAGCGCGCTCGAGCATCTCCTCGAAATAGGTTCAATTTTAAATAGTCGTAATAGCGGTTAAGGTATTTACTCCATTCTAGTGCCAGTCAAAGAGCTACTGTAAACGGTAATCGCTGCCTCGTGCGCACGTGCCTTCCTCTTCTATTTCCTGTCTATCCCGAAAGGAGAAGCGTCCTGTCCTGATGCTTATTATCGAGGGAACACATTGAACTCGGATACTGAGTAGTGTCTTATTACTAATAATTATAAACAGCTATCACGATACAACGTTGTACTAATCCACAGCTTTCACAAAACGTCTTCATAAAAACGACAAACATATATATGTATATATAGATATGTGTGGATACCAATTGAGCTTGTATCAATAAATATACATGCTTATAACAATGAACTCGAATAGTTCCCGATATAAATACAAATGTAGATTTCTTTATTTGAGGTTAGCTTCTGTTGATAGTATCCTACTTCAACTTGCATTGCGTGAGACTTTCTGCTAAGGGTCTATTTTAAGATTCGATTAATTTCACATCTTCGAAAATAAGTAAACTTGTCGTTCAATGTTCAAAAGGCGTCTTTACATATAAAAATTAATACTTTTAGAAAAATTCATGTAAGATGAAAATCTACAATGAAAGTAAAAAAATTGGATAAGTAGATTAATAATGGGAATTTTGGTGTTTTATATTGAAAGGTAGATGCACATGAATAAGAACAACGATAATTCTGAGTGAAAGGGCTACCACTCTATCATTTTTTCCTCCATTTTCTCCCCCTTATATCCTTCAACCGAGCTTTCGTACTTGCAAGCTCTTGTTTTACGAGCTACAATAGCAGCGAGCATTTGTGTAAGTGACGTCGCAACCCGGTGCCGAACATGGAAACGTTATCCAGAGCCTATCTATCAGTCTGCTTCATTGTCCGCCTCGTCTGCCAATTAAAGCATTCAACCCTCGGCCAATTCAGACGTCAGGAGCACGGGTTACCGGGGGCGTGGGGCCGAGAGACGAGGAGGTCCCTTCATTAATGGATATTTTGAACTATGACTTCTGTGCACCGATTTTCATTGTCATTTGAAACTCGCTCACATTCGATCAAGTATCTTTATGATCCTTTGGATAAATAATTGGCCGCGGTCACTCTAGGCAACTCTAGCAACCAGCTTCAGCCACTTTTTCGCTCTAAATACCGCACTGCGAGTCCGCTGCTCTTTCTTTCCGCGTACTTAATTTGCAGGCTGTTTGAGAACTTTGAGCGAGAGTTGAGGGCTAATGAGAACCGCTAATAACTGTTGAGGGATGGACGGTGGGAAACTGCACATGGATAGCACATGTAAATACGTGGGCACAAATTTCTATCGACTGAAGCCCTTCACACACACGCGCGCGCGCACACACACACACACACACACTCACATACATATCGACCTGTTGTTATCTGCTATTACATTTATCAAGGTCAGGATCATCATACTTATCGCGAGGGTGATTATTGTTATTGTCCTTACTGTTGCCGTCGCTGACATCGTTGTCGCTGACGTCGTTGTCGCTGACATCGTTGCCGGTCCTGGTGTCGCTGTCGCTGCTGTTATTCGGTAATCGAGAGTCCTCGACCGATAGTTGCTTCGGTAACGGGATACATGTCGTGCAATAGCCGGAAAATCACATGGGAGGTGCAGACCCCGTATGTGGTATTAAGTTAAGGCCCAATGTTAACTCTCGCATACCTCCGTCAATTTAACGCATCCAATTGCATACTCGGCTCTTATATTTCTTCTCTTTACGCGATCCTCCATAACTTCTTCTTCCTCACTTTTTCTCTTCCACCTTTTTCTTATCTGTTCGCAAATCTAGCCATGCTTACAAACTATGGCAAGTACGCGCCATTTCTCTTACTTATAACCCAACGTCATATTTATTTTCCTCTTGCCTACATAGTGTTACTATCAATTATATTAAATTTACCTCGTAAATTGAAATATAAAGGATTTACATAATGATACTGTAATATATCCCGCTAATAAATGTATAATTATTTGGAGTACTCTAATATACTCATTGCGTTTTTAAATTCCATTCAACTTGTAGTATTTTTAAAACTCTACCATCGTTTTCAGGAGAAAAGTAGAAAAACTGTAAATCGCATTGCTTGCCTTAATTGCGAAACTTTAAACTTTAAGATTTAAAATTCTTTTAAATTGCAACGAATTATAGCTGAAGAAAAGAAACTTTTTGCCCAACTGTTTTCAAAATTTTTAAATATTATTCTCTTATAAGAAAAATATATAACTATCCAACGAATAAGGATAATAATATTATAAAGCCCTAACTTTCTAATATTTTGCAAAACTTTATATAGACGTACAGCGAATGCCGAATTTTTTCTAATTTTTTCTACATCTTCAATAATCATGATGAGTCAAATTACATTCATTAAATCATCTTTACTGATAAAAGAATACAAGGTATTTTAAATACAAGATATTTTGAGATGTTTGACTTTTTTCTTGGAGTATGAGTTAAAAAACATAATTTTAAGATCAAATTAGTTTAAATATTTAAAAGAAATTATTTTATTCCATAATCTTCTTTATGGCGAAACGTATTATGAAAATTAAAAAAAAAAAAAGATAAATACATAATAAAAATTAAATATAATTTAATACCATCTTATGATAAATTGTGTGGAAATAAAGAATATCAGAAGAAATAAGTACGCGATGCTCTACAAAAAATTATAATATGAATATAGTATATCGCATAGCAACAAAGAAAAATAGTATTTACATAAAAATTAATACCCAAGTAATATATAAATAAACCAAATTGAAAATTATAATTAATAAACAATGATATTGTTAATAAAAAAAATTGTTAAAATTGTTAAAAATTGTTAACTATAAATGTTTTTTATAATACGTTTAAAGTTATTATTGATTTAATATATAGCTACCGTTTTGTTAGCACAACGTTATAAACATTAAAGTTGATAAGAAATGTAAATAGAATAGATGTGTGCACAAGGCTTAGAGAAAATTGTAAAAGAAGTTAAAAATTATTTGTTGAAATCAAATTATTTGTAAGCAAATAAATCTAGTGCCTGTAATTGCAATGAAATGCGCTTTAAGGAATAGAGATAAAAAGTAAATTTTAAGCAGTTGAATTTATATAATAAAGCTATTTGCGAAGAATTTCTAAAAATGATGAAGTCATGCTAGTGGTCCGTCATTCTTTCAGCAAAGAAGCGCAGACAACGATTGGTGCGTCAGAGGAACAACTTTTGTATGAGAAAGTAGGTAAATCACCGGTTAACTTTTAAAACGACGTGGATACTTTCAGCACAAGCGCAGAATCACTGACTACGAATATCTTCTTACTGCCTATTTTTTTTATTATCATAACCTTTTATTTAATACAAGTCATCGCGCAATCCATTCCTAGTAATTTATGTCATTTTATTAGGTATCTGTAATAAGTCCTTCAATAAGAAAAATACTGTATTTAAAATTCATTTTCGAATCGAACAAACTTATTTTCAATTAATATGTTGCTATTACTAAGGACTATAATACGCACTATTTTATTTTATAAAATAATTCAGCTAATAGGACTTGGAGTTCGGTAGAATTGAAAATAATTGTACGTATTTCTTCCAGTTTACTATTAAATAAAATCTGCTCTAAACTATCTATCTGCCGAGTTTATAAATCTAATTACAATAATACTATACCCGCGTATATTTTAATATCGATTCATTACTATCAAATAATCTTATTGCAACTACCATATTTACTAACGTTTTTCGTACTAAAAATTTCTCTCTCAGAAGAAAGAAAAGTGTCTGAATAACTTATAAAAGCGATGGCTTTTCAACTGATGACATTCAATCAATGTAATTGAATGATTCTATATTTAGAATCTATATTACATGTACATGTGAAAAACTATATAAACAGATCATATAGGTCATAATCGTTTAATATTATGACCATGTTCATTATTACATGGTAAAAATTGAGTTCACAACATAATTTTTACTCATTGCTACGCATGCAACGTGTGCGTTTTCATAAAAACTATTTTTCGTCATAAATTCTATTTTAATTTACAATATTGAATTTCTATTACATAATTTTACTATTAATTTTTTAATTTATAACAAATTACTTTAAGTGAAGCTTTTATTATCAATTTATAATTCCATAAGTGTTCAATCCCAAATTTAATTTAATCATATGTAGATTAGAAGGATTTTACTTTAAAATCATTGGAACTTTCAAGAAAATAATTAATTATACAAGTTATCGTATTGCAATTTTTTAAATAAGATAATATTGCTACTATTGTCTTATGTTCTAAAACCGTATAAACTGCTAATAAAAAATTACGTAACTGTTTACTTATACTTGTAAATTAATGCAAACATTTATGTATTTAATAAAATTTTTCTACATTACCTCCATTACATAAAGAAGTATTATTAGAGATATTAAAATAATAAAAAAAATTTTTCAAAAAAAAATTTGAAGAAGTAAAAATCCCAAAATAATAATTTATAAATCTCTTTGAATAGTGCATGATTTAGTTTATGAAATGTTCTTTTTATAGATGATCCAAGAGAAATAATAGGATGCGCATAATTTAAATTCCAAATAATATTTAAATGCACTGTAAGCAGTCTTTGGTAGAACACATTAGAGGTAAATAATTAGAAGAAGGAATGGAAGGTTCGTTGCAGAGTTTGAATTCAATACTTTTGGCTTCTAAGTAAGAAATAAAGTGAGAGACAAAAAAGGAAGAAGGGGCAGACGGTGGACGGTGAAGGAAAAATTGTTAAACTGACCATAGTAATAAATAAATAAAAGGCGACCGCTCGACTAACGTTACATGTTTGTTAAGTTATATTTCCATTAAAGAAGCGTGACAACATCGGAGCTCTTGATCACTAGCCTAGACTCGCTTTCTTGCTCGCCGATTCTACAACCAAAGATCTTTCTCCTCTTTCTTTCGGCTCCGACGACTTCGACCACAAAGGCCAAAGTACGAACATTGTAAAAGCGAAATCCATTTACATTTGTAACGGAAAGCTGTCTCGCTCTCCAAAGCTATACAACTGCATCTATTTGCCGCTCGACTCTTCGGTTATACGTAGCGGGAAACGTGATTCGTTAAATACCGGGAAATAACTATTTGTATATGGATTGTATTAAAAGCCTAATTGTTCTTATCGATTAAATCACTCTTGCCTCTTTACAAATTCTCATCAATTCTACTGTATATACTTTAAAGCTCTCTGGCTTACCACGTCGCTTGACTTATCTTTTTTTTTACATTATTCCATATATTTGGAACTCATAAGACATGCTTTTCTTAATCTGCTGTAAAAAAAAAAAAAAAAAAAAAAAAAATAAAGAGATATTGTAACTCGTTGGATATATATATAGTTTAAATTACTAAGATGATAAGGAAAACATTATCCGTTATACTGAAATTAAACGTCGCTATGATGACCTGCATATGGTGCGATATGCGCGCCTACGTGTATGCGTGCAAGCAAACAAACGATGTTGTGAGTAACTCTTCAAGAGTATTAATTAAACACAAGATCTATCATTTATTTAAACTTCATAAATTACAACGAATTTATATTACTTATTTACTATATAAACCTTTCTCAAATAGGCACTTTGCTTATTATTAAGTATATGGTATGTCCATTTCGAAAAAAGCAAAAGCCCCATTTTTGTCGTCAAATTTATATATATATAAAAAAAATTAACACTTTTAAATTGGAGCGTCTGATTTGATTCGTATTCACCACACATTAGAAATTATAAAATAATGGAATTTAACCAAATACAATACAAAAAAATACGCATATACATTTAAGTATATACTATTTAATAAAATTTATACAAATAGAAATATATAAACTAATATAAATAAAATTAATAAACTCGATTTTGTATAAAAATAGTATTGAAAAATATTAATTACATAGGTAGATTATAATACTTTATAACTGGCTCGACTACATTCATAAATAAAACATACATCATAACGCGAAAATTTACGTTTCTATTTTGTATTCACTTTAAGAATGCTTATAGAATATTCATAATTCACTTGTAAGTTATTCGAATCTTATTAAATATTCAACGTAATCAATAATTAAGCAACAGTATAAAAGCATTGAAAATAATACTCTGTTGAATTTATAACGGTTTTTACCGTAACGTATAAAGATAAGTATCCTAAGAATATTTTGGGCCATAATATTAAAAAAAAAAAAAAAAAAAAAAAAAATACGGATAAAATTTTTTGTATTTAGAATGGTTACAAAGGTGCCGTGAGGCGAAAAAATGGTATAAGTAAACCAGTATTTTTTCTGATTAAATATTTTCTTGAGAGTTGAGCTTTTGATTTGAACTTTCTCCAAAATATTGTAATTTGCAAATACTTAATGGCCGAGTATATTTAAAATAACGGAACATAATAAACATGATCGATGAAAAATATTTTAAAAATGGCTGTTCGTATTTCGTTAAAGAATTTTCTTCCGTTTACTTGATCGTTAAATGCATTATATATTTGTAAAATGAATGTGTGTATATGTGCGCGCGGGCACAACGGAGGGGGGGGGAAGAGCGGAGAGAGAGAGAGACTTACATCCACTTATGTAATTCACTTCAAAAAAAGAAAAAAAATCAGCTTTCTGATAAATTTAATGTTCCAAAATGTAGTTGTTGAATTTTCGTAACAAGTATTACACATGACTTTGGCCTTAGAGAGTATAGGATATTGAATGAATAAAACCCGTTATCTGTAATATAAGCCTCGTAATTATTCTTTAAAAAAAAAAATAAGCAGAAATATGAAATTCTTCGGTTCTAGTAAATCTCGGTCAAACTCACATATTTTCAATCGACACGATTAGTGATACGCGGATAGAGAAGTATGTTGCACCTTTTGCAAAATGTATTTGTCGGCTGATGTACGGTCCGCAAGAGGAGGGGGGGATGTAGGGGTAATGGAAAATTAATGATAATGCCGTTTAAAAGGAGGCATTATCACTTACGATTTATAGAGGACTGGAAAAAATAGACAATTAAACGCGTGTTTATGTGTATTAAACGATAAAAGTGGGACGGACACTGAGCTGTTCAGGTAATCGATGAAACAAAAGCGACGAAAAAAGAGAACAAAAAGTAAGATAAAGGGGGCAACGGCATCGTGGTTAAATTTACGCGCACACATATAGGCTCACGTGGGTTTAAATTGCAAATGAAGTAGCTAAAGATTACACGAGGTTGGGCAGCGAGGAGTCGAGCTCCCAATCGTGACTCTCCAGAGCTTACCCGAGAGTCGTGAGAATGTAGGTGAGTGGCGTATGTGAGCAAGCGACGAGCGGAGCTATGCTTGCCAGGAATGTAGCAAGGTACTCGAGGTGGGCCAGGCTCCTCGATCTCCGGTCACGCCCTGGACCCATTAAACTGCGGTGGATGGGTCCACCTGCATCGGAGGAAGTCTATATTCTCTGGCCGAGCCTCGAGTTACCGCTTCCCAAGGACGTGGCAGTCCAGGAAGTTGCTCTCGAGGCTCTCCGCTAGGAATTTTAAAACGCGATTCAACGCACTGAGTTCGTTGTAGCTAATTAGCTCTCTCTCTCCCTCTCTCTCTCTCCCTCTCTCTCTCTCTCTCTCTCTCTCCCTCTCTCTCTTTCACGCGCGCGCGCACACACACAAAATACTAGTGATTGTACGTTCGTCGGGAGAAAAACAGCACGTTCAAAACTATCGGGTCGTCAGTCTAATCCGCTCGGTAAACATCGTTTCCACGCGCTTCATTAAATGAAGGGAAAATTGAATGTTTAAAAGGCTCGACAACCCAGTAATAAACCAGAAAATATACGAACCAGAAAATGCAGCTGTAAATATTAAGACTGGATAACAGGAAAACGGAGAACAATTAAGGCCGTACGTAGTGGGAACAATTGTTATCTATCCATTCCATTGGCTTAGCTAACTGACATTGTTTAAAATAAAGTTTTTAACCTCCTGCATTGAGGCTCAATGTATTAACGAAAATTTTCATTTTCATAATATTAATATGTAAGGTTAGCCAACGGCAATTAATTGTTCAAAGCACAATCTGGAGATATGAAAGAATTATTAAATGGGAATTTTTTCATATTAATTGGGCTCACATCCGTGTTACTTGAATTACAAAAGACGCATTAATGTCAAGATTTACCATTCCGTTATACTTTCGTTAAAATAAATCATAATATTAACAGTCTTTATCGCAACGTTATTGCGATCCATAAAAATATAAGTATAAATATTATTTTATAATGTTTCAAATACATACATCGTGAGCATGTAAAATATTTTTATACTACGGAGAATTATAAATAAGTTTATAAAAAATTCAACTAACGAATAGACTCGGAGCTTAAAATTAAAATTAAATTAAAACTCCTTTCAATGGGTTTTTAAAGTTTTGAGTTGTTAAGAGTAGAGTGCGGATATTAAATAATAAGGATATAATTGTCAATGTGATGTTAATATGAATGGATATTATAGTATATAAGATATATAATTCTATTGAAAATTTAAGAATTCTGTGATAGGATAAAATGTTCATATGCTGCAGTTTGTTGGCAAGGTGTAAGTAATAAAAATTTACTGAAATCGCTTGCGGTCGTTATGTGAAGTTGTCGCATCGTTAAGGATGTAATAAAAAAGCAATGGAAGATTGAAGGAAAAAAGGAACGATGTTGCCCGACGTGGTGGCTAAGGGGAAAAAGAGGTGGAATGGCTTAAAAGGGCAGTGGGAGCACGCAACGCAAAAATTGGGGCATCGGAGGGTCTGAGGAGCTCCGACATACATCATGAATATCGAAATAAAAGTCTGGTGTAATTTGTCAGATCCGGCGCTCGGCGGTGCAATTAGCTTCTGCATTGCAATTATAGTCCCGTGAAGCGAGAGCCACGTTCAATAAAAGGATAAAGAGAAAAGGAAAAAAGTTGCGCTGTAAAGTCGCGTGAGCCTTAAGGGCCGGCGAGTCAACAGGTGTCTAGGCAAGAATCGAGGGGGTGGATGAGGGGGTCGCTAAAAGCTCCTGAAAGGGTAGTGCTGTGAGCGGTGGTCCCATCTGTCCTTGAGCGTCGCGAGCGGGAAGGATGTGGTTGCGGCGTAGGGGAGCTGCGGTGAGGCGCGGTGAGGTGAGGCGCGGTTAGGTGAGGCGCGGTTAGGTGAGGCAGGGGGAGAGGTGGGAAGGGGAGGGGTCTAGTTAAGAGGAAGGACGATAAAGAAGCCGGAGCAAAAGGTTGCCCCGGGGAATGCGGGCACAGCCTCGGGGATAAAAAGGAAGCGCGCGGAGAGTCCCTCGGTAGAAAAGGGCACAGGAATCTCGGCTGGTGTGTCGCGCTGGTAAAAAGAACGCGAAGGAAAGGCCAGGGCTTACCGATGCACCACGAGTCGCTCTGTCGCTCAAGCCTACGGACAGACACGTACGCAGCGGGTGCGCGCACACACGCAATGGCCGGTCCCCTCGCGGTCGGGCCGTTCGTTTCTCTGCAGACGCTCGGAGGCGGTAACGGCAGAGTTAACGGGACTCCATTCCAGCCCAATATTCATTCTTTCGAGCGCGCGTTTTATACCTTCTCCCGTGGCTCCCCTCCAGCCTCACTCTCTCTCTCTCTCTCTCTCTCTCTCTCTCTCTCTCTCTCTATCTCTGTCTGTTTGTCTGTTTGTCTGTTCTGTCTGTCTGTCCACCCGTCTCCCTCGTTCTATTGGAGCCACGGACGTCATTCTCACGCTGTCTCAGGTGCCGCGCGCGCTAATTCGCCAGCGAGGACCGAGGAATTAACGTGCTCTGGCCACCTAAGCTTCTGCGGCTTCGGCAATGTCTAGCGCGAATCCGAAGATGATCGAGGAATAGTCAGGGCGGACCGATCGGGCCGTCTCAAGGATTTAGAAAGTGCCCTCGGCTCCCTGTACTCTACATTCGGTTCTTAACGGCCTGCTTCTCCATTCATTTTTCTTCTGTGTCTTTTTCTCTCGAATCCCGATGCCGATGCCGATGCCGATGCCGATGATAATCCTGGCGCGACTCTCTTTCTCCTTACCCTCCCCTATCCACCCTTTCCTCCCCCAGCCTACCGCCACTACGCTACATCACAATCCTCCACCAAAACAATGGCGCCCCGATCTTTTAGTACGATGAGCTACTTGAATTTAAGAATCCCCTCGATGGTGGGCCCGATCGATCACCTCTCACCTGCTATCTCATGAAAATTCCTACTCTCGACTTTGTCCTCTCTACAGTCCTACCATTTTTATTTTCCATTATTCATAACAGTTCTTCATCGCCCGTGACACACATTTAGCGATGCGCTCCCTCACTCGAGCACACTTTTCACATGGATTTTGATGACTCCGGGCTATTTACGACCCATAACCCATTCCTCATACACTGACCGACCCTTATAAAAACATCGTAAATAAAATTACGTCGCTCCCTACTTGTTTATTCTCTTACTCTCGAAACTCTCTTAAATTCACCTGGACTTTCCTGCTGGTGATTCAAAAGCTTAGCCATAAAACCTGCCTATTAACCGGCTAATATTTATCTCTTTTATGCACTATCATTTTCACGATTACTTACCTCCGTCTGAATACTTTTCTCATTAAATTATTAAATTCTACCTTCCCCCTTCCTTCGTTCGTAGAAAGAAAACCTTTCTTTAATCTAGATGTTTTTCCACATTTTGAGTGCTCTTGTGAATTATGAACATAAATTTTTTTATTGTTAAACATTCATTGTATAAATGTGTATAAACGCTTCGAAATCGTCCGTACCTGCATCCCAGAGTATAAAGAAAAGGTGATACTAAAATAAGTTTTAATCAATAGAATGTTAACATTTACATTAAAGAATTAATAGCTTTTCACGAGAGTGAAGGATAAAACTTTGAGTAGGGACGGGAGGGGGAGAAACGAATAATAGCAATAGGTAATCACGGCAATATCATTGGTCGTTTAATACATACGAGAACACTTTGTATCGGTATATTATAAGTAATAATAATATTAACGACAAAAGGGAAAACGCGAGATGAAATAAGACGGATAATGGAATGATGATAATGTAGTCTCGAGAGCTCCATTATAATTTAAAATAATGTTATCCTGACTTTCATTTATTGTTCGGCAGCGAAATTTCTGAATGTAGAAAGTTAAAAAGCTGCATAATTGTGTGTGATGTTGGGCAGTCGGGTATGATTGTCGCGCATTTCTAAGTTAATAGCGTAAATAAAATATTGGGTTCCGATAAAAGTACCGATGACGTTCGAGCTGGGGAGTCGGAGCTGGCATAAGGACGTGAACGCAGGTGAGAAGAGCGTCTGGGTACGCGTTGAAAACCCGGACAAAAGTCGGTCAGCCGTTGCGTAAGGGGCCCGGTTAGACGGATGTGGCCCGTCCAGGAGCTATTGCGGAGATCCCAACACTCCGGGAAAACCCACGTTGCGACAGGCGAAAGCCTTAGCGCTACTCCCGGGCAAAGAGAGCGAGAGAGAGGGGGGGCACACACGTCACCGCGCTCCGAGTGGCGTCGTTTTTCATAGAAAATACGAAGCCGAGGCTCGGCGCGACACTTTCACGGGCGAAAGTTCCGGCGATCGAGTGGGCGGGCCCTCCTCCATCGGAGCCAGCGCACGGGGGCGCGGGAACACCAGTCGGGGATACGGACAAGAGAGGCGAGGTATTAGGGACTCGGACGGTCCGAGATTTCGTACGCGGGGCCTCGATCCACCGAGCTGGCAACTACTTTCTCGCATTTTGCGAGCTGTCGAAAGCAAGCGGCCGCGACTCTGGCCTCGGCTGCAATAATCGAAAGCGGAGCTTGGCACCGACCGACACTCCCTTACTGCCATCCTCTTGCCACCCCCCCCCCTAAAAAAAAACGCTTCCGCAATTCGATGCAACTCCTTTTGAGCCTCTCATCTCACTTTCATGCACAGAAATTATTACGAAATTTCGAAGAATCCGTTTAAATCATCCGGCATTGAAAATAGCAGGGCACCGATGCTGATCAAGTGCAGGCTCCATCATTCATAAAATAAAATTTTTATTATTTACATATTGTAAGCCGAAACTTTATTTGTCCTATTATTGCCTAAGGTATTGATAATTTCCGGAGAACAGCCTTGTGCGATTATATCAAACTCTATTATAAAAAATGAAATTCCCACTCTGTGTAGTTGTCGGCGTTATTAAATAAAACCGTATTTATTGGATAATATAAAGCTTAAAATTAAATCGAATAATTCGGCAATTTTCGTGAACGCGCTCGATTATATGTGTGCATACTTTTTCGAATTAAAAAAATAAATAAATAAATAAATAAAAATTAAGAGAATAAAATAGAGCAAGAGATGCTTATCTATGAGTAGATGCTATATATGCGGGTGTGCAAGTGCATTTGACTCGGGCTGCACGCATCAGAAGAGCGTGACTTTACAGGCATTCGCTCGTCATGCAAAATTTATTTTGCTTTCTCTCACGACACACGATGTATTCTTCACAAAGTACATCAAACGAGCTTCTTCAAAGTCTCGGAGGCCAACGTATTTCTTCTTTCACTTTGAAAGACATTCCCTAGTGCAATTATCGTGCAAAAACTTATCTGTTTCTATTACGAGAGAGCATGTACATATACATCCACGCATAAGTAAATGCGTACGTACATGCGCCCACATGTGCGTGTGCGCGCGTGCGTGTGTGTGTGCGCGCGCGCGCGCGTTTATTAATGCGCGCGAGCATATACATTGTTAATTAATTCCTTCTGTAATTCCAATAAATTATATTAGCCTATGATGCGTCTACGTGGCCCGAATCAATGTACACCCACAGATCCTTCTGTTAGAAATTTTTTTTTTTGCCATAGCCACATGAACGTCGTACTCTCTTATGCGAATTTAATAAATAAATTATAGTCTATTTATGATAATTCTATACAAACTACGCAATGTACTAAACTTATCCTTAAAAAATCGGTAGCTTTCATTTGATGATTTCTATTATTTTTATATGATTTCTGTATTTCTCATAAAGAATTATTATCAATTTAAAATGAGCTATTCAGATTGCAGATTTTATACTTTAAAATTTATATTATAATTAATTATATTTTGAACGATCAGATTTTAACTAAAATTAACATCAACATTAAGGAATAGTTATCTCAATATTAATTAAGATTAAACTAATAGCAATTTACGTTCATACGTAGAAGCTTCATAAAATTATGTGAAGAGCTATATTTTAAAGAATTTAAACTAACAAACGTAATTTACAAAATTTCGATAAATAAATTCTTTAAAGTTTTTAATTATTATCTAAACAATCTATTCGATTGAATGTATTAAATGAACATTTTTTATTTTGAATTTTAACCAGGAATGTGATTATTTAATTATTCTTTCATCGCTAATAATTAATTGAAGTAGGTGAGATTTCGAAATTTATAAACATTGTAGACTTAAAATAAGTGTCATAAATGATAGGACAATAAATAAATAGCCTACATTGCAAGGAGTTAGAAGCTCTCATTAACATATTTATATTAAATGTAATACATTTAATCTGAGATGATAATAATATTAAATGAAATCGACATTGACATTGTACCAATAAAGTATGTTCTGACATTTTCGTTTGAAATAAATAATGACAGCTTTAACAGAATATGTATACATTTATTAATTATTTTTTAATCTACATACACCAGACAGGAATGAATCTCAGATATAAGAGATAATTCAAAATGTAGACTCTCCTTTTTTTTTAATTCAAACACATTCTTGGGGCAATAAGGAATAATAGTACTATTAATTATTTATCATTATTAATCTATGTCTACCATATTATTATGTATACGCTTCAATAAAGTGTATATTATGTACGGCGTTGACATAAAAATCTCCTTAAAATTTTGTAGATTCTTAGGTTGATTAATTTTAAATTGTAACACTAATTTTATATTTATGACGCAATCGACATTAGTACAAATACTTTTTTTAATATTTCGTTATTATAAATACATAATAATTCGTTGAAATTATTTTATTTTATTTTATTTTATTTTATTTTATTTTATTTTATTTTATTTTATTTTATTTTATTTTATTTTATTTTATTTTATTTTATTTTATTTTATTTTTATTTTATTTTATTTTATTTTTTTTTTTATTTTATTTTATTTTATTTTATTTTATTTTATTTTATTTTATTTTATTTTATTTTATTTTATTTTATTTTATTTTATTAAAAAGGATTGTTTGTAACCAGCATATGATAATTATTCAGCAAAATATCATATTTACAATGTTGTAATGAGCGACAGGGTAGAGCGGTAACGAGCTGGATGGATTTTATGGAGTAGTGCAGTATGACTTGTGATTTTTACAATCCCTTAAATTTAATTCAGTTGAAATAAATAAGTAACTTTATTACTAAGATATTACTAAGCGTATGAGAAGCGACTTGTAGGGAGTCAAGTTAACTTTAATTCATCTCTCTCTATACAAGTTGTATTAATCTTACCGAGTAAGATTGCTTAAAATATAAAATGGTAGTACTAATTGTAGTATAAATAATGAGATGAATGAGCAGGGGCGAAGTTGGCAATGTAGCTAGCAATGTCTAGTTAAGCTTAGTAATGTGCGGATAGGTAGGGAAAAAAAGCTCTAAAGTTATCGGTAATCGTGTAGACGGGGGGTCGCCTGAAGAGGCTGAGAGGAGAGCAGAGTCAGACTCACCGAGATAGAGGAAGAGGGCCAGGGCCAGCAGAGCTAAGGTGGATTTGGGGCCGGGCATGGCCGATGAAGTAGCCGGTTAGGAGCCAAGGCCAGATCTCGGATGAGCTCAATCACCTTGAACGGGAGCGGTACTTCCGGCACTTAACTACACTTTACTACTATCCTGGCTCTTGCACTGAGTCAGTAGGTTGTTCGGTAGGCTGTTCGGTAGGCTGTTCGGTAAGCTATCCGGTAGGCAGTTCGATAGTCGGTTCCTTAGGGGCGGGGGACGGTGAACGCCCAGGGCGATGTCACGAAGCTTCCGATTACGGGGTCGATCTCTAGCCAAAGGACGACGCCATATTGGTTTCAAGGCTAAGAGCGAGGCCGTGGTACGGCCAAACCTCGACCACCGGGCCAACGAGTAAGGTAGCATGAAATCTTGGCCATCCTCGCCTGGCTCCCCCGCCCCACGTGACCTCTTGAAAGACTTTGCCGAAGCCTACACCTCTGAGGATTAGGCTGGCCTCGGCTCGGCTCCACGGACGGTCCGAGCCGCGATTGACCCACTTTTGCGCGTCCACGCCGCCGGAGCAACAAACGGGCTCCCGTTCAATCAAGCTCACGGTCGAAGATGAGACACTCCAGCCTCTGGTAGCGGGATATCCCGAACCACCGGGCGGGGACTCTCCGCTTGCATTAGACGAGGAGCCCTGATGATGGGGGGAACACGGGAAGCCTGGGAAACTGGGGATGCCGGCTCCCGATGCGCACCAGGTACTTGCCTCCTCGGTCGTTCACTTGAAACTAGCGCGTAGCAAGTCACCGTCACGCCGCGAGGTGAGGACTGGGCCTCGCGAGAACGGTCATACACCAAGAGAGTTCCTCTTCTCCCACTTTCCTCGGCGCTTCCTTTTGCCCCTGCTGTTACAACTGCCGCCTCTCCTCTCGGCTACTTCACCACCAGCCCCGCTTACTCGCGCTCCCTCCCTCTCCCGCTCGCTCTTCGTCTCCCGCGCCCTGCCCTTCATCGCGACACCGTCATTTCACCGTGACTTTAAGGCCCCGTCTACACTCCACGGACACGCTTCGCTTCACTCTTCTCCAATTCTTCCTTATCAAAATTTCTTATCTAACTATTGCATTTCTACGAAAATCTTATATTAATTCGGTCATGAATCTTTTTTTAAAGACTCGAACCTATGACTATACAAATAAACGGACCAACCATATGACATTTTTTCAAAAATAATATACTATCTGTTGTTGTTGTTGTTGTTGTTGTTGTTGTTGTTGTTGTTGTTGTTGTTGTCGTTGTTGTCGTTGTCGTTGTTGTTGTTGTCGTTGTTGTTGATGTTGTTGTGGTTGTTGTGGTTGTTGTTGTTTTAATCTTATGGAACCAAATGTACAAAGAAAAATTATACTTACTGTTACCGAAACCATATCAGACCTTCCATGAAAATAATCAATAAAATAAATGACTCACCCGATACTTATTTTCTTTACAATTAAATAAAAGAATTTTCAAATTTTTTTCTCATTGAATCTTTCTTACTAGTTAATAATATATAACGGAAATCTATTAATACGAGTCTTTATTTACATTATAGCAAACAATTGTTATGATAGAATATTTCTTTATATTAATTATTAAAAAATTTTATGAATTATTTCAGTAAAAAAACATTCTACATCGATTAATAAATTATTAATATATTATCACCTCATTATTTTATAATTGTACTTTCTGTTCCTTATAAAATATAAATAATTACAAATTTTAATAAAATGTATTTATTATGATTTCAATATTTTAATAAATATTAGCTTAAATAAAGAAATGCAAGAATTTTATTCAAAACATTATTACACCTATAAAAGCAATATTCATTTAAAAATTTCTTTATTAATCACATAAAGTATACAATTACTTTAATATTTTATTTCATTATTATACAAAATTTTTTTTTAACTTTATAAAGAATAAACTGTAAGAAATAAATTAATATAAAATAAAATGTAAGACAGACATATTTTTTACACTCACATTATGTCTTTCTATCCTTAGGCCTATTTCTCTCTTATTACATTCATCGATAGATCAACTTCACGAAGAATTTTCTCCACTGTCAATTTTACTGACATTTTCTTATAAATAAAACACAGTATGAATTAGAATATCTAAAGAACTAAAAAAAAATGAAAGTTATAACATGTATAAATACAGTTACATTAATAATTTCGAAAGAGACCTTAAAAAATAAAGAAATTTATATCCAATAATTAAAAAAATAATAAAAAAATAAACAGCACCATACAGTGTAACTAGTGTAACTATCACGGTTACATAACATTCAGCACGAAAGAATTTTTGATAATTTTAAATGCTTCATAAGAATATGTTGTAATACAAAAAAACCGTAAACGTAACAAAAACTAGAATGATTAGATATAACAGGTATATATAAGTGAATTCTAAGTTAAATAGATATTTTTTTTTGAAAAATAAAAATTTTATTTTAAATGCAGCGTTAATCATCAATAATTTTATATAAATTATAAACATAAAATATTAATTTAAAAATTTTCTTTTATTATAAATAACTTTATTAGAAAATATTTAAAAATATTTTTCAGTAAAGTATTAGGTGCTTTTACGTTTTATGAAATCTCCAAATCCTCAAGGTATAAAAAAACCTATGATATTGTTTATCACTGTTAAGTACAAATAATTTAAGCGTAACATTTAGTTATAAAATATAATTTGAATTTACTCCGAACATTAAGAAAATGATAATGATCGAGGTAAAAAATTGTATTAAATTATCTAACAGATTTACTTTTATGTAAGGTGATTATGGGCGAGTACATACGGCTGTGCGTGATTTCGAACATCCTTACAAAAATTATAATTTACCAGCTTGATCTGAATAAGATAAATCAACTTCTTCATGCGCTTCTTGAATTAGATTCGCCCTAACGAGACAGAGTAATGAGGAAAGATTCATAATAGAGTTCGAATGTAGATCGGTGCAGGGGCTCGTCTGCTTCTTTCTCACCGTATCTCTCTATTCGCTCTCTCTCTCTCTCTCTCTCTCTCTCTCTCTCTCTTTCGACGCTCCTCATAATGAATTTTATAAGGGTTGAACGTCACGCGAAAAGAAAATTTATTAGTAACGAGGTTTCGAAAAATCGTTGACTTTGAAATTTACAGACGGTAAAGAAAAAGTAAATAAATAAAGTCTAGATCTTCTGATAAATTGCTGTTGATTAACAAAATATTCTAATTTAAATAATACAAACATGCGCTCTCTGTCCCGCATACAAGCGACCTCTGCATTTCGTATTTATAAAACAATTCTGTGCCCACGGACGGTAAAATTTCAAATAGTAAATTGCCTATAAAAATTTCTTTGTTATCGATTGTTACTATGATTCTTCAACAAACTATTTACTTATCTCCTTACTAATAAACCAGGAAGATTTTCTGCTATACTTTCACGCTTGTACTCTGATTGTAAATATAATTACATTTATTGTTTAGCATTAATTTCACTTCTTTCCGGATGAACAATTAACGCATTGCTTATAATATAAGCAACACAGTGACTATTCATATAATTGTTTATTTCTTGCATTTCTATGAACTTATCTAATAATTAATTTATTTAATAATAATAATAATCACCAAATCGTCAATCAATTAACTGTGCATATTCTTGCTTACAGAAAAAATTATAGAAATAAAATTATCTTATTTATTTTACTTATACCATTCTTAGATTCATTGACTCAATAAATGTATAATTGTAAAAAAAAAAATTTTAAATAATGAGTTATTTTTTATTTAACTGAACTCTTAGTCCAATTTTGAATATATATATAATAATACAAAAATTCTTGCAAGATTATAAAAAGTGCATAAATAATTAAGGTTTCGTCGATCTACTCAAATCTGATAGTATATTTTTATAACTTTATATCTTTCTATTTATTGCATATGACATATTATTATAGCCCGAATTCAAGTACATGAGAAAAATACCTTAGAGATCTATGTATTCTTAATTAAATCTTAGGATTTCGCGGACTCTGGAAGTATGAAACTGTTACAAAAGGAAAAAAGTTAAAAAATCTAATATTTATGATCTAAGTTATGAAACGCATTTTTTCCTATTTCGTCAAAATTTATTTTCTTTAAAAATTAGTTTAAGGATGGTATTAATCTACAAAAATTTATTCCACGTTATTAAGAGAAATGCTTATTATTAAATTTTGAAATTCACGTCCATAATAATATGAAATCTCACAACTTGTTAAATAAATATGATGATTTATGAGAACATAATTATTATTAACTATAATTAAGAAGATAATTATTAACTAAATTCATTAAGATCTTTAATTTATTTTTAACTTGTAATTTTGTTTGAAAGTAATATTAAAAATTAAGAATAATGTACTGATAAATATTCAGTACTTTTTTTTGCACTAATAATAACTTTACCAAAGGAAAATACAGTTAAATAGTATTTGCAAATGGGTAATATATGCAAATTTTATACGGACATTTTATTTAAATATTAACGATAAAAACCGCTAAAATTACAAATATCTTCCGCAGTATCTTTTAGAGCCATATATAATTTTCTATGAACCACAAAGTCTACATAAAATATTGTTATTTATTCTATAAATTAAATATCTATTATCTTTAGTTATTATAAATAAATGATTATTCTATAATTATTTTATGTTTACATCGTTACTTATATCTTAAGGAAAGAAAATTTTAATTGAAAAACTAAGATCTATTTTCATGCATTTAAAAAAATTATTTTCATAAGACTAGAATGGATATTGGTAGGCTGTTTGTAAAAAGTAATAGCTATATTACGATAGCGAAAAATTGTCGAATTAGAGAAGCTAAATGTTTCCATAAATCAAGAATGTATAGAACTTTTAAAAAAGTACTGATTTACATTTCTTATTAGTCTTATCCATAATTTTTTTTCTATCATAAGTGATGTGGAAATTAGCCCCCCCTCCCCCCGATATAATAATTATTGATTAGAAAGGCATTGCAATTAAAATTACAGTGCCTGTATATATCCACGGTTATATGCTATTTTTTCAACAATTGCATATAATAAAGAATCTTTAGTCGATTTTGCTTGTCTTATAATATTATCATTTCATATTTAAAAGCATAGAAATATTTAGCTGTATAACCTTCATTGCTTGCATTGAAGCTTATCCTTTCAAACTTTAAATTATAAGCTAATATTTGAACTAATATAAAAAGTGAATGTGTTTCTTATTGCTATTTAAATTCGTTTTCGTTAAAACAAGTTTTTCTCTTTTTTTACCGAATGTACGAAGCTACTCATGTAAATTTCAAAATTTTAAAATTTTGTTAAAAAGAAACTTTAAAAATTAAATTAGAATACTTTACTTCTTATCAGACTCGAGCATTACAGGATTCGGGTATTTATCGATAAAATTTTTAATTTATTTTGTAGTATTTCAAAAATGTATGGTACGTGTGTCCATTATGTGTCTTAAAAAAGTTAAAAGATAAAAAAAAAGTAGTAGGGTGAACGTAGGAAAATATTTAAATGAGTCGGGAGGGGAAGGGGTTAAACTCGGTTAATAAAAATGATTATAAAAAGATTTTGAAAAAAAAATTACGAAATCAATGTCATCTAACATCTGTAAGAAGTTCGGCAATGGTATTGTGATATATGTGAATTATCAATGAGATCTTTATTAAATAAATAGAAGGTCTGATAGTTTTAATGAAGGAGAATTAGTCAAATGCAAGTGTCAATTGATTAGGAAATACTCATTCCAAAACAACGCCTCCGTAACTGAAAAATGGTGGAGTGACAAAAACGCGTATCGTGTTTGAGATCTCGATTAAGATCCTGGCCGAATGCAGGAGCTGCAGGAGCTGCAGTAACAGCAGCATCATCATCATCATCATCATCATCAGCAGCAGCAGCAGCAGCAGCAGCAGCAGTAGCCGGAGGACCAGTAGTAGAAGTAGTAGGAGTGGGAGTAGCGGCGGCAGCAGCAGCAACAACAACAACAACAACAACAACAACAACAACAACAACAACAACAACAACAACAGAAACAGCGTTAACAGCAGCTGCTGAAATTAGGGAGGAAAGAGAAGGAGAGCCGTATTGAAAGAGACGAGGACATCAATAATAAAGCCAGGGTCACCTGGACCAGCTGACCCGAAAGTCCAAAAAAGTGTGGTGTGAGAGGGCTGGAGTTAGCAGCCATCACAGATAGTTACGTAGTGAGGGGCGGCGGTGGCGGTGGCGGTGGCGGCTGCGGGTGGCAGGTGGAGGGAGGATAGAGGAGGGCGAAGGGGACAGGGGTGTGGCGGGGGTGGGCAGGGGGGAGGCGTCGACAGCGCACGGCGGCGGAGGGAGGAGTGCAGTAGTGGGAGTGGGAGGGGGCGGGAGCGGGAGCGGGAGCCGGCTCCGAGGGACAAGGGAGGGCAGTTTCCGGCCGACGGTCGACCCCCGGCCCGGTCCGGAATACATTTGCCAAAAGTATCCATAGTGCGCGCAAGGCGGAGCAGTGAACAAGTGGCCGAACAACGAAAGCCAGTGTTTCGAGAGCCTCCGCTCCTGTCACTCCTCGGCATCCGCGGCCTCGAACCCTCAGTCCCGGTCCCTCGGGGTGTACCGAGATTCCGCTCAATTCTCACTCAAGTCGCGGAGCCGCGATGCGTGAGACCAGTACTACCACCGCCGCTAACAGCGTCTCGCCGTCGTCGCCAAGAGCTTCGGATCCTCCTCGTCGCACGGTCGTCTGACCCGCGCCCGGTAAGTGCCCTCGAGCCTCTCCATAACTCAAGACTGGGCTGCGTCGTTTTAAAAGCCCATTCTGTCACGCTCGCGATACTTCTCCTGAGAGTAATGAAACACGTGCTCTCCCGGCTAGACTTGTCCGTCCGAGTCCACGCTGTCAGGAATCCAGGGTGCGAAGCTGGCTGAATTAGCGTTGGCAATGTTGTCTCGAGGTAAAGCGACGTTCGCTCGGCAAATTCTGGAGATGTCGGTAAAGATTCGGACGGCTTTTAGACACTGCTCCCGGGTGGGTGTAAGGACGGCCCGGGCCGAGATCCGGACTCGGATGTCCGAAGCGATGGTAAACAAAGGCGTCGCTGACGATTGTCAAGCCAATGGACGAGAAATATATGATCGAGGAGGGACGGAGAAGGGCCGGGGACGCAGAGGGTGCCAGCCAGCTACATTGTCCCGAAATCCAATGGGTCGTGGTAGACAGCGCGGATCCGGTCCTCGACGACTCCCTCCCATACAAACGAACTGACGCGGCGGCCGTCACGAACTTGGATCCGCGCGACAATCTAGTGGCGGCGACATGTGCATACCGAGGCGTTCGGTAGGAGGAAAAAAATTTCAAAAGTTGGCCCGAAATTCGTGTACGGAGCGGCGGCGAGCGCGGCCGAGGGGCAATCGGGGAAGGGGAAAAAACGAGAGCCAGCGAGGAAAAGAAGAAGGAGAGGAAATAAGATAACGAAGCCTCGGAAAAGACGGAGTGGGAAAGAGAGGTCGGCTGCGCGGTAGTGGTTCGCGGCGCGGATGGGGGTTGACGATTGGGCGATCGGGGGAGGGGGCGATCGACACGCCGCGGGAGAGAGACAGCGCGTGAGTGAGTTTGGTTTGGCGGTGGGGCGAAGGGGTGAGAAGCCAAGGCGTCTGCTCTCTCGTCTCTTTTTCCCTTCCTGTCGGTAGTCGCACACGCTCTCTCCGTCGGTCACGTAGTGTCGCCTCGTGGCCCGTGCCCGCTGTCTTCTGTAGTTCCTTACCTTCCCCCGTCACCTTCCCCTTTACATTCCGCTCGCCAACGGCCTATCCTTCTCTCCGTCTCTCTATGTCCATCCATTCGCCCGTCCATTCGTCCATCCGCTCGTTGGACCCTCACCCGATCGCAGTGGCGCTTTCGCCTTCCTGCTGCCCCCCTCCCCATCGTTCACGGCCTTTCGGTGGTGCGAGTGGAGCAGACACGCTCGGGCCGTCGGTCGGTGCGGCCGCGTTCATGGTACACGGGATCGACGAGCGATCGGCGACTCGTCTCCGTGGCTGCATGCGTCAAAGGAGAGGGGCAGCGGAGCGCGGCCATCGGCCTCCTCTACGTCGCCGCGAACGTCGTCGCTTCATTGACAAACTAGGGCAGTCGTCGGGAAGAGGCTGCTCGCGGCTCGGCTCGGCCTGAACGAAAGAAAGCGGCCAGAAAGAACGCCAGAGTGACTCCGGCGGAGTAGGAGGACAAGGAGGACGAGGAGGACGCGGTGGTTGAGGAAGGAAGGAGGGTGGGGGAGGAGGCGTGGGGTCGGCTAAGTGACCGGACGGGGTGGTGGTGGTGGTGGTGGTCGCGGGCCGCCGGGTGGGAGGCCGGGAAGGTGTCCGGAGCCGGCAGCCGTTACACTTCCGAGAAATGCAGTGACGTAGACGTGGAAGCGAGCCGGCGTGGCGAGTGCGTGCATGCGTGCGTCCGTGCGTCCGTGCGTTCGTGCGTTCGTGCGCGCGTGTGTACCGTATCCAGTATGCGTCCGTGAGAGCGAGTACGGGGCGGCGAGAGGGCAGGAGAGCGAGGAACAGCCGGTAAACCGGATACGTCCTCATGCGTAAGCGGGAGCGCGTTTACTACAGTCAGGGCCTACTCGAGGCTCGGAAAGCAGCCGAGGCCGCCTACCTTGACCGGCTGAGTTGAGTGCTTGCTTGCTCACGAAGGGGAAATCCTGGACTTTAGGGCGGCCGTTGTTTAGGAGCTGGTGAGTAGGCGTCTGCTAGCGGCTCCGAGGAGTGGACGGAAGGACCTCCGCCCGTGATCTTTATCGTCGACCAGGTCGGCCAAGCCGGCGGCCGACCACGTGCCGACCCCGAGTCCTCTATTGGCGGCGACCTTTGTTGATGTTTCTCCAATTATGCAATAAGTCTCGTTTGTGTTCTCCCGGTTCGCTCTGTCGCTTCAGTTCGCGCGTTCCCATTCGACGGACGATTTTTTCCCCTTACGGGATTCTACATCATTTTACATCCAGCAGCCTCTCTGTCGGCATTACTGCCCATCCGAGCCACCTGTGAACCCCGGCGCCTTTCGTTTAATTTCTTCACTCTCTTTCCCTCTCGCCTCGGCAGCTTTTCGAACGTATACATCCACCCGCCTCCTTCACCCGCCTCTTAAGCACTCGATTTTGCCTAAACAAAAGAAGGTAGCTTCTCCGACTCTCCTTCCTTCAATTACGATTACTTGAAAATCTTCCTGCAACGACTCTACCTTTCTTTAATAATAATAATAATAATCGATGGTCGTATTATATCGGCCTTCTCGGCTGCTTCCAATATTACTGCTTCGATTTCTCATTACCAATAATTCACAATAACAATCATGGGGACAGAAGTAGACGCGAAACTCGGAAAATACCGCGAAAACTGATATTGTATAAATGATTCATTGAAAATGCTAGGAGCAATGTATTATGTATTTGTATCAATATTTTCGTGAGACGGGCAACATCACCAATTAATTAAAAATCAATCATATTTCTCTATAAATATAAAATATAATTAAATGTACGTACAGAATAAGCTTTCAGCGGTTCAATTACGATCGCGGTTTCAAATATTTATTATTTGTTATTTTTATTTCACGCAGAATGTAACGAACGAGCATCATAAAAGTCATAATCAAATAATATTTGAAATAAGTAACGCTTATCCGAAAATAGAAGGCATTATATTCTTACTGTACCGACATAACTATTTCACTGCCATCCATATTGTTTATAATTAATTCAAATGACTTACGGCACGTCCATTTAAGCACCTGACCTTGACGTTAATACGCTAATGTACGTCAAGAAAAAATATATTATATAATATAAAGCAGCTGGTTTCGTTTAAATAAAACGTAAGGGCTACAATTGCAAGATTACAAAATTAATAATACATATCTTGCGTTCATTGCATTTTTATGAAATACGTACAACTTTAGATATTAAAATGTTTCTTATACTAAAATCTTGTGTAAGTTCTGCCGTTCTAAAAACTGATAATACGTTCGTAAGATAACCATTTTTTTTTTCGGCGGTTACGATAAAATATTAAATTGTCGATTCAACTGGAGCTCTTTAATCAACGTATGGGAATATAAATTATTATTCAATACAAAGTAATAAGAAGAAAAAAAACGTAAGCTCCAAAGGTAGTGTTTACTAAATTATTTTATAACTTGTAATTTTTTAATATTGATCATAGAGGAGAGCAATTCCTTCACTAAAATTCATAATCTCACTCCTGATATTTTAGATGCGTAAGCTCTTCGGGAAGCTTATCGCAGCTGTGTATTCGCTTCCTATTTCCTCTGTTTTTATCCCCACGTTGATGGCGAATACTGCAATGGCAACAAACATCGGAATATATTCTTACAAATTTTATTAACATTATATTTCAACAATTGACAAGGAGTAAATGTAAGCGCTCGTATAAGAATTTCGTCTTTCTTCGCTTCTTTACTTCCCTCTCCCTTCCTCTCTCCCTCTCCCTCCCTCTCTTCTATCTTCGTCATATCGGTATCCTTATCTTTCGTGCCTTCTTTCAACGCGTTTTACTTCCGTTCAACTTCATTCATTCAACTAATCGTATATTCTCACGTATATTTGGCTTATGACTATGACTCCAAGCTTACGAAATTGTGTATTAGCCACTTCGAGACTGCCTGAAAATATCGCTTATCGTAATAACGTACGCAGCTCTTTAATTTCGTATTGATTAGAAAGATGTGCAGCGCCGTGTACACAGATATAAAAGGCGACCATTTAAATTCAAGCGCGACGATAACGCGATAATAACATTATATTTCCGTAACCTGTGCGCGTTCTTTAAATAAAATATCGCATTCATATTTTAAATTATTCAAATTATTCAGCTATTTTAACTTCCCTTCTCTTCTTTTCTCTTAAAATAGTTGTATTAATTTTCACAATCAATCGTGTGAAATTAAAATAAAACTGTTTAATTTATTTTTTCTTCTAATTGAATTAATCTACAATCCGCATCCAATCATTTGTAGATGTATAAATTACAATACCAATAAGGTATTTAGCACAATTGATAATGTTAATTCTAATAGCTCGCCATCTTACCATTCATATAATTACTCTATAATTGTTTTCCTAATTGCGCATAATTGTTATTTCACAAATTTTAAGGAAACAGAGTGTTACATACATTGAATAATATTTAGTTGTAAATATCTAATATGGTACTAGATAGGCTAGCATTGCTGTACTTCACAGAGAAAAGGAAGTGGCTTACAGTAAATACAAGTTCTCGTACAGTAGGCACGAGACAGGTGGTAGCGCAGATGTCTTTCCTTTCCTTGATTCTTCCAGCTCCTCGTATCTGAAATCGAAAATATAAGATGCCTTGCCTTAGTATCCTGAGTATACATCTCGGAAGCTTACAACTTCTTAGGACTTTTCTCGGGCCACGATTTCAAACCGAATCAATACATGGCCTCAATAACTTAGCGCTCTTCCAAATTCTGTTTCACGGTGTAATTATATTATAGTAATTTCAATATTGATTTATAGCTCTCGTGAAAGACTATTCTTTATCAAGATCATTACTTTTGCTTAGCTTATTATTAGTTACTCGTAGGATAAAACAATAAAATCTACAGATGGACTTTAAACTTTTGTAATTATTTTATGCTATTTTAACAGATTCATTTAATATGTAATTTATATCTTACAAGCGTTTTTTTTTTTTTGGTTTTTTTTTTATTTAGATAAATTTTATCGTATAAATAGAATCGTATCAATGACTCATCTACAACTTCATAGCATTTGCATTTTATTTTACAAGAATTACTAATTCATTAACTGATGAAGTCAAATGATCATTCAAATAATTAACTGATAATTTAAAAAATCGGTATTTATATCTATCTGCATAAGAGATACAAAAAAATATATTGATAAATCTATGCAGATTAAATGTTTTACGCGACTCGATGCATAATAATTAATGAAATAATTTAATTTCCATTTCTTAAGGTACTTACACTAAATAAGGAAATTTTTTACAAACAATAATCTGATAAATTATAATTTAAATTTAAAATATCTGTCTTTCAATTAACAAAATAAACAATTGTCGATTTAATATAAAAGCTTATGAAATGGATATGCAAATTTACAACTGAATCAATACAATATAGTTTTTACAATTTTAAAGAAATAATTTTACGCAATTGCTTTTTGAGTAATGCTAATGAAATCGGAATAAGAATCTCTTCTTCATTAATATAATTACATGATTCCTAGTTTTATATCACCATCCATTTTACTACTGACCATCCTATTAAGCACAAAGTATTAATAAATATTGACAGATAGTATTAAGTTGAAAAAACTGAATGCTTGTTAAATTTAGCAAACAATTTTTAGAATATATTGATTTTTTTTTTAATTACGTTAAAATTGTTTAAAGTATCTATTACTCGATTCACCATTAAAAATTAATAAACCGTCAGCTTTGTGTGCATTTTAAATCGAATATCTATTATTCTAATCAGTTATAGTACGTATAAGCAAATAAACAATTTCGAGAAAGCTTAAATAATTTGAATTGTCTTCAAGATTCGAAAGATTTTTTTGAAGTAAATTTAAAAAAAAATAAAAAACGATATAAATAATACTTAGAAAATATATAGACAATTAAATTTAAAATTGTGTATTCCAATAAGAAGTTGAACAGAAAATTTTATTCACAATGGCTTTATAAAACAACAAGCGAATGAGCTCATTTCGATGTATTAGAATGCAATACTCAGTTTCTAATTAAATAGAAACTAAAAAGGTTTTCCTATATAATTTAGTAGATCTCCTGGGGTCATTATTTACACGAAACCAAACACTGTTTGGTCTTAGCATTGACGTATCTGAACGTACAAATGAGGATAGAATGATAATAAATGAAAATATTGACTTTCGATTATTTAATAATATGAAAATATCGTAATGTCGCGTCTACTCTTTTATCAATAAATTGCCTTGAAGCTTAAGTAAGGGCGGAGGTAAGGGAAGTGTAGGTAGGATATTTCTATCTATAGATACAAAGCAGTTGTCATAAAAATCGTATTGTTTATGGGAATTTATCGTAGGTTCGTGAAATTTCAGATGATATCGCAATGCCGTGATGGCTGGTAGAGCGCGTCCTCAAAATACGGAGATCAGCCCTGATCTTTCAACGCCGAGCAGCAAGAAAATCAAGCTAAGCGAGCCGAGCAGTAGCGAGGATCAGCAGCCCGAGGAGACCGGTGGAAAGAAGGCGATCCCAGTCGGCGACCTGAGCTTGGAGACCTCCGAGGTTCTGCCTTCGTCGGACGAGTCCTTTTGCGAGGAGGACGATAAGGGGAAGACCACCGTGGTCAAGGGTCAGGACAAAACTGAGAGAAAAGAGGCCTCGGATCCGACCGAGGCTGGGTCTTCCTCGTCGAGCTCAGCGAAGACGACGCAGCAGCAGGAAGCGATGGGCCAGGAGAGCGGCGTGCAAACCTCCTTGATGGGGGAGCACGCGCTCTACCACGACCTGTCCCTCATCGGGAACGGCGCCTACGGGACCGTGTATAAGGCTAAAGACGCGACGAGCGGACAGATCATAGCTCTGAAGAAAGTGCGCGTTCCCATAACAGAGGACGGGCTGCCTACCTCGACACTCAGGGAAATCGCTGCCCTCAAGCAGCTTGAAAGATTCGAGCATCCGCAAATCGTAAGAGCTGCGAATACACATGAGCAATAACGAGCAATATTGGCACAACTTTAAAAATAATGCACGTCTGAAATTTTCGAAATTTCAAAATCAATAATAATAATAATAACAATAATAATAACAACAGCAACAGCAATTTTATTATATTTTTAATAGGAATATCGCTTCGGCTTATAACTATTTTTTTCCCCCACAAATATTTCTTAAGCCTTCATTTATAAATAAAATGGCTGTTTTAAAATGACTTTTTTATAAAATAAAAATCATATTAGCTATAACGGCATTATTAATGCGTAGTTTTTCATATCCCTCGTCTTAATACTTTATTTATTTAATTTACTTATTTAATAAAATATTAATTGCATAAAGGATGACGTATCAAAAATTACTTGCGTTTGTTTCAGGTGAAATTGCTTGACGTCTGCCAAGGAAATTATCTAGAAGTAGTTTCTGGAGTCGGAAGGTCTGAACGACTAGATCGTGGATTAACATTATGGCTTGTATTTGAACATGTTGAACGAGATTTGGCATCCTTTATGTCATCGTATACATCACAAAAAATTCCACCGGCATTAGTTAAACAAATGTCTAAAGAAATTATTTTAGGAGTAGATTTTCTTCACAGTCATCGCATTATTCACAGAGATCTTAAGCCACAAAATTTATTAGTTACTAAAGATGGCCACATTAAAATCGCAGATTTTGGTCTTGCCAAAACTTATGACTTCGAAATGAAATTAACTTCCGTTGTAAGTGCCTATTAAAATATTTTTATTTGAATTAAATTTTTTATTCCTAAAAAGATTTAATGATTGATATATTCTTAGGTTGTAACCCTTTGGTACAGAGCACCAGAAGTGCTTCTTGGATGTACTTATGCTACGCCTATTGATATTTGGTCTGTAGGTTGCATTTTAGCAGAACTAAATGAATTAAAACCATTATTTCCAGGAACAAGTGAAGGAGATCAACTCGATAAAATCTTTAGGTAATTTATAACTGCTGTTAATTTTTATTTTACCAGTTAATTATTGAATTTTTAAGTATGCATAAGTTTTAAAATATGATTTTAATCAATAAACTTATATTCTAGAATTATTGGAACACCACCAGAACAGGAATGGCCACAAAATGTATCTTTAGGATGGTCAGCATTTCCATATAGACATTCCAAACCCATGAAAGTGGTCATTCCAAATTTAAGTGATGCAGGACTTGATCTAATAAGAAGCATGCTTATTTTTAATCCTCACAAGCGCATTGTAGCAACTCAAGCACTTAATCATTCATATTTTCTTGAAGATGAGTCTTGATATTCATTGTCTTATTACAATTATATTAATAGTCAATGACATAGGTAGTTTTCAAAATAATTTAATCATTTCCTTATACAAATTTAAAAAAAAAAAGAAAGAAACCTAACTTGTTTACATACGCTTACATCTCTTTGATCAATATAAATTACCTAATTTTTTTTTTTTTTTTTTTGTAAAATTATTGTAAAGTTATATTTAAAGTATGCATCTGTATATCTATAATTTATAATTTAAAAGTATATGTAAATTTAATTTGAATTAGCTCGGATGTCTAATATTTAATTTAATTAATATATCCAAAAAGTATGTAGATATTTAAGAATTATATAATTAATAAGGCTGAATTTTTTTACAAAGAAACATGTGCGTTAAGAAATTACATATATTTTAAATTTTTAATCTTTTTAAAATATTTTTAAAATTCAATAAATTGATAAGAAAATAAAATATTTTTAAATTTATAATTAAGCTTTATTTCAAGTATTTTACAATAATAAGTATATAATCATTTAAAAAATAATGTTAAATTTTGTAAAATACTAGCTTTTTCAGAAAATGTATAATCATAAAAGGTAAAGACTTTTGCAACCAGAGAGCTCACTGCCATATAATTAAGAATTAAGCAAAATACGGATAGTTTATATCTTATATCTTATTTTAATCATATTGTATTGTAAATGCTAAAATGTTTTTGTACCTTATACAAGTTTTTATTCTTTGTAATAACAAATATTAGACCCTCTAAGACTGTATAAAAGTAATAGATATAAAAATAAATATTTTGTACTTTTGTAAAACTACAATTACTTATTAATTTTAAAAATTCAAAGTAAGCATTCAAGTCCATTTTTTATCTTTCTATACCATTTCATGTTATAAAAAAAGTTATGAAATGACTCAAGTTGTAAACCACTTTCATTTCTTACAAACGTTTCATTATCGGTGTTCCAATAAATATATAAACACAACGTAAAAATACAATTATTTTACTTGACATGAAATTTTTATTACTAACAGGCCTTGGAATATCAAAATGTTTTAGGCATTCAAACAGCACTTTTTCAAAATTAAGTTCAAATATCAGAAATATGGCGTCTGAAGTGGAAAAAGCGCAGGTCGCTCGACCGGGTGGTGACACGATCTTTGCAAAAATACTACGAAAAGAAATCCCTTGTAAATTTATTTATGAAGATGATCAGGTAAGCCACATTTTAATATCATTTTAAATATATTCAATCTTTTTAAACGCAGAAATTTGTTTTGTAAAACTATGCATAACCTAGTAATTTTCTGTTAATATTTTTTAGCATTTGTATTTCCTTTTTTGATAAATATAAAACTTATAAAACATTTTATTTTTATTTTAGTGCGTTGCTTTTCATGATATTAGTGCACAAGCTCCAGTACATTTTTTAGTCATTCCTCGTAAAGAAATTCCGCAACTATCAAAAACAGAAGATGAAGATGAAAAACTTTTAGGTCATCTAATGCTTGTTGCTCGAAAGGTAGCTAAACAAGAAGGATTAGATGATGGGTTCCGTTTAGTTGTTAACGATGGCAAAAATGGAGCTCAATCTGTATTTCACTTACACTTACATGTTCTTGGGGGAAGACAATTACAATGGCCACCCGGTTAATTTTATTAAAGGCATGAATCATGTAATAAATTTGTATACTTGATAATATAAATAAAACTTTATTACAAAAATATACTTTTTATAAACTTTTTGATCATTTATCACAAATATTAAATAATTAAAGTATTAGTTTCTTTTCTTATAAACTTCGTACTCATATTCAATTCCATTTTCTTCCTGAATACCTTCAGGCACCTCTGTATCCCTATCAAAAATAAAATAAAATAAATTTATATGTATTACTTATAACCTATATAATATTAATTATTCATACTGACTTAGTTAAAATAAAATTTTCTGGAAGATTAGGAAAGAAAGTATCACAATTAAAAGACTTCCTCACTCTAGTCAAATATAATCTATCAAAGTTTGGTGACTCCATTGAAATCTAAAACATTTAAAAATATTTACAATTTTTATTGAGGTTTTTATAGTATAAAAAAATATTAATACATACTTTATAAATAGAGCTACCTCCAATGACCCAAACTTGTTCGACTTTGTCTTTTAAAGGACTTTGAGATAATTTATCTATAGCATCATGAAGGCTTTTACAGATTAATACATCCTTTCCAAAATCTCTTAACAAAAATAATACAGTTAATAGATTTTTAAAACAATTTTATATTTTATAAATATAAGCTGCTTCTTACACTGTTTGGGAACTTAACACTATATTTATTCTATTTATTAAAGGCTTGTATTTTTTTGGAATGCAGTCCCATGTACGTCTGCCCATTATAACAGCATTTTGTTTACTACTATCTATTGTTGTTGATGTCATTCTTGTAAAATAATCCATTTCTTTTCTGTAAGCGATTACAGAAAACTAGTAATTAATATATTCATAATTTATTGATGAATGGGGTTGCAATATTTTTTAATAAAATAATATTTATGCATAAAATATATAATAACAAAATAAATGTATTCAATAAAAAAAGGTTAGTTTTTATATAACATTTGAGTAACTTATTTAATAAGCAATTACTTTAAACGCCATGGTAGATCTCCGTTAATACCAATTCCCATATTTTCACATACTGCTGCAATTAATTTCAGTTTTACCTGCATTTTCACTTTTTTAAATTAATCACGATATGCGGGATTTGCGTTATGTACATATACGTGATGTACTTAAAAAAGCATTAATTTTAAACTGGTTCTTTTTTCCTTATATATTTTTTAAAATTTATATAGCTAATGATAATAAATTATACGTACAAAGTATATAAGTAAATATATTTATAAAGTATTATAAGAAAATATAGTGAGCTATATAAAGAACAAAGTAAACAATAACATAAAGAATTTGCCTGATCAACTATAAAGTGAGTAGTTACATATATAGACTCCATATAAACATATCATATTATTTTAGAACAATTTATATTACGTATATTTAAATTTAAACATGAATACATGTTCATTTTTATTTAATTCTTAAAGAACATTAACGAATCTACTGAAATTAAATTATATTATTTCACCGTAAATAGGATAAGCAAGAAACAAGTTTCAAGAAGTATAAAATAATAATGGCAGAGAATTCAATATATAAATAAAATTTAAAAATTCTGAATAAAAAAAAAGCTAACTTTTGTAAAAATGTTTTTTCAGTTTTAAATTTAAGCGCAATTTTTTAAATAGGAGGACATTTTTATTTATATACGAATGTACAAACAATTTACAAATGTTTCTTATTGGTTTTTTTTTTGTTTTTACCCAACGTAATAAGTTATAAACGAAGTGTATTGTATACTACGTGGAAATAAATAAGATTATTATAATTCATACATTGAGCAACTAATTATTAAAAAATATGTTGTAAGATTTATTTTTATTTTAAAGCAAAATATCAAATGTTTGTATTAAAGTTGGGAGAATTAAAAAGAAAAAATATGAGAATTTTATCTATTAATTTAATGTATTACTAAACATACGATAATACTTATTATTTTTAGGTTGGTATGAACGATTCACGATTTTATAAAACGCGCGGACTATATCTGGTGATATGTGGTTAATGAGATCAAATAAACAAAGAATTGGATGAAATACTACTGAAAATCGTGAAATTTTTGTTTTTCTTTTGATAATAATGTACAAGATTCCAGTATTATGTATTATGTAAATAAGCGAAACTCTTTGTGATTATTAATTATTTTAGCTTAATTAGAAATTAATTTTAGCTAAAATAATCTGATATTTATAAATTTGCTTCAATTATGCTAGCTTAATTATCTATCTGATCTGTAAAATAATAGTGTAGTTTTAAAAGCATACGAAAAATGTCAAAATCTGTAAAAAGTCAACCATATCTTCAATCTACTTTGAAATCTTTTTTAGAAAATAAAGAAGACAAGAAAATAACTGTACCCAAGTAATGCACATTTAATTAAAATGTATTGATATTAACCGATACAATATTTATTATACGTATTTAAATTTTAGTTCAGATAATGTTGTAATAATATGTGAGAGTGATGATAGTAATGAGAGCATTCAGAATTCTAATATTGAGTCTACAGCTTTTAAAATATATGATCATTTAGATCTAACAGGTTCTCAGCCAAAAGTGACAAAAAATGTATTAGATAAATCTAAAACAGATTCTATAATACTAATTGTAATATATCTAAATAAATTATTTATAAATACATGTCTTCATATAAATAGCTTTCATTTTTTTTTTTTTTTTTTGCAGAATAGTTCATGTGAAGAAAATACTTTAAAAAATGAATCAAAAAATTCAAATCATAATTCAAATTCAATTGATAATAAATCATTGTATCATGATACTGAAAATTCTTTAAGTGAAATAAAAAATTTACATAATAAATTAACTTCTCAATCAGTTAATACTTATAATTCTATAGATACAAAAGATTATAATGATAAGTCTAATATTTTTGCACACAAAACAAAATATTCTATAAATATAAAAAAAAAAATTGAAAACAAAATTACAAAAAAAAATGTTGAACTTCAATCTAAAGTAATATCCGATACAAGTATTTGCTCAGATATTAATACTGATAAAATGATTAATAAATCAACTACTACAGATGATGAGTATGAATTTGAAAAAAAAAAACATAAGAAAGTAAGTAAGCTCATAAAAAAAACCAAAAAGTTCAGCATAATAGACAGCGATACATCGCCAAGTTCATCTCCTACAAAAAAAGTCGATAGTAAGGCTTCATTAAAACAGACAATAGACATTAAAAATACTGCTGTAAAAACCAATGATGAACGAACAGTACATAAATGGAAAGCATCAATAGATTTAGATCATTTAAATTTAAATAAATTAGGATTTAATGAGGAATTAATGAAATGGATAAACACTATTAAAACTGATCCTTTGATCTCTTCCAGTACATTAGCTGTAAATAACAATTATATGGTTTATAAATTAATCTATTTCATAATGTTCAATATTAATTCTATATTTTTTTTAGATACATAAACAGGAATTAATGTCAAAAAAAAATAATTTAGAAGATATTCAAATAGAAATATTAGAAAAAATTTTTATTGCTTTTGATAAAATTCCTATTAGGATATTGACTAAGTTTCCTGAATTCGATGCTGATATTTACCAACAATTACGCAGTTTATATCAAAGGGTGAAAGCTAAAATACGTCAAGCAGATAAAAAAATTCAATACATTAATATTCAAGAGCAAAATGATGAATTACAATTATTAGAAAATAAAGAAGCCTTAGAAAATTCTCATAATGACATAATTAATAATTATGAAACTGATACAAATGCTATTGCAAACGATCATGCATTTGATGTCAACTTTGAAAGTGAAGAATATATTACAAGAAACAATAATTCAACATTGAACAATAGCTGCAACAATTTAGGTTCATCTTTTAATGATTTATTATGCTCTAATGATCAGTCACTGATAAAAAACTTAAACAAAAAAACTGAAAATGTGAATTCCTCTATGCAAACTAAAAGAAAAAGTCAATTTCAACTAAAAATGCCAATCAAAGCTACAATAAATCCAGCAGCATCCAAACAAATACAAGAAATGATGAGTAGAAATCAACAAGATATATATAGTAAACTATTATGCATTATTTTTGAAACTTAAGCGAACAATTATGTAGTATATATTTTATATACAATTTAAAACTAAATTATCTATATGATAAATTTTTTCATTTATGCATTTACTGAATTTTCCAAATTTGAAATCTTTTTAAAATAATAGTATAACCTGATTCATAGAACTAACAGAACTTCTTCTAAATAGAAGTTTAAGAACAGTTGAATCGTCTCTTTTCATTATTTTTAAATAATATTAAATGCATTACTTTTTCGCAAAATAAAAAATTAATATTTTATATAATATTATAGATAAGGAGCTTGCATCTAATATAAATATTCAAGAAAAAATAAATTTAACTCGACAAACACCTTCTCCAAAAAATCCAGTTCAAATATACGAACAATGTATTGATAATTTAACAAATACATGTAATACGAGTAATAATCAGAGTAATGGACAATTTATTGATAATTTTAAAAATGATGATACCACTGATAAATTTGACAGTTTAGAATACCCTCACTCTAGAGATGTACATATTCAAGAAAAAATAAATTTAACTCAACAAACACCTTCTCCGAAAAATCCAGTTAAAATATACGAACAATGTATTGATAATTTACCAAATACAAGTAATACAAGTAATAATCAGAGTAATGGACAATTTATTGGTAATTTTAAAAATGATGGTAACACTGGTAAATTTGATAGTTTAGAATACCCTCACTCTAGAGATATGCTCAATGTCCGTAATAGTTTAAAAATACTAATATTAAATGAAAAAAATATGGATATAATATTAATGTTAAAAATATAATTTTCTTCTGCAGTTGTTTCGACAAAAATTTGGTTTACATCAATTCAGGCCAAATCAGTTACAAGCTATTAATGCTGCTATTTTGGGGTATGATTGTTTTGTTTTAATGCCAACTGGTGGAGGTAAATCTTTATGTTATCAGTTACCTGGTATATATTCATCAGGGATTACAATTGTAGTTTCACCTCTAAAAAGTCTTATCATTGACCAAGTACAAAAATTAAATTCTCTTGATGTAAGTATCATTTAATCCGTAAAATTTATTTTAATATATTGATTAATAAAAAATTAAATTATTAGAAACATAATTTATAATATATATCAAATACTTTATTTTAATTGTAATTAGGGCATAAGCACTAGGTAATTGTGTAATAATCTCGTAACATTAACAAATATGAACCTTAATAATTTGAAAAGAATATCTATGAAAACTGGTATCATATTTATCTATAAATATATTAAACAGTAAACTTAATAAGAATTAAAGTGTACGATTATTGCTCTCAGATTCCAGCAAGTCATTTATCAGGCAATATATCAGATGGAGCAGCACAAAAAATTTACATGGAACTTGCTAAAAAAGAACCAACTTTAAAACTATTGTATGTAACTCCTGAAAAACTTTCGGCTTCCCAAAAAATTTGTAATGCTCTTACAGCTTTGTATGAAAGGAATTTATTAGCTAGATTTGTAATTGATGAAGCCCATTGTGTTAGCCATTGGGGACATGATTTTAGACCAGATTATAAGAAATTAAAATTCTTACGAGAAAAATATCCCAGAGTACCGACTATGGCTTTGACTGCTACTGCGACACCTCGAGTCAGAACTGATATACTTCATCAATTAAGAATGACTTCACCTAAATGGTCAGTGTAAAGGAAATTCATTATAAATGATTTTCCGATTCTAATGTACTTTTAAAAGTATTTTATAACAAATTTTTAATTTTTTATAAAACATGAACTTGTTTCATGACATCAAATAACATGTTTAAAGCAATGTAGTTTTCGAACTATACGAAATTGGAAATATCACATCAAATATGTTTTCATGCTTTAGGTTCATGTCAAGTTTTAACAGACCTAATTTACGATATGTTGTACAAAGTAAAAAAGGGAAAAATTCAACTGACGAAATTATTGGAATGATTAAAACTAAATTAAAAAATGCTTGTGGTATTGTATATTGTCTTTCTCGAAAGGACTGTGATAATTTTGCTAATGTAATGAAAGCAAATGAAATTAAAGCCCTCAGTTATCATGCAGGACTTACTGATCAACAGAGAATAGATATACAAGGAAAATGGATTTCTGAGCAGGTAAAGCATTATGAAACTTATGATAAAGTATAATATATTAAAAGATTTTAATAGTAAATTTAATTAAAGAATCAGGATTGACAGACATTAAATTTGAATATGTTTTTGTGAATAATTAATATTGCAAATGGAAATTATACATTAATTTGTTTTCATAGATTAAAGTTGTTTGTGCCACTATTGCCTTTGGAATGGGAATAGATAAGCCTAATGTCAGATTTGTTATTCATGCCACTTTGCCAAAATCGATTGAAGGTTATTATCAAGAAAGTGGTCGAGCTGGTCGTGATGGCGAAAACGCAGAATGCATTATGTTTTACCATTATGGTGATGTGATGAGACACAGGAAACTTATAGAAATGGATGAATCTTCAAATATTGCTGCTCAAAAAACACATATGGATAATCTTTTTAAAATAGTGGCTTTTTGTGAAAATAAAACAGACTGTCGTAGATCATTACAATTAAATTATTTTGGAGAACTTTTTGATAGATCGATATGTATATCCAATCGAGCAACTTCATGTGATAATTGCAGAACCCAAGTATGCATTTTCTTCAATAAGTTTCAATAAAACTGGCTATTATTAAAGTTTCATTTTGATTTTGAGTTACAATAATTACAATTTATAATTCAATTATCCCTATTCAACTACTTGCAATAATTCCACATTGCTACCAAATATTAAATTATCTCTACTTCAAAATTTATACTTCTACTTGTTAATACTTATTATTGTTAAAAAATGTCACATTTATATTAAAAAAAAAAACTGAATTATTAATAGTTTTACTTTTTGAGAATCTAACTTTAACCATTTATTTAAATAATTAATATTTAATGGACTTTTAAATGGACTGTTTGCTTTTAAATGAAATTTAATAGTTAAATAAATGAAATATATATTGTTAAAATTTTTTTTTTTTATTATAGGGACAATTTCATGATGAAGACGTAACAGATCATGCTAAAGCCCTTATAAGATTAATTCGAGATTTGTCTAATGGAAGAAATAACATTACAATTTTATATGTAGCAGATATCTATAAAGGAAGTAAATTAAAAAAAATACGAGATTTTGGTTTGTCTTATATATTTTTAAATTAATATTATTCAGTTTAAATAATTATAATTTAATAAAGTCATTATAATTTTTCAAAAAAGGACATGATCAACATCCTTTATATGGGAATGGAAAATTATGGAATAAACATGAAATTGAAAGATTAATGCATAAACTAGTAATTGACGGTTATCTGAAAGAAAATTTATATATAAATAATGAAATTACTTGTGCTTATGTTGGACTTGGACCAAAAGCTCAAGAATTTATGACTTCGGATATGAAAGTACAAAATTCATTTGGTAGTCTACTTACATAAATGAAAGATATTTGAATATATTACTATTGTTAATTTATATTTTTTCTTTAGGCCAATAAATACCTATTCATTTATTATTTTATAATTATTACTATTTTAATTTTTTGGATATATTTTTCAGGTATTTTTACAAGTAAAGAAAGAAGCACAATCCTCATCAGGAAAAATAAATATTGCACCAAATGCATCAAATAATAGTGAAAACATGCAAGGATCAGATATAGATATAAAGGATTTGAAACAACAATGTTACACAGAATTAGCTGAAATTGTTAATGGTATTGCTGGTGCATTAGATGTTTCTGCTAATTCTATAATGAATATGGTTGCTCTTCGAATAATGAGCGAGCAATTACCTGAAACAGAAGAAGCAATGTTGAAAATACCTCATGTTACAAAAGCTAACTTTTTGAAGTATGGCAGAGCATTGCTTGATATAACTCAAAAGTTTGCAGCAGAAAAATGGAGTAAGTTCTATACGAAAAAAGATCAAGCGATTGTATTCAATATTTAAATCCATACCAGTACACATTTTTTTAATAGAACTATATAGTATTACTAGATAAGCAAAAAGAATTAATCAAAACAACTAGTTCGATTGATGCTACTTCATATGCTGATGATAAAGATGAATGGATCGAGGATACAACTACTAAATTAAAAGGTGGTAGAAAAAGAAAAGGAGGATATAAAAGTAGCCGTTTCGCCAAATTCAGACGTACTGTTAATAGTCCCAGAGCCGGTTCTAGGTAAAATATTTATAAAAAAAAAAAATAAGCCCATTTCTATTTTATTACTTATTTGTCTTTTTTATCAGCAATAAATAATATCAGCATTTATTTACTCTTTTTCTTTTAGTCAAACTTCAGGAAAAGTTCACAATACTAGAACCACAAAATCCAAAAGTAAATCTGGAAAAGCTAAAGCGACAGGACCTGGCCTCGTTGAATTTGCGCAAAAAAAATATCCAGGAAGATTCATGAATATTATTTAGACAAATATTTATTTTCGTTAGTGTATACATATTATTGTTATATAGTAACTTGTATATTTCACATTTACAGTATTATACATTATACAATACTTTGAAAATATATTTTAAAATTATTAAATCAAATAATTATATTTAAAAAACTTTTTTAGCTAATGTAAATGTAAATAAAGATTTATAGGACAAATTTTATAAAATTTTTATATGTATAAAAAACTATTAATACAAATTACTATTCAATAAATATCAATTTTTATTTGCTTTAATTTAAAATAATTTAAGAACTAATGTACATTAGAATAATTAAATATATTTTTATATTTTACAAATTAGTTATCATAAATTTGGCTGTGCAAACTGACTTTTTCTATCTTTATTCTTAATGTGCTTTTTTAATAGATCCATAACTTCATTTTCAAATTCAGGTGGTACTGGTTTTACTTCTGTAGCCCAATAAAATATATCCCAATCATTTGATGGAATATTTATTAAATGATCATATTCTTCAAGTTGCTTTTCATTAAAATTATTTAAATATTTTTTAGCAAATGTACTGAGGAGTAAACCATTTTCTAGCATTCCACGTTTACGGGATTGATATAATAATCTATGAAACAAATGTTATAAATAAAAATGGTTAAAATTAATTACTTTTATTATATAATAGCTTTATTTCAGTATTATTTTATTATTTCTTATTCACGTACAAAATAATAGAAAATAAAAACAAAAAATGTAAAATATTAAATTAAGTTGTTTTGAAGAAATAGGTTGCTTGAAAATTATTCCAGATAACTCTAAACAAAAATAGTTTACAATTCAAATCTATTTTTCATAGAGAAATAATGGAAATTTTTAAAGCATAGAAAGATTTGTAATCGTATAAAAATTTAATATTATTAAAAAGTATATAAATTTTTGTTGCCTCTATTTTTTACCTGGCCCGCTTAGTTGTGACATTTTCACCTTCTCTTTTAATATATTTCGGTATATTTGGTTCTTGATTCTCTGTATTTTGCAAATCAAAAGGTTCTTTACTGTTTTTTAGAACAGTTGTTGAAATTCTCTTTATACATACCAGAGATCTAACCTACACGGATTAATCATAATTATTTCTTAGATATTTTTATAACAAAGTTTACAAAAATAAAATTGTATTTGCAATTAAAATTTTTACCAATATATATTTGTTATTCAGAAGGGTATTCATTTTTTTTCGCTACGTATTTCTAAACACCATAATAATATCCAAACAAAAAAAACATTGAACTAGGAAGACGGAAACTAACTTAAAACATTTAGCGCGAAAAAATTTACATTAATAAATAATTTTAATTTACTTGATAAGCAGATTAATAATTTTAACGATTGTAGAATAAATGGATTACTTTATGAAAAATCAAAAATTAATAATTTATAGGCTGCATTATAACGACTTTTTAAAATTAATTTATACAATAAATTTACTCAGCATGTAAATAATTTTGAAGAAAAATACACCATTTATTTATAAAATTTGTTTATAAGTATTTATTTATTTTACAATTTTATATATGAAGAGAATTCACAAATAACAATTTATCTATAGTTGTATTTAAAAGTTCATTGATATGAAATTATTAAAAAAAAATTCTTAATTTCATTACTTACAAGTATAAACATTCATTAGTTTACAGCATTCATTTATGTTAATTACATTTATCATTAGCTAAAATAGATGTCATAATAATTACAGTTCTTTAAGAAAATTTAATTCAAATAATTAAATAATATAAAATACAATTATCATTTTTTTCCAGATTTTTTTATTCCACCAGTGACAAGAGGACCTTTTTGACCTGCCTTTTTCACAGCATCCGCAAGTGCCTTTTGTTGTTCTTTTTGTTTTTGTTTAAATGCTAAATCTTCGTCATCCATATCTTTTAATTCTTTCTTTGGAGCTTTTAGGGGTTTCTTTTTGCCACCTTCACGTCCAGACATTCTGCATTTAAATATTAATGTACCATTATTTCTATCATTTACTATAAAAATAATTGTAGGAAAACTTTAATGTGTGTTTAAATCCTAAAATTTAGTTGAAAAGGCAAATTTTAAGATATAATATTAATTTAAGAAATTTAAAATAACTGAATGTTTTCATTAACATTGAATTTTAATAATTCATAAATAAACTATTGCCAGCCATTGTTTTCTATGTATTTGGATAAAAGATAACCTTAAAGTTATCGAGCTTGAAATATGTATTGTTGATGTTTGCACAACATAAATATATGTAAAGCTTACGTAAAATTTTAACTTCATAAGAAAGTATAAAAAAAATATTTTTACTTACTTGTTTTAAATGGATTTGTTAATACAAAAAGAATGGGAATTGCAAAAATATCTAAGTCTTGGCTAGTTTATAGTGCCGTATGACGCGTGCGCCTTTTCCTATGAATATGTAATCGTTTGTGTTTATTTTCCGTTCTGGGGAGGACTGATCGGACGCCGAATACATCAAGCTACAGATTACTTTAGCTATAGTTTAGTAGCACCAATTAACATGTCTTTATGCATTAATTGCTTAATACTTAATATAATAAACACATTACATAATAATTCATACTGATTTTCGATACACGGTCGTCATTTTTCATAAATACTAAACAAATGTTTGCCTAATAGCGGTCCCTAAATTTAATAATTTCTAGACAATATAAAATACCAAATTTTTAATAATATTTTATTCGGCTTTAATTCAAAAAAGCGTAATATATCAGATGTATGTAGAAAAGATCTACCTATCAGATTAATTTCAATATTTATTAATACAATCAACTACATTAAGCAAGTAAGCTCAAGAACATTATATTTTGATAATATTTTCAGGTATTTCTACAGATAAAGAAAGAAGCACAATCATCAATAGGAACAATGGCCACTCACCGCCAAATATATCAAACAGTAAGGAAAACATGCACGGTTTAGATTCAGATATAAATTATTGTTATTTAAATAATGTTTTTATCAGCAAAAAAATATATATGATGTATATGTAACTGTATATATTAATACATGTATATATTTATATATATATATTGATGTATATATATGTTGATATATAATTAACCGAAAAATCCTTAATGATTCAAGGGAAATCCTCAAATCTAATTGAACTGGTGATAAATAATATTTTTAATTTGATATAAATTCTATCCATTGATTATATATATATATATACAGTATCATATTTATTTGTAATAAATTGACGATAATGCGCGGAAGCAGTTATTTATTGATTAAGCCAATAAAATCGCATTAATGATGTTTCGGTCGCTGTTTCAATCATCCGCCTTAGCAGTCAGTTTTCTTTACCAAGAATCAGGAGCGATCAGCTGACTTACCGACGTCGATGAAGTGTTTTGACGGTAAGTGGTTCCATCTAACGGTGACGGGAGGTCAATAAGTAGCTACAGCTGATTGTCAGATGATGAACAGGGCTGCCAACAGGCTCAGCTAATCAAATTTTCGAGACTTATTGAGTTAACTGCTGGAAAAAATCCAGGAGCTTTTTCGTATGCTGCTTGTCAAATGAATTGACAGTTCCCGGGGTTCTCTTCGACGTAGACTTGTAGAATCGTCAAAGAAGATCGAGCGGACAGTCGGTCATTGCGGTGCTCCGATTAAAAAGGGTAACTGAAGGGGGAAAGGCCTGTTGAAAGGACCCGTGAGAGATTATTCTCGCTTTTCCTTTGTGCAGCAGCCGAATCATCATCAGTCAAAGCAGCAGTAGCAGCAGTAGCAGCACTACAAGCACTACAAGCAGTACAAGTAGACAACGGCAATCAATACGATATCGGAGCACCTCACAAAGGAAACCATTCGGTCTTCGCATTAAATCAGATTCGCGTTTTAATTTAAAACTACCAATCCTCAATTCTGTCCCATTTAACTAGCCCTGAAAATATTATTCATCAACTACCTTACGCAGACGTAACGTCTATTTTTTGTGCATGACTTTCTTAAGCGGAACGTTATAATCACCATTGAAACGAGTGTGCCTCGGATTACACGAACATTACGCTCATTACGTTTCTATTGTTTAAAGCATTATACAAACACCGAGCCGCACCTATGTCTCTTGCAATTTTTTAACGCGCGCACTCGTGTGTGCTCGTGTGTGTGTGCGCGCGCGCGCGTGCACGCGTTTATGCAAACAGAGAGAGAGAGAGAGAGAGAGAGAGAGAGAGAGAGAGAAGGAGGACAGAAGTAAAGTCATTTTATCGTGGTACTTTGTTCAGTAACTTACACGGAGCAGAGAATTGCAGATTTTAAAAAACGATAACAGTAATATGAGAAACTCGAAGTGAGAGTAAAAAGGAAGTGAAACAGAGGCTCTCGAGCGAGAAGAGGTGAATCGTCGTGGAAGAAAGGCATTAAATGTTTCGATAAAAAGATCAATTTGACCATTCAACTTAAAGTAGGAACACGACAAATAAAAAAGATAAGGGAGGACAGGCTACTGCCTTTCTCGTCTTACACCTCTCTCTTGGAACATATGTTGTCTCTTGCATATTCAAATTGCAAGTAAGTACGATTTAGACAGCTATTGCATAATATTAAAAGCTTGAAGGTTAGAAATCTTAATGAAGATAATGACTTTAAAGATATAAGACTTTAAGCATTGACAGTACTACTTTACTTGTCTTATCAATAACGTTTGTTGATAATTATTACAAACTTTTATCCGTGAGAAGCTGTTTAATGCAAAAATTTACTGACTCACAGAGGTGAATAACATTTTTCGCTGTTACATTTGTTAAGCAGGTGGTGGCTTTATTTTTTTATACTAAACTGATTTTATGTATACTTGACGAATGTTTAAAGTATTTTTCCCCTATGCTTTCAATAATGTTTTTAACTCTTAGTGGCTTTTAATAGAGTGTACGTCTAATATCGATTTTAAAAGCGATAGAAAAACGTTTAGTAAATACATAGAATTTTTGAGCGATTATAACTATATTTTAATAGTAGGTAGTAAATAATTATGAGTTAGAGTAAATTAGTCTTTAGTAGGAAATATAGTATTTGGCCAGATAAGGGAAAATAAATAAAGGCTGAAAGGGAAGTTAGGTAGTTTAAAGAAAATATTGTAAAATGACAAATATTAAGGGTAAGACTTTTATGTGAAGAATTATGGGTATGGTTCATGAAAGAGGGAGAGGGAGAGGGAGAGAGAGAGAGAGAGAGAGAGAGAAAGAGAGAGAAAGAAAGAGGAAAAAAAAAAATAATAAAGCCGAAAAGTAAATGTTGATCGTTTGAGTGGGCGGGTCTAAAGCACAAAACGAGAAGAGGGAACGTTAGCAGGGTCAAAATAAAAATAAAAAAAAATATAAAAAAAAAATCGGCAATAAAAAGGAATTGAACGGCGAGGAGGAGGGGGAGGGGAGGGGATTAGGACAAGAGGTTGAAGATCGGTCGTCAGACGTTCGAGTCGGTCGAAAAGAGTGAGAGGCGCGAGGATGAGAGGGGGAGAGAGATATAGAGAGAAAGAGAGAAGCTAGCACGCCTTGTAAAAGTGCGTAGCATCAGCGGACGGGCCGAACAGATCATTTAAATAGCCGTGGCCCCTTTAAAAAGTCAGGCTGCTCCCATAAAGCCGTGCATGCTTTTCCAGACTTGCCGAAAGCATCGGCGCAGTGCAGCGCACCATATCGGTCGGAGTCGCTGCTGCTGCTGCTAACCAGGAGTGGTGGGAGTCGTCACGTTGGCTCTTCTTTGTGCGAGTGCGCGACTGTCCGGTTGGCAGGCCTGCAGCCTGTGGGCTCAGCCGTAACAAACCCGAGAGAGTCTCGACGACGACGGCAGCGGCAGCGGCGGCGGCGGCAGCGGTGACGGCGGCGGTGGCATTTGCTCCTGGGCCAGTTGGTAACAGACTATCGAATTGTTCACGTCGTTCATTGACAGTCACTCCGCGCAACTTCGTCGCTCACCCGTGGAGCGGACGGCGCGCTACGACGACTCTCCTCGATTGTCAAGCCGCCTCCTGTCCAGGTTGAGGATCGCTACTTGCTTGGAAGGAAGAAGGAAGCTCACCGTCGAAGGAGGCTCGATCGCTGGCTTGTCCGAGCGTCCTGACAGGAGCCTGTGGACGGAGAGCCATGGGTCCCGAGGCAATCATTTGACCCACTAGTTGGGCGACTCCGAAGCTCGGTGACTGCGAGATCGGTACACTAGCTCTGCGTTTTCGTGCTTTCAATCGGTGAGTCCCAAGTCTTCTCTCTCTCTCTCGCTCTCGCTCTCGCTCTCGCTCTCTCTCTCGCTCTCTCTCTCGCTCTCGCTCTCTCTCTCTCTCACACACACACACACCTGCACGCAAATTTGTTTTCCTTCGCACGCACCATATTGCTGCTACCTGACATCAATACTTTTCCATAGCTCTCCTTTCTCTTTTCGGCTCTCTCTCTCTCTCTCTCTCTCTCTCTCTCTCTCTCTCCCTCTCTTTCTTCCTCTCATCTCTTTATCTCTCTTTCTCTCTCTCTCTCTCTGCTGCTGCTGCTGCTTCTCCTGTCGTTCTTTTTCTTTTTCCTGTGTTTCCAAATCTTATTCTGTACTATTACTCCTCCTCCTCCTCATCCTCGACGTCGTCTTCCACCTTCTTCTCGAGTAACTAGCATGACTGCCTGTCGGTCGATACCTTTGTCATCAGCTGCGCTCCTTTGTGCATGGCTCTTCCTGCCCTGTTGCTCCACGAGTTCTGCTTGGGCCAACGACGAAGGAAGCCCAGTAAGGGGCCCATCCTCCTTTAAGAACCCGATCAGATGGACGTAATTGTCAAAGTGCGCGAGTGTACATGGGTTAGTGGGCGGACTGTGCAAGGGTGTGCGTATTCGAGGCGCAAAATCAAAACAAAGAGAACTGCTGCTTCGTGGCCGTGGATGCCTATGCAGCCCCCCCCCCAACTAACCCAAACAAAAAGGAGACTCGTCCCTCTGCTTTACACAGCTTCCCCTCTTCCTCCGTCTCGTCCCACATCGTCCACGAAGATAGCAGCCCGCAGCTCAAGATGGAACAATACCTGCCTCCCCTTAGTCAACCCTGCCCCTCTCGCATCGTCACGTTGCCCGTCATAAGTTGGCTTTGTAGTAACAGCCGACTTTCGATAAGTCTTTGCGGACGACCAGCAACTCACCGAGGAGTAGTAATGCTCATCTTGAGGTGATTGCGTCTCGCCGATACGTCCGCCTTACCATTACTTTCGTACTAGCTCTGCTGTACCGCTATCTGCTTTTATCTCGCCCTCGACCCTACCTCTTATATCTGTCCCTACATGCCGAAAGAACGCCCCCTTGAAATAACCACGTAACCACCCCTCTACCCTATCTCTCTCTCTATCTATCTATCTATCTATCTATCTATCTATCTATCTATCTATCTATCTATCTATCTATCTATCTATCTATCTATCTATCTATCTATCTATCTATCTATCTATCTATCTATCTATCTATCTATCTATCTATCTATCTATCTATCTATCTATCTATCTATCTATCTATCTATCTATCTATCTATCTATCTATCTATCTATCTATCTATCTATCCAACTATCTATCTATCTATCTATCTTGCTTTCCCTTCCCTGCGCCAGACCCCGCTCGCCTATGTCTTTGTTTAATCTTACGTTTTTCCATTTGTGAGAAATGCAGTGTTAAAGAGCGGCCTCGTGGGAACGAGCTCGTACCTGATCGCATTAGTCTATTTACCGAACTCTCCTTAAGGATTAACGAGCTAAAGCTCTGTAATGACTGCAAAAATGTTGACCCCCCTCCCCTTAATCTACGATAGTACTAAAATGAAATAATAAAGGAACTTTAAAGCTTCGATATGTACTTTCCCTATATGCAAAATTTACTATTTCCTCTTTGCGGGGATTCTCTTCTGGTCGAATAATGACCTGCATTTATAATGAATTATTATTATTATTATTATTATTATTATTATTATTATTATTGCTATTGCTATTGTTATTATTATTATTATTATTATTATTATTATTATTATTATTATTATTATTTTAATAATAATAAAAATCGTTAAAAATGACCTGCATCCGGTATTACCGTTTCAATGTATGTAGTCTTTCCATTTTCTATCGCAACCCTTTCCTTCCCCCTCCCTCGTATATCTCATCCCATTCAAGGAATCGTAAATATTAAAAGTTCTAACGGTTCGACTATCTGAAAATACCCGTCGTACCCTAACAGAACAAGGGCCTTAAATTTTCCACGGCGTCATAGACTAGGCCCCGTCGGTCGTGCGAAGTATTCGCTCGTGCATACTTGTCTCGCTTCTCTCTCTCTCTCTCTCTCTCCCTCCCTCTCTCTCTCTCCCTCTCTCTCTCTCCCTCTCTCTATCTCTGTTTCTCTCACTCTAACTCACAAACACCATGCTCTCTGCACAAGTACCGCTTACACTCCTCCCACCACCTCACTAATCCCAGATACATTGAGTTACTGTCACTAAACCATGTATTCCGATCCGTTCGCATTTTTGATGGAATCTTTGCTTCGACCTTTAATCGTTCTGTTTAAATTACCTACTTCTCTGCCTTAATTTTATAATTTTAATTTAGTTTGCATATAATACTATATCCATATAACCTATGATTCATTCTGCTCATGTATAATCCACCGATATCATATTTTACCTCTACTTGACAATTACTGTCCTCGTAGCGTATACATCATTATTAATTTTCATAGTATCGGTATCTTTCATTCGCTAAAGATGCACAGTTCAGGTTGATATATAGTACTACATACATTCTCGATACCTCGATTAGTTTATTTTAAACAGCAGTTTAAAAGTACGCGAGGCGTTAAGTTAAGCCATAACGAGCAGATTTTAGACAGCTGTGACGTCACTGGCACAAATTAAAAACGTTCATTGCTATCGCGAAGATGAGTTATTAAAAAAATCTTTTTTAACTATGAGAAACAATAAACAACTGCTTTACCATTATTATTGTACAGATTCTTAAGCAACTAAGCTATTTAATCGTAATTTAGCTGAAATTGTAATTTTATTTTATTTTCATATGTCAAAAAACGTTAGTATAAGTCAGTTAAAAACAATATTAAAATTTTAGTCTTTACTGTATTACATACATTTATTCTCATAAACTCATATAAAAGATATACATATATTAATGAATTAATAAAAATAATATTAATTAAAGTTTCACGAAGAATTCACTGAATTAATCGATGTGGAAAATTGAATTATTAAAAAATTAAAGCCAGGGATTTATACAAAATTATTTATTTTTTAAAATAAGATTACTAATTTTAATCATATATTTTATTATAAGCAGTATTTTCAATACATAGTGAATATATATATAAAAAAAACAGCAGAATTTATGCGTATTCATATTTAATAAATCAGCAATATTAATTATGTCCTTTTTTTATAAATTAAGAATATGAGAAGATAAATCGTGTAATATTTTATTAAAAAATTTCCAATATCTTTCCTACTAGAACATGTATTCAATTAACATTTCCATTCCAAATAATATTCAATTTAAAAAATTAGGATAAATTAAAATTTATGTGCAGTTTAAATATGTTTTTATTTTATTCTTTTCTCTAAAAAACATCGCCAGTAAAAATATATAACAATATTATAAATGATGATAATATAAATTTTTTTCAACAATTAAAATCCTTTAAATGTACAATTAAAGAATGAATGAATGAATATGAATTTAAAAATATTAAGAACATTAATTTAATTATTTAATGAATTCCTCATTAATAGTAAGAAAATAACGAAGAATATTAATTTTACAATTTAAAGGGCATTATTATGATATAAAGATTTATAGCGACGATTTGAAATCAATTAATATGTAAATATATGAAACTGTTAATCGATAGTTTTTCTTTGACTTATTGATATTGACCGAGAGTTATAAAAAGCAATCATATACAAAAAAAAGAAACTGTGTTTGGCCGTTTGATTTTCCTTTATATTTTATTATGTTTCCTTATCTCTAGGTGAAAAAGTAGGTTAAGGTTTGGTAAAAAATTTGAAGACATAAAAACTGTCATTGATGAAAATAAAATTTTAGGCCTCACTCTTAAAATATATTATTATAAACGTGTATATGTACATTATAAAAAAAAATCTTTCTTTCAACTAGAGCCTTCGAATAATCGAATTAAATCTTAGAAATTTTAAAACAAACATTTTAAATGGTAATGAAACCAATTGAAAGATTTATGTTGACTTCTAAAAACTAAGCTATAGGCGATTTCATAACTGTACTAATTTTATGTAAAATTAAGGTACTTTAAAAGAAATGTGTAGATAATAATTCGACCTAGTTGCAAGTTAATTATTTTTAAATATGCTTAGTGATTTAGTAAAAGACTTAGATAATATTGAATGCGATTCTTACATGTGTCATTCTAGAGATAATACTATATCATTCAAGAAATTTAATAAAAACTTATTAATAAAAAGAAAAATATAGAAATAAAAACATGAATCTATTACTTTACATTTCTTACTTTACATACTTTTAAAAATTTGGTTCAAATTTAAATTGTTAATATAAATTAAAATACAGAACAATAATTTAATAAAGACACGATTGTTTTGAAATCATTAAATTTTAAATTATTTGAAGTCTGTATTACCATTAAATAATTTAAATTTATGAATTAGAATCATTCTAAAAATCATACTCAGAATTTAGCATGTATATTTCTACATTGCAATTGTTAATATTTAAATGTTTAACCCTTTTTATTAAGTATATATACTGATAACGAATAATATAACAATAAATTATATAGCTCATCAAATATTTAGTATTTCTTTCTTAAATATAACAAAGTTGCATCAAACTTAACTCATTTGAGCAATCAATTTAAATTGAAATAATCTCTATTTAATTTTTAGAAATTCAATCGTGCAGTCAATCATTTCGTTACTTATTTTATGGATCGAAATAATTGAGATAAAATTTAATAAATAATGATCATCGTCTCGCATTATTAAAACAAAAGAAAAATAATATTACTATTAAATAAAAAAGAATCTTAGTACTTATATAATATTATATTTGCAATTTTTAATTTTTTTAATTCATTGCAGAAAATGTTTCTTTGATTATAACCTGTGCTTCTGTTTCTAGACTATGATTAATTTATAAAAAAAATTTTTGAATTAATTTATTATAAACAATTGTCTCTTGTTATGGAATTTTTCTTCATTCATATAAATTTTTAATAAAGAAATTCTAGGTCGTATTATAAATTTTTATTTAAATGGGTCTTATAATAAATTTAAATAAAGAGCGATTATATTATTTCTAAAATAAAAAATTAATAAAATATTGAACGATCGTATAAAATATCTTATAAAATAATATTTTCTACTGTTATTCGTCTATTTGAAAACATATATTAATAAACATTTAAACATCCTAATTATGACAACGTTTTTACATATATTGATTCGTAATTATAATTTATTGTATAGTAAGCATAAAACTTAAAAAATTAAAAAATATAATTGCTACCTACTTTGCAGCACAAATTAATTATGTACTTACTCTATATTAAGGTCAGATAGAGGCGATTCAAACAAATGATCGAAAGAGAAAGAAATTAATTAATATTATAATTTTTTACTTTTTTATTATATTTGAGATATGTTTGCATGAGCTCTTGCGCATGTACATTTATACGTAATCGCTTATATTTTAGAGCTTATCTGACCAGATAGTAGGAGAAGAACTTGAGGAATTAACATCGGTCTCATTTGTATGTGTAAATGCATCGATTATTTAAGTATGTAGGTAACTCCTTCATTAACAGTATGTATTGCTGGCTCGTCGCATTCTCATATCGACGATAGCAATCGAGAAAACAATTGTCATTGAATGCATTTATTCTCTACATTTTATGACTTAAGAAAATTTTCGTAATTAAACTGTAAGGACAAAATACATTAGCAAGTGACTGTTCATTGTTATTTTTCGAATGAAAAATTAAGAAATTATTATTTGCAACATATAAAATAACCTTGCAATAATTTTTTTTATTTCATTTAATTAATTTTTCTACATACTTGATAGCTAATTTTTAAAAAATACGATAGATGAATATTTACATTCAATTTAAAATTTGGCTTACAACAATTTAATTTAATAATTAATTTCATAATAGATTTATCTTATTATTGAAAAGGAAATTATAAATAAATTAACATTGAAATTAATTTTTACGATGGCTATTTAAATTTAGAATTACTTACACAACTTTTAATTACCACACATTTTTAATTAATGTTATATTAGACATCATTTTTAATAGATATGATTTTGTATTACTTTTACTTTTTAATTATATTAGTTGCCATTAATATAACTGCTTACGTTTAATAATGGTGATTTTGTAATCATAATATTGATTTCGGTATATTTCGTAATATTTCAGGCTACAAAACTTTTACTCTACAAACTATATTTTTCGAAATTTTTATCTTATTAATTATTCGACACTGCATGAATATACATGATGAAAGCTAGTAAATATTTACATTAGCTTCGAAAGTAAATTTTATTAATTTCAAAGCTAAATAGAATATATTGAATTCACAAATAAATTTTATCTGTTGTACTATCTTAATACATTTACTTAAGGCTTAGGTAAGTTTTCTTAATTAATTTATTCATAATTGACTAAAAGCTACTTATGGCGCGTATTATTTTTCGATAAATAAATAATTATTACGATTTATTATACGTATTAATAAGAAACATTTGTAAATCATGCAATCAATAATTAACACACACACACACACATTTTATATTATAAATGGTATAACTCTCGACTTTTTTCTTATAACTACTTATTTAAATTTTAAAAATATAAAAGTAAAATTAAAACATCTCATATATAATATGACAATAGCTTTTGCTATTAAAAGCCATTGTAGATATAAAATTTAAAAGTATCTTAATAACATTTTCATACTTTCCATAAAAAATAGTAATTTCAATATTATTATTCGTTATACTTATATAGCAATACGTTTGATATGAAGCATAAAAATAAAAAAATTAAATAAAAATTTAATGTCTAGACCAATTTACAAATACTATTACATAATATTATTACAATAATCTTTAAATTATTTATTTTTTATATTCTAAGATTATTTTACTAGTGTGACGAAAAGTAAATTTAAATGTCACGAACTGTGAGTATTATAGAAGCTTAAGATAAGTGAAGCATATTTCATTGATTTGATTTGATCAATCACAGATGAGTACTAGATATGTTAAAATACGCTTTACCCTATTTTAACGTAAGATTATAATCAAAACGAAGAGTAACATTTTTTTATGACTAGAGTAAGGAAATGTTAAATTATTTAAATTAAATATTAAGTTTTTTTTGTAGAACCTAAGTATTAACAATATATTTTCGAGTTAAAAGGTTGTATAGTTAAATTAATTTTGAGATTTAATTTAAAAAGAATGTCGTATTTATTTAATAATCTTAGGCGTATAGTTAGACCAGTACAGGAAGGGGGAAATAATTGCGAAAGATAATTTGATTAGCTCATCGTAATTATAATTATCTATTGAACAATGAAATTTGTAAGAGAGTAAAATAAATGCAGCAAAGTAATTAGTAAGACTTGCAGCGTCTTAATGTTGCGATATTATTGTTGGATATCTTACCATGTAAGCTCTTTGTGATAAGGGAATTCCGGCTGTTGGGAGAACAACTTGTTCCCCGACAAGTAGGAAATACCTTGTAAAAAGCTACGAAAAAAGGTGGAACGTAGGAGCCTTAAACTCAACTATCTCAGCGGGTTTGACTTGACCTTTCGGTGCTGTACATAGGGGATAGCTCGCGTCCGAGAGGCAAAGCATCAACGAGAAGAGCAGGGCCACATGCTTTCAGTCGTGTAAATGAGCTGACCTACATTTCCTTATTGTCGTCGTCATCGTCGTCGTCGTCGTCATCTCTCTCTCTCTCTCTCTCTCTCTCTATCTATCTATCTATCTATCTATATATCTATCTATCTATCTATCTATCTATCTATTTTCTCTATCTATCTATCACTTTTTCGCTCGCTTCCTGCCACCACCTCGACACTTTTGAACACCAGCTCCTACACTTAGCTAAGAGCGCTCGGAGAAAATGTACTCTGCAACTGGATAAATTCATTTTGTCACCAAGCCTCAGTATAATAATAAACTTAACAATATTCCTTTCGAATGTTTGTGTGCAAGATGCACGCACACGTGCTGCAGACGAGTTTACGCTGCATTGCCTCGATTTTGATTGATGAATCGACTTTGTTTAAGTGGTTAGGATGTTTGACTAATCGAATAGACGAGGTAGGGAAGGGAGAGAAAATCGAGAAATGCCGAGTCGTCGACTTCTACTCGGGTTTTGTTTCGGTTGCGTTGTATTATTTCTAATCATCGAGATGAACACAATCTTGCTTTACTTTTGTTCAAGTAAATTCGTCATTCTGAAAATTCGAACTAATTGTACGAAAGTATGCCGGGCCAAGCGAACAATTAATTATTAGCGAACACACATTTTTAACCTTGACCGCATGGACTTACATGCTCTTGTATATTACATCTATTCTATTGTCTAAAAATAGGTTAAATGTTAATGGCGTCCATTAGTTTTATAGAATTCCACATTATGCATTCGTATACTTTATTATCTTTACTGTATATCCCGACGGCTCTGACGTGGCAAATGCAATTAATCTTAAAAACCTAACAAATCACTGTATTTCAGATCTAATTTATTTAAATCTGGCCTATGAAAATATGGCGCATGTCTGTGTCTAGCAATAACCTAAACGAAAAAAAACGTAACAGTAATTCACTCCTTCTACTTACTTTAATCCATTCTAATTATTAAATGATTTATCAAACTTTTTAGAATATTCGACTTACCGTCTGCTCGTTCTGACGCAAATATCAAATAATTGCATTAATCATAAATATAAACAAAGTAAGACATGATTAATATAGATTTTGCAGAACTGAAAAAATTTTATGCTTATTTTATTAAATTATTTAATGACTTATTTTGTTATGTTAATTTATCGCGAAAATTACAAATCTATTTCATCGTATTGAAAGTTCGTTCCTTATTTATATATTAATCTAAACTTGGTATTAAATATAACTCATGGATCAATTTGCTTTTCAATAACGAATAGAAAACGCGTTTACCCTCCGATCGATAGTTTGATAAAAAAAACTTTCAATATTATTGAAAATTTGTAAGACAAATGATTTGCGCCACATGGATAATTCCGCATAATTTTCATATTCGCACACCTACAATCTTACATGGCGCGCAAAGATTCAGCGGTCATTGTTGAGAATCTTGACAATTGACCAATGAAGTAAGATTTTTATCTCATATATCTGTAATACGAGATTTCAAAGGGATGATTTTTGTATTTGAAGACGATTTTCAGATTTCTATTTTCATTCACACCTATTTGACAGTGTCGTTTATAAAATTTCAGGTTTCAGGGACCAGGACATTATAACCGATCTTCCTCAAATCCCTCTTACGATACCATATTTCGAAATGTTTTACTAGTTTTCTCAGTTACCTATCAATACTTTCTATACATCTCTTTACCAACGATAAATTAATTTCATTTCTGACCGGACATAGTAAAGAAAAATGAAAATTTTACTGCTAAACGATCGAATTTGAAATCGTTATAAAGACGGCATTCTTCACGCAATCGCAGTGATGACAATTTAAAAAAATATCGTCCTGCTATTCTTACGTCATGATCCATCGTAATACATAGTCGGCACAATCGGTTGGTGCAACCTTGATATGTACGTATCTTCATGTAAGATTCGTTCGTTCGTTCGTTCGTTCGTTCGTTCGTTTGTGTGTGCGTGCGTGCGTGCGTGCGTGCGTGTGAACGGCTAGGTTCCTTCGACATATGAGCAGTTTGCGTACGCGCGTGTGCAAGGTCAAGTTCGCGAGGCTAGATGGCAAGCGGTTGTTATGAAAAAAGAAATAAAAATGAAAATTAAATGCCGTTCTCATATAGGCAAATCTTCTATATATTCTTATACCTCTCAGCTTCTCTTTCTCTTCCCTCTCTTCTTTCTCCCTCCCTTCTTATTCAGATTCTTAGTACACTGAACGTAACATAAATGAATGAAAAAGAGAATGATAGAGAAACAAGTTCTCCTAACTAATCGATATGACAAAAGTCGTGCACGTGTAAAATCAGCTGATTGACGGCCTTCGCTTCAAGTATGTATGTGAATACTTTGTTGTTTTGTACTTACATATAAATATGTTTATATATGTGTGTGAATAAATAGATATACAGATGATTGATAGATAGATAGGTAGATAGATAGATAGATAGATAGATAGATACAGATGATAGATAGATAGATAGATAGATAGATAGATAGGTATATTGATTGATTGATAGATAAAAAGAGAAAGGAAAGGAGAAATAAATAAAGAATTATGATGCTGTCACGTAGAATTTTCAACTCATGTTTAATTACTAAGTAAACGAAAACTGATTATCATATTTAGTTTATTTATAACCTAGAGAAGTGTGGAATAATCATAAGAATATTTAAATTATTCTTCATAAAGTCCATTCCAAATAAGTCCTGTTACTTGATACATTTGTCAATGACATTAATTAATCACAATGATATACTTTTACAATTCAATTTTCTACAATTTTCTACTATTAAATTACAATTTAATTTAATTAATAGTGATTTATTTCTCATTTTTTATTAATTATATAAAAAATCGTTTTTAAACTAGTTAATCAGTCAGAAAATTTAATCTCAATTTTCATAATTAACATCTTTACTGCTTAAGCAATCGAAACATTTAATTTTTATTGCTAAATCGATAAAAACATAAAGTCGAAGTTACAACGAATAAGTAACCAATTTGAATCTACAATAAGCGACATGTAAAGGATCACAAGAAGCATTCAATAACAGTACTTTGACCAATAAAACGATTCTGTTAATTATGGATCGATTGATCGATGCTACTAGCATACCAGTCAAAAGTGAAATTAACGTTCTTAAAGCAGCCGCTTCCTTTTTTTCGGCTGCATTCATCGAAAATCACTCTTTCATTTTTCCATCCATAGTGACAATTCGATCAGACATTCTTACATTGATCAAGATGGAGAGCGCCTTATAGTTGGTCTATTCTAGAGAGCCGAACTTACGTAACGAGCTTCATCTGCGTTAGACACTCTATGAAGGAAAAATGCCTATGGCCTGACGCGCACGTGTATGAACCTTGTCGATAGTACAATACAAGCAACGAGGATGGCACTGAAGTCCATGGCAACGGCGAGCAACTCCTTATATATCAGGGTTGAAATCCCAATGTACCCGGCCATTTTCTAATCTTCAATGAAAATGCACGGATAATGAAGTTGACCTCAACTACGTATTACCACTTTTATACAAGAGAGCGCTTGATTTTTTTTATCGGTCAACTGTGTCACCTCGTCCCGAGTTGATGGCAAGCGTTAAATATCGCCCATTTAAAGTCGTAGCTAATCAATTATTCCTCATTCGGTTTATAATTTATAAAATATGATCGATACCTGCTCGGCTACAACTTGCTCTCTAGTCTTTGCAGAAACCGTGGATGGCCTGCATTTATTTAATTGGATTCGTATGTAATAAATTAAAGCTGCGCTTGCATTATATTTATGAGATGATTCTCTCTCTTTTTTTTTGTAATATCAGATAATACTTTATTCATAAATATTTTTTAACAACTTTAAATAAACAAAGAAAAATTATAATTATATTAATGAAATCGCCATAGTAAATAATATATATTATATATGTGTGTGCATATACTCATACGTATATACAAATAAGGTTAACAAACATAAGGAAATGAAATTTCGAATTTGTATTTTTTTTTAATAATAGTAATGAAATAGCTATATTATCGTATTTTAGGTAATATTAAAAGAATAACTAATAGTAGCAGTCGGTTAGAACTGTTATCGAGATTATCATTTAGTTATAAATAGATTACATAGGAATATGTGTATTCGTAGCTATTATAAATAATATAATTTATTTGTCTGTTATTTGAAATTGTACATCAATGTTTGATTAATAGATAATGTAAGAATTTTTTTTTTTAAAAATTTTTTTTAAAGTTTTTGTTTAAAGTAAGAAAATTATAATTTCTATTTTCTTCCAGTGATGTTACGGAGTATATATATCATAGGCTTTTAATGAGTTGTTTAACAAATATCTGCTTCTTTGTTATAATCAATACTTAATCAATACTCAATAAGACAAAAATAATTACACAAAATTATAATAAATAAAAATAATCTCAAACTAAATACTATTCAGTCTTGTTTTATTACCTGCGAGGTCATATGTTACGACATATATTTTATTCCCGGGTGAATATTATAGAAATTTCCGTAAATGTATAATACAAATACTAATTGTATCTTAGTCGTAAAACTAATAAAGACCGGCAGAATAAATTCAGATTTTTACAAACGATGGCAAGGTCGATCTCGAGTTAATCTCGTGCCGCCCGAGGACGGATAACGAATTCTTAATTATTCCATTTTTCCTCATTGCTAAAAATTTAACTCCTTACACCAACGTTATCTAACTAAATCTCTTCCCTTGACCCAACTATTTTTCGCAATTACCACAGATGCAAAAACTTAGACGGAGGTATGCACCTGTGCCTACTTATTGAATCCACAAGCGTTGACTTTACATCTTGATCGAACCACCTGCCAGTGATAAAATATTTCTAATATTATCATTAATTTGATTTGAAAATTCGAAACTTTAAAAGAGAATTGAATAGAATAGCCGATTATAAATAACAAGTCATTAGAATCGAAGTAAAAAAGACACTCGAAAGATGACGTACATAAATTTTATATGCTTCCGTATTTCCAAGCATAAAATTGTATGAAAAAAAGAGTACACTAATCACAAATCGTTAATAATTAATATTCTCTTGACTTTTCGTGGAAAAAGCTGATAAAACGTTTCTCCATTAATTGCATTGGAAATTGAATGGATATAAATGGAGAGATCTAGGATCGTTGCATGGGATATTTCGATTTGATTCTATTTGCTCTTGATCGAATGAAAAACCGAATCATCAAAGTCAGCAGATATTTTGTTTTTTTATCATAAATCATCTGCTCTATTAGATTCTCGTTTTCATACAATATGTACGTTAAGTAATATAAGCAAAGTAACGTGCATACATTTATTTTTATCTTGAAAATAGATTTTATATCCATTTACTTAACGTTTTAGCTCATCACTCTCTCCGTATTTTTTACTATAAAAATATGCGTTTTTAAGAAAACAGAAAATCAAAAATTAAATGTAAACTATCTCAATAATAAACTAAAGACCATCAAAATATTTTCATCGAATTATTCTCACAAATTTGTTGCCAATTAATTTGCGTGTTCGGTTAGAGACGCTTAATAAAAACTAACCTTCTTAAAATTTATTATGTAATACACGTTTGACCGTCGATTAATGAAATAATATAAATCACGGAATAAAATTTCTTTTGGAAAATTTTACTTTAGCTCTGTCAATAGCATTTCGAATTCCAAATAAATAGATAATTTTAATTTATTATACTTGTGATATAACATGTGATAGAACATTATTTATCAGAGCTATTTTCTCAAATGCAAATTAATTTTTATTATGTAATGCTCGTATTTTTTAAAACGATTTTCAAACAAATTTTTAATGCATATAGTTATTGTTGTGGAAAACTTAATAAGTTATTACGATAATGAAGGACTTAATGTTAAAGGGCTTGCAAAAGCAAATGTACTTGTAATAATAAAATTTAGTCGACGATTAGCATAATTGGATATGAACGAGATACGTATGCTTGATATATCAAATTATCAGATCAATATGATCGATCGTCGTAGTATATTACGTATAACAGAAGTACGAATACATGAGATAGAAGCGCACGGATGGACAGGAGATTAGTTACGAGACGTGCCAATATAAAAATCGGCTCGTTTCTCGCTGACTCGTCACGTGTTAATAAGAACACCAGGGTCATTGTGCCACTTAAGCTTGCAGCAACTACGTTGTGAGCTTTTACATCGACTCGGTTTTTAACGTCTTTCCCTTCTTTCTCGCTTTCACGCTCTACCCGCCAAGAGGAAACTCGAGCGATCAAAGTGGCTGAGGTTCAACGTCCCGCGCATCGCCCATGTTGTTTGCTCTAGTGCGTATATCCGTTATAAACCTCAATGGCTTATCAAACCACCGAGTATTCCTTCGTTTGCTTGTTTTTTTTTTTTTTTCGTTTTTGTTTTTTCTTTCGAACGCAGGATACACTAACGCATATGAATTATTTTTCCGTACATCTTCTATAGAGAATTTTAACTCAAAAAAACTTTGACTTCTTTACTCTTTTTACCTCTAATACTCTACTCGAATTTTAACTTACATCATTTTCATGCTATTATTCTTCTGCTTACACATCTTAGAGGTATTCACTCTTTTGAAAATTGTTCCAAACTGCGATATACTCAAAGCGAAGCTTTGAAACATCGGAAATTCATTTCTGTCTCATTCATCTTATGTATTAATATTCTATTGTTACTAAACAATTAATATATGATCGAAAAAAAAAATTATATAGGACGCTTATAAATCAATAGTATTACTACCTCAAAAATATAGCAAAAAATGAGTTTAATTATTGAGTGAAAGTAGTTGAGAAGTACTGAGCCTTATTCTTTGAAAGATAAATTACCTTTTCATTTAAGACTGTATCTTTTTTTTTGCTGTGTTTCAATGGTATCCTATTTAACCAAGCTTACTATGTACAGTATTTTACATATTTTGGATTACATGAAAAATTTTCTTATGCTTTACGCACTCGTGTCATCAGCTGAGAAAACTATGAATAATGGAATATGTGTTGATTTTGAAGAAATAAAAAAAATAATTGATTACATTTTTTTTCTTGGCGTAATCAGTATTTAAAGCTGATAATATGATTTTCTTTATTTTTATTAATTATTGATGTTTATGAATATATAATATTGGCTTAAAAATTAATTAAAAACTAAATATTAAATATTGAATATTGAAATAAATATTGAAGTTTTTTAGCTAATTAGGTAAAATTAACATTACAATTGCTTAAATATTAATATAAAAAAAAATTTATTAAATTCTTTATTACTTATTATTTATTCTTCATTTTTAATGTTTTAATATTCCGAATAGTTGTCTCAACAGGCAAAAAAAGTATGAACAAATACTATTCAACAAAATACAATAATCATTATTTTTTGCTATAAATAATTTTAATAGTGTTGATTATATTTAAAGTATTGATTACATTTTAATAAAGTAAATAAAGATTTAAGAAGCAATAATTTTCTTAAGTGATTTGAGATTTGTTACTAATTAAATTATTAATACAAATATATTGAAATAAAAGTATTTGAATAACTTTTATTTATCAAAAATAATTAAATATGAAATGAATTCTTAAAATCCTGAATAATATTGTATTCTTTATTTCTTTTCTAAAACAATATTATACATCTCAATATTAATATGTCTTTGACAACTAATTCATAAATACCATAAGTATATTAATTAGTTTGTAAAATTTATTATATAAGGTTAATCTTTTATAAACATAATGTATTACAAAGAGAAGTTGATAAAGGCTGCGACGCAATAATTCGCTAGGAAAATTCTATTTTTTATTCAATCTTATTTATAAGCTATTGGACTATATTATTCTAAAATATCAACTTATTCTAATCTTCTTCGTTTTGCTGTAATCGTACTTTTCAAATGGTTGTTTTTCTAACTTCTAAAGCACTTAATGCAGCACTAACACGTAGTTATAAACTTCTCTCTTTCAATTTTGGTCACTTGATCGAATAAACTTACCAAAATGAGTACTCGAGATACGAAAATGTATTGATACCGTTTCAGAGAAATTAAAATAATAAACATGTTGGCAGCTGTTTTATTTAATACTGATGGTATTATTCATCAAGAATTTACAATTGAAAGTCTAACGAGAACTGATGATCACTATGTAGATGTGCCTAATCTGGAAATGTACATTAATGGCAGCGATTTTTAAAAATCATGCGCGATTGACTGAAAACTTTCCTATAATTACAACATGTAAAATGTTCGTATATTATTAGAAAATTAATTAATATTTTCTGTTTTATTATTATTTATTGTTATTATTATTATTATTATTATTATTATCATTATTAATATCATTATCATTATCATTATTATTTCTTTGAAAAATTAAGCTGTTGTTAAATAGATGTTTAATGAATTAGAAAACCTTTGAATAACGTTTACTAAAACTTTGTAATATGATCTAAAAATAATTTAGTAAATTGTAAGATTGGACTTTTTTCCAAGAATTTATGCTTTTTCTGTTTTCTCATTCGATATCAAATATATTCGTATGTACTGTAAATGCGTCTAATAAATGAAAACGGTATGTGGTTTCATCGTCTAAATTGTAAAACAAGACTAGCGTGACAGACGCATAGGCATGGAGTCAGGCTCGTAGATACGTAGACATGCATGGGTCACCTCATTCGTTGAGCAGAGATCTTGTCGAAGTGGGAGAAACGAGAAAAGATTTTTAAGCCGAAGCGATATCGAATTAGTCCTAGAGATCAGAGAGAGAGAGAGAGAGAGAGAGAGAGAGAGAGAGAGTATCTGCTGTATAGATAAAACGGGGAGTACACATATTTACGAGGCGCATATGTGTTTATACTGTATCGACACTGATGCTGCTTGCATAATACATAGGTAACCCGGTTAAGCGAATGACACTTCCCTGTGGTCGTTACCGTTAAGCTTTGAACAGCTTTATTAAGGCACACACTCACTTCTTTCCAGACCTTTACCGGCGCTAGCTACGTTTTATTATTATATTAGCTGAATACTGCTTTTCATAAAAAGTTAGCAATTTTTTGGGTCCTTTATTCCGTTTCTCCTCCTAATAAATAGTGATTATCTTTTTATTATTTGACTAAGTTGGCTATACTTGCGCAGCTGTTGATGCGAGTTAATTTCACCGTTCACCTGAATCATTACTTAATAACGCACCTCTTCTTCCGTAACAAATCATCTTTCACCTTTCATATCGAAAGTGACCCTTTTCACTCGTCTTAATACTAAACGTTATGCATCTTGTTATTCTTTGCTGATTGAATTTTCGAACCGGCTGCCAATGCACCAACAATATTAGCTAATGAAATAAATTTTTTTTTTTTTTTTTATTGCATCTTGGTTCAAGTAAAAGCTTACGTAAAGTTATATAAATAATTTAATGATAATTGAATAGCACTTTTCAACATTCGATCGCTAGCGAGCAACAGTGCGGAAAGTAGCTTATAATTATACCTGCATTGAATCAGCTGACCGCGATCGCGCAGTTTTAGCGTACAACATATGGTATCGTATCTCCCGATGATAGGATGCACTCGCGGGGAACGAATGTTAATGAAAAGGCACGGTTTTGTGGGAGGAGAGTTTCTTGAAAATCGGTTTGAATCTCGATGTGAGGCTTTTTCAAGTGCATCATGTGCCGACAGTGAAATCCCGATTAGTCAAGTTTATTTCGACCGGAAGACGTAAAGAAACGGAAGGTGACAGCTTCGTTCTCATTCGCGACGAACGTCAATGTCAATTTGAAGTGCGGATTCGGCGATCAGCTTCTTCCTGTAGCCCTTCAAATGTTCTTCTGCCCATGAACCATGAAAATCCGTCCCTTCATAACTTCTCAAAACACCCACTCCCCCTCCCGCATTCCTCACTATGAATTTATATGAAGTTTCGCTCCATCGTACAATGCTCGCCAGGCTTGTAATTATGCGAATGTTAGATCGTACGAAAGGATTTTATCGTAGCGCTTGACTTAAGAGCCACAAACTAAACTGCCGATTGCGAGTTTATAACGAGCTCCGGCCATTACCTAAATACTTTTTGCATAAATTAGGCAATATCCGTGAATATATATATGTACACATATACACACACATATATATATATATATGGTGCTTATTTCTCCAAGTCCAAACGAAGTCAAAAATTTGACGTCATTTTTTTATACATAATATTTATACATTATACATAATATTTCTATGATAACAAACAGCAATCAAAAGTGATACGGTGTAAAAAACAATTTTTTCGTACTTTTTAAATATTTATGAATAATTTAAGCCTTCTATATTTGATTAATAATTCCCTTTCATCATGATTTGAGATTATTGTATTCGTAATTTAACAAGTTTTTTATCCAATTACACATTAACCATAATAAATAGAAAATTTTATAAATCTATATATTAAAACCTTAAAGCGCACTTATAATTTTCAAATGTATCTATCTGTCTGTGGGTTTTTTAGTACAATTTCAACTTTAGAAAAAGAAAAGTACTATTTTTACAACAAAAGTCTGTTTTATTACATATGATTAAAAAATCATTGAGTAGAAACTATCCCAGAAATTTTAAATATAAATTATTTTTCTTTTTATTTAAATATAACTATAATAAATAAAAAAAATGAATTGAGCAATACTTTGAAAAAGAAATTTCTTTTCAGAACGCAATGAAGAGAACATGTAAGAAATTCAAAATAAGGAAGTAAAATAAATTGCTCTTTACTTTTAATATTATATAATAATTTCTTTGAATTTTAAAATATTTTAAGTGGAAGAAACCTGTAAATTTTTTAAAATTCTTGGATATTTAAAATTTTAAAAAAGTAATTAAAACGTATTATTGCAACATTTTTGCACACTTTAAAGGCAAATAAATTAGGTTGTATGTTTCTTTCTTTGTGAAGTAATTGAAAATTAGTTTTATTACAATTAAATGTTTTTTTATGGATTTTAATACATTTAATATTATATAATATTAAATACTTGTTTTTTTTTATGTTACAGGTGAGTTGAAAAAATTATTGTTATAGCCGTTCTGTAAAATGTAAGTATTAATTTATGAATCAAATAAAACAAGAATAAATACAAAATTAAAATTATTGATAAAGCTACAATCATGAAGGTAAAATTATCTTCATTTTAAAACGAATATTTTTAATATAAATTAAAATTTTAATATATTAGGGTTAATCGGTATTTAGGTAATGTAATGTCTGCCAATTTCTTACGGTTAGTATGTAAATTAAGGATAAATAACAGTTTTTTTTTATGTTTCGGTGTATCCATGTGAGAAGGATTTACTAAGTCGATTTTAAGAAGTAAATCGTCGGATTGAAATGCGTGAACACGATCACCATTTTATCTATAAAAATTTCACGTCACGATCGAGTCTCTTACTTCACCAATATAATTCATTGAGAAGAAAAGAAAACTAAAATAAAGATCGAGAAGGTTCCAAGTACAGTTAACTTTCATAACGACCCAGTAGATTCATGCTCACTGAATAAAATGAAAATGTTAAGATGAAAAGCTATGATAACACATGCGAGAGAGGCTAGCGTCGTAGCTTCTCTGTATCATGCATTTTAAGGCTCGTAAGAAGAGCCGTCAAGTGAAAAGAATTTGTAGCCACTCGATGTCCTTCTAGAAAGCGTTAAATCTTAAAAAAGGATCGATAGGATAGTCGTTGGCGCATCATAGAAAATCCGGTGCTCAATCGACGCTTAATAAACGCTCCTAAAGAAAATGTCCTTAATTCGGAGACCCTAACTTTCGAGCCGTTCTATACATTACGCTATCACTGCGGTACAAACAGAAGATAATTAGCGGTATTCATAAGATTCGGTATTCATAAGATCGTACGAGGCTCGGGGCTCGGGTCTCGGGGCTCGGGGCTCGTAGGATGTTTCGGGCAAGTATCGCAAACGCCTAAATATGAATTTGCGATATCCAGGTTCCGAGTACTCTCGCTCCGGACGAAGAACGCCGTCGTAAATGTGATCGTGAGAAATAGACGAGGAAGGGATAAATGGGCTCGAAGATCGACGGCCAACGGTTACGGTGAGTCTCGCTTTTCCTCGACGAGCGCTCACGAGCCGTCCTCGAGTTACTTGCGGCCTCTTTTAATTTAGAACGACTGCTTTTAGAAGGCCCCACGGGACGAATAAGATGAGAGGCAATTTAAATACGAACGGGCCAAGGGAAAACCGTCGACATGGTTCGTAGCTTTTCCAGGATACGGTACTCGCCGCAACGCTACGCGCACTTATATAAATCGCTTTGGCTCTTCAGCTGATTTGCTCCTCTGACCTAAAACGTCCAGCTTGCAATAGATATTTTACGAGAATTTACATGTTATCTTACTTGAACTGACAACCTCATTTGCGCCATGGGTTATACAGATAATTATTTTTAATAGAAGACTCATATGGAATTGAATAGTATTGCGTTAGTTAGTTCATAAGACTCCTTGCTTTCTTGTTAAAATATTATGAAATCCCATGCTATTTGATAATAGTAAATTGAATTACCTTTATCCAGTTATGCAGTTACTAATGATTACTGTATTACTGTAATCTGTTATATTAAATTTATTTTTTATTTGAAGAAAAATACTGAGTACCCGTATCATAAAGTATCAAATACATCAACACATCTTTAAAATCGCGTTTATGTATATAAATATACATTCCAATAAAATAATTTCAAATAATGATGTTCATCCATATGTGAAATAAATCGATAAGACAGATAATGGCAAAGAGATATGCATATTTGATTATTGTTAGAATCTCGAATAATCGTAAATAGAGATGAGGATTGATGTGAAGAGATATTCGAAGGGCGAAGGGAAGAAAAGTCAGGACACTATAAATCTCTGTAAAATGTATCGAATTTTAATTATAAAAGTATTGGTTCTAAGACAGTAATATTTTTGTATTACTCCGGTTTTGGCGCAATACTATTTTCATCGATACATTCTGAAACAAAACAGCTCGAGGGTGGAGGCTAAGAGGAGTGAAGCAAAGTAGGAGGGAGTGATGAGAGCAGAGAGATCAAGGCTGCAGCATGTATACGTCCTTATTTGGCGTATCGATGGGAGGTGGTGGGGCACGAGAAGAAGTGTCGCAATAGGATGGCCGGAGCAGAAGTAAGGTCTCGATAGGATTTGAAAACAAGTGCTCGGATTAATATCCGAGATGGGTTAGCCCATTGGCGTCGATCCGTGACTAACGGCAGCACCCCTTGGATGCTTCGGCTAGTCGACCTACTTTATCGCGATAACCATCCACCGTCGCGTGTATGTGGTGCCGACAAAAGTAGGCCATCGCTAAGCGAGAACTCTCGACCTGAATCAATATAGCATCCAGACCCCCCATCCTCCTCCGCCTCCTCGCCCCCCGCAAAGGGAAAATTCGATTGAGCCGATGGATCGGAGGACCGAAATCTCATGAGATTGTTGGATCAACCCTCCACGGTAAGTCGCTCCTTCGACTTGTCTATTTACAAAACCTTCCCGTCACACTTTCCCTTTTATCGAGCGAAATAAATGCATCGACGCTACTGTCGGCGCTGCTCCTAGCAGCGATGTCGTTACTGCCACTGCTGCAGCGCAAGAGAGAGCTTCCAATTTACTCGCTGCTTGAGTTCTGAAGAACTGGGCTCAGCCTACAAAGTTAGCTAAGTGGCCCTTTAACTTGATCGGCCACATACAAGTCCCGAGTACCCTAGTAGCGCGATCCCAGGAATCGCTAGATCATGGATTGGCTGCTAGTCGGCGCGAAAGTTTCTTTAAATAGTAGCTTTGCAGATCGACAGGATAGCAATAAAATAGCCAATAAATAAATAGAGAGGGACACTTAACTGGCAATGCTTGTTGAGAATAACAAAAATCGTAATGTTGTCTTGTTTGAATAGGTTGCTGTATCTTGTGTATAAGTAGATCGTGTGGATAAAGATAAAGGTGGGGAACTGACGAGAAGAAAGTGGAAGACTGCAATATACATTGAGACTCAAATTCTGTTAGTTCTGGGCAAACAGTTATTTAACGACTGTTGCAGGGGGAGGGGAGTGAAGACAGCGGGGTAGAGTTGATGTAGGTTCTCTTAACAATTCTCGGTGGACGAATGTGAGCGCACGCGGATAAAGATTTTTAACGCAACGTCTTGGTCGGCACGAGTCGACGGCCAAGTACCGACCACAAGTGTAGTAGAGGGACCAAGACATTGAAATCGTCGCACGCGCCGTTTGATGATTTCCCTTTTTCCGCCACCCCCACCTGTCAGCGAGCAACTAATAAGGTCGCCTCTTTAATCGCGCAGGCGCTCGATTTTCTTTGCAGCAGCACTCAGCACTCTCGGCGGCTGTTTTCAAGGTTATTGCGGACACCGTCGGAGAACCGTTATCGGGGAATCGTTAATAATCGTTAAGGAGGAACCGCTCGTTTATATTTTACGGACATGCTGATTTCAAATTACCTTGTCAATGTCAAGGTATCGGGCTGCCCTCCGACGGCATCGCCTAGCCCGAATGAAGCCTCCCCCCCCCCGCCACCACATCCGTCCCCACAATAGAATGGTCTTCTAATTATGCATTTTCTATGGATTGCGAAACAGGCCAACAGATTCATTATTTACGCGTCGTTTAGATTATATACAGTAACGTCTTGGTGTCGAAAGTAAAAAATTATTGCGTGCTTTATTGTACCGCATCGCTGATTATTAAAGATCATTATTACCTGATCGAAGCAATCAAAGTTTCTCGCACAGAAGCAAGCCAATTTCAGTTATTCGTGGAATCCGTAATATAACTTCAATAAAAGCCGCGGCACGTGCGCTGATTCACTTTGACCTTCGCTCGATCATTGATTTTACCGAGTGCTACAGATTTTATTAAATTCACGATGCACCTCGACAAGTATTTCAATTTTCTAAATAAAATATCAAAATTTTACGACCGCTTAAGAATGTATAATGATATACGAACTTAATTATTTTAAGCATTTATTTTAATAAATGCTAATCAAGTTATATGTATTTGTGCACGCGTTCTCTGATTACATAATCGGCCTATAAATAAACTTTGTACAATAATTTATAATTAACATTTGAATTATGGTGTTTCGATAGAATTATATTTTCATTACAAATATATTTTTAATTAGGATTTTTTCGAGCAGAAAAAAAGCGAGAGGGAAGAAAAGTAAATAATAATGAAAAATACATAGTGTACACTCGATGATAATAATTTCCAGTGGTGTTTTTACGCAATAAGGTTTTTTGATAAAATGTGAGCTCATGCGATCTCGTCGGTAAGGAGCTATTTCATCGAAAATTTATAGTACCAAGGCAATCTCATGAAGGCGCGCAATAGGAAACGGTCAGCTGACCGAAATTGAGGCTTCGCACGTCCGAAAGCAAGTTTCAAAAGGTTACCGTCGATCAAACGACTTGTTAATAACAGCAGTTAAAAAGCAATAGTTTTACGATATTTATCAGCGAATAAGTCGGGTGAGTGGTGTAGTAAGTGGCGTAAGTCGCGGGCGCAAGTGTACGAGGATGAAGCAGTAGTAGTAGCAACGGCAGCAGCGAACCTTTCGAAACGAAATGCACGATTATGAAGACGATGCTTAGCCTTCTATGCGGATGAAGAAAAGCTTTTACAAAGCCAGCGCATAAGCTGAGAAAAGTTTTGAGGTCAATCTGTGAGCGGCGCCCTTCGCGAGCCTCCGTCCTCACCGACGCCGCCGCCGCCGCCGCCGCTGCTGCTGCTGCTGCTGCTGCTGCTACCTTTCACAGGCGATGCTGTTCGCTGCTGTAGCCGCGCGCGCGCGCGGCAGCTCATTTTCATTTCTAATAATGACGCAACATCGCCTTTCCAACGACGCGCGCACGTGATGCAGGAAACTCGGGACGGGCCCAAGCTACCACGACTTTTCCAACTTTCTCTACGCGTGAGCGCGCTCTCCTCTCCTCTCCCTCCTCTCCTCTCCTCTCCTCTCCTCTCCTCTCCTCTCATCTCCTCTCCTCTCCTCTCCTCTCATCTCCTCTCCTCTCCTCTCGACCCTCGTCCCTCGCCCCCTCGTCCATCGCCCCTCGCCGATCCGCTCGCTTCCTCCATTCTGCCGGGCTGTCGACATTAAAATAAAAACAACTTTAGCAACTACAATTTTTACAATCGCCTCTCGATGAGAACGGACAAATCCGTTCGCGTAGCCCCTCTCGAGTTCCGTCGCTCGCAACGGTGCCGCCAATATACATTGCACGCCTCCATCTTAGTCATAGAGCACGCGGGGTAAAAAATAGCCCCTTCCCTGTCGGAATAATGATTGTAAGCGTACGATGTTCTGCAGGCATTGCCCACCGCCGATCATTATGCTGAATTAATTCATCCTCACGCGCATACGTCAGGTATAACAAAGAACTTTATCATTGTTCAGATGCGTTTGTGCATTAGCCTAAGCTGGATTATTGATTGCGATATCTAACTCGTTGTAATAGCTAACACAATCTCAGCGTTTGCGTTTGAGCGTAGCGCCTCGAGAGCGTTATTAATCATGCCGATGTATTAATTAACGTCTTGAAAGACACGTGCATCATCGACATTATGCCTCGGTCGGAGTTCCTGCTTTCCTTATTGTTTTTGTTTACCATTCGTAGCCGGAATCGTGAAAGCGGCTCGATTCTTTCCGCTGGGGGCAGACTCGGCTCGATAAGTCATTTTTACTTACCTACCAGCAACGTGTTTACTTTGCCTTCGTTCTTCGGGCTACGAATCCCATTTCTATCCCTGCCCATTACGTTCAGCATTTCCCTATAAAGATTAAGAAGATGCCTTCTCAAATTTCTACAAACGCTGTGCCCACCTTCTCCGAATGTCCCTACTAAGAACGACAAGCCGTTAAAATTTGACAAAACGACCTCGAGCTCCATTAAGGCCAAGGCTTATAGAGCCAGATAAACATTTTTCTCCTCTCTAAGGCTTAAACTCGCGGCCTTAACAATTTATTATTTACCCGTCGATTGTCGTAGTTTTCGCGCAAAACCTGCAAGACTTCCCCCTCGCTACTAATACTTAAAATATAAGGACTTCGAAAGCAGCGGAGAAATTCTCATTATCAGATCACAGGCGCAATCTCGTAATCTCGTAATATTATCTTTCCATTAGTTTTCCGAAACTTCCGCCTGTGTTTCGTAAGAGGCCGAAACTTTCCTCGCTACTCACGCTCTATAGCGGAGGCAGCGGTGGCACCGCCGGGGCAACAAGGGGGAAGGGAGGGATCCTCGCAATTACGTCCGTTTGCGGCAAAACGAACGTACCGCTAGAAATAGAAAGTAAAAGGGGCCAAACGCGCCTTCGAACCACGAGTTTGCAATCATTACTAAACTGGCCCCCGCGATACTTTTGCCTGTTATTTCGGTAAGGGCTAGACTCCGTTCGTTCTTTCCCTGTCTACCTAACTCAAGCTCCTTTCCCTATCTTCGGATGAGATAGTCTCCTTAGCGTATTTTCAATAGATTTTGAATAAACAAGTGTACGCGCGAGCAGCTATCAGCGTTGATAAATTGATTAATTAATGCAATACTTTGCGCAACGACTTGCCCATTCTATGCCTCAAATCATAAAGGCTACATACACAAAGCGAGGAAAAGTTGTAATATTTCCGCTTTCATTTTACGTTCGCTATTCAATTTTTCAGAACGCGGCTTCGTGCCCGATATATTTTCCACTGAAATTTACAAAAATACATTTCCTGGCAAGAGCTCGTCGCTTCATGATAAGCGACATCTTCCGCTATCCCATCAAGCATTTCATTTTGCAACTACGAAGTACATTCAATTGCAATGGGATCAAGTTTTATTACACTCACGGAAACTTGTCATTACTCTCTAAAAGAAATTCTAAGGGATTCCGAGGACATTCAATGAAGTTTGGTATCTATTATTATAGATACTCAGTAGTGGCTTTCCGATCATTAGTTTATTCTTACAATTATCATTTGACTTCATTAGAGAGCAACAGTTCTGTTAGTCATTTATCTGCAAACATTATTATTAATTTGTATTTTAAACTAAATGGGTTCGATCTTTTGAAAGCTCAATTACAACTTACGAAGCTTATCTTACGGCATAATGATTGAAAAACGATCTGAATTTTACGAGCCGCTTTTTACTGCGGTGATTCAACGTAATCGAAAAGCGACTTTGAGAATTAATATTTCATTTCATTTATAAAGTATCGTTCACTTATATTTACGGGAATGTAAAATAAATAGTAAAATAAATACGAATTAACCAGTGTGCATGGATAATTTCACTTGAATCCTTCAACTAGCAATATTAAAATCAAATGTTCAATAAAAAAAAAAAAAAAATACAGCTAGCTTTGATCTGCCAAAACATTCTGAGAATGATTTATCTAGGGATTTCAATAAAAATAAACAAGGCCAGCAAATTTAAATATCTAATAGGATCGTGAACAAAGATAATTGTTTAATAATACACGTGATAGTGGGCGCCATGACACTCCTCCGATGACGTTATAATTTCTATATGTTAGTGACCGATTGTCGAAGAAATAATCTTTTTAGCTCTGAGTCGCTAATAAGGGAATCCATGAATTTTGGCACTCGTCGAGTATCGGTACGTAAACAAAAAGTTTACGAGACGTCAGTGTACAAATAATCAGACCTCCGTCAGTCAAGTGTCGTCGTCGAGTGTTAGTTAAAGGGACTCGTTGGCTTTATCCGCAGATGCCTTGGAGTTGTTACCGCTCAGAGGACCGATAAAGCTTCTATGGATTCCGAAGCTTCGCCGTCAGTAAAATTGTTTAAAACAAAAACTTTTTATTCTTTCACTACGCATCAAGGGTCGTTAAATGTCCGACTTTCTATGATGTGAACAAACGACGCCAGGTTCACTGACTCAACTAAACATTTTTACTCGTTTCTACTCTCTATTTTCTTGCAAGCAAATCGACAAATTTTTAACGCTACAAATCTAATATTAAACCACATCGAACATCATTAAAGCTATAAGCTCGTACAGTATTTGTAGTTATATTTTTATAAACAAGTCGTTCTGTAGGTGGAAGTTTTCTATTATCTTTATCAGCTTCAATCTTTTATTTTAAAGTGATTAAAGTATAAAATATTTTATACGAAAATTAACAATGAGCTGGGGACAAACGAAATGACAAATAAAAGGACAAACTCTAAAAAAATTTCTATTAATCTTTTATCGATAATTCATATCGTTCAAAGAAAATATTCTAATATGTAATTTTATATATGCTAATTTTCTTAAAGCAGAAATTTAAAATTATACAGAATATAGCTAATATCCAATGCATTAATGAAAATAAAATTTTGTGATTTAATGTGAATTTTTAATCTATACATTTTAATAAAATACTTTTTTGACTACATTGTAGTTGGATTTCGAATACAGAAAATATGCTTATATTAAATTATATGCTTTGAACATAGATATCGTTTAAATGTGTGTGGGGAAAAAAGGAATATTTTCAGTTTAAAAGTAAAATTCCGATAATTTTGTTATATTACAGTTATGCAAAACAGTTTGTATAATCGTACAATACTATAAGTATGTTTATTAAATATTTCTAAAAATGAATTCGAAATTTAAAGTAATAAATAATGTAATAAGAGTCAACATTGGAAAACGGGTGCTCGTCCAAAATGAAGTCAAGGGAAACATAAGCATATATATGAATACGTATGAACGACCAACTATACTTATACAGAGTTTACATATTGGGGAAAAAAAAAAAAAAAAAAAAAAAACGCCAATAATAATTATCTTGTAATTGTAAAATTGCTATTGACTCGGAATTATTAATGAAATTGAACAACCAAATTTCAGGTATTTTTAGACCACTATTGTTTATAAGTATAACAGTCATATGTGTATTATCGATCGAGTTAGATTTTACTTTTCCGCAAGACCATTGCCAACGTAAGATTTATTTACAAAACATGACCTCATTTTATTGTGTTAATGTTGTATTAATCAATAAGCTACGAAGTTAAGATAAAAAAACTAAGATACAGTTAACGCTGTGGGTGTTTGTGGAACGGAAAATACTGTAAAAGGATAATTTGGTTGAAGATGGGAAAAATTATTGTCCTTAGCTCAAGTCTTTGCTCGAGAGACGCGTATCCATTTAAAAGTTGAAATAGTAATAGGGAGCCAGGAGATCGTAAGTAATTACAAAACTTGCAGCACCGTGTGGAACAGCAGCCTTGCGCGTAGATAACATTGTTCCGCTTCACACAAAGGAACCTACATTTTCAGCGTGCACCACTGGAACGCCACTCGCGCAGTTCAAAGTGTTTTTCAAACGATATGGAGGAGAAAAATTACTACTGGCCGGCCAGCTCGAGGCTTCAAATATACCCTGTCAGGGAGATCGACTTATCTTGCAGTTACGATCATCTAAAATACTGGCCTAGTGAAAGTATCGGGTTCCCCTTCCAGAGTATCATAGCTCGCCTTCACCATCACCCTCCCTTGCCGACTCTTTTATGGGCTGTCCGATACTTGCAGCATTCCTTTTTATTTGGTAGTAATCAGGTTTATCGTGTAATCCATATAATACAGGGACGTAAGAAAGTCACTGCAATTATATGTAAGGAATTATACATATTAACGGAAAACTTTAAAATGGCCTTTTCTCTCGTATGACTAATTTTAAATTTCACGACAATTTTCAGATTCGTCAGTTTTATGCTAGCGTTTGATATTTTTAAAAATTCATAGTTTAATACGTATATACCATAGTTACAAAAACATCTTTGAATGCATATTGCTTTAATGCGCACTCGACCACATATATACCCAACATGATATACGATTACTTTTGTAAAGTAATTTATAAAATGTTTCATCAAATATTAAAAAATTTGCGATATCAAATACTGATCAAATTCTTCCCGTAAACATTTTCACATCTTAATCTCTAGTTACTGGAGTACAAGTAAGATAGAGTTTGAAATGAATTAATACATGGTTATGAAATTGTAATTTCTATTTTGTAAAATCACACAACCTTAGAATCTGCGGAAAATGCAATCGAATTATTTATGCAATTTATACCTTAAATACAAAAAGACACCAGTTATTTATATAAGCAGCCTTCATAAATTTAAATGCAACAAATATTAAGAAGTGTTATTTCATAATATACTTACATGTAGATATATATGTTTAATATTTGTCGTGCGTCCATTGACAATTTGATCGTGTAAGATAATGATAGTTACGTAATACTTTAATTATTATAAGTTTTGAAATAGTAAATAGATTGTTAGTATTCATTGAAATGATGAAAAAATTCGTACTGATTTAGAGATATTTTTTTTTTTTTTTTTAAATAAATAACTTATAATTTTTATAATAAAATAATATATAATAAATAATATATAATATAATTTAATATATAATATAATAAAATTTTTTTAAATTTAGAAATAAGAATTACGTTATTATCGAACATAAATTTTCTTTGAAGGAACGGCATTCCAGGATGACTGGTTAAACGTATATTATTCCATTTGTTTGAAGCAAGATTAGCTAGTAGTCATCGAGCATTAAAATCCCATCATTACTACGTCATAGCATTGAGCGCTTCAGGGCCGTGACATAATCTTTGTTGTATCACCAAGGCTTTTAAACGTGCATCAACTACGTAAATATGTCAGGCTACTTGCGATTCAAGTCAATAGAATTCGCGGACGATATAAGAATCGAAGTCGGAAAGAAGAATCCACTTAAGAGCGAGTCGGCGAGCGCTGCTCTCGGACCATGGAGTCGACGCTATCTAATCGCACCGCCAGACAACGGCATCAGGACGATTGTCCTTTTTTTCGAGGTATTGAAAGCAATGTCGGCCGTGCCTCCTACGATCGCGTATCCTCCAGTCGATGGCTCGAATTTACAGGCACGACTGCCACGGAAGGCTAAAAAATACGTGAGAAAAGGTTTTTCAGCTTTCCTGCGGAGGCTCCCGCAACTCGTCCTTTTTTAGCCAGACAAAAGCCAAAGCGCTTCCATATGGCCCTGTTCGAGTCGGCGGCTGACCTCGGGGCCGCTGGAAATAGATTGCCGTCAATGCCGTAGACGTAGCCGGAGCTGCCGACTTCCCCAATACCGATAGTGAGGGTCGTCGGTCAGCCTCCTACGATTCCAGCCCCCTTTGCTCGAAGAAGGCTCGTTATGCTACGAGAGAGGCTTAATTATCGAAACGAGGACTCATTCATTTGCCATTCGTCGCCTTGTCTCGTTATCTTCTGAGTCATACCGACGTTTCTCTCTTACCGACTGAGCCTACTACCTTACAGTATGCAGTCTACAACTGCGGTGATTTTTTCAGCCAAACGTCAGACAAACTTACTTTTAAAGACCAGCAGTTTTTTCTATGGCTCTCCTCAGTTCCATCGTGACATTGTTTGCTCACTAATTCTCATACTCTAAGTCCGACTTCATTATTAATTAGTTTAAAAATTTATTACTTCGGTGAGTCGTCCTTGCTTTATTTCCTCCATTATCGGCATCTAATGCTTTTCCTCACTGATTGATAGGCATCGCTATAAGAATACAACAAACCGATGTGCTACTAGCAGATAGAGAGGAAATAATACTATTATTCTATTGACGCGTGAAAATTCCTTAATAAAATTACTTAAAAATTAATTTCCTTTTAATCTTGTTTGATGATGCTGTTGCTTTAGACCTTATAATTTTATTTTTCTACATCATTATAAATTACTAAAACTTTATCAAACGTTTCATTATTATTTGTAATGACTACATATAATGATGGAAATTTCCTCAAACTGTTTTCAATATTAAGCGATATCTTTAATAATGCAACTAGAATCGCAAAAAGTGATATTTATCTATCTTCAGCTTTAATAGACTTAGTATTTTTAGAATTGAAAAGGGGCCAAACAGTTCAAGTATTACACTCTTCATTCAAAAATTAAAAAGCTCTTGATTAAGTGGAAAATTTATACAATTGATTTGTTCAAAAAAATTTTCTTACGTAAATTGTAATTATTATGTGATCATGATTTTTACTTCTATAAAGACAAAATATTTGTAAATAATTATTTCAAAATGACATACAACCGAAATCCATTTGTTTTATAATAATTATTGGTATTACTTGATACTTATATTATTTTAAACGCTTATTGATTTCATTTAAATTGTATTTCTAAATCTAATTTAATAGAAAATTTTAATTTTTTATTTTACTTATAATACTTTAAGATTTTATAGATTTTAAGCTCTTACATGCACTAAGAAATAATTGTACAGAAAAAATGCATTAATTTATTTTTACTATAAACTTTTAATATAAATTTTTAATATAAACTATTTAATGTGTATTTAAATTCAATTTGTCAAAACTACCTTATACAAGTAGAAATTTAGAGATTCATAGAATAAATACTATATTCAAATACAAATTAAGTAAGCTCCTGACTTTTATTTTTTATTTAATAAATAAATTCGTTGAAAATGTATACACACATAAACATAATTGAATTGCTTTAAATTATAATTATTTAATCAATTATACTATACATATTTTAATTCTTTTTTTAATATTTTTATTAGCATGTAATAATATCAATTATATTGCAATACACTTGTACATAAATTATGAGCTAATAAAATACAATAGCAAACATTAAAATTTTTTATTGATTTATATATTTGAATTATTATAACAAAATTTAAGCCAACATATATACGATTTCAATATTGTAAATAGTAAATTTTCTACGAAATAAAAGCAAATTTTATTGGTATAGTTATTAAACTATTAGAATATGAAATTCTTAAGTTGTTTGTGTAATGAAATGTAAAAATAAAAATTATAGATATACATAGTACAAAAAAAAACAGAAATAGTATAAAAAAGTAATTAGAAATAATTGCTTAATATTTTTCCAATTATTAATAATAATATATTGATTTATTGAGTTATCGATTTTATATTACCTTTCAGGTTTACAATAAAATACATTCGAAATATAAAATAAAATACTCTTAGTTTCATAATAATTATTTTTATTGTATTATATTCATTGATATGGTATTTATAGCGAAGCAAAAACTATGAAGATTTTTGTATGCATATGTATTGTAAAGAATTTGTTCAATTGTCGGTCATTTACTTGTATATTTATTTATAATTAGTAGATCGAATAATTGTTCTGCAACTAAATTCTTCTGATTAATTCAATTTGACAAATGCGGAATTTTTCCGGATTAATTACTCTTTCATATATGTATAATTATGATCGTTAACACTGGTGAATAAGTATGGATTAATGGTATACTTCTAACGTCTTGATGATAGTTGACTAATAATGCTGAATAATCAATAAAATGAAAATAAAAATGTCGAAGTAAATACATAGTCCAATAAAATGTGATGTCATAGATTACGTTGTTAATGTCGTTTATAAAAAAAATAGAATAAGAGATAAGGATTAACGTGCCTAGGTCTTTGGCAGTAGTTATGTGTGCACGTAGGCACCGGGCGATCGCCATTCCGGGTGATTACGAGTGGCCAAATTCTTTATAATGAAAGTGAAAGAACAATAAGTAAGGTAAATTGTCATTTTTCATAAATTTGCGTAATTATCCGAGAGCCAACTAGGATGGTTCCTTCCGGTTGATCGAATGATCCCATACCCGCCGTCAGCAGCGCAATAGTGCGCGCAGGCGTCGGCAGTCGATCAGCTGTTCCGCGCCATCTTGTCCGCTCGTCCCACAGCTGTGTGGGCTCGACCGCTCAGCTGTGTCAGCCCCCGAGGATCTCCGCTTCGGATCGAGCGCGAGACAGAGCGCGAGACACGGGTGCGATAAGGAGTGCGCGCGCCCGTGCTCTCGTGTGGGAGCGACAGAGTCAGGTAGACCGACGGCCCCTGGTGCGCAAGTGTCCCGTCCCCGCTCCGTCCTCCCCTCCCACTCCCGGCCCCTTCCTCCGCGCGTCCCACCGCACCGCACCGTCGTCCGGGGCGCACGAGGCACTCGTAGAGGTTTTGTGATAGCGCCCGAACGACAGCGGGTTCAACTACGTGCGTCCGCATCACACATGCGCGCACGCGCTGCATAATCGCATCCGCAGCGATTAAAGAGCGCGCGCGTACCGTTGTGGGCGGGGGAAGGCTTTTCCGCGACGCATCCGGGGTGGGGATCCACGAGCTCGAGGATGCTCGTTGACGCTCGTTAGACTTCTTTTGAGACAACGGTCGCTCGCCGCGGCCTCTAGAACCGAGAACAACGGCAATGTTATTTGCGATTTCGAGTGCAAAACTTATTCTCTCCGGTCATCCCTGCCAGACGGTTACGCGGACGAGCCTCTGTCCACTAGCCACGTGTAAAGGGTAAAAATCAATCGAACTGTTGAACACTCATCTGCAGTCCTTGGCAGGGCTTCCGACAACTTTTCACGAATACTCTCGGCAATTGTTTTCTCCTACTACCGATTCAGTAATCCCTTCTTTTTATATAATCCTGCATTATTCCCAACTTGTAAGTTTATGTTCTTTAAAAAGTTATACGAAATCTCAATAGACCCACGAGTAGTACGTGCATTATTTCGAGAGCATCGTCGATATTCGTACACAAATGCATTCATATCATTCTCATAACATCTGACGTCAAAATATCACGTTATTAATAATTATAACTAATTAGAATTATTATTAAGCAGGCATACAATATTAAAATATTGCCACTAATACTGTTGCAGACAGCCAGCCAATTACATTTGTGTTATAATCTCACTATCATTCGACAGCCACGTAATGCGGCCGTAAATTATTACTTTTTACTGTATCTCGGATCATTCAAAGTACAAAATTAAAATAACTTTAACTAACGAAATTTCAATCGGTTCCCTCTTATATTCCACAAAATGATGCAACATAAGCAATTATATCAAAATACGTTAAAAATAAATATTCTTTTCTGAAAGCATATATGAAACAGGAGCTGAAGATAATATATCGTTAATATATCATACTCATTAGCTTTTATCGTTATATAGTCATTTAAGTGTTTGTTAAAAAGAAAATAAACATTTTATTTTAATTAGAAATTTAATAAGAAAATTTTAGAATCAATTTATTTATTTACCATTATGCTTACTTTATTATATTTAATAAATAAATTTCAAAAATATTGATTAAAAAAGTACGAACGAAAACCAATATATAATTATCTATTACCCAGATTTAATTTCTATTAAAAATTGTTAAATACATTTTATAAAATATATGGCTTATGAAATTTCGTAAAAATAACTAAAACCTTCATTAAGTAGAAGAAATATTTATCAGTATATATAAAACGCGCGATCGTTTTAACGACGTTATTTAAATAATATAATTATTAATATAAATACAAGTATCATAACTATAATTAAAAAAATTTTTTCCAGGTAAGTTGAGCAATATTAACATCAGTCCGTGAATGGTGGTAAGCATTATTAAAAAAATCTATTATTAAATTCTATATAATTTTTCGACCTTCTTCTGTCCTCACGTTTAAAAAAGCCTTTAAACCATTAAAGCTAAATATCGACATAATAAAATGAAAAACAAAGGAGCATAATTAGTATAATGTGCATTAAAGTTATAGGAAAATTTTATATATATATATATATGTGTGTATATATATGAATATATACATCTACCTTATCTATATCATTGAAAAAAAGTAATTTACATATTTATGGAAAATAGTTTAACTATTTTCTGGATAACATACTTTAAATAATTATAATTCTTATTATTTATTTAATTATTTGAAATATTAGACCTTGTATGAATTTCCTTGTTTAATGAGAAACGTGTGTGTATGGAAATGGTTTTAGTAAAGAAAATAACTGCCAAATTCTAACAGTTCTCCTAAATTTGCTTCTGTGACTTTGAGGTTAAGTTTTAATTCAAAAAATATCTTGATACACGGCATTCAAGAAGTCTGTTACCTCGTAATTTTTTATCAGTTTCATTTAATGTAGTAAGTAAAGAAATATCAATATTTTAATTAAGTCTTTTTAATTTGTATGCTTTTTCGGAAGAAAAAAAAATTAGCAAGTTTTTAATATATTGTACCGGATGCTGTTGGAAAGAAGCGCTTTAAAGTCCCCTGAAAATAAATCATTCAAATTCACAGTAAGAAATCGCATGAGGATGAGAAATTTGAGTAGTTCGGTCGAGAAAAAAAGCAAAGAAATAAGTATACGATGCTCTGCAAGTTTTCTAAAGCTTCAGCTTGGGCGTCACGTTTCAAGCCCTCGCGAATGCAAGAAATTTAATCGCATATTCGAAAATCCTTTTCATAGGTACTATGTTGCCGACACTTCATATGGTAAAACAAAGCTCAGTAGTAGCAGCGGATAGTATTTTTATACGGGTATTTATAATACGCGTGCGTAATGAGCTTCATATTATTATCTTAAAGTATTCAATTTTTAAAGACGTACGGTTTCATTTTTATTTCCAACTGCATCTCAAGTCTTTGCTAAATTTAGACATGTCTATATTAATTACAAATAGTAGAAAGCGAAAAAGAGAAATTTTATAAACTAGTATTGATGATCCAACTGACCTTTAATATTTCTTATTGCGCTTGTTAAATAGAAAATATTGGATAAATGTTATCCCTATGAATAATTATTGATGTATACGGGAATATAACAATGAAATTTTTCCGAATACCATTGGCGAACGTATTTAAATTTTAAATATGAATCACTGTAAATGATTTCGAAATTAGAAAATATTGAATGTCGAGAAGAAATTGAAACTGTAGTTATTAAATATTTCAAATATATTCTAATTCCTAATTATATAAATATAAAATGTATTTATATTTAAACTATGAAAGTTTTTTAATGTTTTATTTTTTCCAAATGATATCTTGATATTTTAATCAATCATCATTTAAATTGAAAACGCTGAATGTTTGTTCGTGAAACTAAAATTTTTTTGAGTGACAATGAGATGATAAATAAAGGGCATGAAAAGGAAGATAAGCGTGTATGAGACTGAGCAATTGAAGGGAATGAGACGATCAGGGAGAGAGGGAAAGAGAGAGATAGAGAGAGAGAGAGAGAGAGAGAGAGAGAGAGAGAGTCGTAAAAACTTGAGAGGCAAATGAACCAGATAAAGAGGAAGAAGGGAACCCAATGCGAGTCTCAGTCGATAAACACACGTACGTTACTAACACACTAACGTTATTTGAAGCGCGTATGTTCGTTAATATGTGTCCATGTACTACCCGATCAATAGATATCAGGCTTAACACAATGTATTTTGATATTGTTTCTTATTTATTTTTTTTATGAACTGCGTTTTTATATAATTTCATGTAATAAGCACTCACAAAGGTTATTTCTTTTTTCGTTTATCTACTCGTACACTATTTCTTTTATCTATATTTACGTTAACTATCAATTTTCAATAATGCATTATTCAAATATAGTTCCAAAGCGTAATTTAATGCTATCTTCTATTATATAAAAGTTATTTTTCCAATAAATTTTATTAAAATAATTAATAAGAGCTAATATTTGATCATATAAAAATGTACGTCGTAATCGATACCTTAAAATGCATCTAATTGAAATGTTATAAATTAAATTTAATCTGACAATTGCATAAAATACTTTTAATCATACAGTTACATTTGTTTTAATTCCAGTTTATTTTATTTTAAATATACATTCATGTAATAGGATAGTTTTCTATTTTATCGACGTTATTATTCTGTATTTTAGATAAATTGCCAATCACATTAAAATATTTTTAATGTGAAATACAGCCTAGTAGTATATTTCATTAATAATAATAGATTCAATATTCATTATCCAACTTGACATTAATAATATTAAAATATATATACTGCATATGCACCAACGGTAAAAGTAGATCCGATAATACTGCAACGGAACAAAAGCTTTTGTCGTATTATTATTTCAAGATTTCACTTAAAATAATTTTGTATTTGTTGACTTATACATTCGTTCGGTAAAATAATAAAGATGTAATTTGGGCTCTAAATATTTAAGATCAAGGGATAAAAGTTTAATACAAATTTACCGGCAGAGATTCTTAATGAAATTAAAAAAACCGATATATACCGTAACATGCCAGAAAATTGCTTAATCCATAATACTGTTTCAAAATTAAAAGTTAAAAATTAACAAGAAATAAAAATTAGAAGAGTCGTGATATCCGAAAATCATGTTAGTATGTACAATCAAAGGTTTTAGATAAGATAAATAAGTATAGTGGAGATTAATGTATGCGGAACATGTGTGAGATGGGAAATCGGAACAAAAGTAGCTTTTGTATAAAATAAATAATAATAATATAATAGTATAAAAATAAAATAATAGTATAAAAAATAGCAAATGTTTAGCCGTAGTGAGGTATGAATTTGCAAGAGCCAGCAAGTAGTAAGGTAGGGAGGAGGCTCTTTGAAAATTGTTTTAAAAGTCTCCGACGAATATAGAGCTCGCCATAACTTGGACACTTGACCTAGAAGCGAACGATAGTGCTCTTTATTGGCCGTTCAGCTTATAATCATGCTTGGCATAGACCAGCAAGACCTAAGGTCTGTGCAACGACTGTAACTGTAAGAAAGAACTATGCGACCAAGGAAAATTCGGGAATTTAAGAATTTTAGCCATAAAGAAGCTGTGGTGTGGTGACTACATCGAATTTCAGCTACTTTACACGGGTCGACGCGTTCGCGATAATTGTTCTCCAATAATATTAGCTGTTGTTTGATCCTTAGAAGGGAATAAATCCGCATGAACGAGCGCCACAGAGAAAGGAGCTCAAAGACTAGCGTGGATGTATGAGCTTAACTAGGGCCCTCTTACTTTTCACTCGCGGCCTCTAATCCTTTGTTATTTCACAGTCGCTTTTGGATTCGTAGTTTCCAATTTGTTCTACTTTTAAACGAATGGAGGCGGACGTTCCTACGCGTTAGGTTACCCCGCGATTGCCTCTCACTACTTAAACTGCCTACGTAAATGCTGTGCAACCTATATTTGTCAAGAGCCTGCCTGCTAATTCATCAACGGCTTTGGCTTCATTATCGGGAAGCAATTTTACGGCTCCACTTGTACGCAGCACTTAGCCCTTTATTACCATTATTTTAATTTTAATTTTTTAATTTTTTTTAAATTCCCACGTCATTATTCCGTCCGAGGAAAAATACTGCCAAGGCTCTAAGTATTTAATAAAAGCACCTCCCGCAATTTTTCATTCTTAATGCACATGGAAAACAGACACGGATAAGCTCAACGAGCGTACATTTAAGTAAAACAATCAAAGCAACTATTGGCATTGCGCTTTTTATGTTTATTACGTAATTGTCGATTATAAAAGATCGACTAAACGTAACTCGAGCGGACTGTAAGTTTACAAGAAATGGTAACATTAGTTAGAAGAAAATTAAAATTATTCAAATAGTAAAGGGAGATAAGTCCAAAAGGACAGAGGGGAAAGTACCGTCTGTCTGTCTGTCTGCCTGTCTCTCTTTCTCTCTTTCTCAGCAATCGCTACAATTGGAAATGCACACAGATAAGTCAATGGCAAGTTGATTGTATAAAAGTACATAAAAAGTGAGCTTTTGAAATATCTACTGCCATTACGTAAAAGCTGAGCTCACTCGTCTCGTTGGGTTCGGATCTTCCGGAAGGGAGATACAATTAGCGCTAATGGGGAAAATGGCGAATGAGTATCAATTGACGAGGATGCCGGTAGCGCTGATGTCAACGCTGTTGGATGCTGGTACAATACTTTAATACTCGAACTCAGTCTGAATGGATTATTGAATCCCTCAGTCAGATGCAGTAATTCTTCATATATAACAGTGTTGCTCGTCCGCTAATAAAAATTAGCGCCATTTTTCATTCGCGCGTTCACCTTGATTAGTATGCAGCCACTATTGGGACAATCTAACGAATTAATACGATTTTCATTTTATTCCATTGCGGCTTAGAGAAATTTACTCCCTTGGAACTACTATTTATATTTATCTTTATATTTATATTCAATAAAGTTATAAAAACAGCATCAGAGACGACAACAAAGTTAATAAGAACCTCAAAAGTAAAATAATTATAATAAAAATGAAATTTTTATGTTATAATAAGACTAAATTAAATAAGACTAATTAGAATTCATAAGTATGAAATTTTTAATACTAATAAACCGTAATGACGACATCTCTGCGATTATAGGTATAATCATCAATATAGTTAGAATAGAAATAATAATACTGACAAAGAGTGAAATATTAGTAGATCACCACCACGTGTCATGAAATAGATGCGATTATTTTAAAAATACTTTAAAAACTACACGTGTATAACCTTTGATATCAAACTTTCTTTAAAAAATACTCGTTTAAATTGCATAGTCTTTGTAATGAAACTCGACCAATTTAAATAATTATCAGGTCTATTATTTAAAATATTTTATTTAACATAGCAGCTACTTCAACTTGCTTATAAAATTATTCGGATTCATAAATATCACTTTTTTTTCTTTATATTCAATGCGTTGACCATAGTTTTAAACGTATTTAAATTATGATCCTACGTTGTATGAAAATTCAACGTATCATCATTTATAAAACTCAAAGTTAATTCTAATAAAAATTGTTAACTATTAGTTTAAAATTTAATAGCTGATAATTTTTAAAAATAAAAGTTGACGAGAACGTCGAATCAAATACATGTTATTCTTACCTCTTAATAATAAGAAAAAAAATAAAAAAAAGTCCATAGAAGCAGATATATAGTAAGAATATTGATTAATATAAAACAAACATAAATTTCAATATAAACAAATACGGATTATTTATAATTTATAATGTTTATATTGTTAAAAGCCGTTGGAAGCCGCATATCGAGCCTATATTAAAAGTATTAAAATAAAATAAATAATATTATGAAATACGTTACAAGCTCGAAATGTTTGTTAGTTTGAATATTTTTTATTATTTACTGCATAGTATTATTGAATAAGCTTGCGCCCATTTGTAATGTACAGCAAGTAAAACGGAGTGAAAATCGATATAATTGATATCAGATGAGAAATTACAGGGACAGGTATAAAATTAGCATTTCTATATAATCGAGGAAGGCAGATTTTAATGAGCGTTTTGTATTTTTAATTCCGTGCGAATAAAAATGGGTACATGAACTTAGGTGATAATAGGTAGTAGTTGAGCAAAAGAAATAGATGATAATGTAAAAGAAAGTTGGAAGTAATTTCTATATAGACCGCGTAATTGCGTTATCGTTATTTCCATGCGAGTATGTATTGCAGAAGACGGATGGTTAAGACACGCAAGTGGGTAATCGGTGTGCAAGAGGAAATAGAAAGCCGGCACGCAGAAAATGAAAAAAGTCTGGGAAGAAGAAAGTATTCTTTTGTAGGGGGAGTGTGATACGAGTACGTGACGGTACGGGAAGAAAGCAACCGCGCGCGTGTGCGTGTTTAGTAGCATATTCCGTGACAGTGGAGAAGATAGGCCTCGACGCGTCTCACAATATTCCACGGCTGTGATCTTGAGAAACTTGGGCACCCACCTCCGATCCCAATACGGCAGCCTGCGACGACGTTGGGCTCGCACTCCTTACCGCTTTCCGTCGAAAATAGACGACGGGCTAAAAGCTAATCTCGATGACGGTCCCGCCAAGGTTCACCCAATTTAAAATCTGACGAGAAAGTGCAACACCGGCTGCTAGATCATATCGCTCTCGCGAATTCGACATTTCCAAACGAGAAAGGTTACCCTGATGATGTCCCGTCCCCTCAAACTCGTCGAATTTTCTCAACGACCGTCTCCTCGATCCACTTCCATACACTACAATTTATCATTTTCCGCTCAATATTATTGATCATGTTTCACTAAACATTATTGAGAGGCTCGCGTATATTTCATTTTCTTCTATCTCTCCAGAAGCTTATTTGTCTTAGATGTCGCATGCTATGAATGATCTAATTACTGCGCTTATCGATCAAAGCTCTGTTAAATACAAGCGACCCAACGTTCAGTACATTCTAACATACGTATCCCAACAATAGATGTTTAACCAGCAATAAAACAACAATGCTTTTTTCTTCTTCTTATTTTATATCGATGTTTCAGCCAACATAACTATATCGACAACTGTTTTTTCCTTAAGAACATTTTCTTTGACAGTATTAAATTATAGCAACCGTATCGGTACCTTACTGTATCGACCGAAACATGTACTTCCATTTTCATTTACATTATAATTTTTATCCCTTGTACATTGGGTATCATTTTAAAAGCATTTAGAGATCAGAATCAGAAACTCGTCTGAAGCCTGAGAAGCAACCATCTGAAACCCAGCATACGATCGATCGTGGATACAATAATTTTAGTTAAAAGCAAATTCATTCAAACTTTGTTGAATTGAAAATATTTGTGGCTTAATTTCTGGAAAAAGTGATTACAAGAAGTTAATAAATAATATTAATAGAGTAATTTGCTTAAAAATAACCTTAAGTACAAATATTATAAAAATGTTCTCACATTTCAAGCAGTTTTCTATTACACATGATATCAAATATAAATAAAATTATACACATATATATATATCTATATATATATATATATGTACATATTATATCGTTGATAGTTATTATTCGGCAATAACGTAAGTTAAGTCATTGTTATTTCTTTATCTTTAAGCTCAAAACATCTAAATAGTATCATTTTTAAAAATCATTTCATAATGCTACATTTTAACGCTGAGGCTGTACAAATACATAAACAGATATAACCTTTTATATGCATTCATTTTCAATACAACACGAGATGCATGCTTTTGGGTTTAAAAAAAAGAATAATTCAATTCTACTCTAAAATAACTGAATATTTTAGCATCAAATGTAAATACAAAATAATGAACATAAAATAAACAATCTTTTACAAAATTGGTATTGAACACGTAGTAATCTAAGACCATTTATTTAAAAAAAATTGTTTTAAAATCAGTGAACATTGATTATACTGTAAAGTCACTCCTCCTTCTCAAATAACAAGTACAAAATCAAATAATAAATATTCCGTAGCAATTAAAATACACTTCTATGAATTGTAGACTTCGGAATACATTTTTGATTTAAAAGAGAGAATTGTAACGTTCGTTTCTGCTATGTACTATTGCGAAGCCTAGCCTAATAAAAATTACGTAATAGCTTCTCTAGTAATACATGTGTCGTATAAGCTAAGCTAAAGGCTCACGTTACAGAACTCATGCGCTTTCTTATTGTTCTTTAAATATTCCGATAATTTACCGTTATTTACTTCAAGAAATGCGCTTTCTTTAATGAGACCTAATAAATTTATTAACGCATTACTCTCGAAGGTTAAATTTAAACAAAGTAAAGTCTTAAATTTTTTTATAAAAAATATTTTTAATTTCCTTCTACTTTAATTCTACTAAGAATATATGAATATACAAGTATAAAATAATATTAACCTTGAGCTTACGTAAAAACATGTTCTATATATGTATACTAAATCTATTTAGAATTTAAAAGCGTTTAACTATAAAAAAAACAACATAAAAGATTTTTTTTTTATTATTATATCTTATGGAAATATAATAACGATGCATTATATTTTAAGAAAGAAGGTATAATCAACCAGAAATTATTTAATGTAATAAATTTATGGATTATACACATTTTGTTTTACTTTCTTCAATTATACAAAACAAAGTTTCATTTATATATATATATATATATATATATATATGATGTATAGATAAAATATAAAAAAAATTTCATTTTAATATTATACACAATTTTATAAAAAAATATTTTGACATATCATTTTAATAGTAATTTTAATAGTAATGGTATATTTAATAGTAATAAATTTAATTTAATGCTTACTTAAAGTAAAACTTTCAAATGCGTAACTTCTTTTACTTGAAATGTAATTTTATTCTTTTAGTCAAAATTAGAAAAATTTTGTATATTACATAGTATATTTTTGTATTTGTTATTTTATTATGCAAGTAATGCTAATTTTGTATAAAACAATTTAACGTGTAATTATAAAATTCACCGCACAAATAATCTTTGTAAAAGTGTGTAGTATAAATTTCAAGTAGGCATACGTAGGGAAAGCCTACATGTCGATACAGTTATTGTTCTATCTATTTATATATATATATATAAATTCGCAAAGACGTTAAATTTTTTTTATTCTCTCCTCTTGCTCTATCCGTTATTTGTCATTGGTCTATTTAAATAAAATGATTAGTAATCAAGACCGTTAAAGTTTATTATGGAAAAAATGCGAAATAAACTCTTTTCATTATAATCTGTAACGCGCAAAGAGAAGAAAGTTAATTACAAGCATAAATCATCAATACCTAGGCAGTAGTAGCATTGATTCGTATCAAAGCAATGGAAATTATTGTGAGTCACGGATCGTACGAGTGACGAAAAAATCCAGCCAAATTAATTGCGAAGCCGCAATGTGTTTGCACATTGAATATCGGAGCTCCGAGTGCAAGTCACTCGTGTAATGTACGCTATCGGCTACAGTTACGAAGGGTTACTGAACCGCGCCAATAAATTAATAAAACATAGGAGGACGTCAATATTGAATCCGGCGATAAAAATAAAAACGATAATGACTAATGGCGGGGAGTGAGTGATAGGGTAAGAAGGTGTAAGACGGGATTACCAATTGGGCAGAGGAGGTGACTTTTCTCGTGTTGCAACGTAGAATAGTCGATGGCCACGGCGACGATGGCGACGGTGGCGACGATGTCGATGGTCCTTACTGACCGGCCCGCGATTTATTCCCATTTTAAATCCCTGTTATTTCGACTGCGCAACGTCCTTGGGTCGTATTTGGCAAAAAGATGGGCGAGCGTAGGGCCCAAGAAAAAGGGAAGCCGAGACCAGGCCGATTACTCGGCTCTGAACTCGGACTTGCGCTTTTCGGACGGTTAGTATACGCGTCCGCGCATGTGTGGGGACCGACTATGAACCACCAACAGTACCTCCGCCCCGTCCCCATCCGTCTTTCCGTCCGCTGCCTTGTTTCTCCGCACCAGCAGCCAAAACACCAACTCGAGTCTTCGATTTTCGGTGAGGGAAGCAACTCCGTGCCGCGGACCAAATAATTGCAACAAATTGAAATCTGTTACTAGTTGCGTGTCCTTGTACCTTTTTTTTTTTTTTTTATTACGAGTAGGAACCTAATTGTATGAATAGGACTACGGATCTGACCTGACGGGAGCCAAAGGTCATAGACATGCCATGCCCGAGGACTTACAACATGAATTTTCGGTCCTCCGTTTACCAATTCGATCTTGCCAGTGAGCAATCTTTGGCCCGTTTACTCGCTTAGCTCCAGCCTCAAGTGCATTCGGCCTCTTTAGTTACAAAGCTTGTATATAATTTCTTTTCGCAGTCCTCAAAATCCCCCCGAAGCCCCTCCTCGTTGGTCTAGACTGTGTAGTAATCCGAAGGGCCGAGACACGCAAAAGAGCAAATATTTTTTTCTCCGCCCCTCTCTTCCTACAATTTACTCTCTTATTCTCTCTGCTCTCTGCTCTCTGCTCTCTGCTCTCTCTCTCTCTCTCTCTCTCTCTCTCTCTCTCTCTCTCTCTCTCTCTCTCTAATTTCTTATTTGTTTCTTATTTTATGTACGTTTCATCTCCTGCTGTCCTTTTATTTGCAGCCAAGAAATTGATTTTTCAAACTTACTTTTATAGATTCTATTTTCTTATATTTCATGCATTTAAATGTACAAAAGCACATTTGACGTATTAAACATTTATAATACATCTTACAATACATTTTTCTATTTTATATCCTATTGAGATACAATAGAATACCGCGAGTAAAAAAAAAGTTTTTTTAAACAAGAATTTTGAAGTAAAATGAGTTTTCAGCTGTAACTCTAATTTCCGTACATTAATTAATCTTTTCAATAATATCTATCAGTCGAAATAGATTTAACGAAACAGGCGAAAAATAGATTTAATGTTGAACTCTTATAAAAATATATGTGGAAAATATATATATTCTTATAAGAAATAGACCTTTACGTTACCGAATATATGATAAACTATAAGCAAAGTTTTATTCTATAATTTTTTAAAAATAATTTTTAAAACCTTACCTAATATGTACAAAGAAAATATACTTTATACGATAAGTGTCTTTTAAATACATATTTAAACTTACTAGTTTAAGTCAAAGTACAACACCCATATATTGTAGTATGTCGATAATAATGTAAACAACGTTATCAATAAGTTGAATAGACTTGAAATTTCAAATATAAATAAATAAGTTCGTAAATATACAACGCATTTGTAAAATTTGCATTGTATTATTTCTATAATTTATCTATACTAACAGAGTTAACCTTTTAAAATATATAACATTTATATTATTCATGGGTCAATTAATACTAGAAAAACATCGGAAAGTGAGAAAAAAGAATATAATTAGACAAGGACACTGATAATTCAATATTGTGGAGAATTTAATTGATAATCAATAGTTGTTGTTATTAAAATTGAGACGTTTTCACTTTTCAAAGAGTATCTGAAATGATAATCATATAACGTGGTTAACAAATCACGCGTAGAATCCTGTAATGCCAGTGTGAAGCGATCCAAACCGTTTATCAAGTATCGAATTAAGGCACATATTCCGACATAAAATACGCGATCTCGATCGTGATTCATTGGCGAATTATCATTAACCGTGTGCCATGAAGGTCATCGCGCATCATCCGGATCACTTCCTTAATATATAATTGGTAATAGCTTGGGTAACCTTCTGCCGCTCCGCCTCGTACGTTGCATCTCATGGAGTCGTTGGTGACGAGAAGTCGATCCTCGGGAAAGATGGCGCACTGATAGATCGACGAGACGACGAGATTTCAAGGGAACGCAATCATGATCGATTCATCCTTGAGTCCCGCACGCCCAATTCTCCGCATGAAACCTTCAAACTCAAACTTATTAGGTGCCCTCTTGACTTTTTGTTTCTCTCCGTACCTCCCCGCCCCTCCCGCTACTTCACAATTATTTTCGGAGTTCAGCGTCGGCTCTCGATCATGCTGAGCATAAGATCAGAAGATCAGGTGGCCCAAAACTAATTGGAAGCCGCAACTGGAAGCACTGGTGCTGGTGCTGGAGCTCGTAATTGTAGACCATAACAATGTCCAGGCTCTCGGGTATTTAATTCCAGCGGTAATGGCTGACCGTTGCTTACGCTTACCTCTCTGTCTGTTCATCCAAACTGCTGAATGAAAGATTATTGGAGGCTTAGCAGAACGGATGATGCGATAATTAATCAACTTCTGAATTACGTACGCGGTTACTCGACCATCATTTTTTTAAATGCCTGAAGTCACTCTACCGCCGACATTAGTCCAACTCTTGACGGATCTTGTAAGAGCGCCCAAGATAGAATCCGACAGAGAGGGGGGGGGGAATTTAGATTCCCCTAGGTGCGATATCAGCTAGAATCGACGTTCTCTGGCCATAAGGATGAACACCGACTTGAAACAACTTCATCATGACTCGTTACCCAATAGTCCAACCTTCAAATACTCAGTACTTTGATCTTTTATCCGTAATTGTGAGAATCAGAACGTCCTCAGGGCACTCCTGAACATGCATTAATCAATTCTGAGCTACAGGTGAAGAAAAATTTCCTACAGAGGGTATCCCAAAAGGCAAAACATTGACAATAGGTGCTACGAGTACAAAATCATTGTAGCTTAGATTTTCTAGGCAAAGATAATGATTATGAGATATTCACGTATACACAAAGACTATTCTCTTTCTTATCAGAGGAGCCCATTTTTTCTTGGACAGTAGAACTGGTGTTCGAATTCGATACGATTATCATTCGCTAGCTGGATAGAATTTAAGCTTTGTTTTTGCCAACGTCGTATGTTGCGGGCTTCATCTATCCCTGCTTTCTTTTGCTCGTTTTGCTTTTATCTGCTCATATTCTTCAGCAGGGGGTGTCGTTCCCGAACAGGTTGGCACACCAGACGTCGCGTCTAGAAAAAGCACAGCTCAACGAAGATAGAGAGATTGAGTGAGTGTGAGAGAGGGGAGGGGAGAAAGCGAAGGTGGGAGGGTAAGAAAGAGAAAGAAGACTGGCAGTTGTTGTCGCCCAGCCAGTTTGTTGCTCTTCGCAGGTTGCTGACCTGCTCATCTTCGTTCTTTCTCCCTCTTTTCGTCTTCCATCTCCAGTTTTAAAACTCTTTTTCTTATTCTTTCCGCTTCGCATTTATTTATTTCTCTTTCTATACCGCTTATCTATCTTTTTACGTCTCTGTCTTATTTTCTCATGTCCTTTCTTTTTCCTTTTTTTTCCCTTCACATAAACACTGGCGAACTACGAACACTCTTAAATGTACTTTAAAAGCTGTTCCAGCAAGATCGCTTATTCTCATGATCCCTTATTTATCTCTTTGTCTTTCTTTTACTTTTCATCTCCATGTGCACATATGTGTAAGTAAGAAGTTCTTCTTAGTTATTTTCTGTCTCTATCCTTCAAATGAATATCACTTGCTTCAGTTAAAACTTCTATTGCTTAATCCTACATTCAACAAATTTTTGTCAGCAGCATATCCACATCCTTCTGCTTATGATCTGAAACAAAATCTTTCTTAGATAAAATTATGGTTCTTTTTCTCATCAATCATATTTGATAAGTTTTTTTTTCTCTTAATGGAAAATTATTGTTCATGTATTATAATACATGTAAAACAGATAATATTTTAGTTTATTAATCAATCAATATGTATTAAAAAGCTTGATTTCTACTGGTTATTTGACAACGCCTAATAATAGATTTTCTATGGGTTGTACTTAAAAGAATTTTTTTATCTAAGGCTGATTAATTTAAAAATTTTTTTTTAATGTAATATATTTACAGTATTAATTAACAATTTTATTTTGTGATAAAATTATAATAGTTTAAATAATAGTGGTAGAATTATATTAGAATAATTAGTTATTATATATTAGTTATACTATAATAACAAATTTTTTAAATTTAAATTTTGATGTTTAATTTTTTTAAATTAATGTGAACCCTAGAAATAAATAACCCGTAATAGTGGAATTTACTAGTTAGTGTTGTTGGGCTTAACTCGATAATTCTCGCCAATCTTTCCGTGATTCAGTAAGATAAAAAACGTTATCGTATAGCTAGATTTAATCGGATCGATTACTCGGATTAAGCAGCGATTTTCGTTTTAGCATAAATAAAAGAGAAATTGAGTAATTCAAGGTTTTGGAAAGATTTCAATCGAATCCTTCAGCAAGATTCGTTTAGATTCGTTTCGACTAAAGTCTTTAGCCGAACATATTTCGCTTGAAATTAATGTCCTGCAGGGAACCCGCGTAAGTCACTTGAAAAGCCAATCCAACAAACAGAACGAAACGAACGATCCACTTCGTGAAACCGTCGCTCACCCTTTTATTTCGTGTGATGTTAGTTTTGACTATTAATATGATATGGAGCCTCGGCGCCCATCGCAAATCTACAGGAGCCTGACTTTGCTACTAACATTAATTAAGCTATGGCAGAGATTTACTTATTTTCATACATTTTGCCCATTTATTTATATATCTATTTATTTATTTATTTACTATTTTTCTTGTTTTATTATTTGATTTCCTCTCAAGATTTATATAATTATTTTATCTATGTATTGGAAGCTGCGCCAAATTCAACCTCGATACATTAACAGAATTTGGATAAAGTTTTGATAAAGGGCAGGAACGTTCGATTTTACTCAACTTTCGCCTGCTCCGACTTCTTTGTCCGCGTCAAGCACCCCCTCCCCCCATCCCACCCCATCACAATCCCTCCGCAATCACTCTTAAACCTCGCTATAGTCTTGAAGCCAGCCATCTGCGCTGGATTCCTAAACCTCTCTCATACTACGAAAGTCACTCATCTTTGCGCATGACACTCTTGTTTAGTACGGCAAGTACTCACCCTGTATAAGCGTATAAGTCGGCCCCAACACAGGTATTCGTCGATGAAAATTGGTAGGTATCGTTGATCGGAACCAACGTAATAAGTGCGCTTCTATTGTCAAACAGCTGATGCTGCGCATCTTGATCGAGTACTTCGACAGAGTCGGCAGTTTTGCGTGAAAGAGATATAAAAGAGGTTTTACCTACGTAGAGTTACCGCAACCGTTCCTGGGATCAATGCCGAAAGAGATAAAGACAAAGCAGTCGGTAGTCTGGAGCAGCTCGGGATATAATTAATTTGATTATGCATTAGTTGTGAAACATTAGTTGGTTTCACCTTGCGTTTATTATTGAATTGGCAAACAAAAGTTTTTAAAGTATAAATTTATATGCACGAAAGAGAAAGTCTAATATAATCGATCGTGAAATATATTTACGTAATATATTTTTCCTACGTGAACGTATATGAAGTTAACGTATCTAAAAAAAATGGTAATTTTATACGCATTAAATTATTTTACGTGAAGCAGTTTGGGTTTTCGAAAGGAGTAAAACATTTTCTTTTTTTTCCTTGGTTGTGTTTAAGCTTATAAAGGCACATTTTCTGAATAGAGAGTAGAAGGCGAAATCTGCCCTCCGTCTTGATTTCGATCTTTTTAAAAGGGTCGCTCGTCGCCATTCCTCCTCTGCACTGGTTTTCCCCGTTTTATTAAAATTTTCTTACACTTGACGACTTATATATTCTACTGTATTTCAGCTTTCCTATTTATATATTAATGACATGCGACTATAAATCGTTGCTTTATAATTTAGCGTTTTCGCAGCGACATTATTTTAATCTTTTCTATCGCCTAGTATTTATTACCCGAGCGAGTAAGTTCTTTTATTTAAAACTCTTGATAATTTTTCTTTCTTGTGCATTGTTTAGTATCAAAGATAAAGGATACATATTTTAAATGCAGAGGTCTGTAAGTAGGCGCTCTGTACTTGCCTTTTTTCCGTCGGAATATACGCCTTCCGAACAACGGATTTTCCCGAAATTAAAAGGACACAACAGTGCAGCCGATCTATTCCTTAATCCTTACCCTATGGGCTTCATTTTCATTAGCCGATTGCCCGCCTGACGCAGACAATACGCATCGTTATGTAATTTTACTACGTGCCATACACACGTATTCATTCACAATAGTTCTTTTTTTTTTCTTTGCTTCACTCGTGCATGTTCTTTTCTTTATCTTTATTTGTATCATATTACTACTCGTTCCATAATGTATTGACGTATTTAAAGGCATATGCAATGACAGGAAGGACAATTTCATCCACAATAATATTAGCAAATTAAATTCTTTAGAATAAGCCATTATATTTTATTAGTAAAAAAATCATAAACAATTAAGCAAAATTATTATTTTTATTATTTTCTTTAGTATGTACTTAGTGAAATTGTAATTCAGTTGTTGACTTTTATGTATATAACAACGAATAAGCACAAACTGAATGTATCTGAGATAAAATTATTAGATTTTGTGCGAGAATTCTCTGAAACAATAGGACAATTGTTTTTTTATTTTAAAAAAAGGCTACTTCAAAATTGATTAAATTAATTTTTTTTGAAAGGAGCGGTAAAAAGACTTATATTCACAGATATCTGGAAAGTTTCTTTATTTGCCACCTACCGTTTAAAGATAAATATTTTAAAATGGTCAATAATAACAGAGTAAATAAAATATGGAAAAAATTAAATTCTAAAAACTGCGGTATTTATCATTCGATTAAAGATTGTGTGAACTACTTTTTATTTGCCAATTTCGACTACATGTATGAACTCTATGAAATATTGAAACGAGTTTGAACTTCGACATGACCGCGAAGAAATAAATAGAAAGGGGGAGAAAGAGTGTGAGAGAGAGAGAGGAGGGGAGGGGAGATGTGGCGGTCGGTCATCGATGCTCATTCAATAATAACCCGGGAATACACTATGTACGGCCGTGTGTTGAGGATGACCTCAGAGTGCAGCTCTTCAATGGAACGGCCTTGAGATTCACACGCCAGATTTTCTCATCTCTTCCTCGTCCGGGCGCACCGGGAGGCAACCGTCGAAGGCGTAGCCGTGACGCACGGGGAATAAAGCCAAATTTACGAAATTCGTGCGAACGAAAGCCTTGCCAATTCGCTTTAATTAAGGAGCACAACCAAATGAGCTTTGGTTTCTCTGTTTTTCAAGCGAAAATATAAGAACATAATTGAAGGCTTTTTAAAGTCAGTGTCCCGAGAGACAAAAACTAACATTTAGACTGAAATTGCGTTTAAAAGGCCGAGTTGTATAAACTAATAATTAAATTATTACACTGAAAATATTTTTTTCGTTTTATATAGGGCTAACATAGAGTTTAATTTATAAATAAATAATATTTGAAATTGAAGTAATTCATCCAATACTCGGCAATTCTCCGACTTACTTGGTCGCTTTGCTTGATTAGCTGTCATTCCAACGACATATGATAATATCTTTTACCGTCATATCAGTTTAAAGCGATACTTGTTTATATTTAAACTGTATATAAGCACTGAAAATAGTCCTTTATGTAAGTTTTGTTATTCTGAGGATGTTGAATGATGTTGAAGGAAGTGGATTCAGCAAGTGCATGAAAAGGAAAAAAAATGATAAATACGACTAGGTAAAATAATTATTATTTTATTTTAATAACAATACTGACAATTATAATTAAAATATTAAAACAAACAAATCAGTAAATTATTATTTACGTTCACGGCTGAGATGAAATAAAAATATGAAAAAGAAAAGGGTCAATTTTCCTGACAATAGTAATCACGTATCGAGAATATAAATCTTCTCTTCCTCCATAGATAAGGAATATTTTTAAACATGTTAAGTAATCACGGATAAAAAAGACCAATTTTTATTATAAGTTATTGACTAAGCGATTTCATGGTTATTTATTTATTTTTTTTTTTTTTTGGTTTCAGAAATGCATTGCCTAGGCGCCGGGACGGCCGGCCAATCGAACCCCAGTAGCTTCGGCAGTGCCCTCAGTGTCGTCCGGGCTCTGGGTGTCCTCGTCTGCGAGGGCAGAATCCAGGGACCGCCAAGGGGCTACAAAGAGGGTCCGCATTGCGTGCCCTCGCTCCAGGCGACGGCCAACGATCATGCCTGCGATAAGGACAATTACTTGGTGAGTGCGCTTGCTGTCGCCGAGCCCTTGGCTCTTAAGCTCTGCACCGACACACATACACACACACTACTACTACTACTACTACTACTACTACTACTACTACTACTACTACTACTACTACTACTACTCGGCTCTCCTCGTCCTTATCCTCACGAGTCCGTGCCTCGGAAGCACGGAGAGTTTCTGATCCCCTGCTCAATGCTCCGGATACTCTAGCCCGTCTCTCGCCACACGCGTTCGCTTGCGTTCCTCTTAACTTTCATTCAAAACTGCGAGATACTCCGGATTTTACTTGGCCGAGGAGTTCCTAATTTTTACAAGGGCATTATGAGCCGCTGCCGTGAGGATGGTTGAGTCTAGTTCGCTATCATCGGCCATCTACTCTTCTGGTCAGGTCAATATTTATCCCTGTCCTTTTACCACGATAATTCTGCCTCTGACTTATGTGATATAATATTCCTATCTTTGCTCACTATTATCGTATAGTGGATAGCCTCGGTCATTATTCACAACAAGCCAGCTTCCAATATTAACTTAAATTAAAGCAAATTATTCTCAATTTAAGCATATCCGATATATATATATATATATATATCGATTTACAAGCGAGTTTTCTAAAGGTTCTATACTTCTTTGTTGTTTATAAATTGCTTTTATAAATAAAAAGTATCATTCCTATATCTTTGGATTGTAGGTATAAAATTTCAATTCAAGATTATTATTATTATTCCTTTTTAATGAATTAATAAAATTATAGGCGACGTGATTGTCTGTTTGTATCGGCATTCATCCGTGCCTTCTACCTATTACTCAATTACGGTTTAATAATTAATTTACATTTTCTACGTAATAAAATAAAAATTCTTTTACTATAATTAATTCAGCAAATTAATACTTTATTTTTTCACTTATATTTAGCAACTAAATGAACTTTTTTATGCATTAAAATTAATTTTAATGTATTAAAAGTAAAATTAATTTTATTGTAGTGGGAACGGACCTGCACCACGAATTTATTGTAATATTTTATACATTTCTCAGTCTGTTTATATAAAAATTTGAAGTAAAACTATTTAGAGATTCCGATTAAATAGTTTTGATAATAATTATATATTTAAGCGTAAACTCTATATTAACTTATTTATACCGTTATACGGACGTAGCACTAATAAGGTCAATAATACAACATTAAACGCTAATGACGCTCATATTAACAGTACAGTCCCTTAAGAAATTACCAATATCATGTAAAATTTTGTTATTACCTTATTTATTAATAATTAGGATGCTTAAACTTTCTTGTTGAAAACGTATTAACAGTCCAGGTATGACCGAACCAGAGATCTGGCGGCAACTCTTAATTGAAAGTGCAATTGAAACAATGACAACTTAGATAGACAACTTTAGATATATAAGAAATATTTCCAGGGGCTTAATAATGGCAAAGATTAATGATTATTTAAAAAATATTTTAAAAATTATAAATGTACCTCTAATTTGTATTGGATTCAAGTTTTTTATTTATTTTTTTATTTTTTTATTTTATTGAAATATTATACGCATTAGTCGGATGTAGATGCGATATAAGGATAGGTTGCTACGAAGCTCGTTCCCATTCCGAGGCTGATGATTATTATGAGAATTATTAAAGGGTAAGAAGGTAGCATTGACGGTGTAGGGAGAGGAGAATGAAAAGGGGATGGCGACGATGATGACGATGATGACGACGACGACGACGACGACGACGACGATGATGATGATGACGACGATGAGGATGATGAGGATGATGAGGATGATGAGAATGAAGGAAGCATTGGGGAGTTTGCATTGGGTGCAGCTGAGTAACCGGGGCGTTTCGCCTCTGGATTGCTTGTGTGTTCGCAGTGCGACAGATACCTCGTGCTCGTCCGCGAGATAACGGAGCGGGTGGCCATCGGCTCCTATCTCTGCGTCGAGGTCGTCCTCTGCAGCGACTGCCCTTGCGGTCTCATTAAATCAAAGAGCAAGCACCGCCTCCTAAATGTGCCCTCGCTAACGTCCTGGCAGCACTCCTCGGAGATGCTCTTGGAATACTGGTGCATCGGCGTCGTAGCAAGCAAGTAAGTTGGCTCGGCCGTAAGAGCGCGCGGCAGCGGTGAGGCAGTTAAATAACGTCCCCGAATGACCTGCACGCAGAAGCCCGGAAACGATGAACTCCCAAGGCCTTTACCAAGCCGTGCGCTCGCGGCTCCACTTCAGCCAGGTTGCCGCCTGGTGGTCGCGGACCAACGGCTCCAGGCCCAACTACATCGCCACGAGGATCGTCCAGCACAATCCGGGAGACGAGCAACTTAGGAAGTTTCGCGAGACTCCCGTTGAACACACCTTCCCCCTTGCTAGCCTAGGGGACGGCAACTCGCTCAAGGTATGTCTCACTCCCCTTAAACTACTTGATACTTCATACTTCATACTTCATACTTCATACTTCATACTTCATACTTCATACTTGCCGGTCTTAATTTTAAAACCGAATGTGTTTTAACGACTTTTTTTTTATTTATTTATTTTTTTTATCTCTTTATAATGTTATTATCCGTTAATTAGGCACTCCTCTAATATCATGATAACGTCATCAACTATCATGCAAATTTATAAGTGAGATTAGTCGTTGGAGGTCTCGAGATTTGTGCCTTTGCGCCATGTTATCGTTGCATCAAGCGGTTTCATTCATAGACAATTATTCGGTGAATTTATTAAAAAAATTAATACTTAATTATGTGCGCATAGGATTTTAAACTTCATAATTTATGTATGGCATTTATTCTTCTTTTATGTCTCCGAATTTTCTTTTCTTTATTGTAATATATACGTTTCATCTTAATTTATTGCCTTAATGATTTATTGCCTCGATGCACTTAGTTGCGCATGTCTCAATCATTGAAGCAAGTACATCGCTCCTAGCAGAATCAAACAATTATATTTTTCATAATATCTTATTACTTTTATCGATTACTGCAATGGAAGAATATTTATTCACTTTCAAATTTACTATTTAATTTCACTTTTTTCATTCTTTTTCTTCTTCTTCTTCTTCTTCTTCTTGTCGTTATATAATTTTTAATCTCTTAATAAATACTTATAATTAATATACATCGAATTCGCATATGAATTAGGCTCGAATATTCTATTATTCGCCTTTTTAACAACTTTGGTAAGTCAAATCTTTACACATAATAATATAATATATTTATATTGCTCATCAGTAGTTTCAATTGGTTCAATTATTTATTGGCTATCACAGGAGAATTCAAATTCACCTTAAACAAAAGAAGAAACATTTTAAAGTTTAAAAATTTTTGTTTTAATTTAATTAAGACGTAAGTTACATGAAGGAAAGATATTCCGCCGGTAAGAAGTAGGCAACGAGTAAAAACAGGTAGAAATTATAAAACGCTGAGTTACGTGATGATAAATAGATTTTAAGGCAATATATTGTATTATCTTAATAAACAGATATATTTTGTTTTAGTTACTATTATTGTAGTATATTTTAGGAATAGTTAAAGGAAAAGAAAGGTTCAGAATATTTTATCGAGGATAGAATGATGTTATATCATTCTAACAATAATTTGTTTGTAATAATTCTTAGAATAATATATTTTGATAGTGGGAGGTCTTGTACTTTTCCTTGAAAGAAGCTGCGAAGTCGGGGAGGGATGAACTGGTAGAAAAATAAATGTCCGCCCGCTTGCAGGTGAGCGTGTGGGCCTTGCCCAGGATGGAGGACATTCCCCGACTGCAGTGTCCCCTGCACCCGTTGCAACCGGATGATGCGAAGGATGGCTCGACCCGGGCGGCCCTCTCAGCCAAACTCCTCATACCGACGGACGGTGGACCGAGTCCCTCCTCCAGCGTCATCGGCGATGGTAAATCGGCGAAAGGCGCTTCGCCGATACCGAGCTCTGCCGCCGCCGGCGACAGCTTCATCTACTACATGAGTTCCTTTCGCTCGGCAGAATTGCTCGACGATCGCCTCCAGATCTCCTGCGACAAGCCCGGCAAGCACCATTGCCGCTGCGCCGAGGAGGAAGACGAAGTCGAAGTCGAGGTTGTCCCCACAGGAGCGGCCCTTCCCCGATCAGTGAGCGAGCGCAAGCGGCGCCGTTCGCTGCCCTGCGGCCCACCGGATCCAAGCGTCGCCGCTGCTCCCGAACAGCCACCACTCCCGGCCCTGAGGGAGACGGCGGTCCCGGCGAGTCCGGACCCGGGCCTCGACGGTCTCTCGCGTCGCTTTCGGGCCCAACTGAGCATCGACGAGCGGCAGGAGAAGCGCTACAAACGGGCCATGGCAGCGCCTGATGACGTAAACCTCGTGCCTTCGTTCGCTCCCTGGCTGACTTATAGCTCGGATATCAGCAAGGGAGACGGGAGCATCGGTACCGGAGGACTTGGCGGCAAGGCTCAGGTCAATCTCGTCCTCAACCCGCTCTGCGAGCCCGACGACCCGAGGAAGAGGATCCTAACCACCTGTACCGGGGTTCCCACCACGACAACTGCCTCTCTCACCGCTACCACGACGAGCAACTTCCTTCCAACGACAACAACAATTACCGCCATCGCCAAGGAGGTCAGCGGGGTCGGTACCAACATTACTACCATCGCCATTACCACCTCCACCACCAATACCATGACCATGACTAGCGGATGCAGCTGCAGTAGTACCAGTATCAGCAATATCGGCGGTACTACTACTCGTAACAGCTGCAACAGCCACATTAGCAGCAGCAATAATAACAACAACAACAACAACAACAACAACAGTGGCAACAGTAGCAGCGGTGGCAACAGCAACAACAACAACAGCAACAACAACAACAACAACAATAGCCTCAACAGCATCAACAATAACATCATAAATTTCTTAAACAACAATAACAATAACATCAGTAGTATAAGCATCAGCAATAATAATAGCAACGCCAACAACGGAAGCAGTAACAACAATAATAATATTGCTATTGGTAATAGCGAAGGCAACGGTGGGAGCAGCTGTAACAATGATGCGACGACTGGAAGTCCGAGCGGTGATCGGGATCTCGACCGACTCGTCTCCAAGCTCTCGTTCGCACAGGAGCGCGAGTCTGTCGAGTCCAACGGCAGCGCAGTACACGAGTGGCTCGCACCCGCCGTCCCCGCCAAATGCGAACTGCGCTCACGTAATTGCAGCCTCGAACTTAGTCCCCGAGAATTCGACGAGGTCTTGGCCGTCCTTAGGGCACGGACGCCACTTGGAAAACGCCGTGCCGCAAAGCGCCGAGAGAAGCTTGTCGAGGGTCAAAATCAGCAGCAGCAACAGCAGCAGCAGCAACAAAAACAACAGCAGGACCAAGAGCAGGAACATCAGCGGTTCAAGTCCAAAGACTTGAGTAAGGCTGATGTATTGTTGAGCGCCATACTGCGGACGACGGGAAAAGAGCAACCGGAAAGTACGGTGGCTGGTTCCCGGTGCCGAGCTTCAAGTCCCACTTCCTCAGGCTTTAACAAGCGACTCTCCCGGTTAAGGCAATTGTTTAAGCATCGACAGCCCAGCTCTCAGCCTGATCCGCGGGCTAAGCGAAGGATCGACTTCGCGGCGGGCCGAGCCGACGAGACCGTTGAAGCAGAGAATGAAGCCGAGGACGAGGCCGAGGACGAGGAGGAGCTGAGGAACGAAGAGGAGATCTTGGAGGGATTGCAGGGAACGGCATTCCATAGTACGAACGGGGAGAAGCGGCTCGGCTGCCGCGGTTGCCTCACGGATCGACGCCTCGACGAGAGGGGTAGCAAGAAGTCGCGGGGCAAGCGGGACCTCTCACCCGTATGGCTTGGCAACGTCACCCGGGAAAAGGACCTCGACTATAACGAAGCCCGACTTCCTGGCCAATTAAACGGTGTCTCCGGCTTCGAGGAAGCGGACTCAGGGGAAACCGTGGATAAGACCCTCGTGCCTTCGGCCAAGGATCAGGAGAGGTTCAGAAGGTCGCTCGAGAACGCGGCGTCGATGGTGTTCCACAGCAGAACAGGATTGCCCCTCACCTCGAGCCCCGCCCCCCTGAGACGCGGCAGCTGCTGCTTTGACTTCGACAGCAGCCTCAACAGCGTCTCGTCCAAACGAAGGTGATGACGGACCCAAGCACGCGAGGGACTCTTTTCCTTTCCGGCTCCTTTCCTCTCTTTCGTTCCCTAGTATCGAAACTGCTCGAGACGACGGCTTGGTCATCTCCAAGCATTGCTGACTTACGCGCTTTCGTATCAGCTCTAACGCTGTCTCAGCTACTTTCTCGACTTTCCCTGCCCACAAGGTATGATTTATTTACCCGCCGTCACTGGAGCCTATGAGGTCAGTTGTTTTTAAAGAAATAAAATAAAAAAAAACAATAATTCAATAAAATAAAAGAGACGCGTGCGCGGAAATGGAAAGTATATAAATTATCTATATACCGACACTGCCTGAAATACTATACGCGGGCCACGCGTACGCGCGCGACAATTCTTTTCTATATAAATTTTAATCCCCCCCCCCGCCGCCCGCGTTCATTACATTTTTAATTCACTCCGCTCCGATTGAACGTCCGATTGACACTCTAAAAAATTATATTAAATACTTATGCGATTAATAATTTATTCGCAATGAGATCGGCAATTTTTTTTCTAATTATACCGAAACTAAAAGACCGTCGGAAGATTTTTTTTTTGTTTGTTTTTTTTTTCTCTCTTCGGGCTCCTTAATAAATAAGTAATACTTTAGTTATTAATACCAGTTATTCTGCGCTTATTGCATTAGTTTGTCGAAGCTGCAGCTATCTCGTTAGAGTTTCTCTTCCATAGACGAAACAACATTATGATAATACTATATTATCTTGTGGCTTGGTTCATGCTAATGAAGTAAATTTATCATTACAGTGCACTATTCGAATTAAGCACTCCACCGAGCCCCGGCGCCGTGTCCCTCGAGGAAGGCGACCGAGAGACGGAGAGCGCTTGCGATACCGAAGAAGTTACGCGAAGACGGTCAAGTTCTCGCAGCAGACCCCAGAGTCACGCGCTTTTAGGAAGTTTCGAAGAGTCCGCACTAAACGGCAGGCTGGAACCGGTTTCCACGGTACACGGGTTTACCGCCGAAATCGGAGCCAGTGGATCCTTTTGCCCAAAGCATCGAAAGCTTCCTGTAACCGTATTTTTTTATACCCTCGGAGACAATGATAAAATTTCATCTCCATATCTTGTAAGTACACATCTCTAATCTGAAAATAGGGCTTTGAGAACGTATAACTTAGCTTCTATTTATTATTACGGACATTCTAACCTAACGAATATTTCCAACGGATTTAATATCCTCGGTTACTTGGCACGCACAATCGATCGTCTATCGATTATTGGCTAGACATTTATTTTATTTCGTAAAATACACATTAAGCCCTAATCTTATATAGAGTCCATCAATCAATATGATTGATTAATTATCTCTTACAGGCTCATATTAATCTCGGCAAAAAAGGATATCAAGTACCAAGAATGGGAACTATTCAAGTAACGCTCTTGAATCCTTTGGGCACAGTTGTCAAAATGTTTGTTGTACTTTACGACCTCACTGACATGCCAGAAAGATCTCATACATTTTTGCGTCAGCGAACTCTCCGCGATAAGATGTTACGCTACCTCATTCACCTTAGGTAATATTTATAACTTCTTGTTCAAGATATTAACTTTGAGTACATGAATTTAAAAACAATGCACTGCCTTTACAAGTTTCTGATTGATTTACTGTTTATTGATCCTAAGCCTACCGTACTATTTTTTACAATGACATACAGTAACGTGTATCGGTGTGCTCTAGCTTGTAAGAAATATGAATAATTATGGTTACTCAATAGAGAAAGCCATGAATGTGTCAAGTTTAAGCTTTGGACAATAATAAAGCATGGGGGATATCAATTGATCCGCAAGCTCATCCATCAGCTCGCAACTAATAATTACATGATTATCATGATTAAGAGTAATCATTAATGATACCGTTACACCTCTTTTAGATTCATGTCCAACAAATCCGGGCGCATTTACTTGCACACGGACGTGAGGATGATTATCTGCCGGAAGTCGGACGTCGACACAGCTTCTGATTTTGGCTCAGAGCCACCAAAGGAACTGCGCAGCTACATTCACGGACCGACGAATCCAAAATTTTCACCAAGGTGCTGAGCCACGTGGCTCTTCCCGTGGAGTTGCTGTCGGCCGCTGCATTCGCCTAGTCCTCCACCCGTCTTCGTGTAAGGACACCTCGATCGAGCGACTCGTCAGAAATAGACAGTGGCACGTACAGGACACCGATGGGAAATGCGAAATCCGTTACTTATCCGTTACAAAAAGCTTGCAAAGCAGAGTTTTTGTTTACACGCTTAGTTCATTTTTATTCAGTTTTTTTTTCCATTGTTATGTAGATTTTTAAATCGGCAAAATTTTAATATTCATTTTATCTGTGCGCTCAAATATTTCCGTTCCCCCTCCCCTCCCTCCCTTTTTTTGTTGCACTTTGAAGTGCATTGTGATTGCCGGCACGAATACTCGTTCGGCCCGAGCATCGGCACCATCAAAAGTTTTGTTCGTCCCAGCGCCTAATCATCGAATGTGATTCAATTTGCTTTACTTCGAATCTTACGCGACGAGGAAGATGAGGAGAGAGAAGTTCTTTCGCGTTGTGCAATCCAAGTCTTGAGGAAAGAAAATTAAAATTTTCACGCTCTTGGCAGTAGTCTCTTAAAATGCTTTAATTATTCAAAAGTGTCTTGAACGATGTGTTCGTGATTTGCCAGAAGCTGTAGAGCAATTAGTGAAAGTCATTCTCTCAACTCTCTGTACATACATATAGTTGTCTATAAAAGCCATCCGGAAAATATTTCGCGTGGGATGATACTGCCATGTATGTAATACCCTGCTCTATGAAAAAAGTGATATTTGGGAAAAGGAAACGAGAAGCAGCATCGCCTGTTGAATCTCTGAATATTACATGCGTCTATTGCAATGGACACCGACAATAAGATAATATAAAATGCATCTTAAATACGCTGAAATTATAGACGTAATAGATTTTTGAGTACAACGACCGAGGCAGCTCGTTTCTGGCTTCCGCAAAGAAGAAAACAAATTATTTACGTGTATAAAAAGAAAAGAAAAAAAGAACACATATTTGTGTCCATAGCACTGTGATGAATATATTGATATAGATACGAAAATATCTGTTAAAAGAGTAAATATTTGCGTTTTAGGTATACAATTTAGTATAATTAATAATATTCTACTAATTTCGAAAAAGAAGAAAAACGTAACTATGCATATTATACCGATCGAAACCTGTAGCAGTAAATTTCGTCGTCTTACGTCGTTATTTTCATAATTCAAGATGCTTATTTTTTTGTAGAAAAAAAAACGATTTCTCAGCGACATAAGAGAATGAAAGCATAACAAAAAATATATAAATATATAAATAAAAAGTCAAATATCGCTTATTAAAAGCCGTCACGTAAAACATTCAAAGAGAATTCAACATTCTTGTTCCATTTAAAAATATCTCTGAAAATTTTTGTATTTAGTCAATCGTTATTCTTATTTTCATTAATCAGATAATAAGTTTATTTTTCATAATGTGAATAAGTAGTTTGTCGAAAATTATAAATCCATTGTATTTAATTTAAAAATTTTTTTTTTGTTTTTATTTCTTGGTTTATAAATTTATTTACCGATTCCACAACGTGTACAGTAGTCCACCTCGGACACTAATTGGAATCTAACTTCGGGGCTTCAAACACTGATTGCGACGCCATTTCAATTATGTTTATGTTGAAAATGAAATTAAAAAAAGCGATTCACAAGCAATTCGCCGACATAAAAGATAAAAGAATTAAAGTGTTTGATGAATAAAAAGTGTTCGAGGCATGACTAGTTTAAAGTTACTTTAAAAAAAACTTGTAAGTGAAATATTTTTTTAAAAGAAAATAACTAAAATTATACATTTTTGGAATTGGAAATAAATTATGAATAACAAATAAATGTTTTTATAAATATTTCAAACTTTTATTGTACTATTTTTCTTCCTTTTTCCTATTATTTTTTCAGAGGTATTTTATTATTATTATTATTATTATTATTATTATATATATATATATATATATATATCATAATTGATATAAAACTGTTTTCTGTCTCTTCTATTTTCATTTCAAAATCTGTAATTTTTAACAAGTCCAGTTTCAGTATTAAGATTTATTACGTGAATCATAAAATTGATCATAAACGGTGAATTGATGGTAATAGAAAAACGAACTGTTTGTTATACGTTACGAAAGACCATTTTCAATTGATTGCAGTAAAATTTAAAAGTAAAGCAAGCACGTTAACGCAAGAATTCAATGGCGATACATGTCATTAAATAGTCGAAACTTGGCTTATTGAGTTTCATTAGAGATTTTCGTACCGTGGTAGCGCGCGCGCGCGGACACACACGGACACAGGACAGTTAGAGGCAAACAGAGAAGAAAAACACAGAGGAGCAAACATACGCTTATACATGTGTATATGAACGCATATATGCACGTACGTCATAAATCGTAGATTATTTAATCACTGCCATATTGTACATAAATCGAATATACAGATGCATATATGAATTAATATAAGCCTATTTATGCATAATCATCTACTGTAAACACATATACGCATATTTTCTTTTTGAATAGATAAAAATTTAAGATTAAAAAAATAGCGTCTATGGTATGTCAATATAAATGTGGTATGAAGATGAAATTTAATTTCGGAATAGCGTAATAGTGTACAATCAAACCGCGATAATAGCATGCAATATTGAAATTAGACATTCGCCAAGGAAAAACTAATGCAATTATGAAGTAATTTCAATAAAATATTTGATGCTCGTAATAATCAGTCAGTAAGGATCCTCATAGTCAATTTCAATAAACTGATGCAGAAGCCTATTTTTAATTTAAAAAGAATATATTATTTTATAAACTACAAAATGATTGGAATTTTTAAATTATTTAAGTGTAAATGTAATTACAGGTGAAGTTGATTGTGAATTGAAGGAACGTAATCGAATATAATAAAGATAATTTAATTACGACATATAATAAGCTGTTTATCCTTTAAACATTCTTTTTCTTGTTGAATCATTCATTATAAATAATGGAAATGCAATGTTACATACTAAAAAAATGTTTTATACAACAATTTATTTAAGTATTGATAATTTTATTTTTATTTTATTCAGAATTTTATTTAATTAACACAAGCTAAATTTTTAATAATAAAAATATAGGACACATAATCTATTATAAATTTTAAAGTTGTACCTACTTTTAAAATCATTATTGAATGTGTATACAATAAGCATAAAATTATTTAATTAAAAAATTTATAATAAATTTTCGTAATAAAGAAATTATAAAAAATATGTCCCTTTAATTATACTCAAAAGTATATATAATTGAATTTTATCTACATAATATTTTAGCGCGCAGCACTTACAGTTCGTTAAAAATAATTTGAAATAAAGAATTATAATTCAACAAATGATGTACACAGCGGAAGTTTTTTTTTTTTTAATATAGATATTTTTTATAATTGATTATTAGATTCATTAAATACAAAAATTTACTTAGAAAAATTTGGTATGTAAAAATCGTATAATAATTAGACCAGACTTTAGTTTAGAAATATTTCTTTTTAAACTTGGTGATGCTATAAGTAATACAAAATATTGTATTAATGCTTTCTGATATATAACATCAAAGCATTAGAGTTTTTCTTTAAAGACCACTTCCAGAGCGACCATTTCCTTAATCCTATAATTCTTACATTTACACAATTATATTCAAAGTGTGTTTTCCGTTCATTCTGTTAATCATCACTATGGATTTAACAATCCATTAAATCGATTCTTTACTATACCCATTATGGAGTCTCAATTATTAAAGTTATATTTTTTATTGATTATAAGTATCCTCCACTAACTATAATAATTCAAATATATTTAAGTATTACATAGAGTTCGTGTTAATAAACCTTATGAAAGAATTAAACGTTAATGATAAACGGTGAAAGAAAGAAAAGTTTTATGCCTTCTTTTATATATTATCGGTATGTATAATTTAATTTAAGAACGAAATAACTAAAGTCGGATGCTTTCTACAAAAACGTTTTCTCTTAAAAATTATGATATGCTACAAATGATATCAATCATATTATATTACTTTATTTATGCATTTAGTGGGTGTTAAAATTCATTAATTTTATAAATATAAAATAACCTTTGTTCAAACGTTCGAAAATTACGTCATGTCGGGTTGTCAACAAAGATTACGATTATTGCGCTTTAACATATACAGCAATTGTTCAGGACAAATGAATATTTTATAATCACAGTAATTTGCATCTATTATTTACAAATCACCAACCAGTGATACTTTAATTTACACATTGCACAATTTTATAATTTATTCTCATTTCTTGTCGTTGGCGATTTGAACGTTTCACATATAATTTACGACCTTTAATGAATAACGCTAATACGCCTGCTCTGCAACTTATCGCACATCTAATAAAACATCGTTTAATTTTAACAACGAAAGTACTTACAAAACAAAAGCTCTCTCGTTACATTCACTTAAATGTGATATGTCCTTGGATTAATAAAATATAAGAAGGCTTTGTCTACGTAAATGCTGTTTTCGGAAAACGCGGCGAGTTTGTCGTGAAAACAGGAAAAGAAAGGTATTGTGACACATGCGACTGTAATATTACACGAGACGACAATAAAAATCATTGATAAAAGATATATATACACATATATATACATATGCATATAAAAAAAGTGTAAATACAATATAATAAATACGTTTGAGAATCAGTCTAATGTTTCAGGATCAACAAGTAATTGTACCGATGGCATTTTGCTAGTATTGGGTAGCTTGCAAACCATTCGGGAGTCTGTGTCCCTGCTTTTGATTCATAGGTAATTGTCTCGTCGCCATGCTGTTGCCGCATTGGCTGCTCCAGTCGGCGTTCGAGGGTAAAGCTCTGTAGAACTTTGACGAAGTTTTATTGAATATAGGTAGTAACTCGTTGGCTTCGTTTGACAGTGCCTGAAATTTCATAAACAGCAATGAGTTAATTGTTATAACGCTCTCTTCTCGAATGCAGCTGACAAACGAGCAGCCAGGCTTTCTAATAAGATTCAAGCTAGGACTCGAATCATTATTTGAAGCTATCGCGCTTTTCCGCATTAAAAAAAAAAGCCAATGATCGTCGAGTGCGCAGATTTGTTTTTTAAAGTAGATTTTAATGTGAAAGCTTGGCGGTAATTAAATTTATCGCCGAGTCGTCTGACCTTTAAATAAATGATCGCATCCGTTCCATAGCCTTCGCAGCTGAGCAAGATCAAATCTCCATGGAAATAACGCGCGTACAGCCGCGACAACGGGAGACCGTAGCCATATCCGGCGAGGGGCACTATGTGGGCATCCGATTTGCTCGGTTGAGGAGCAGTGCTGTACATGTATTTAAATAAATTTTCCGTTTGCGAACGAGGAATTCCGCCGCCTTTGTCAGACATCTGAAAATTCAACATCGTACTTCATCATGCAGTACACATGGTATTTATTATAAATGGACAATCGAGTAAAAAAGTTATTGCAACAAATAAGTAAGTACTATTATAATTGATTGATATTCCATTGCACGAGTATCAAAAGCAAACAAGTACTTGTTCCGCTAACATTTACTGATCTGATTTACATAAAATAAAAGAAATCAAATAAGGTTTTAGTTAAAGTCCAAGTGAATGGGCACTCACGATACTTACTTTGACGCATATATCTTCTTTGCCACGAACGACAGTGATCTCCAAACCTGGATAATTGTCGGCATCTGAACCGCAATGCTCCATTACCGCTCTCATGCTATTTTTGAAAAGCTCGAAAAGCATATGGTACAAGTGACTGGGCACATATACTATCTTCGTTTCGTTTCTATGATCCATTTCTATGGGGAGAAAAATGTCAAGCGTAAGGTTATTAGTCCCAAAGCTTCCCAATCTTCCCCAATCCTCCCGGAATGGGGCTCTCTGTTACCCAGATTCCAAACCATTTCCAAAAGCCTAAGCTCATTAAATTTTATTCTATCTCTTTCTTAGCTCTCTAGCTTGAAAATATATGCTTTACTGCTTAAACCCTGTACTCTTTATTAATCAATTTCTTGAAAACTTGCCATTATGCTGATTAACGACCAGCTCGGGACTGGCCATGTAGTACTGATCACACAAGAATCGAGCATTCTCGTAGGCATCCTTGACAACGCTAATGACGTCGCAATACGGATCTATGCAGCCGATGTGTCTGTTGTGGCCGTTTAATACTCCACCGAAGAGGAGAGCTGAAATGGATCCATAGTATCTGCATTAGCTTTAATTATACGTATAACTACTTATTCACGACATGAAAATTGCATTATTTATTAATTTCTATTCCATGAATATTTATAATAATATCGATGCTTTGCTAACTATAATTCTTTAAATTCGGCAATTTTATGTTATATTTTGTAGCAGTGCGCTGAAAATATTTTTCCCCTTCAACCCCTTCATTTAAAACTATTTAAAACCATTAAAAACCAAAGGAATAGAAATTCATATTTTACATTATAGACATTTCTTTGCACTTCAAAATTTTTTATAATTTAAATATTAATACAATTACTAATTAATTAAACAAATATTATGGCGTTATAATATATCATAAATATGTTCAATAATAGCTTTTAAAAAATTAACCCACTTTCTATTTAAAAATGAGTACTGTGACGTGTAAATATATTCGGAAGGTACATTTAAAACAAAAAATTAAATATTCTATATGATTTCATTATCTTATGCCACAGGTACGGGTGCATCATTCCATAAATAATTATTAAAAATTATATTTTTACTTTCTTATTTCAGATAGAAATTCTACTGTTTTTATTCTCTGTAATTCATTACATGAAATGTTTAAATATTTAATTAAATTAAATATTCAATTTAATAATAGCTACTGAAAATGGAATTTTTTAAAAAATATATTTTTATCATTGCAGAGTAAAATATAATCTGAAATCGATATCGCAGATTTAATTTATTGTTTACAATTTGTTTAAGGAAAGCATTTATTTATAATATTTAAACAGAACGAATAATTGAGCTATTTTACTAGGTACGTGAAGGAAACAGTGTCCCATTAAGATTAAAGCAGTTGTGAGGGGGTCTGTTTTTATAGATGATGTATAATAGGGAATAAGCATTGATAGTTGTAAATTTAGACAAATTAATGTACGGGGCACATTTGCGTAATAATAGTAGAAAAGAATTCGTGAATTAAAAATAAAAATTACCGTCACAAAAGCTTAAAATCTCGTTGATGCTTAAAGGAAAAGAAAAAAATGTTCAAAATATTTAGAGAAATACTAAAAAGTAATAATCGGATATTATTATTAAATATATGAATCATTAAAAAAATGTTAATTTAAATATTTTATTGATTCTATAAAATATCTTATTTACCATTTATGCTACATTAGACGAACAACATAACATTGTAAACATAACAACATAACAACATATAACAACATAAAATTATGAAATAAAAAATATTGTATTCAACCATCCATGGAATAAAAAATATCATTTATCGTTTTAAAAATATAATGAAAAATTAATAAATGAGATCGAACGAATTTAATGGGTTATTCGATGAAATTATAAAAGTGTTTTCGATCAACCGATGAAACTGAGCAAAATTTATAATGTACATTGATGCTACGATTATTATTTGAGTGCATAAATGTTATACACGTCATTTATAAACGTTATGAACTATAGATGTTAATAAACAAGAGAATTTAATTATCTTTGAAAGAAAACGCTACATATGAGGAACTTTATACTTGATTCGCTTTTGATTTATGTAATTATTTGCTATGCTTGAAATTCAATGTTGTAATGCAAGGACGAGGTTACATTACAATTATAAATATTTATAAAAACGAAATGAACGTTACTAAGGCATTTTTTAAGATATATTGTGATTGTTTAATGGTGAATTAAGAATAAGAAAACTCACTATGCTGATTGATAAGCATTCTTATCGAAATCCGAGACATGTAGAATCTGTCGAGAAAGTATTGGATGCTGTTTTCCGTTTGCACATCGACATCATGAGATTCTTTTAATTCCAAAACGCCCTGAGCCATTGTTTGCACAACGTCACTGTGCCTATTTCTGATCTTGACTAGAGCTTGGCAAAATCTAAAATATTAATAAAATATCCATATAGTGATGTTAATTATTGAATTTCTAATTGCAATATATGTATATATATTTATTATGCCGAACTAGACTCGTAAATCCATAATAGATTAGGGGAAAATTTATAAATTTTTAATATTTTAATATAAATACGTTTAACGAGTTCTATTTGAGCATTATTACTAATTCATAAATATATGTATGGTGCGTTTTAAATAAATAGGTAGATAAGCGCATAAAAACTTGCCTGTCTAAGGTACTTTCATTCACATCGGCTTTTTCGAAAAGTATAATTTCTTCGAAAGATCTTGCATAAAGATCATTTACGATTCCGACGCTTGGCATGCGTAGCAGGTTTTCAGGCAATAAATGAATCTCTTTCATAATGTTAGCCAAACGCACTGGAAGTTCCTTTCGTAAGAAGATAAAGGACTTTCTTTCGCACGCACTAAGTCCTAAAACAAAAAGTAAAAATCGTTTTAAAAAATTATTTTAAAAATTAACATATATTCTTATACTATCAACATTATTATAAATGCACGCATGTGTGTATATTAGATCAAATTTATTTATAAATAATCATAGTAAGCTGAAGAGTAATACGATTCTTATATAACACTAAATTATCATTTTGTAAATATTCATTGCCTCTAATAATATAGAGGATATTTGATATCCCGAGGATTATTCAAGCATTGACGTCAGATAGGAAAACGGGATCTTATATCTGCTTAGGTAAGCTTTTTTTTTTATTAAAACCATATCGTGTTATTGAGAATAAAATTTTGTATAAAATTTAAATTGTAATATTTAAAATCTACAAGATTACCTAACGTACTCTATATACTTACAAAAGTTTTACGTAAAAGTTTCGTAAGAATTATTACTTAATTTAATAATATATTTAGTTACAAATTTCTTTATTTCTTTATTTATTTATGTATATATTTTCGACAATCTTTTGAACGATGGACCTTTTTATTTCGCATTGCAAATTTATGTTACGCTACAACTCGACTTTTCTATGGTATGTCTTTTGCTTTCTCTCTTTTTTTTTATCTTTATGTAAAAAAATAAAGTATCATTTTTTAATGTATAACTTACCATTTATTTTTCGATTAGGCATTCTGACATGTTACAGCTATATACGTGAAAATTAGATTATGCATATAATTGGCGCTCAAAGTGATCGCATAAAGGCATGCATAGTGCAAGTATATATTGGATATTCTATTATTCAGGCTTAGTAATATAAGTATTTAGTAAGTTAAGTGGCGAACGTAAATTCATTGCGTATATTGGATACAAATAATTCTTACAAACATTTAATAACTTCCTGCGTAAGGTCTTTAGTCGGAGTTTATTGAGTTTGGAATACAATGAAGTTTAACAATAAATTGCAGTCCTTAAAAGCAATTTTTCCTGGCGTGAAAAAAATTTACTAAAAGTCAGGATCGAAATGGTTTAATTTAAAGATTATAATTAGAATACAATCGTTAGCTATAGCATGGCATAAGTGAGCATGGTTTCAATAAAACCTTAACCACGTATTTAATTGGTAGACGAATTGGTAAAATATTATGTTTAATTATATAATTTTGCGCTTTCGTCAAATTAAGAACTATGTTGGCAAATCTCAAGACTTTCGCTTTAGGAATGAATTCCTCAACATTTATTATCGCAAGTTGATTCTGTATCGACTGAAGTCATTGTCCTTTTTTCACGATTCTTTAATTTCATAAATGAGAATCGAAATAATACTGATATTCAATTTAATATATTAACGATTTTTTGTTAAGTATTGAATAACAAACATTTATTTTGTTCAACTATTAATTCATAAATAGTTATATCAATATAACAAGGATATAACTACATTAATATTTAATTTTGAAAAAAGTCTTTTTTATTAATTACGTATACATAAGTAAACAACAGAATTTTTTGCTGTTTTTTACGTTTCTTTTGGATCAAAGTATACTAACCAAGTATTAAACCATCATTCACATTATCCTGCACATTTTCTTTTCATCTAAAGCCATTTTGCGTGCGAGTATTCATTATCATAACTACTTGATTTTCTAATCTCAGATATTAATACTCATTAATATTTATTGCAATAATATTAATTTGTTTTTAGTCATGAGCATTAAGTAATCGTAATGTGTAAGAAAAATATCAATAACTATATAATATAAATTATAATTTGTTAACATAATTGCTTTATGAATTTGTAATTACTTTTAGAATTGTAACATGAATTTTTAATCAATTGTAATTTAAATAACTTAAGTACGTACAATGTTTCTAATAATAACTAAACACATGTAATTCTGAACACAGAAAAATACAATTTAAAACACTGCAAGTGCATATATATGTATAAAAATATCACAGACATAGCTATGAATAAATGAAATAAAAAGTCTTATAAATGTTAATATTTAAAAAAAAAAGAAGAAGAAATAAATACTTTGAAACATAATTTTCGGATAAAATATTTATTTTGTGTAATATACTTTGACATTTTTCAAGACGTATTATTGCGTACTAAACTTTTTTTTTCACAAAAGAAATATTCATGATGCTGAACGTTCAAGGTAATACTTGTAACTACTGCATTTTTCTTATAACTTATAATAAGCGATCGGTACCAATGCTGGATACAGCAATATTATCGAATAATGAGAAATATGTGAAAATATCTAGCCATTATTTGTTTGGCATGCATACAGTCAGCATTTTATAATACAGTTATGATTTTCAATTTCAAAGATATTCGAAATTTCTAGCCGTAAAATCAGAATAATTATTCCGACTCCTTTTTTCTTTAAATTAAAGATTTATTTAACGATTGGTTATTGAAACGGAAAAACAATTACAACATACTAATGAGTTAATGTTGACAGCATAATTTTTACTTAAAATAATCATAATAAAGATAAGCATTTAAATGCATATTTAATTGTGAATATTTGTCCATAACGCTAGAGACTTGTAAGCTCAATTTCCATTGAAAATGTTATTGTTCGTGGTAGTGAATTACTTCACCGGGAAGTACATTGTTACAAGGGTAATATTCAGCGCAATGAATTCTTAAGTGGCGAGAGGCTATTCATTTATAATACGAAGCTTAAGAATTTTAAACGCTCATCATAGTTTAATATCAAAGAATATATACTATATATTTGTATTAATCAATCCGCCGATAGAAATAACGTTATATTTTTAAGTAATTAAATGCTGATTTTATTTACTAGCGCGAAGGAAAAGAAAACTGTTGATATTTGAACGAGAGGAGGCAAGAGTAGTCGAGTGAGGCTAGTTACGGTAAATTTTCGAGAATAATGGAAAGTTGATTATAGTTTTGAAAGAAGATGCGAGCTTTTAACATTGGCAAAACCATTCTTCATCCATCTGTAATGAGGTTTTAACGAACATTTAACGGAACGACGGCTAATTAGATTGGCGCGCGCATGCGTGCTTAAACAGTGTAATTAAAGCAGGCATAGCGAGCAAAGCGGGTCACGACTCAAATAATGAATACACGGGATAGTGTATAATGATTTCGTGGTACTCGCCGTCATGGTACTGCATAAGCGGCTGGGTGAGTTTAAACATTTAATCTGAATGTGGTGTGAAGCTTCGTTAGCCGACGTCTGGGGATAGAGGTCAGGCTCAACGCGAAAAACATTATTTTCACACAACGATAGGAGGAATTACTATCCCAGTCGGCAGATTGCGAATCGCGTTATTAATTCGCATTCGCTTTATAAACCAGAAGATGTAGGCTCGATTTTATCGTTGCCGTGATAAGAAGTTGCATGCGCGCAGCTTGTTCCGACAGGCGCTTTTACATGCTTGATCGGCTTTGTTTTTTAATACTTTTTCAGTAGCCACTTCCATGGCTCCAAACAATTTCCATATTCCATGGCTCGTGCTAATTGATTTTTATTTACCGAATGATCGTCAAACCAAGTGGCTCTCGTCTTATTTCCAATTTTCATTTTCATTTTTATTTTAGTAATCCGTCAACAAACTCCAATTCCAATGGCACAAATACACTAATGCTTTAAACAAAGCTAATGCATATATGTTTCTTAATAAGAGGAAAGGGGTCGGTGTATAATTTATCTGCTTCGCTGCGACGCATTGCCCTGCCTGTCCAAGTACAAAGTCGAGCGTTGAATTATACACGTTTTATATTTATGCCACATTGACTCGCTGGTCATCGCCAAACATTTATTTATTAATAAAATTTGTAAACAGGGTACATTAAAATCAGTTTAATTGGAATACCAACTCGTTTTATCGAATATCGGCATTTATGGAAAAATTCATTCGTTCAAATTTTTTATTCTTATAGAAATTATATTTACATATTCTGTCTTAAGCCATTTTGTATAATATATATTAACTATAAGTTTTCTACCATAATATATATTCTCCTATAAGTACTTGTATACTATACTATATTATACTATACTATACTATACTTATATTATTAAATAGATGAATTGCCTTAATTTTTGAAGTGTTCAAAACTTTAAAATACAAGTTATCAAATCAGAATAATTGCTTATCGGTTATAATTTTTAGCTAAGTAATGTTGTAATAAATATTGTTTCTACGCTAAAGAAAGGTTTAATAATAAGAAAAATATGAGCGTGCTTTATACAACTTTTTATCCACCTTATCAGGCGCACTCATATTTAAATTATTATTGTAACATTATAAGCCAATGACTCTGATGTGCGTTTATTTGTTTTGAATAAAAAAATATTTTAAGGATCATAAAATAAATATTTTGCCTGATATGTTGTTAAAACATCTCAATATTTTTTAGGAAAAATGTATAGAAAAAGTATTACTCAAAATATTCGAAATACTTCTAAGCATCCTATTTAAATTTAAATTCCAAATTTAAATGAATCAAGAAATAAATAAAGATCTATAACTACACAAAAGCTATTAAAAATGAAATTTATAAAACTGAACTTACACGTAAACGCACACGCATATATATATATATATATATATGCGCGTGTATAGATACATATTCGTTCACAAAGATGTTTAGTATTTTTTTGAAATTCCTGTGCAATACTCGACCACTCCAAAGAAGATACGATGATTTATTTAGAGAAAATTTTTTTAATTTTACAGCTCATTTTTAATAATTGCTGCTGCATAGTCATTCCAAAGTATTAAATTTCTCAATATAGAGTAAAATATTTTGAATTTTGTTTTACATAATCATGTGCGGTAGGAACTTGTATTGTTTATAACTTTATTATTTTAATAGATAATTATAGTTGATTATGTCATAATTTACTGCTTTAACGTTAAAGTCATTACCGGGAGATAGGTGGGTACATAGATGGGTTTATTACAACTGATAATTTTTATTTGCTTTCGATTTACATAAAAAGTATATTGAAGGACAAGTCTCACATTTGAAATATAATACGTAAATGTTTTGTTCATTGGGCCGTCGCATAGTGAAATGTAAAAGAATTTTGAGGCGTTGGCGTCATGTTAATTATCACGTACGACGTACACGATATATTATAACTTTAGTAAACATGTACTTATAAAGCTTGGGGTTTGCAACTGTATGAACAACCATTCTTGTAGTCTTAAAAAGATTTCTTTCTTTGTGATAATTCAATAAAATAATAATAATTAGCAATATTTTTAATCTACTATCAATAAAAATGTTTGTCTACCGATATGAAGTTTCGTGTTTTTTTTTTCAGGGAAATTTAATTGCTTCAATATTATTTCAAGTTTTTCTTATCCTTATATCATTTCTTTATCAATACTTTGTACTTAATGTGATAAATAAAGAATTCATCTATAATGTAATCTAACATTAAAGCTTTAAAATTTAATAAATTTAAAAATTAACAGCTTACATAAGAAGCAATTACCTTTGAAGCTGGTCAAGAGTTTTATATTATTAATTATGTAAATAATGAAAGAAAATTGAAGAAAATGAAAGAAAAGAAAATATAATAAACTAGTCTGTATCTATTTCAAAGCATTTACTGAGATATTGATACAAAGAAATATAAATTTATCACGAAACAAAATAATCAAATTTTTTTTTTTAAGGATTTAAAAATAATGTATCGCAGTGAAGCATATATTAAAATTATAAACATTATTATGAAATTATATAAAACGTATTCTCTCGTTGATCATAAGTTACATTTAATACGAAATGGTATTATTTTTAATATTAAAATTATAATACATGTTATTTTTTTACATACATAATTCATGAAAGTCCTTTCGTTGAAATGAAATTTCATAAAATAATGATAAATAATTTTATAAATATTTAGGAATATTGAACACTGTATTGTTGTCAAGGAATATTAAATAATAATATATTTGCGTTTACATGCCGATACGAAATAAAGGGAAGTACGTTCAATAATAATTATTCGAAAGCCATAAATAAGTTAAAATTGGAATTTTATTTTTATTTTGAATAATCTTTAATTCATACTTTACAATGGCGATTTATCGGTCCGAATAATTTTGCAAACAAATACCTAGCTTTTATTTACGTAAAAGTAAGAAAAATAATGATAATGTTTTTTTAATGGAACGGTATGATATTTCTTTTAGAAAATAATATGTGAGCAATACTGGAATGGACTTTGCCGATTATCTATCTTGTTTATAAATAATGCCGTTATTTAATCGGCTGCGGAAAGGGGCGGGGCGGCGGAAATGTCGGTTAAAAGGGGTAACGATGACGGGAATGAAGCAGGTGAATAGATATTGTATTAATTTATATTTATAGAGAAAACGTAATTGTGTCGATTAAAAGATTCCTTTTAAGGAACGATGCTTTTCATTTGCCTTCGATAAATAGTAAAATAGAAAGAAAAAGAAAAAAAACAAGAGGCAGAATAGTCAGTCATCGTAATTGAGTAAATGTTGAAATCTCGATACTTTGGCGGTAATTCGTGCATGAAGTTGATAAGTGAAAAGAAGAAAAGCCTTAGCGTCGATGAAAACAGGGATAATTCGGTCGGTATACGGAGTACACGGAGTTCGAGTGTAATAGCGCGCGTAGGTCCGAGCGAGCTTCTTGATGAAGAGGTAGTTCCAGACGTATATTCGCCCGTTCGCGTGGACTATCGGGTCAGGAAGGGGGCATGGGCAGGGGGGGGAGTTGGGAGATGGATGAGGAGGAAGAGGAGGAAGAGATACCTTATCCGGTCATTCGTACAAGTGAAAAAGCCGAAGGAGAAACGAGCTCCGGAGGCTGAACCCACCCGCTCGACTCGAATCGGTACGGCGTCACAGAGCCTTCGTGAAATCCCAGACTGCTCTGGTAACTTTCCACGGCGGTGTTTACGGAGCAGGGGAATGACCGTAAGAAATTAACGTAAGAAAGCAGCAGCTCGTTAGCGAAGCGCTGGATTCTGCGGCTCTGCTGGGTGAAAGCTTGTCCCGAGTGAGGCCCGAGGTCGCCCGACCAATAATTCATGCTGCTCTCGACCGTAAACAAGTCGTAAGGTCGCTTGCGACTCTGCGCCACCTCGACTACCGTTTCCAACGTCCTCGCACTAGCCCGCACTTCCCCTAGCTGGGGAAGGAAGTGTGCAAGGGTGTAACGGCTATTGACAGAAGCCTCGAGGTCTTATCTATTGGTCCGATAACAACCGAGAAGATTCTCGAACGCGCGCGGCCTCGGGGATTGGTCCCGGATTGGGGTCGGGACTCCAACCGCACCTCCGTCTCATCGCGAGCAGAAGGAGGCGAGGGAGGGCTCGCCGAGCTCGACAACCACTGACTTCTCCCTTCTCCTCTTTTGTCTTCGATTCCTCACCATTACTCCTCACCACCCCTTGCTCGTCACGCGCTGGCCTACTTTCTAAGAAAATGAAACTTTCCAGCGGTTTCCCCCTCCCTCTCGCATATCATTCCTCCTTCGCTACCATGATGAATTTTTGTAAATATTATTGTCGACTACCAGTATATTATTTCATGCACCGACTGTTTTTTAATATTCCTCGACTCGCATTAAAGTCATTTAAGGGCGTTCGATTTTTGAACCCCGAACGCCTATACTTTTGACTAAATTTCACCGCGTTTACAGTACAATTCCTAACGTTATTTGAAATTCAAACTCAATTACTTATAAATTTGATGCTTTGTTTCTCAGAAACATTTGCTCGATTTTACAAGAATCGTCATGATTCATGTTACATAAAATTTAATCGAATTTAAGCCTACACATTCGTAATGACAGAGCGTAAATATTTGTATACTCGAAATTCACGCCGTTTAACCCCCCCCCCTCTCTCTAGGTTAGCTTTTAATTAACTGATAAACGTCATATATTTAATAAAAGTCGTATAAACATTTATGCATCTATTAAATGTTTCCCTAAACAGTGCTATATTTAAATAATACTTTAAATCAGGGACAATGAATTTTCATATTAAAGGTTCATTATATAAATATCTTTTAATCCGAATGAATTTATATTAAAAAACTTTATCAGTATGCAAATACAAATCCTTATTTATCTAGTGTACATATACAATAAAATAATGAATATTATAAAACTTTTACTATACATTACTTTTTTATTTTAAATAAATACAGTGTATTTAACGTACTTTCTTTTGTGAATATAAATATAATTATTTATATATATAAATGCTTTAGTTGTAATAAAAATATATTTGTTAATATAAGGATAAAATTCATTGTAATATTTTAAACCTACGTCAGTGTTATGTTATTCTTTAAAAAATGTTCAAGTAAAGTAAGAATCTATAAAAATTACTAGAAATTGAACAATAACTGTTATTATTTTTTTCTCTTTTCAAATTAAATTAAATTAAAAATGTACTATTAATAGAACAATATTTAATTATATTCCAGACCCATTAATCACGTGCTTTCCTATTATAATAATTATAACGATGAATTTTGCAACATATCTGGAAAACTTATATTTCTCTTGATATTTAACAAATTTTTCCTCTTTTAATTTACCGAAAGTTGAGCTATAAAATTCATAAAACACAGCCGATGATCTTTAAAGGTTTTATTTTAAATAAAGTTGTAAATGATAATACCTCGCTTTTAATCTAATGTATTAAGTTTTACAAATATGCACACTGGAGCGTTAAATAATAAAAATTAAATACTTTATAGGAATTGACACTGCGGTAAAATTTTCTTATCCAGATAAATAAAAGTAATTTTTTAGTTTCAGTATAATTTATAGAAATTTTTAAAACTCTTCATATAAATGTGGTCTCAATAAATGAAAACAAATACATATTTTTTTATTATTACATACTTTATAATAGATATTGTTTAATATAATATCATAAAAATAATTGATCAAAAACAAAATTAATTAGGCATAAACTTTTATTATAACATACTATTCGAAAGATTTTTAAAGTTTTATAAAATTTACTTAATTAGAATTTTTTTTAATAAGACTTTGAACTACTATTCAGGAGGTACTTTTGATGTATGTATTGAAATAATAAAATAGTAATATTAATATAGAAATTACTTCTATATTACATCTGTTTTTATATATTATGAGTAATATGATTACTAAAATATTATTACTTTAATATGACTTATTTAAATGCGCTTATGATAACTCTTTATAAAATTAATTTAGTTAGAAGAATTTATGTACGAATGCATTGACTCGAAATTCTTGTCTTTTACAGGTAAAGTGCATTCATCATTTTGTAATAAAACTGACATGTATTTTAAATTTGAAAATAAAGTAAAATATTATATTATATTGAAATAAGTTTATTCTTTTAAAAATTTCTATATTATAATACGTAATTTTTTGATAATATTATATAAGTTTTATATACCGTTATCTTTACTCTGATAAAGAAGTAATAATATATTAAAACAAAATTGTTGATATTTTTTTGTGATGGCAATAAAAATTCCTTGCAATTTTGAAAAACTGAGCTATTTATTTAAAACAAATATTCTATGAGCGCTAATACAAAATAAAATATATTTTTAATTATTAAATACATATTGTAATGGTTGGCTTTTTAAAGTACTTGATCTAAAAATTTATGTGATAAATAATTTCATATAATTTTTAATGCAATTGTTGTAAGTCTGAGGGGAATATTCCCCTCAGAAATCTTGAATTATATGGAATTACGAATTATTCATAAGCTGAGCAATTACATATTTTTTAATTTTAATTAATCGATCTGCGACAATAAACAAAGGTCACTGCTATATATCGGAGCGAATTTCCGCATTTTGTGTGCTTTATTTACGTATGTTGGTGTCGAGTGCATTACGTAATTTTGTCGCTCGCAATAGGATACAATTAACGTGAATAATCCGCGAATGAAAGAATATGAGGAAATTGTATACGATTATAAATGTAAGAAGAATATGTGACGCTCTTTTAAAAATAAGATAACAAACGTAGCCAGTATTTATTGAAGTATATCAGTCTTTTCTTCAGTGTTTGCGTCTTCTGGAATGTATGAATGAACAAATGGCAACTTTTATAAAGAATATTTTAAAATAATCGTATTTTCTAAATACTTTATTGAGAATTTTAAGATATCGAAGGAAAGATATACTTTATTTTCTCATCTTCTATTTAAGATATAATTTTAAACAATTAATATTAATAGTTATTGAACATTCTTTACAATGAAGAATATTGTTAGTGTTTGAAATCAAAATTCTTTGCCTTATGAGAAATTTCTTGTAATATTTATCCTTATAATTATAGCAGTTATCCTTTTACGGAAATACTTAATAAAAAATATATGTATTTTTAATGTCCTGTCTTCCTTGGATTTTATTTATAAGCTTTTTAGATGTTTAAGATTTTATAAATATTTGGTAACATTATATTTTTATAAAACACATCGGTCTTTGCTCTAAGAAATATTAGCTATTACCACGAACATTTGTTTTTCTAATACCGAATGTATGTTCTTATACACACATGTAAGTTCATACTTTTGACGTTCTTGTCTTAAGCATTGTTTTATAAATTGTAAAATACCAAATTATGATCATAATTTTTTTATGATAACTTCTATCATTTATACCTTTGATTAAAATTTCATTTTAACATTCATTCGAATAACATTCATTTTATATTCGATTTGCGATTATTAAAAGGCAACGTAATTTTAAAATAATTTAAAAATTTTTTTTTCAATTATGTTTCATTGAAATGTATTATTTTATATTATACGTTATGTAATGAAATTTACGTAAAATTGTATGTGTCACCGGAATCTCCTCGATTAATCGATCTTAAATATAAATTTATAATAATATAATTATTTATAACATATAATTTCATAAATTCGAATAAAGAAAAACTACAATATCTAAAAATAATATTATTTAAAAAAAATTGAGCAAATGAAGAGTGCTTATTTCAATGAATGCAAGCGTAAAATAAACGTTTTTAAATTGTTTCTCGTATATTAGATTTACGAAAGAGTTTGCATAATAAATCAAGCTGGGGATGCTTGAATGATCAGTAAATAACGGTAATGTCATGCAGGAATAGAAAGCAAAACTTATGTTTTATCGCATTAGAAATGGTTGTATATTGAAGGATTTATAGTTTATCAGTCATGAGGTTTGAACGATTTCCAGACATTAGCTTCATCCGTGATAATGATTTTAAATGTGTGGAGGAATGAAGAGTGTGGAATAATAGAATATGAAACCTACCATTTAAATAATAGTATCGAATGTTTTTTTAAATTATGTTTTTAAATAATGGTCAGACTGCTCGGAATATATATATATATATATATATATATATAGAGAGAGAGAGAGAGAGAGAGTGTGTAGCGGTAGCAGTATAGAGAGTAATGTAATAAATACGTAGTTGCAAACATCGAAAATTCGGAAGGAATACAGTCGAATGGATTTCCGGGTCATTGCCACTCAGATGGGAAGAAACGCGTAGTCGTAGGTTCCGCTTAGATTGCGGTTAAGCAATTCACAGTAAACCCGATTTTCTCGGAGCTCGCGCTCTAGACTCCTTGCCTGGAATTTTTTTATCGGCGAAAGCTATTAAAAATCATGGCAATTGGATCTCCCGGATGCATTTGTCGCTGCGACTGCAGTGCAGGGTACGATGACGATGATGATGACAAGGACGACGGAGACGACGACGACGACGACGACGACGGTGGCGGCGGCAACCAGCAGCGTCAGAGGTCTTTAATTAACTTTTGCATAGGCACGGATGCGCAACATCGCAACGCGTGGACTTGACGAGGCGTAGATAGCGACGAAGACGCTCGTCACGAGCGCGAACCAAGGTCCGCTGGGAGTCGACGAGCTGCCCTGGAGTCGTGCCTCCGAGATCCAATAATCCTCTTCGCCACGTGGCTACGCTTCATCCACGTCATCGTCGCGATCCATCCCTCGGCGCATGCAATCTGTCGCGTATGCGTGCACCGGACTTTTCTTCGCCATTGCGCATCATGCGCGGTGATGATACGAGGGGGCACAGAGTCGTTATCTTGGCAAGCGAGGAAGGAGGGGGGCGGGGCGGGGCGGTTAAAGTCTGAACGCGGCTGCAAGTCGGTTGTTATTACTGCATAGGAATTTATGAATGAATAAAAAGAGAAGGAGAAGCGAAGCGTTTTCATAGCATTTTTATCCAGTTCCCGCCTCATCTCTTCGTACCCCCCCCTCAATCCTCCCGTTCCCCTCATTGTCCGAATCAGTTTAATACGATGCCTGCATGCAAGCCTAGCGACAATTACAATACACTCGGAGGCTCTTTAATATTAAAAAGCAATCCACTTCGACTCTTAGCAAGTATCGAGATTTAAATGTTCGGGCAACCAATGAAAAATAAAATATATTTCGAAATGACGGAAACGAATGAAACACGCAAATGCGCTTATTTTACCAAAGATGCGTCATTGGCTAGTCTGCATTGCAATAACAACTCGGGAAATGCACGAAATCAATAGATGCGATGCACAACTTTCTCGGGCAGCCTAATGCGCTCAAACTCATTAAAGTGCATTCCCAATGCATATTTATAAGAAAATACTAAGAGAATCTCATCGTGTCTCTCGTACGTAAAAAATTATCTCAAATTCGATAGGGCTACATTGGTGTGCGTGTGGCTGTGTGCATGCGTTTCTTTAAAATATTAAAAGCAGTATTAAAACCATTCAGTGGGAGCGCCAGGGAGAGCATAAGGGCAGCATTCTCATTATACAAGGTAATAATAACAACAACAACAACAATAATAATAATATCTTTGGAAAAGCCAGGGATATCTGTAAAGGGTTGGAGGGGGGAAAGAATGGCTCGAATAATTCGAGAAGCGCTAAATAATAATGCGGAATGCAATGATTATAAATAAACATTGTAAATAATTTGTCTCCATATATAAATATAGCATGTAAAATTGTTTACTGAATTGAAGGTAATTAATATGAGAGGTGCTTTTGTAAAGAAGTACGAGGTTGTAAAGGTGAGTTATTGTTACTTGTTATTGTACGATTAATAACAGTTTGAAATGCATTGTAAGCTGAGAAAGTGGTGGGCGAAGGGGGTTCACATGCCGCGAATGAACTTTAATGAAAACGTATCGATTTATCAAGTCAATGGTAGTGGTACATATGAGTCGGAGTCGGAGTAGGAGTTGGAGTACGAATAAGAAGAGTACGAATGATTGAGTGCTTGAGAAAAGTGATAAGCAGGGGAGGACGGAGGGAGGACGTGTGCGCGCGTGTGTGTACACAAGTCCGAGTGATTTGTCGCGTGACGTATGTTGGCCGAACGAACGACCGAGCCAGGCAGGAGGAAGTTTGTCAGGGTACCGAGCGGAGCCGAGCGAGGAAGCGCCGATACAGAAGGAGCCGCCTTATTGTTTTAAAAGTAACGGGGAGTGATGGTTATTGGGGTGATCGAGAGGTCGAAGGGCCGCTAAGACGGGTGGGCCAGAGTCGGGAGAGGGGAGGAGGGGGGTAAAAAGGTAAAGATGAGAAAATTTATGGATAACTCACCGAAATCGATGAACTGCTTGATCGAGAGAGGCGAAGGGTTAAACTGCGAGTAGAAGTCGAGCATTTTGGCGATGTTGCCGAAGCACCTCTGGGTGAGCTTCATTATTATGCTCGTCGCTGGACAGGCACATTAAAGCCACCTCCTTCGATAGTCCGTTCCTCGTCGAGATGCTTCGATCGAATCGGTTATATCGAGGGCCCGGTGCGAAAGTTGCTTAGGACCTCTCCTGTTGGCTGCCGAACCTATTTCAGCGTTCCTGATTGACGTAGGGACCAAGGCTTCTCCCTTCCGAGGAGGTTAAGGATCAGGGTCAGGGCTCCGGTCGCTGAATCGGACTTAAGTCTCGGGCCTTCGAGTGCGGCGATCGTGGCGTCGGAAGCCTTTGAGGTAAGAACAGGATCGAAACTCGGCACAGCCTTCCGGGTCGGTGACACTCTTCTAAAGGATAAGGTTGCTGATCGACGCGACGTGTTATGCTGGTACACGGAGTCCGTGGACCGTAGCCTCGACTCGGCACTAGCGCTCAAACCGAGCTTGCTCTTTTCGAATTTTCCAAGCGCAACTGCACCGTACGAGCTGCTTGCTGCCAGCCACACAGACGTGCGATTAAGTTTACTCTTAGCCCCCGCCCCGACATCACTGTCACCGTCGCCCCGACCGCCGCCGCTGCTGCCGCCGCTGCCCGCGCCACCGCTGCCCGCACCGCCACCGCCTCTCCTACCGCCTGTCCTGCCGCAACTCCTGCCGCCGCTCCTGCCGCCTCGCTCTGTTCGCGCTCCCTTTTTCTCCTTCTTCTACGACGCTTCGCGACCACCGGTACCTCCGACGACCCCACCCCCGCCGTAGAGCGTCGACAACGGCTCCTGCCGCAACGCCCTTCAGCGGCGCCACCTCGCGGATCTTTGGCCAGACGCAACCGACGTCCCGCCAAAGTTCAAAGACGACTGCGGCCTTCGCCGTCGCTGGATCCTCCAACTCCTGCTGCATTAATTCATTTTCCCCTCAACCATCTAAGCTCTATATCGTTCTCGAAGTCGCTCGACATACAATGTTCAATTCTGTCATACTTCATATCGATGGACTCTGCTCACAAACCCAGCTCGAACAATCCTTCATTATTATTTAAAAAAGAGACACAATCCACGTTTATGCATGTATGTGCACGCGTACACAGCGTCATATACCAAAATTTTAAAACTTATATCACTACGGATTTCTAAATCATCACAGCGTTACTACGATTATTAGATAAAAGTAAATGATCACAGATTATTAAACAAATTTTTATTAATATATTATTTATATTCTTTATTATATTTATTGATTTTTCTTTGAGCATTTTATACAGCTCTGTTAGACCTATTTAATATAAATTTTTAATTTAATATGTAATGTTGAGGAACCTGATAGGTATGTTTGTGACCTAATAATTCAATGAAGGAATTTAAAGACGATACTGACGAATACTTTATTATTGTCTTCAATTTTAATTTAATGATAAATATTCAGTTCTGATCGTGCATAACTAAATATTAATAACTAGTTTTATTTGAAAACAGCAGGCATAAAAGTTTAAAAGAATTTAAAAGAAATGAAGAAAATAGTTTTATTTACTGTACACTTAAAATGTTCAAATCATTTTAATGTTTTGGCACTTACACGATAAATCTTCATGAAAAACTCAAAGATTTTTTAATGTGTGCACGTGCAAACATCCGGGTATTTCTGCGTATGCGTGTATTAAACATTGCAATCGAATGAAATATTAATTATACATAATGTATTACGACCGTTTTATATAAAAACTTTTAAACTGAATCTATATGTTTTTGTAATGCAATGTCATATAATTAACGCACATGATTGCCAAATCAACAAGAGCAAACAAATATTGTTGTAAGCCGAAGCAAATTTCTATGAATATTTAAAAATAACTTTAGGCATCGATATAATTGCGTAAGGGATAAGCACTTTCCGACGTAATATTTTCTTAATTTAAGATGAAATCTTTTTTCCTTTTTTTTTGCATTAATTCAATTTCAATATTAAAAATGTAAAACATAGCCATTATTTATATGAAAAATATAAAAAAAATGTTTAAGAATAGAAAAAAGAAATGTTGAACGATAATTTTTATTCGAAAGGAAGTAAGCTTAAGTCTTATTTATTATTTATATTTATATATATTTATATATGTAGCTTCTATTTTTCTTAATGCTAGTGTCTTAGCCCTAATACTTTTAATAGCTTGACTAACTTGAATGACGCAAGCACAATTAAAATAATGAATGTTATAAAAGTAGAATAACTAGTTGAATAGAAGTTGTCAGCTTTGTTCAACGAAATCATTGCAGTTATCGGCTTGTCAATATGGATTAAGTTCTTGGCACGAAATTCCTTTTACATTTTAATAGTCATCCGTGCCGATATTCATTTAGTGATGTTTTTTTTTTTTTTTTTTTTTTTTTTTTTTTTACAAGAATGGCTCAATTTTATTATGAATAATAATTTAACAAATTAATATAATTTTTGTGAGCGACTCATAGCGACTGATAGCACAAGCAGCCATAATAATTTGAGAATAAATGGAATTTAAAAATAAAAAAAGAAAATAATATTTAAATGCGAGACACGCGTGCTAAATTTATCTACCTAGTTTAGTTATGAATTGTTGGCAGAAGGAGGGGGGGGAGCGACTGCAGTATAAATAAAATAAATAAAAAATCGAATACGGGATTAGGTAAAAATTAAGAGTTTTTTAGTAATAAAATAATCATTTATTGACAAATAAATAAAAAAAAAAAAAAAAAACAAAAGGAGAAGTTCCGCTGGTGTAGGCCCTGTTTAGTTTATAATTCACACCACATTACTTTACTTTGATCAATACAATCTCACCCGATTCTCAAAAGATCAGCCGAAGCTTCCTCTCTCGTTTTTAATTAAGAATCGACGGTGGGATGCTAACAGCCTTAGACTGCGGCACTTTCTGCCAGAGATCCAGGGACCTTCCTCAGAGCATAATTGAAAATCAATCATTAAAAGAAACGATTTTTTATCCAACTATATTACAAGTGGCTCCGCGGTGGTGCACAGCAGAACTTCGCTTAAAACTTTTACTATTGAACTTGCTTATATTGGTATATAACTTAATTTTACCACTTGCGAGATTAGCTATATATCTTAAACACTTATAGGCTACTTTTTTTTAATACAATCTCTAAACACAATTTTTACTAATGCACAAGCGCGGGCGCACACACATACAAATGATTAGATTATGGTTCTTAATATAATAATTATGATATATTATTAACGGTATTTCAAACTTTATCGATTATTTTATTAAAATATTTAATATCTATTGAAATATTTATTGGCAAAATTTTTTTTCGACGAGTATATGCGTAGTTAAAACTAGTTCAGTACTTCTGAAAAGCGTTTGGTTAAAATGTACAAAGTATGTACAAATTCATACATAGTATTTTCAAATTTTTAAAGTTTTATAAAAACTAACCTAAAATTTTTAGTATTAGATAATACATATTCATTATTCGTTACTTGCAAAATCAATTTTTTTTTATGCAGCATAATACCAAACAATAACTCTATACAATAAATAAAGATATTTATAAAAAAAAATAACAGAATTTTATTTATACATAAGGGTATTTTATTTCAGGCGAATTTATACGTAACCAAAATAATTATAAATATATAAATGATTATAAAGTAATAGAAAATTTTTTAATTTGTTATGAATAAGACTGATAGAAAGATTGCATACAAATATTATTTAAAATATTAAAAGAAAATACGAATTTTATTTAACACGAGAGTTCGATATATATGTACAAGAATTAAGTTGTTTATGTCTTTCTCAATGATATTTACAGTGGATATTAGGTAAGAACTGTATAAATTTATCGCATTTATAATACTGAATCACATCATATCAGATAACGAGTTAATATTCATCATTGATTATGAATATATCCTGGATTCATTATAAAATCATTATTCGCTATTTTAATTGCTCATACTCAAATTAATGTGTTTTTATAAATTTAATATTTTCGTATAAAGTAAAGATTAATATTTTTATTAATTTTGTTCTAAAGAAATTTTAAACTAAACTATTGGAGTAAAATTATATTAAGATAAAAATTATTATTTATATTACAGAAGTTCTTTTTTAATAATACTATATTAAGATTATGATTTATAAATAAATCAATTATTAAAAATAAAACAGTATAAGGCAGTAGAATTATAGAAAATAATAAAATAGTGTGAAATTAATAGAACTTTCACAGATTCACAAGTTTAAGAAATCCTTAAATTTATTGTATAAAAAGATGTTATTCTGTATAATACATTATTGAAGTATTCATATGAATTATGAATTTCTTTTTAAATTAAGTAAAAGTAATAAAAAATTCATTTATTTTTCTTTTCTTATCAATGTTGCAGTAGGTAAAGTTATAATTATGTTTATTCGAAGATAATGAGAAATCGTAATTAAATAGTTAAATGATAAAATCGGGACTAATAAGAGGTTTCGAAACTTTTGTCATTGTTACAGTTAAGGGAATAAGTATGTTAAGTAAAGAGAGTTACCGTTAGAAAATATAGAATATACGGTAGATAAATATATTTGTGTAAGGTGAAAAAGATGTAATAAAAAAAAAAGTAAAAAAATAAAAAAAAAAGAAGGGTAATAAATTCGATAAGCGAAAGGAATAAGAGCTTTAAATCAAAATGTTGCGCGCGGGCATAGGCCGGTATTTCGACTCTCGTAGTCGTATTTCGTTTCTTCCCTTGGTAATATTTCTCAAACTCTCTCGTTGTTTCCCTCCTCCTCCTCCTTCCCGCCCCCCGCCAATCCGCGCGCAGTCTCCATAGAGCTCGAGCGACTCGGTCGGGTAGAGCAGCCCCGGGCCGGGCAAGTGATTGGCAGCGGAGGCGGTAGCCGTCGTCCGTTCAATGTCTACTATGTGCGCGGGTAAGGAGAACGAAAGGGCATAAGAGCACGTGAAAGAGCGAGAGGGAGCTCGTGCGAGCGCTCTGTCGTTGGTGCTGCTGGCGGCGGTGGCGGTGGCGGTGTCGGTGGCGGTGGTGGTGGTGGTGGCGAAGGCGATGGCGATGGCGATGGCGATGGCGATGGTGGTGCTGGCCGCGGTGGTAGTGGTGGAGAGGACTGTAGGATAGACGACAGTGAGACAAGTAGGCCGCCGTAACTGTACGAATTCGAGTTCGAGAGTCGGTAGTTCGAGTTGCGCGTTGGTGAGTTTGGAGCTTATTGGACATTGGCGGGTCGCGGCGATCTGGTGCGCAGGGTAGGGAAAAAGAGAGCAGGGGGCTCCGCTGGTGTAAGTGAGACTTCCGTTCCAAAGCCAAGGCGAACCCATGTGGTTGCACGTCGCGTAGGAGGAGAACCGGACTCATCGCCTGTCGCGTGCGGAACTTCAGCTCGCTCAAAGGCTCAACGAACAGCATCGTCACGGAACGGGTTTCCTCCTTTCGTCAGCCACTCCGCTCTTCAGCATCTCGCGATCAAATCATCTTTCCCCGGGTTCTTCTTCTTCTTATTCTTCTTCGTCTACTCCTCTGCCAACTCTTGCGCGCTCTGTCCCGCACCTTTTGCTCCACAATCTACCCACCCCTCCCGAGCCCCTTTATCAATCAGACGACCTGTGCTCGGGCGCTAACGAATATTGTCGTATTAAAAGGTCGAAAATCCTTCGAGCCGCAACTCTTTCTTAACCTTTAGATCGAACGTTTCGAAATGGCAGACCTTGACGACTTCTTCGCGAAGAAGGATCGCAAGAAGGCGAAGGGTAAAAAATTCACGACCACTGATGAGATAGCCAAAAAACTCGAGGAGACGGGCAAGAAAATGGACAAGGCCAAGCAGAAGGATAAGGCCCAGAATTCGGAGGGTGGCGACGACAATCAACAGCTCGAGGTCAGGAGCCTTCCTAACAAGCTTTTCTTAAGGGCACCGGCCATAGCCCTCCCTATTATTTTTCTATTTCACGTGAAAAGTGTGCCGCTGCCATGTTTGCATGCGTGTAAACGTCATTCCATTCGTCCCCTTCTTTCTCGCTCTTCTCTCGCGCCTGATCGTCTCTGTCTTCTTTCACTGTTTTCTCTCTCTCTCTCTCTCTCTCTCTCTCTCTCTCATACATACACACACGGGCACACCACACGCGCGCGCGCGCGCGCCACATCACTGTCTCCCGTTTTTCCTCTTTCTCCCGCGTGTCTCTTCCTTAGTCACCTACATTTTACTTAACGATTATTTGAGTAATTTCAAGTAAGGAACGTAGCAATGTCTTCGATACTAAGAATTGACGTTGATATTGGCTTTGCGAGTTCAGGTCGAACATGCCGGGGCTTATATAATCCGATCACGTTATTTTTGCCTCGGATGGCCGATACAGAGAAATTTTTGAATGGCAGCTGTTACCGAAAATTTTCTATTTAATTCTGCAAAATTAGACTTATTCCCTTAAGAATTTTTTTACGACCGTTTTTAGGACGAGGATGAGTGGAAAGTTTTTGAAGAAGAAAAAAAAGATTACACTGGATTAAAAATTGGAAATTTAACTATGAATGAAGTTATTGATACTGACATTGATGATGATAAAGCAGCTGCAGACAAAAATTCTGATGCTGAAAGTAATGACTATGCAAATAAGAATAGTAGCGGCCCATGGAACAAGGCAGATTCATCAGTCCCAGAACCTGAAACACCTCCTGCTGAAGTTCAACAACCACAGGCACCATCGCAACCACCAGCTGCTGCTCCTGCAAAAAATTATAAAGCCCCAGCTTTTAGAAATTCACAACTCATTGCAGAACGTTCCATGTCTTCTGGTCGTTTAAGAGGAAAAAATATTGCACCAGATATTAACAACGAGGAATACTTTCCAATGCTAAATTCAAAACAACCAGTATCAAATGATTCTGGTGGAGCATGGGGCAGAAAGTAAGTACCTTATATTCATATATAAAATAAAATTCATTTCAAAATTAAACTTTGTCAATATTTCATTTTTTCAGCGTCGTATGTAATGTAAGTTAATAATTTATACATTATTATAATAAATTTTTTTTATTTATTAACATTTCTGTTTCTTTTTTTGGTACTAATAGTGTTTTTAAAAAAGTAGATATATTTGTAGATAAATAACATTGCATTAATTTCTCTTTCTTTGTTAAAATTGAGCAAATTAATTGATAAATTAATTACTTTATCCTTTATTACTTTTATAAATTTCTTATTTCTAATTTTTTATAAATTATAAATTTCGTTTGTATTTGAAAATACAATAAGTACACAATTACTACTTTTAAATTATATAATAGATAATATAATAATGTTTATAAACAAGAATAAGATAGTAGTTGTAAAAAAATTTATTACAGAATTTTTAAAAAAAGGTAATCATTGTTTATAAATTTACTTCAGAATTAACTACATTTTTTTAAATTTATTTCTAAAAGAAGAGTATCATTTTTTATAAACATTAGTATTTCAATAAAAAGTAATTTAAGAAATTTCTTTATAAAAAGATAAAATTTTAAATTTAGCTTTCTTTAGCTGTAAAAGGTAAATATTATTTTACTATAAATTTCATCTACTTTCAGAAAACGAGATGAAGGGAATTTTGAAGAAGTACGTAATAGAGGAGGAAGTAGGACATACGGTACATCAGAAGTTCAGTCTCAAACTCCAAAGCTTTCATTAGGAAATAAATATGGTGCGCTACCTCAAGATCAAAGCTGAAAGCGACAAATTTTGTTCTGTCGACCCAATTTTCATCATATACGTTACCGCCTCGCTCCGTTTCGTGGTCTAATTGCGCCATAAAACAAATTTTATAGGCTAATAACGCATACTGTTTGTGCATACGTATTTATTTACCATTATTTGTTTTAAACGTTCTTTGTTTAATCGTTATATATCGTTTTTAAAGATTTTGGAATTGGTAAAAAAATTTATTTAAAATTGTAGTGCTGTTTAAAGCTGCAGTAATTAAATGTGACCTTCAGAATATAATAGAAGATAATAAAATTAAACTACGTTTATAAAAATGATTGTACACAAAACTAATATGGTTAAAGTGACGTGGCTGCATTTATTAATGAAAGCAAATCTTATAGATATCTATAAAATACACGTAAAATTATTACATTTAGGGGATAGTGACATTCCGGGGCTGGGCTTCGGAATGGTGCTGAAACGTGAATAATGTGGAAGTCAAAAGAAAAAATCAAGCAAAACTAAAAACGAAGATGCTGAAGATTTATTGACGAATATTACAAAAGGACGATATTACAAAAGCAAACGCGTGTATGCTTTTGTTGATGCTTATTTAATTATGTTTGTTAGGTTAGAAATCTTTTTTGAATACCATAAAAATTAATTGAGGAGGAAGGATGTTTTGGAGGTGAGATTAATCAAAGATAAGATTTGTCTTTGTTAATTTGAAGTTATTGAAGTGCTTGAGAAAAATTTATTGATTTGAAGAAAAAAAGAGCCAACTTCTGTAAATTGACAAAAAAATTGTGATTATTTATAAAGAATTCCTACGGGAAACTTCTACAAATACTGCCTGTAAAGCATTTCAATATTTTAAAGATTATGTGTATGGTGCCTACTTAGGATTCAAGGACTATATAGAGTTTAATGAAATTGATGAAAAAAAAGTAAAATATTTACAATGTTAAGTGTACAGTGACAAGGAGAAATAGTAAATTTCATTTTTAAATGAATATTTCACTGTGCATTTCTTTGTGAAGGAGATTTACTGAGATTTTCGCTTATTTCTGAATAACTTCCGTAACAAGTTAATGGCTTTCATTCAATGAAGAAGAGTAAGAAAATATTTTTCTCTTTTTTATTGAATAGGCAAAGCGTTTATTAAATGTATTTCTTAGTGAGTGTTTTAGAAAATTTTTTTTACCGATTCCTTCCTCGACCCGTCGTCATGTAAAGTATTTCGACGATATCAAAATCACTAAGTTATGTAGTTACTCTTCTAACACAATTGAGATGATTGAAAGCTCTTTAAAAAAAGATTACCCTTTGATAAGGTGCGCCTTTTTTCTTTCTTTTTTTTTTCTTTTCTTTTTAGAGTAGAGAATGAGTTTATGATTTTAGCACCATTGAAGCTGGAGAGGTGGAAGATAACATGAATAAACTAAATAACATTGTTGAAGTGTAAATGATAGACCAAAAACAAGTTTGCGTTTTGTGAATCATAAATGGCACATATAACAACAGTCCAAGATCTTACTATTAATAATAATAAAAAAGGACATAAAACAAATATAAATCTTTTGATAGCTTTTTATTGTCTATTTACAACCCAATAATATACGATATATAAATTAACTTTTTAGGTGTTTTTATACTTTATGATGCTACAACACATCTTCAGGTCTTGCCCATTCTCCATTACTGAAATTAAATATAAAAGTTTCAATTTAACATTAAGATTTATTGTATAAATTGTTTATTTCGATTCATTTAATAATTATTGATGATTGTGATGGATTGTACAAACATGTAGATAAACTTATGTGTTGGTTTCTTTAGATGATATGACTTCTTCTCGATGATTGTATTTTGGATCTCGTAAATACCTTTCTCGATACCTTAATCCATGGTTGCCCTCACTACTGTAGCATGAATACATCGGAAGTTCCAATAATGATTCGCGGAAATTTGTAAGGATGTATATCCATATTTTTGTTACAACACCAATCTAAAAATATAGTATAAAATTTTCATATATCTATATAACAAAATTACTGCTCAAATTCAAGATCGACAATTTTCTACATAAATTACAATCAAAAGATCTCGTATCTTTTATTTTTTCATAAAAACATCATAACTTAGCTTACTGTCAACATTTTTTCGCTATTTGTTACTTTACATGAAAATCTTTTATTTAGTAGTCTTAAAAACATTGATAAAATATAGGAAATATAAAAGATTTAAAGAAAATTTTTATTTGATCAACATTGAAAGAAATGCATTGTTTATTATAATTTATACTTTTGGTAATTTAAAAAAACTAAAAGTTTAATTTAGTGTAATTTATTATATTTCTATAATTTAATAATAATATTTAACCAATTTTCGTGTATATGAATTGTATAGAATTAGAATGTTTATAAAATTATTTATTTTCTATTATTGCTCAATCATTTACGTCTATTGTTAATTCTTATTTTAAGATTGTACATATATTAATTCATTTTTATAACTTAAAAAAATTCGAAAACATTTACAAGTTAAATTAATTTGTATAACTATTTTAAAGAGTTTAGCAAAAAATGTCAATAGATGTAAGTATATAATAATTATATATATATATATATATATAGATGATATATGTAAATACACTTTCAAATGTTGCTGATTGTTTAATTGCACTCTCTGGTGCTACTAAAACACTATCTTCACTTCGAACATAAAAATTAGGATGTTCCTCTAAATCGTCGAGTTTCTTCAACATTTTCTTATCAACTTCGTACACTTCACCAATGATATGCTAAAAATATACAAGGTCACTTGATTAATTTTACTTTAAATGTCGTAAAAACATTTGTTACAGCTTAACTTGTTATTGTACGTAAGATTCAGATTTTCACTTAAAAGTAACGTATTAATATTAACTACAGTGTACGAAAATTTGAAAAGTTTCGAGACATAATAATACTTTAGAATGTTTAAAATAACTAGTAATTTGAAAAATAATTATTTTGAAGAATAAAAGATTTTTCTTCTATTCAGTAATTGATATAAATATGATTTAATACAGTAAATAAAATAAAAAACTTCTGCATTTTTAAGCGGAAATTTACTTTACGATTAAAAAATTATTTTATCTATTACAAGATATCGATTCTTTCATTGAATAATTCAATTATTGTATGGTAAGAACGTTTTAAAAATAAATAAATGTAGTTTAATGCATCTTAGTTTTTACGCATTACAATTTCAAAGGTAATTTCTTTTTCTAAATTAAAATTGATTAATTGAATCTATATATAATTTTCAAAATTAACTTTGAAAAGTTTTTCAAGTTCAATAAAATAATATTTCAATATTTGATTTTGTAGAAAATACAAATCATAATTTACACGTAAGCGAAATATTGTAATGAATAATAGTATTACATGATGATTTTCTTTGTACAATTTACTTAAAAGCTACTAACTTTAGGTATTTCACGACTTTATATTAAAATGTGAAATTCTAAAACGAACCATATAAAGAAAATAATTTATTGATAATTATCAAACAATAATTTATATCATTAAAAAATTGTATATACTGATATTTATTATACATCATAATATTAATAAAATGACGATTATTAATGAGCAATGAAATAAGAAATGTTTATTAATTTGATGGCTTACTTAGAAATAAAAATAAAAAATTTTTTTTTCAATGATTTGAGCTTGAAAAAATTTGAAAAAAGATGAACTAGGTAAAGGTAAAAAAGAAAAGGGAAGCAAAATTAGCTTTAAGAATTTTGTAATGATACTTACATGGCCAACACCAGGTTTCTTCAGCGTGAATGGAATATTATACTTTGTTGCTATAACCAAAGGATACTTGACAGTTGTTTTTCCGAGTCCGATAAATTCAGCATAACCATTCTCAGGGTTAGAGATTAGGCCATGATTAGGCTCCCCACGCTTTAAAGTCCCATATAAAAAGACCCGCTGCATCGACGTTTTAAATAAGCTCTCATACATATTAGATAGCGGCCGAAATCAATATCAATCAACTCAACGAAGCTTCAAATTCACGTGAAAAAGAAAGGAGAGAGAGAGAGAGAGAGATAATAAAAAAAAAAAAAAAAATTAGGGTGCGAAGGAATGAAAAGAAGTATTTGGTCAGAACTGCCTTAGAGCGACGATGCGCATGTTGCTGCGTAATTACCGATTCTAATCTAACGAGCACGTCAGGTGTCCTCGATTATTAAAATTGGGTTTTATAAGGAAGTAGCGGATCGTAGAGCAACTTGAACGAGGCAACAAATTATTTTGCGATAATCACATGCACCATCCGCATTGATACGCCCGAGCGCTGCACTTTGAAGTTAACGAGCCGTTTACAGCCAATATTGGTTATTTGTTTAAAGAGATATGCTCGGCGAGAGCGAACAAGATATTGTGCATCGAGAGCTAAGAAGAGCATAGATTGAGAATTAGGAAAAAAACCAAGGCCGACGATATAAACAATATCGAGCAATACGACTATCGGGCTGCGGGCTCTGAGTCTTCAACTAACAGAACTTTAAAAGATAGCGATTTAAGGTAATTCTCGAGAGTGAGAATGCCCCCTAATGGCCTCTTCTCTGATACGTAAGTAAATTTATTGTCACCAGAGGACGCAGGAAGTCTTTTCGCGCAACATTTGTTTCCACCGCTTCGTCCTCGCGACCCTCTCTCCTTTCCCAACCTCCCAACCTCCTAACCCCAATCCCTCTCGTAACCCGTAACCCGTAACCCCAATAACGCACGCATTTACGGATCAAGAGTCCTTTATGATTTACGACTTCTTAAGCTAGTGGTACTTGATCGAATCATCGATAATCCGGCCCACCCGCTTACTATCAACATTCTTTACTTTTTACTCATTTTTATTACATAAAATTTATTTCTATTACATTCCATTAACAAATTCCAAATTTTAAGACAACTTGTTTATTTCAGTCACTGATATTGTCATTGAAAAGCTTTTTTTTCATTTTTTTTCTTCTAATCACCTGTAATGGGACAACGTGCAATCTTGTAACGCGTAACTCCTCTGAACAAATATTTCTTTCGGATTCGAAAATTAATTATTTTCAAATCAATTAAATTTCTGAGAACTGAAGTTCAAAAACAGATCTTTTAATATAAATATATACAAATACGAACATCGATACCGTTGTTACGAACTATATATTTTAAATTTCACACTATATATTATATATTCGGGCCTTAAAAGTTAAATGAGTATTTAAATAAACTTCGTTTCGTTTTAATGCTTTCTTGACATTTTAACTTTTATATCTTAATTAGCCTTAAAAGATGATGTTTTTATGATTGTAGTTAAAAATATATTACCATCAAATCTCTTACCAAATAAGATTGCAATAAAGATCGACCTAAGAAAGACGATAAAAACTAAATATTAGACAACACGTTTATCGATTTACAATGTCATGAAATATGTAAATTGATGCGTTTACCGCTGTGTACTTAAATATGATTTAAAATACAATAAACAATACAAAATAAAATTTAATATTTTTAATGTAATTTCTAAAATATCTTATATGTATAAATATTATTAATGTTAAGGTTAATATTATGTAGAATATTTTATCCAGAATCCTTATCTTACGAATCACAGAAAAATATAAATAAAAAAAAATTAAATATGTTTTGATAAATTTTCGTTAATAAATGTAATTACTAAAGAAAATTAATTTTATTTAAGTAGATTTTATTGAATAAAATAAAGTCGAAAAAAATTCATCGTCCTATAGTCTAAAACTATAATAACTGGTAAGTAAACTTGCAAAACATTTCAGTTTTCTTATTTATCTTCGAGTCACGTATAACGTTCGTCTCATTATTCCTTTATTCCATGTTTGGCACACTCAACCTAAAAATTTCTCTGTCTATTGTAGACTCGCTGTATTAGTTAGTTCGTGAAGTATATCTTATCATTCATAATATAAGCTATTTGGTTACATTTAAAATGCTCGTCTAAAGCATATATTCTTAAATTTAAATATTCATTTTGTCGTTAGATAGCATTACTACCCAACCAATTACTCACATTTAATTTGTGAGTAACATAAATATTAATGACAATGAATTAACTGTTCTAAAATTATGTGTAAGATTTAATTCAAAGAATTTAATATATTTAATACATAAATTTATATATATATATAATATATATATATAATAGAATATTTAAGGGGCAAAAATATGTTTTATTTTCTTTGAATTTATTTTTATAATTGTATTTCCTTTTAGTTAGTTACATCTGTTAGGTGATTTAGTATTTAGAGAACAATTAGAGTTATAGTCTATTAACTAATTATTGTTGTTTTAATTACTAAAATATATTTAGATAATATAAATAAAAGCGTGGTAAATAGTTGACTTTATGAAATCATGAATGTTTTTAAGATTTATATGATTAATAAACTTACTTAATAAAATGAAAAAAAAAAAGTAAAAGAATTACGAATAATAAAATTGCTGTTATGCATAATTTATAAATTTACAAACAAATTTTTTTGGATTATAGGACACATTATTTTTGAAACGTTAAATGCAAGAGATTCGATTCAAAACGTGGCGAAGCTGGATGGAAAAGCTACCCACTGCTATACATGATTTAGATGGGCTTCTGAAGCATATAACGAGGACACGTTTGACAGATCGTAATGGGTAACGAAGAGGGCAGGGCTCACCAGCGTCATGACGTCGTTTGACGAAATGAAAATTTGAGAAACTCGCGCTAAGAGAGATTTAAAAAAAAAATCGTAATGCTTGGGATTTGGTTTTTCTTATGAGCGGCGCGTCGCTCTATCGAATGAGCTTTTCCGAGATCCTTAGTCTATTCACCCTGGAAAAATGAGCCCTTTTTGTTGTTCTACCTCGCCGCTGCATTTGACAGGGGATTTATAGGAGATAGCTATAAATTTAAGTTCTTTGACTAATCGGATCGACGCTCTCTGCTATTGATTTTATTCGAGCGAACCGTTTCCCTTGTTAAGTGATCTGCTTCACATAACTAAATACGATATTTTCGTTTAGAATCGTGTGTATCATAATTTCCTGCCGCTTTCATTGTACTTCTTATCAAGCAATGACTTGCACATGGCTTATTTATACTGTTTTCGTTAAAAAAGCTTCCAATTGTACAATCGAATTTAGAATAAAGAAGCTGCTTAATGCATGATTCATCCCCAATAATATTAGATGTCCTTGATTAAAAAAGATCTTTACACTAGAGCAGAATCGAAATTATAATTTATCCTATGCATTTTTATTTAGTTTGAAAAATAAAATTAATGCAGTTGACGGCAGATCTTTCTAGTGGGTGGAAAATATTATTATAGCGGACACAAACACGAGCGTAGTTTATGAAGATATACTATTTCAATAAGGCTGATACGCGTTGTGAATAATATTAATAATAGGCCGAGAAAAGTGCATTTTAAATTAGTTAGCTGGTTAAAGGTATGCGGGTTCGAAATTTAAAATGATAAATTATAAATAATGAAAGAATATTTAAATAACGTTTAAATCCTTGGGAATAAATGACGCGTAAGCGAGGAGTCGGGTTTTAGTTTGAGTGTGATGTTGAGAGCGCGATCACTGGAAATTGAGATAGCGAAAGTTAGCGGGTTTCATGATGCGACGGTCAAAGCAAAGTCTTCCGAAGTATATAGGGCTCAAGAAATTGATGGTGTCCGTGATGTCGGAGGTTTCGTCTACGCCCACATGTTCGCTCGTAGAGCCGGGCCGAGAGACCCCACTGGCTTCTTTCTAAGTCACTCGAGTCGGGCATTAGTCTAGGGTGCGGAGGTGGTTCCCGTATTCGGTCGGAACTCTCGTACCAACAGATGTTGGCCTGTCGGCCGGGGCGATGCTGCCGCCACCACAGTCGCCGTCGATGAAAAAGCGAGGGAGGAAAAGCCGCAAGCGCCTCGGCACTGCGGTAAAGGCGGTAAAGGCGGCTACGGCATCCAGCAGCTGTTAGTTTGGCTGGATGCGTCGCTGGCGTCGGATCTCGACGTTTCTCTATCCTGGCGGTGAGCAGTGACACCGGGAGTGAGTCCATGGCACCGGCGACCGATCGAACATCCTCGATACGTCTCTCGCAGACACGCACGGACAGACTCTACATGCTGGGATCCGCTCACCCTCTACGGTAATTTGTCCTTATTCTTCTTTACGCTGTCGGGATTTCAACCTTCCTATTAAACTAATTAGTTCCACCCCCTCCCCCTTCTTTTAATACAATGTATAAGCTCAATAGTCTCGATAGTCGATCATTATTTTTTTAAAAAGTTAATTCAGAACGGGATAAGAGAAGTACCGTGAATGAAATTTTTATCGATTTTGTGCAAATACGCGAGACCTGCAAACGGCGGATTCGCTGGATTCTGCAATCTATTACACTTGGGTGAAATTTGATAATTACATGAGACCGGAATTACAGAAAGTGTTATGACAACAAGGTCGATAAAAATATATTTATGATTATTAATAATAAATATCGAAAATTGTAAATATCGACTGGAATTCATAGATCGCTTATTCCATCAGATTCTAATTTCGATTTTTAAAAAATTAACTCAATTTTCACCCTGTAGTATCAAATATTTCTTAACATGAACGCCTGTTTCATAAAAAAAGATTCAAATATCATGTTGACCCGCTTTCAAAACGATAGATATTGTTTTTGGGCGCCAAAATCATTGATACATCATTTTATTTTATTCTTATGTGCCTGTGTATTTTATTCTTATTACTCTTATGTGCCTGAATTATTCATATATTTATATTCCATTGAGTCTAATATTTTAAACAATTATTATTTATCTACATGAGCTTTAAGTATAATTAACAAATTTCTTAATTATGTTTATTTATTTTTGTCGAATGAATTTATGAATATTAATCCAGTTTGTCATTATCTCAATTATCATTACTTCATTTAAAATTACATCGACGACATAATAATACTCAGGATGATATCGCTATTTGAAGTGAAGCGCGTTACGTATCATTTAACTTTTCTGCGTATCTTTTCTCATTATTATTATTATTATTATTATTATTATTATTATTATTATTATTATTATTGTTGTTGTTGTTGTTGTTGTTGTTGTTGTTGTTGTTGTTGGGGTTGGGGTTGTTATTTAATGTAATAAATTAATGCATTGGTATTTTTAAATAACTGATTCATATTCAAATAATTATAGTAGAGAGTTTATTCGATAAGGGTTATAAATATTTATGCATATATTTTAGTTTCCATTTTTAAGTATTAGGATTTATAATGTACATTGACCATATTTATGTTTTTTTTTTCGTAGTATAAATATTTAAAATAAGATAGCGATTATTAGATATATTGACCACCTGTATTCAAAAGATCTTCAATAATTATTGATAAAAACAATAACGAACTTTGCCTGAAATATAACAATATGCATAATCGATACATATATGCCAGTTTTTTTGCAGTTAAAAAATTAATTTCATTTCTTAAGTAAATTCTTGTTCATGTCGAACAGACCGCAATTAATTTTAATATAATATTAATACATTAATATTAGATAAATATTTTTTTTTATTCCATATATTGTATATTAACTTTAATATTAATAAATTCGATTTTCAAAATTAATAATACGAAAAATGCTCTTATGCTTAAATAAAAAGCACTTCCCAACATACTTCTTTCATCATTTTCCCTTATTAATTGTATAAAAAGAAATGCAAATAAGATTATTTTAGGAATATCACACAAACCAGATTAATTAATAATGGTCCTACTCTACTCCCCATAACCTGCTTCTAAAGCTAATACTTTTCATTGGCTGTTTAGTCAAAGACGAGAAGTTTGCGACGAATGAAGCCTGACGATGCCATACATCGACATCGGCTTCTTTCATGGTATTTAAGTGCATCTTTTTTTCTTTTTCCAACGAATTTTCACGAAACGCGAACAGTGAGCGTGCGTGGTCGTTCCGAAAACTCCTGAGCTCCCTATCATTTAAATTAAACCCTTTATTACCCTCGCTTTTTACTAAAATACATTTGATTAAAGACTGAATGCTTTGGTTCTTTGAGATATTTATTTGGTCGGATCGTCGTAAATTATTTTCAACGGTCAAATACATATCACGTGATAGAGTATGTTTGCCTCGTGAAAAGTAATAAGCATTTATCATGATCACTAATTATTATTGCTCTTTTCACTTGCCAAAAATTATATATATACAAATTAAAAATTAATATATTATGTAGTTAAAATTCATGTGTTAAAGCCACACACACGAAGATTTGAATTAATTACATTTTATATTTTTATCTCCATTACAAATTATAACATGAAAGAGATTAACGAATTCGCTTAATACGATATATAACATCAAAGTAATTCGTAAATCGTAATTATTTTGTTTATTAGGGAAATAAGAATAATAATTTACTTTATTACTAACTCTTAATACGATCTGACCGTAGATATACGATTCTATTGATTATTATTTAAATATATTTATGATTTTCTTAAATAACTTTATATTCTAATACGAATTTAATTATTATTTTAATGTCTTCACAATAATTTATAAAATATAAAGCTCTATATTATACAAAATTAATATTTGCTTCAGTATCTTTATTATTTGTTTTAAAATGTGTAAAATAATTATTTTTAATTTTGAATATTAAAATTGACTAATTTATGAATCTTTATTTAAGAGGAAATTAACTATACGTACGTACTATACGATATTTTATTATATGAATTGAAATACAAACGACAACTTTTGTATTGTAATTGAAAACTTTGTAAGATTTATAAGATATTTTTGACAAGATGAGATGACATCGATAGCGCTAATTATTAATTATCTTAAAGTATTTATCAAGTATACAAGTACTAGATTGCGTCAAAAAAATTATGTTCAAGTCATGAAAATTGTTAATAAACAGTCTTAATACATATCCCGAATGTTACAATTGCAATTCTCACACACTATTTTGCTTTAGCTTTCATCTTTGAGAGTCTCTGCGGATACACGAGATAATATCGAGATGTTAGATGTGAAGAACTTTCCCTGAGAATCCGATGTTTTAGCCAGAAAAGGGATGGCAGCAGTGACAGTTCTCGCCTATCAGACTAGTTATCGAAAGGATTTTTAGCAAAGTTTCTAATACAAATTGTTTAGTTATTTGAGAAGTTGAACACTTTGTAATGGAAATTATTAAAATTGCTGGTTAATAACGGGAGAGGGGGGTGCAAATACTTTAGCCGAAATATTTCTTGCACTTTTTAAAGTATTTTATTTATTTTTCAAAAAGAATCGTTATTTTAAATATCGTAAGCTTCATTTTAATTATAAATTATCCCGTAGCTTCATACAAAAAATTTGTTTCAATCGAGCATGAATATTTTCTTCAGTATATAGCCCTCGAACGAAAAGAGATGCCATTGATCATATTCCTGTAAGTTTTATTGAAATTTGGTTCTATATTATTTGACTAGGTGAAGAGGTGCGTCGAATACAAGAGGAAAGAAAGTAGCAGATTGCCTGTCCAACTGCTTATACTTGATTCCTTTGACTTTATGACTACGGTACCATTGCATGACGTGGACACCATCTTTTTAAGAATACTGCTCGTATTAAGAAGGATACGGGGAGCTTTCGGCTATCGTTATCTTATTTGAGATTATTATAAAGTTGTTCAATGTGTAATAAACGCGTTATCAGTCAAGCGTAGCCATGAATAAGCAAATAACTCATTTCGCACATGTATAAAATGCAATGATTTTCAATGACAGTCGTGTGTATGATTGTTTACCGAAACTATGAATTCATGCTATAGTTATAGTACTACTATTAATATAGTTTTGTGTAATGTTACATAATAGATTTTTCATTATTTACTCGAATTCTGATACTCATCGAATGTAATATAAATAGTAAATGATGATTTATTATAGTAAATGTCAATAATTAAATATATAGAAATTTATTTTATATCAAATGTAAAAAAGCTATTATATTCTAGTTTTGTGTTTATAAAATAAATACATATCTCTAAAAAAATGAGTAAATAATGATACTTTTACCTTTGTACAAGATACAGAAAGTAGAGCGATTTAAGCAATCTCAGTTAAAGTATGACGTAATGAACAATGGCCACGATGCTAATAAGTTTAATTTTGCACTCGATTGAAACATTCGGTTGTAATTATTTTGTTTGTTAAAGAAATAAAAATAATTATTTAGATTTTCAATTGAAAATTTAAATAATATATATTAATTATGGATACTAATCATAAGAAAGTTATTTAACTCAGCAGTCTATTACTCAATTTAAAAAATGTTATTAATTTTTATTGTTGTATCTTAATTAATATTATTAATTAAGTAATAATTATTGTTGGACTAAAGGGTATTTAAATTATGCTTCTTATCTCACATCCCAAAACATTTATTACGTATATGTTAATTCTTATACTATTATACATTCTATTGGAATAATAGAAAGATTTAAGAATAAAAATTTGGATGCCAAATAACGTTTTTAATGCCAAAGCAATAATTATCTTTAAAAGTAAATTCTCATTTTTTTTATTTAAATTTAAAAATTTTCAATTAATTACAATTACTGAAAATGAATTTTTTTAAAAAATTTAACGTTTTTTATAATGTTTTTATCAATTTTGTTAGATTTTTCTAATATTTAAAATACAGTCATAATTGTTTCAGTATTTTTGTTATTGAAAAATATAAGATATACTCTTATTTAATGAAATTTTTTATAACAAAATACTTAGAAACTATTTAATTTAATCGATGAAAATAATCATGCTTTGTTTTTTTTTATTCTGTATTAAAATACGTTAGCTTCAGAAAAGCAAAATTATATTTAGGTGAAAAAGTCAAAATAGTTCAAGGATTATTATTTATCAGAAAAAGCTGTATCTTGTAAAGATAGGACAGAGGAAATATAAGAGAATAAACTGTAGACTTGAATTCATCATTTAACATGCAGTTCAATTTAAGTCTTTTCGGCACTTGTTTAGGGAGACATACACACTCGAGAAAATGTCTTTTGAGCACTCTATCTCAAACACGTGCTCTCATTCACGATTAATAAATCGATTGTATACGCTGTAGCTTGAATTTTCGAACATTGAAAATTATTCGCTTATAATTAAAATATTTTATGAAAATTATACATTAGACAGACAATAAATACAAATTTGTTTTAAAAGACTATAAAATATCATAAAAGTTAAAGTTGTATAGGATAATACAGCCGCACATAAATATGCACCTATAAATTTATTATTTAAACTTTGAATGCCATTTTGAGATTATCAGAAATATCCCATAAAATCTGTATATGTTGTAATACTTTGCTAGCTGAGATTTGATTTATAGAATGTAGATATTAAGCATTAAGAAAGCATGAAATTAAAGAAATTTATGAATTAACTCATATTTACTATTTTGAAATGTTTTAGATTTGAGGTATTGAATATTTTATTAATTTCATGCTCTTACTTGGCTGTTGCATACAATAAATCTTAAGGGATATACTAAGCTCTTAATTCAAAGCTTTATGTTTATACGAGCAAAAAATTTATATTTATCGGAATTTTTGTAAAATTGTATTAACAAAATGTCTTGAAATTTAACGTAAATATCAAGCCGAGCGGAAAGCACATATATTTATTAAGGAAAGAAGTTCAGACGAGAATAGAGACAATGAACTCGAGCAAGTGATAAATTCGCGATCCCGATAATAATAATCGTAAAGTCGGCTAAATGCGTGGGTGAGCTCTTGTCACCAGTTAATTATCGTTCGAAATAATAACATCTGTTGCCCCTCCTTATACCGACGACTTACGAATCTTTATATGAATTAAAATGTACTGCACCAGGACCAGTTTACCTCACCTTACTAACGATTTACTTTTGCGTGCCCATGTGTTCGCTCATTCATTCTTTCAGTTCATCAACTCTTCGATACTAGAATTTCATGATTGGATTTTGAATCCAGACAATTTTTCCACAATGGATGTATCTCATGTATCGAGTCTGCTTCGTTAAACATATAAAGATACACATAAAGATCATATATAATATTTTATATTATATATGATCTTGTTTAAAATATTTATATGAATAAATTCTTTTATTACAAGGCGCTAAAATGCTAACTTCCTAATTCCTAATAAAATTCTTTTGAACGCTAATCTTTTCTTTTAAGTAAGAATGTATGAAATGTACCGAATGTATGTCTTTATCAATACTTCAATAAGACATTCTATGCAATTAATATCCAAATAATTATTTTTGTTATGTGCCTGCATAAGTTGCATAATTTATACTTTATAATTAAATGCTAATATTTTCTTAATCAGGTTAAAATTTTTCTTTTATTATTCGTTATATTTAGTATAGGTACCAAAAATCTAGCTAAAATCTCATTTTTAAAATAGTTTGTCAGTTGTGCCAATAGTCACATATGTATTATTATTGTTGAATGTTCATAAAACATATAATATATTTTGATTGTTCATTATCCTAGCATACGTATATTTACGATTTGAATAATCAGGAAAAAAATGTTATGACTATAAGGTTTTACAAGGTATTATGAAATAAATTTTTTAAGTTAAGCATAAGTTTTAATCAGGTACAACAATGTATCTTAAAATAAAGCTGCACGGGTTATAAGTCGGAAGGAGCATTCGCGTCTGTTGGAAAAGTGCCAGTATCTGATAAATCTTATTTAATTATAATCCTTTATTACTCGTTCAAAATATAGTTACATAGTCATTGCTTTATTTCGGGCAGCTCTGTTTCGTCATTTCAAGTATGGTATTTCATTTAAAACTAATAAGATATCGTTTAAAATAAATGCTCGTTAATCTGTATGATGCATCACATGCATTTAGTATTTTAATAAGTTAATTAATGACGTTTGAAAATGGTGTAAACGGCGAGAAAAACGAGCTCTCCTTAGTTTAAGGAGTAAAAATATGTCAATTCTTCCATTAAAAAAGTATAATGCCCCCACTGAAAATGAGAGAGAATAATTATTATACGGATAAAATTAAAGCGTGTAAACTAAAAGAACTGTTTTTATTTATCGTCAGGAGTGCCAGTGTGCATGAATTACTTGAGCCGAATGAACAATGGACAGGGAATAATAATTCCTTTCTTCATTAGTAATACATTGCAGTGTCAGGGAGGATTGCGCAAGTTAGTGAGGAAGAAAATTCAGCGCGTAGACGGAGCAACGACTCCGCTCATCGATAGACGTTCTTGAACCGGCTCCTCCTGCCGCTGCATACTTACACTTCCTCCGGGCCTCTTGTAACTTAAACGATCGCATTAAAATGTGGGCTTTTATTTTGTCGTTTCTCAAGAATGAGGTAGACGCGGAGAGATGAGGATGAAAGAAAGGAGCAGGAAAGAGTAGGAGAGGCTTGTCTTTGGGTCTCGTAGGCTCGGGATGCGGGTACGGGTGCGGGTGCGGGTGCGGGTGCGGGGACGAAGGGACGAAGGAAGAGAGGGAGAGGGGACGTTCACGTTAATGGGGAGGATGAAAACCGGTCATTCAATAGGGGCGCAAAATCCAATCGATTCCGACCCTAAAGGAGCCGTGAGCTCGACGCTGCCGAGTCCTCGAGAGTTCGTCACTACCGCTCATCCACAAGGACGCAGGCGTTTTCATTATTCCAGTGATTGCTCGCTCGTCATTGCTGAGCGTCGCCATTAACATACGTTTATCAAGTATTCAGCAAGTTATGTTAGGTATCGGACGTCGATTCGCATTTGTGTCTTACTGCTTGGCTGCGTAAGGATGATGTCCGTTGCCGTTGACACAATACGCCAAACCCTTTTAGCTGCAGAGGCAAGACAGAGCCGAACTAAGCAGTGCTTTTGATTTATATAACATTACTTGCGTTTCATGATATTAATTTAATGATATGGCACTACTGCGCCCCCAGATCCAAGCGACTCTCGTACTTTTTATTTATTCTTTTATCACCATGTTCTTCGATTTGTTTGCTTCGTGTGTCATTGACCAATAACATGTAAGCTTATGGACCTGACGCTACTACATAAGTAGTTGTAGCCAGAAGCAATTTTTTATTCTTCAACAGAAATATCCCTAACGTATATAAATAAATATAGTTCGAGTTAAAAATACAAGATTAATTTTCATGCAAAATAAATGGTAATGAAATCGAACTTGGTCGTTTAGTTGAAATAAAAATTATTTGAAAGTTTCGTTTCAAATTAAGATTTAAGATTTCGTTTTAATAATATAATTCTGCTCCTTTCTCTTTATAATTCAGCAGGGAAAATGCATACGGAGGTAGTCCGATGCTATTGCTAAGGTGATAATGTGAAGGGTTCGATAAAGCCACTTTCGGCCATTTCATTAAATTCATGATGACTGAACGAGTACATTGTATTAGGAAGATTGGCTAGTGACACGGTACTCGCCGTAGTTTGGCACTTCAAGAAGTAGAGAAGAAAAATATTAAATAAAAAAAAAAGGATTTACAAAAAAGAATTTATAAAAGCTCTTTCTCTCTCTCTCTCTCTCTCTCTCTCTTTCTCTTCGTGAACATTCATTTTGCCGCCATTGTAATGACTTGGACAGTGGTTGAGCTGCCGCGAAGCCATAAGATCATGTAGAACATTGTATGGATTAATCATATTTTGTCGGGGGATAGCAATTATCCAATGCGAAAAAAGGGGGGGGGGACAGGAGGAAGGAAAGTTATTTGGAACAGGTTATAAGAGCTGCGGGCTTATTCCGAGAGGCAGGAAAGCGGAGTCTTTCCCACTTGAAGAGTCGCTTCTACCTGAAAATAACTTTTTCGCGTCCGAGGCTCGATCGCCGACTTCACTTTGAAAATTGTTAGTACGCTACTTACGTGGGTGGCTATTTGGAACGTGCGACGTGGGTCTCGGTTTGGGACGAGGAGTTTTGCGGTGAAAAGGAGTCCTTGAGCAAAAGGATGAGCACCAACGAAGGTGAAAAATCGAGCATATCCAGCCCCTCGTCCTCGCGTCTCCATCCTCCGTTCTTTTTAATCGTGATGCGCTTAGGCCGGAGGCTCGAGGATGGCCGCATCGGTACGAATGAGTCACGGCGTACGTCTCGATTTCCAGTGGAGTTGGCATTCTAATAGGCCACGAGTAGTTGGAGCGCGGGCCACATTCCTTGTCGGTACCGGTGAGTCCTTGTCCGGCCCGATCCTGGGATCGCGCGCTACTAATGTGACGAGATGAACGCATAGGCAGCCCCGGCCACTTCGTTCCAGTTCCCGAGTAAACGCCTATCCCCGACTGATAGCCAATAAATAAAGTTTCTGGTAAGTAGTAGCTAAACACGCAAACGCCTTTTTTTTTTTTTATTTTTTTTTTTTCTATAGAAATTCTGCCTTGGCCCCGACCCCCCGTCCTTGCTTCTCGTACATGCTCCCCGCCAACGCGCTTCACTCCCCGAACCCGAAAGCTTTAACATTTTTAACTTATACGTGCGCACGCACGCACGCACGCACGCTTTTTCTTCTTTTCTCTCCTCCGTACATTTTATACACCCACCATCCATCTCTCCCCGCCCATCTGTCTCTCTCGCACGCGCACGCACACGCGCACGCGCCTCACTCGCTTCCTTGCTTCTTGAGCTTCGGTTCTGTGAATCTTCCCTCTATTGTATACAATAACAACACGTATGCGCACACGCGCTCACGTATCCATCAACGATCAGTAAATACATGTCTTATACTTAAGTTACCGATAATAATTTTAGAAAATAATGAACTTTAAGCTTCATGCGAGATTTTATTTAACCAAAACTAAACACTCGATATGAATTCATATAAACGAATGTCATTAACATTATAATTAAAGTAAATGGCCCAATATTTTTTAATTAACGATTAAACGTTATATAGTCGATGGCACGTAGGTGCTAGCTAAGTCGAAACCGAATTCACCGTATTAAAATCTGCTTTCTTATGTACGGTACAATCTTTAAGCTAATGAAAATATTGTTTAAGGAATAGATTTTTTTTTTCAACAAGTCTCACTAGATTGTGAGGAAATTTTTAAATGGCAGTCCACAAATAAACCTTAATCCCCCTCGGAAGTATTAAAGTAAACATATTTGCATCAGCATGATCGTAGAGTAATACTATTATTATTATTTTTTTTTAAACGTAGGATGCATAGTTCCAACTGGGTTTGCGGCAAATTTACATCTTTTAAAAAAATTTTCTCGGTGTTTTAATCGCATAAAGAAGTAGAGGAAGCGGAGGAAAAGGATCAGCCGTGCAACACATGCACACGCACTTGCGGCGGGCGCGCATATGTGTGGCTATAGAAATGAGCGAAAGGCAAGCTGTAGGATATTTGGTAAGTTTTTCGGATTGAATTTCGGAGCAGCCGCCAATGGGAAAAGGCGTAAGCGCGAGTGAAAACGTAGGCTCGGGCATCGGAGGCGAATGATGGGATTCGCGGGAGGGACGGGGAGGAGCTGAGAGCGAGAGCGCCGAGAAAAAAAAAGGATGTAGGGGGGGCCCAAGATCGGGCCATCGAACTGGCTCGAGGTGCGGATGCAATAAAAGGATATGGCGGGAGATAAGGCCCGGCGTGAAATAGAGCGGCCAGGAATCCGGAATGTCCAGTTGCGCGATCGCGATAAATCATAGGGATAAAATCGCGGCAGTCGTCCGCGCTAAAGACGATGCGCAAACTCGAAGCACCTGTGCTCCCCGGCCCCGGCCCACGTCCGCCCCCGAGCTCCTTAAACCGTGGAAAATTGCGCTAGGATTCCTCTCCTACTAATAAGATCGCAGGTCCATCGATCAATAATCAGGTCCCCTTAATCTGCATCGTGAAAACGCTCGGAGGCTCCGAGCACCACGCGACAGCCTACATGTCGAATATTGCGTGTGTCCTCGTGTGCCAGGTGGGTCGAAATCATAGACGCCCTTGCGTAATAAAGTCCGCGAATTCCGCATTACGCAATACCCATGAAAATCTCGGGCTGTACGAAACTGCAAGATTTTATGTACGGCGCACTTAAGAGAGCCAGAGACATTGAAAACGGATACATTTAAGCTCGGCCAGGAACGAACAATCACCATCGAGCCAATGACTCAAGTTACGCCAATATCACCGAGTTTGGGAGTTGTTTACGCCAGCGGCGGCTTCCCTATGCCTTGGTAAAAAAGTATCCTCCGCTCTCGGCTATCCGAATGCCTAGAAATTTACATTTCTGAAAAGCGGATTTTAGTGAGTAAGAGGGCTGGCTCGACTTTATAATGGCAGAGAATAGCATTCCCTCGGCGACGGAGTTGAGAGTAAGAGTAAGAGTAAGAGTGAGTGAGTGAGAGAGAGAGAGAGAGAGAGAGAGAGAGAGAGAGAGAGAGAGGTCGGGGGCACGATCCCCGACTATTAAGTTTCATGTGCCGTCGACGGTAAGGATTTTGCTTGCTGGCAGTCCCGCCATCGGTCGAGGTTAGCTCTGCACGTGTGACCAAAGCGGACACGCGGAACTGCACCGAGTGCGAGTGAGCTTTTCGAATTTCAATGCAGAACAGAGACAGACTACCGAGAGAGTGTGTGTAAGAGAGAGCAGAGAAAGAGAGAGAGAGAAGAGAGAGAGAGGGAGGGAGGGAGTGAGAGTCGACAGCCATGACTTAAACGGCCTGCATATTTTCACGCGTACACGAAGCTCGTACGGATCTCGCTCGCCCCTAGTGATTACGTAATCATGCAGTGAGACTCTTACGTCTTGTTGACAAAGATGCCTATCCCGATTTCCGTCTATCGCATCGTCTTCTTCTCCGCATTTCCGATTATAGCTTTAAACTCATTTTTAGTTTCAAATCGGGCCAATGATGCTCATTTTTACGCTACTAACTTATTGAATAACGTCGACGAATATAGAAAATAACACTGATTCGTACGCTCCGCTGTGATCAAAGACAAAACTTTGCAAACTCGCAAAATTCTAATAATCTAAATAGCTCCGTTAATATTTCGGAAGTATTAAAATTTTAAAGTTGCGAAATGTTCAATAGACAAAGAACGCGGTCTGTCTGCGAGTAGGAGTTTGCCGAATGTAGATAGAAGCGCTCGTCTAGAGCTTAGAATATTAGCTTTAAGGCTTATAAAAGGCATAATGTATATACTTAGTTCATACGCTCTCTCTCTCTCTCTCTCTCTCTGTTGATTTTCTCCAGACTAAATTCACTTGGCTAAAGCGACAAACTCAACGAGCTCTTTAATACACTGCGTCATAATGTACACTTTGAAACAAGTATTAATTTTCCGCTGCTTCAGTGCATCTGCACAATACGTTCGTAAGTTTATATGAAATATTCATATAATACGCACTACAAACGTAAATTGATTTTTATTACATTATTTGTTAGCTCGAACAGCTCAACTCTCGTAGCAATGCATCGTTTTATATTTTCATTTCTTGCGAAAACCTTGAAATCGAGGAGAAGTGGAGGTAGGAAGGTTCCGGATTGAAATTTGACTGGGAAGAAGGAATGCCTTTGGAGTTCTCTAGCTATTGACCTTCCTAACAGGCAAAACATATTGTTACTTTCTCTGTGAAAGAAATTTAAGGCAGGAAGCTCTCACCGTCGGCACTTGTCGTCGATCATTGGCTGAATTAATGACGTAAAATTCGCTCATTCGTTATAAAAATAAATGCATTCGTAGAATAACTAAACCGGTACCATATTACAATATATGCATATGTGTATATACGCGTGAATACGTATATCAAGATTATTCGCCCAATGCTCATAGAATAATGCCTACATCATTGATGCGGTATAATTGTGTCCGGAGGGGGGTCGGGGTGCGTCGCATCGTGCGTTATCGCGAAAGTTGAAGGATGCCATTGACCCAGATATATCTCATAGCCGGCTTTGTTATCGACTCCTAGAAAAGCCAGTGTAGACCTTCGGACTCCGGACTTCCATGAGGATTAAAAGTTGACGGGTGCTCGTGTTCTTGGCTATAATTCATGGGCTCGAGTAGTCCCCTTTGATCACAAGGCGTTGGCTTTTTGTATTAAAGTACGCGGTGTCCTCGAATCCCCGTCACCTTTCACGCATGACAACGGCCCCTTATAATGGAGAATCGAGTCTATGAGAGCGGCGAAGCAGATTCGTAGACCGAGTCAATCTAGTAGATAACTCTCCAACCAATGGATTAATTACTACGTATATTAATGAACAAGCGAATTGAGATCGCTCTTTATACGTAAAACCAGAAAAACCATTAGCTACGCTGATTCCATTTATTTAATTCCAATTATAATACGTCAGTTCATTTAAGGTATCCTCTTTTCTTTTCTTTTTTTTTTTTCAAACAACATGCTTATTTTTTCTTCAAGTAGAGACTCTGTTCAGTAAGAGAAAACTTGATTTAATAGTTTTATATTTATGACCGTGACAAGCCTATTGACAGGAGACCAGTATAATATATTATGTTTCTAATTACTCGTAGAGAGAGAGAGAGAGAGAGAGAGAGAGAGAGAGAGAGAGAGAGAGAGAAAGAGAAAGAGAGAGAATGAGTATTGATTTCGAATGACCGCTTAATTTATCTTATATTTAAATGAACGAGACTTACTTTTCGCGGGAGGAACCGTAGGGAAAATGATAATAATAAAAGGACATAAATTATTGAAGTGATTAAAGAGATTAGTAATTTTAATATTCAGTAATCTTTACTCAATAATAAATATTAAAGTATATAATAAATATTATAAATACATTAATCGTAATAATTATAGAAATTAACTCGAGATATTTCTTTTTTATAAGTTTTGAAAGAACTACGGATGAAGATATGGTTGAATTATAAAAAATAGTCGTCTTAGTAATTTTAGAGATCAAAGTCATGAAACGTACGTGCCTTTTAAAAATAAAATCGAAAATATTTCTATGATATTAAGAAATGATAAAAAAAAAAATAGGACGAATGCGTAAGCTCGTTCGTATGTCGTACAATATTATGTGACAATGCGTCTTTGTAATAATAAGAGGGAGCGACACGTGTTGCTGGCATAGTGGAAAATGTATGCGTAAAGAGAGAGAGAGAGAGAGAGAGAGAGAGAGAGAGAGAGAGAGAGAGAGAGAGAGAGAGAGAGAGAGTAAAAATAAATGACTAGAAAAGTATAGATAGAAGAAATGTACAACAGATCGAGGTGTAGTTAGGTGTAGTAAGTATAGCAAATATCGAATCGAGTAGAGGATGTGAAAACAGGGCCCGAAAGTTTGCCGACAGACTTTTGAAACTAATCAATCTTACGAAGGTGCCGGGACCTGCTGGACTCGCAATACTCGCGCGAGTCGTAAATAAATGAAAAATAAAAGGCCACGTTGACTAGTGGGGGGAACGGTGGGCGCTGGGAAGATGAATTTCTAACGATAAAAGCGCGAACTGGTTCGTAAGAAGGAGTGGCAAGAAGGAGCGGAAGAACGAGCGCAAAAAAAGATCGAGCAGGGCTTTTTAGTAGCAGCGGAAGGAAACGAGGCGACCGGTACGAAGCTTTATAAATATACCAAGGATTCCAACAACGAAGGGAGTCCGTTGGGCTTGCCTCCAAATAATATCGAAAGCTGCCGGGCTCGGAGAGCTCGTGAAATTATTGATTTAAGAAGAGGTCCCGAGGAGCAGCTTATATCCCCGAAATTACCATTATGAATGTCGAAGCCCCGAGGAAAGAAATGAACTCGTTTTAATCAAACGTTCTTGGCCCTTTTTCCAGATAGCATATTCCAGCGGAGCTTTGACGGATGTCGTCCTGCTGTTTCGTCATAGTGACCGGGCGCAGCCTCGCCTGGACGCTTCTCTCCCTCGTGGCGTTTATGGCCGTTTTGTCGGCTGTCATCACTCCCAGATGGCTGGTGAGCCCACCAAGGACGATAGACACTAGTGAGACATAAAACGATGCTACTCTAAAGCTAGCGCTAAATGCTTGGCTGGCAGCCGGCTACGAAGCCTATATTTAAAATAAAAAAAGAGGGCCTTTTAGCTCGTAGTCCCTCGGGTCGGTCACGTACCAATCGGATTCTCGGACTCTCGGATTCCCTTATAGGCCAATCAATCGCGCAAATCAATCTAATTGTAATTCCTCGCGGGCCGCCTTCATTATATCGAATAGTAAGTAGTTAGAAATTCGGCTCGTGTGCGGCCATTCTATTTTGCAGCAGTGGCGCCGATCACGGCGATATCGAGCCGTACGGAAGTCGCCCGGGTAAGCAACGCTAGTAAGCTCTTGGTCCATCCCGTTACCCTTGACACCCTTGATACCCTTGGCTCGTATCTTAGCTCTCTCTCTCTCTCTCTCTCTCTCCCCCAGAGAAAGATATTAGCGAAGGATGGACCCTTGTATTACAGTGCAATTACAGAACAATATCTGTAATACCGGACTGCATGGCCGCTGTGCACGCGCATACCCGATCCCTCCAATAAACTCCATTATTATTAACGAAGGGCTGACGAGGAAAAAAACCGAGCTTTATTTTAAACTCCAGCCGATGGGACGGAGCTGTACACGCCAACGGTGGGCATCTATAACCGGTGCACGCGGCTCTTGGGTCGCAACCATTGCGGCAACTTCAACATGGAGGGCCTCGCTACGGACTCGACGGTCTTCCCCGACTGTTGGAAGGCGACGCTTTTCTTTATGTCCTTGGGCCTCACTATCATGGGCTGCACCGTTATCGCGGCCGTACTCGGCTTCTGCGTACAGAGCGTCGGCCGCAAGAGTATTTTCAACCTGGCCGGTGTAGCTCAAGCCATTGCCGGTAACTTAACTTCATCATTCTGCAATTGAACTTCCTACAACCATTTACCTTATACTTTATCGTCAAGGAATAACCATTTCCGAGCCATTTCCAGACTACAAACCATATTTATTTTATTTTTCTATTTATTTTTTTTTTATCATCCCCTTTTCCTTTCTTCAAAATTCTTCATTCCTACAAGCATTGTTCCCTTTGTGCTCTTCTATTTTTTATAATCTTTTTTTAATCCCATTCATTGCAATATTGTCAAAACTATAAAATACAACGTGGTCTTTAACAAAGTTAGATTCTTATGGCTTTTATTCTGCAGAAAAATCCGCAATCGTCAAACTGTCGACATTGAAAAAAATTCTAAATTTATAAAGTCCTCATTTCCCAATGCTCATAACCACTTGTATTAATTTAAAATTTTAAATCCAACGCTCGATATTTTATTAATACAGACGAAATATGCTTATTTTTGTACAAGTTGGCTTGGCTACCCCCCCCCCTTTTTTAACCAAGCATGAATATTCTTCATTAATAAATTTACATTTAATTTTATACATGATAATTGAATAATTTGCAATTTAATTTATGACTCACGGCTTCGTTGCTTCATTTCAATACAGGAATTATTTATTTACTTGGGATGATTTTGTATTCTGCTGGATGGGGCGCGGAAAGAGTACAAAGAATTTGTGGCATTGAAGCCGATGCCTTTTATCTCGCCAACTGCACCTTAGGTAAAACATTTTTCATTCTATTAACCGAACAAAAAGAGATTTCGTATATCAACGAATGTCTTCGGTCAAGAGAGAGAGAGAGAGAGAGAGAGAGAGAGAGAGAGAGAGAGAGAGAGAGAGAGAGAGAGAGAGAGAGAGAGAGAGAGAGAGAGTTGTATCGCTTTCCTCACCGGAACTCAACTAAATTTTATTTTATTTTTTTTATTTTTTTTATTTTTTTATATGCATATACGGCTAATTCAGCGCTTTCAATTTTATCTTCATTTATTATTATTTTTAAAATTTATTATAAAAATTATGGCTTTCATTTAATGTTCATAACATCGACACCAATTATTGATTGCAAAGGTGATATTAATTTCATAATGTGGGTGCATTGCTCTTACCGCTTGAGTCCACAGTTTTTACCGATAAAAATTTATGATTTAAAAAAATTGTAATAATAAAAAGACAATGTAAAATACAGACAGATTACTTTAAACAGAATAAAAAGATTTAAGCAAACGGAAAATATTATAAAATATTTGCTTAAAAATAAAGCGAGAAAGTGAAATAAAGTTTAATGTTAAAGTGATCGGTAACGATGTTTAATAAATCTTCGTTTACCAGGAAACGAATAGAGAAACAAAAGATCCTTAAAAACAAAAATCTTGTAAATAAACTTAATTTGAGTGAAAATATTGTTTTTCAGGCTGGGCTTTCTACAGTGCCGCGATCGGTGTGACATTAACGTTCACTTGCGCAATATTTAGCGGCCAGGCCGAAAAGTCTACGGCAAGTGATAAGGTCCAAGACAAAATGAATGAAGGCAAGAGTCTCATTTGCCTCGTCTAATATACTCAAAAGAGGCGTGGAAGTACAAGAGAAAAGAGCCATGATGAGCGCATGAACTTTTCGTTAACTCATAACGAGAACGATACTCGGTTCATTCCTACTTTACATTCATTCTGCGTATTATCTCTTCATATAAGTGTATACATATAATAATAAAGGCATACACATCTACGTACGCGTGTACGTATACGAAAACGCGAATCGTCACCACGAACAACAAGAACGAAAACAAACACGTACTTTCTTAATACTAGAATTCGTTATTTATATTCTAACAAGAATTGTTTAAGAATCTTATTTACAGATATACTCAATAGTGATTAAAATGTATTATTATTTTTAAGTATCGTAAGTTACCCGTTACTATTTTTTATGTACATTTTTATATATTTAATAAAGAACAGTATGATAATACAAAAATGATATTCCTTGCTTATTACTATTGATAATACCGTTATACTTCCGAATAGTCAAATATGCTTTCTTAAAGAACAAGTTAGAAGAAAATTGTTGCTTTGACAAATTACTGTTAATATCGATTGTAATTCATTATGCCAACAAGTCGATACAAGAAAATCATTAGGATTGATGTCAAGGATAAAAAATATTCTATTATATTTTGGTTAATGCCGATCAAAAATTTTATTAGAAATATGTCTTAGATATTATCTTATAAAGATTTTTCGCGCATTTTAACCATCTCAATTGACGAGATCTAACTTTTTTTATTACTTTGAATAAATAAATAAATAAATATTAAGTTTAATGAAAATATCAGATAGTAAAAAAAATTATAAATTATTTTAATCGTGTTTAAGTTCATGAAAGATACATGATATATTACATATAATAATAAATTGCTAAGAATACATACACCAAATATATCAATACAAAAATTATAAGAAAAGATCTGAATGTAAATTACTACAGAAACTATAACAAATAATAAATCAAGAGCTTATCCACATATAATCAAATAATAATTCGCATAATTTTTATTAAGTTCCTGCTCTTACTAAGTACAATTAAAAAATTCATTTTCACATCCTTATATTCATCGAGTTAAAATAGCTTATTGTTGGTACTTTTTACATTTACAATTGTATACGAGAATGCAAATTTTTAATGTTAAAAAATTTGGTCTTATATTTACTTTTATTTAAAAAATAAGAAACATCTATCTCCTGTGAAGAAGATATAAATTAAATTAATATTTTCTATCACCAAATGAGTATTAATAAATATTAACACAATTTGTATAAAAAAGTAATAAACTTGACATCTCTCTAGGTATTTAAAATGTTTTCTATACAATTATTTCTGTTCATTATATTAATGATAAAAAAAAAAGTTGATGCAACAACAACAACAACAATAATAATAACAATAACAATAATAATAATAATAATAATAATAATAATAATAATAATAATGACAACGACGACGACGACGACGACAACGACGATGACGGCGACGACGACGAGAATGATTATGAAAATTCATTCAAATTGATATCCTTCATCAAAACAATAGCTGTTATATAGATGTCAAATGTCTACGGAATGAATATTTACAATTGCAATGCACCAAAATTGTTTGTATGATGATGTGTCATTTCCAACAATAAAAAATATAATAAGAAATAAACGGCTTCTCATCCCTCAGTTTCTTGAGTTTTTAACGTCATGATTTATACATGCACATATAAATATCTGAATTAATAAATTAGTGCCACATTTCATCAGATAAAAAAAGTAATATTATAATATTATATGTCCTGCAATAATGGGAAAATATACTGTATAGTGAAATAACGTTATTATTGATTTGAAAAAGACAAAAACTTGATTCTGTGTAAAACTGGGTTATAATTTATCAAAAATATTTACAAGCGTAATTTAATTATTCTTTTGGTACTAATAATTAATAAAGTAAAATATTTCTATAATTCTGAAAATGCCTTGATAGATAATAATTATCATTCGCTTAAAAACTCTATGCCGTGCTATGTAACTATTATTAATATAAACGTTACAAGATTTGAATGTATTAATTTAGTTTAAGAGGATTATTTAAGTGTCATTCTTAACATGTTATTAAAATTTTCTATTCATACGTTTTAAAATGCTCCTCCAAGTATAAGTCATCAGTATAAATAAAAAGTTGGCAAGTATTTGAAAATTAATTCACTTCGTTTATCTATAAAACTTTCAATATTCAAATAATTTTATTGTATTTTAAAAGATCTTAATTTCAATACGGGATGACTTTTGTTACGTTTCGGGTACAAATATTTTCACGGAGTTGTCTGATTTATTAGTACACAATCGCATTGCACGCCTTTTCTCATCTATCAGTTGTCGTCGATTTCGTTCATGGGTCTCGCGTGCCTTTCGGGCTGCTGTCGTCATTGTGCTTGATTTTGATTTAGAAGTTGATGCTGGACGTCGTTTGTTAGCACTGCCATTCTCCGGGGTCGCCGGTAATGGATACGGGTCTTGTATATCCTGGTACAATGAATAGTCGAGTTACAGTATTTTACTTATGAAATTAGTTATAATAACATTTGTACAAACGAAACGTTATATCTCATTTTGTAGAAAAATGTTGACATCCGTGAAATTTTAATACTCAAAAGTTTACTGTGTAATGTTATCTAGTACGAAAAAGTACTAATTACTACAATAAGCTTTTTAAATTAAATATTATTGAAGATCTTGTACAAAAACTTTTCAGATTTTGTAAAATTAATATATTATTTAATAAATATAAATAATGTTAAAAAAGGTGTCCTTTCTCACCTCTTGCCATTTCAACTTTCGCGAACGATTGATAACTTCGAATAAATCATTTACTTGCACTACTTGCAGCATAACCATATCCCAAAATCCTGCAAGATCCTCACTAGTTGTTGGAAATTCTTCACCAGGCACTTGGTTCTACAATCAAATAAATAACAAAATATAAGTCGATCATAAATAAATATGAGTTACGCTGTTATTAATAACGGTACTAACGATATTTTTTTGACAAAGTCCTTCGAATTGTTTCATTTTTTGTGCTGCCAATAATCTTGCTTTTCCTGCAGCAGATCTTATTTTTCCAGCGGCTTCCTCAGGAAGAATCTTTGAAACGTCGTTGGAAAGTTCTGATTCAGCTTCTGCCGCTAATGAAATCAACCTATCCCTTTCTTTATTCAATAGCTGCAAAGGCATATATAATCCTTGTTATTATTTCAAGTAATTTTTGAACAAATGGAATACTTTTTTATAAAAATATTTATTTCATATATATATATACACTCATAAAGTAGTGTCCATTTTTATCTTGAACTTCTTTGGGTTCTTCAACACCTTGTTTCGGAATATTAGCTGAACTTGCACTAGGTTCCAAAACTGGTAAAACAACTTTCGGAGCTGCGGGTTGATGATCTGTGAAACTCGTTACGGCTGAAATCTTTTTCGAGTCGACTGTTGCATTGTTTCCCAGCTTTACTGGCCTTTTTATTATTTCTTTGGCATCATTTAATCCAGGTGTAACAGAAATCCTAAAACAATTACGTATTTATTATTTTCTTTAATATCGACTCTTTAATACCTTACTAATCTTATGCCTCTCCCCCCCCTGCTTCATGACCCTTTATTTAAAAATGCAATATTATCCTCACTTTACCTGAATAATTTTAAAGAAGAAGTATTTATTTATCTCCATGCGAAGAAAATTTCGATACAGCGTTTGAAAATTCGAATAAAATGAAATATGCAAGATGGTCAAACAAAAAAAAAAAAACCTTTTTGACGTATTTTAATTTTGAATGTAAATGAATAATCCCTTAACAGTAAAAAAAGAATAAATGTAGTTACGTGGAATAATATTAGAGTCTAGTTAGCTTATGAGGTAAATAAAAATAATCCAGGTGAGTGTCATTGATTGGATCGGCCACAAGGTGGAAACGGAAACGGTAATATTGAAGTTGTATTTACAATTGATTGAGGAGGGCCCGGCAGACTTGGCAACTTGAGAAAGTTGCTTAAAACTATGGACGTACCTTTTCAACGGTTTGATAATCTGTTCGGAGCCATCGGTCGGTTTTCTGGGGCTGACGACCGGCAATTGGGCGCGGAACTCGGGCCTTAAGTGTCTTAGGACTGGTAAATTTTTGAGCGACTCTTCCACTATCGCGTCATCTAAGGAAGTATTATTGTTATTACTAGATTTGTCGGATACGTCGCCCGAATCCAGCTTGTAGGCGCTGCTACGTTTAAAAAAGAATCCCTGTGCGAGTGCACCTGGACCATAGAGCCGTTCGACGCGTTGTTGGATAAACGATTTCTCGCCACTACTCGCCGACGAGTTCAGGATGCAGTTCTCCAGGTCCGATGAACCATTCAGTAGACTCGACTCTGTGTTCGCGGTTTGTGATACTAAAAAACAGAAAGTATAGAGATTGGTGAGTTAGAAGCCCATATTCGCGCTTGATGATTTCAAACTAACGTCCTTTTCACATTGGTCTCACTCGTCTATTAACTTAAATTACCTTTAAGAATGTAAATTGTAACAAGCTTGTCTTAAGTACGCCTGATAAACCTAAGTACTAAATACGTGAAGTGCGAAGAGGTGCATCGGTCCCGAGTTTCGAAGTCCGTTAAACGACGTCAAAACTACGTCGAACTAAGTCAATGCTCGTCGGAAGTACAAAAGTACTCAAACAAGCAATTAAAAATTATCGTCCGGTAAGTATTTCTTAATCGACAATTATTTCAAAATACCGTAATGGCAAATTATCGAATCGAATCGGTATCGAACGAATGCTAGGGTCGAGAATTCGACACATGGAGGAAGCAGCGAGGCGAGAAGGGAGCTTTATCGTGCTTCCGTAACGATCGAATGTGAAAAAATATAATAAAGTAAGGAGTGAGCGGCACTCCAGTCAACGTAGCCAAGGTAAAAAATTGCTCAGGCTCTCGTCATTTGGCGGTTGTCGGGAGAGCCGAGGGGTCTCGAAAAACAGGGCGCGACTTACAATTGAAACTGACGGACTTTGGTGAGGAGCTTGAGACTTTGGAGGAATAACTCTTGTTTTGCTGGTTGTAGGCGGCAATGCGCAGACCTACGGGTTTGTCCCTCTTGTTAGATGAGACAGCGTGCACAGGGCTGATCTGTTCGGAATAATTTGCAGATTGCAGGAGCGTCGTAGTCGTCGCCGTCGTCATAGTCGCTCTGTCCACCTCCGAGTAGCCTTGGCAAGAGTTTAAATCCCGTCCTGAATTTAGATAGCTTTCGATCTTGCACTTGTCTCGTAAGCCATTGGCGAACCCATTATGGTGGCGCTCCATTGCTAATGGTGATATCGACTGGTTCTTCGACTGGTTAAACTGTGCCCCTAAGCTCTGCGTCTCGTTAGACCTGCAAGATCGTGTACGTGTTAGTCGATCGGTTACCATCATCGGCATTCCAGTATCTTTCTCCAAAATTTCATCTTCTCCGCGCCCCATTATTCCATTATTTATGTCGTTCTATAAGACTGAATGTGATAATACATCATTATCCTCGGTTATATCCCAGCTACCAATATCATTAATTATAATATCTGTTCCATCAGTAATTCAAGCTTTCTTGTTGTAAATACTTAATTACAAATGTAGGTTATAAAATTATATTAAACTTTCAACAAAAGCTATGAGCCAACAAAAAATCCTTTATTTCTTATTAATAAAAAAAAACCTGTTATTAAAAAGCCAATAAATCTATCAATTGTATATAAATCTACAACTGGTAATAAACATTATAAACGACTCGATTGGTACAAGTTATATTAAATTGAATTTTTTTAACCTTTAGAGATTTTTTAATTTTAGAAATCATTTTTAAATATATCAATTAAAATATTAAATTAAAATGATTATTCATTTTATGACTGAACGCGAACAATTTATTTTGAAGGAGTAAAATACTAATTTGTTTTATACATTTAATTTTTCTAAAATACTTGAATTCAGTCATAAATACATTAGCACTGACATCGATCTTTCTTTTATTATATATATATATATATATATATATATACATATCTTTATTATAATGATATTGTAAAATGATACACACATAGGTATAATTTTTTTTTTTTATTGTAAAGGTATTTTAAAAAGTTTTTTCACAAATATTTTAATAAAATAGTAAAAATGTTTTGATTGTTAAAAGAAACTGATAAAAAATTATTGCATTTTTGAAATAAGTATCTTTCTAATAGGTCGTTTGATACATTAATTAATAAAAAATCCCATTGGAGTATTAAATAAATTGTTTAAATAAATAATATATAAATAAAAAACTTATTAAATATAATAATATCAGTCTCGAGGTTATTAACGAAAGATTGGCGTACCTGTAACCGCTAGGGCTAGTATCCCGGGTGAGGAGTCTAGAGCTAGGGCTGCTATCCCTTGACCTGAAGCCCTCGCGGAGTTTACTGTCGTACCTTGTAATGCCGCTGTAGCCGTTGATGCTGCAAGCCAAACCCAGGTAACTCGGCTTTTTTGCTGTCGTTAGTTCTTCGTCAGGGTTGGGTTCTGAATGTTCATTTCCTTCCGCCGACTGTACCTCCTCGTCGGGCTTCACAGCCTCCCCGTTGTATGACAGACTCAGACTGTACAACGTTTTCTGCGACGGTGAGTCCGCGTTAGCGAAATCTGCAAAGCCGAGGATAACCGTAAGAAGCCGCTCGTCCAATAGTTGCGTACCTTTTCATCTGGTCCGAAAGCTCCTCTCCACTCCTTTCAATCAACTCGCCCACGTGTACGACGTACACGTATTCCGTGTATTTTCAAAGTCAGACAAACAAATTTAACGGCTGCGCTAGTGAGTCAAAATATTTTATCGAACGATGCTTTAATACGTTAATTTGGGTAAAATGGCCCTTTCGACCTACCGCACGACTAACTAAGTCAAATCATTTTTATTTTTTTTAAAAGAAAAATATTGATTATCGCGGACAGCTTTAAGGGTTTCTCTTCCTCTATCCATTACAGTAGGAATTCATCCTTTCAATAGTGTAATATTGCCTCGAAGAAGTAGGAAAAGGTTTAAAAATTTTCTAAACCAATGACAATGCATTATAGATTCGAGAAAACCCTTTGGAAAAGATACTTAACCATAAAAATACATTATTTATACAGAATAGCAGCATTAAAAATTATCATAAGTGGCCCGCTTCCTAGAAGGCAACATTTTTATGTGATAACTGTTGGCTTCCACAAAAGGCAGAAGCTTAAAATTCTTGGCGTCCCTTATAGTTCCCAGAAAATAAAACATATGACATTATTTTAATCTCAAAAAAGACCTATTCAGATTTATTGAGGGCTTAGTGCTCGAATAGAGAAAGGGAAGCGCCCATAATAGTAAGGTGATATAAATAAGCCAGCGGCACGAGTATCAAACTTAAGCGTTGGTAAGTTGTTTTTAAAAAGGAGAGCTAAAAAGAACGATAGCTATTACGAATCGTTCGGAGGATTCGTCCCTACGTGTGTGCGTGTACGCACGCGGGCGCTTAAGAGCGGGTGAGGGAGGGGCGAGGGAGATGGAGGGGGTGAGGGAGAGGGAGAGGGAGAGGGAGGCGCGTAGGTTAGAAGATCGGGCCAACGGGAGGTACGACGAGTCATCGAAACGTATAATCCTTAAAAGTGGGTGCCCTAGCCATTGCTCCGGAACCGTCGCTTCGATCTATCCTCGGGATAGAGGGGAGAGGAATTCAACCTCGACATCTCACGTAAAGTACGACGGTAAAGTTGTCAAAGTCGAGTGTCGTCGTTACGAGCGTATTTCCCTGCCAGGAAATTATAGGCTCTAGCACTCGAGGCGAGAGTGGAGTTGAATCGCTATGACGCTGCGAAGAGACCGGGAGCTCGAGGAGTCCGCGCCACTTTTAGCGCGACACTCGTCGGAGAGTAAAAGCCGCCCAATGGACGCGGACATAACCGGACTGCCCTCGTCTGCCCTGTTCGCCCCGCAGATTCCAGAAGAAGCCGGCGGTCCCCTTCGAAAATGTCGCCAACCACGCCAAGAATAGCATCGTCACGTCAACCCCTGGGCTCCAACGTCCAACTCCCTCGCGTCCTCGGATCGACTCTCCGTATGGAAGAGGCAGAGCGACAGAGCGGCGCGGTGAAGGATGAGGAGTAGATGGGGGAGGAGGGGGGGAGTCCAAAGCAGAATAGATAAAAGGCGGAGGGGCGTTTATCGGGACGCACGATCGAGTCCATGATTCGGCACGATGGGGACCGATGCGGGAGAGCGTCGGCCTCCGGAGAAGGGGTGCAGGAGTCGGGACCACTGATTCATCGCGCGGAGAAAGGAAGAATCGGAGAGATTAGGCGACGACGCAGTGCAAGAGTCAGAGTCGAGCGAGCGAGCGGCCAATTGCCGAGAATAGCTTCCCCCTCCGCATCCTCCTCCTCACCCTACAAATCGTCTTTAGAGAGAAAAGTGTCAAAAAAAGGGACTGAAAGAGAACTGCTCCCGTATCCGTACACAAATCCTTCGTCCAGTCGAAATTGAGTCATTTCAATTTATTCTAGTCGATCGAAAATGACGAGTCGATAAATCGATTCGAGATTCGATAACGGCAACCGTGTTCGGCCAATCAGCCATTTTCTTTGCATTTTACATTTTCAAAACGATTCTAAATGATCTGTAATTTTATTGAGCTTTTAATGACCCGTTCACGCGTTGTTTTTTACTATGAAAATCTTGGCAATTAATAAATGTTTTTGTATTTAAAAAATAAAATCACATAAAATTACAATTATTTTAAGTCAGCCTAATAGAAAATGTTCTTAAATTCTTTATGTTCTTTAATTCATAACTTATTATTATAACTTTCCGAGACTTACCGTGAAAAGAAAATAGTACGAAAATTATTAGATTTTATTAAAGTTTTCAATTTTATTTATAATCAAAATACTATCGAAACAGATTCCCAGTAATTTAATTCTTATGCGTTGAATTTTTAATTTTTATACTGAATTTGTATAAACAAAATAGATATCGAATAATTAAATAAAATAGATTGTATTTTCCAAGAATTAGTTGAAAATCCACAACGCCGGGGTACAGTGAAATAAGATATTTGTATAGATAATAAATTTCAGTTTCGATCTCTTGTCCTCCATAATAATTATTTACAGATTTTTGCAAATCATATTATGAGTTCTAAATTTCAATCAGCTGACTCTATTTAAGAAATTTACATTTGGTATTCGGCAAAGTATTCGAAATAGAAAAAGTTTGATTCATGGGCGAGATAATAATCTTGAAACTAATTATGTGGCTTCTTTATCTTTACATTCTACTTTTTAATTATTTTAGATGTCGTGATCAGGGCCATTTGACTAATATTGAAATGATAATAAATATGTTTCTATTAATGTTATATTTGTGCATACAATGTACAAATATGTAAACCGGCAGGCATTTACAAGGTTTATAATTAAAATATTTAATGTATTTACATAAACTTATAAAAGTTACTTTTTATAGTATTAAAAAAAGTAAATTATTAATACATATAAGTATGTACACAAAGCTTGTAACAAATTTATTGCAAATAAAACTAATAATATAATTTTGTATAGTTATTTTTCTCGATAAGGTCTTTACATTTTAAAAGCAAATTTAAAAAAAAAAATTTTTTTCATATATTGCATTTCTGTATTAACTAATTTACAATATTAAATAGTAATTCAACTATTAAACGTTTAAATAGTATTATGAATCTAGAATCGCCCGACTTTTATCGAAACGTAATTGTTAATAAGTTGTTAAAAGTTTATGTAAAAAGAAAAGTCATCAAGTTTAAAAGCCTAATGAAATTGAGAGCTGTAAAATATTTAAGACAAAATTTTGAAAATAAAATTTCAGTAAACATACATTAGAAAAGTTATTTTTTTTTTTTTAATTAATTGTAAGAATAAAACGTTCGTTATTAATTCAGATACTTGTATAAATTTATCAAATTTTCGATCGAGTTTTTTCATGCAAACGAAAACATTGAAATTTCCGTTTTTAGATCTTATAAAAATAATGTAAAATAAATAATGATATTAATAGGCATTAGAAGTATAATTATCCTTTAAGTTTGCTTCCACGAATAATGAAAAATGTCAGCAGTCGTAGTTCCATAGGAACAAAAGAAATTCGCTACAATGAAAAAAGGAATACAAAACGAAAAGCACATGTATAATGTGTCATAGCACTGCAGGTTCAAAGACGTTTAATGCAACGTTAAAATTGCAATATTAACATAGGCTCTTGGAGCTAGTTCTGCATCTCCAGCTTGGAGGTGTATATGTATCATATCTTTCATAAAATATCGAATGCATAAGTATGAATAAGCGGTTTATAATGTATTGAGCAGTTACGTGTTAGTATTGTAAGGAAAAATGTTGGCTACGTAAATGGCGGTTAAAGGATGACAAGGACTTTTGGAGGGCAGGTAGAGTTGGAAAGTAGCCGCAGCAGCTTCAGGGCAGTTAACGACGCAGACCAGAGAGTTTCAGTAATGTGCGAACCTGATCGGTCGGAGGCGGATCTCTCGACATCGAGGCTGCAGCTGCCGATGCTCTCCTGGCTTGTCATACTTGGGTGGTGCATGGCCGCGGGCGGCCTCCTTCCCTCGGCAGGTCGCACGGGCTGATCGGGCAACTCGGGGTCGAGCCGTTGGTAATTGAGTGGCTGGACCGCCAGGGAATGGGGCCGCGAGCGTCTGCTCGTCCTCGGGGCTGCCGTAGACCCAGGGTCGTCCCCGTTGGCCCCGGGCCGGCGCTCCTCCGACGAGCCGCGCCGCTCCTCGTGCACGCTGACCAAGAAGATCACATACGGCCAAACGTTAACGCCTCACCTTCTTTTCTCCTCCCACTACCTCCACCACACCATTCGACCGCGCCACATCACTCAAACACAGATTTACGGGTGAACTTACTTAACTTACTTAGCTTCGAGGGAACCCCCTTCCCATGCTGGTTATTAGGCAAAGATCTGGTAAAATTGACTTTTCCGGCTTGCCACTATTTTATCACTTGACTTTTTATTATCTTCCCTTGAATTTTTTATTTTCATACATTTCAGTCACACGCTTGACATTAGTGACATACAGAGGCAACAATATTTCCCAAATACGAAATTTAGTCCCCTAATATAAAACAAATCTTGGAATATCTTCTGTTTTTGACTGTCGTTTTTATTTCTCAAATCATTGAAACTCATAAATATTTTCAAAACTGATATTATCTCTTATGCCTAATTACCAGCACCTTTACTATTTATTATATATTCAACTCAAATAATTTATCATTTTAAAGTCTTTGTCATAAAATGATTTTCATCCCTCTTGAATCGCTCACACATACACAGAGTGAGAGAGAGTGAGTGAGAGAGAGAGAGAGAGAGAGAGAGAGAGAGAGAGAGAGAGACAAAGGCAGACGCACACGCTTAAATATATTTGAAAAAGCATTAATTATATGAAGCTATGAGCTGTTTTAACATGCAATGTGCATAAAGCTATTCATGAGTGCATCACACATGCCTATTCAAAACAAAGAATTTGAAGAAAAAAATCAGACTTATCGAAAATAAACAATGCATAAAACGTTTGTCTTTAATAGATTAATAAAAAATACATTAGATTTTCTAATTAATATTCAACCAATAAATTGTAGTAATAACAACAAAATTTTTATGTCACGTGGAACTTGTTACTAGGAAATTATCAAAAGTAGTTATTCGTAATAAATATATAATTTTCTTTTCATCAATATCATGATGCTGGTAGTAGAAATTTGAAACACATAAGTTCTTTGGTTATGCACTTGTTTTATTGCAGTGGGATATATAAGTACATTAAATAAAATACACAAAAGAATTAGCGAGTGAAAGTGCTAACTAATAAGATTTTACCTTTTTTATTTACTTTCGCAAGTGTAAATTTTTTTTAATGAACAAGGCAAAATAATGTCTATGTTAATAAAAATTATGTCAAATGATTATTAATGAGCTCTGCAACAATAAAGCAAATATATTAATCTGTAAAGAAAAACGCGATTTTTCGAAAGATTCGAATGCCGTAATTCTAAATCCTTAAATTTAACTTTTGTGTACGTGGAAAGGGATGTAAATTTTTACAATACTTACATAATGTAAGTAAAAATACATATCGAAACTCTTTAATATACTAAACAAGCCATATCTTATATCAATAACACATTAATTTTAAAAATGATTCTTTCTTTTATATTTAAGTCTTTCATATACTTAAAGTATGTTCATCGGTGGTAAATGAAAATTGATACTTCGATATAAATCTTCGGTCTTATTTGAACAGTCTCAAATCGACACTACAACGCCTATTAACGGAATTTGAACAAATTTTATAAAATATAATCGAACTTCCTTTCTCGTTACCTTTTTCATCTCTTCCTATTACTGACGCCATTAATTCAAATAAAAAAAAATTAATGCTATAACGTGCTGTTGTGACCGAGACGAATATAATTGTGCACGTGCATGAGACCATTTTGTCTATGTTAAGTCTACAACAGCAATATAACTAATAGCACGACATGCGTGAGTGTCGGGCCTGTGTCAGATGGATTTAAAAATAAACGTTCACGTTGAGGCGGTTAATCTGTAGCAATTAATTATACGAATCTACATAAAAATGATCTTATGTTAAACTAAAATCGTCTCAGATCTTATTGGTTAGCTTTATTAATTGAAGCTTCGGTACTCGACCCTCAAGTCAACAAACTTCTAATTCTGTAAAAGAATGTGTATACACTATTATAAACGATGTTTCATAAACCTAACAAGTACGGAAAATTTTAATACTACTATTCCTTCATGGCCTTACTAAATTTATGCTAAATTACATTGTATATAATACTTAGTGAATCAATAAATTATTGAGCTATTAATTCAAACATTTTCTAATATTATTAAAAACAACTACAACTCGGAAATTAAATTCTGAGTAAGAAATATTTACAAGAAACTTTTTCAATTATTTTATATCAATAAATGTAGAATAAATACGTTAACATGATACTATTAAACTACTCATTTTTAATTGCGAAAATTATAGTATAAATAATTGCGGATACTTATATATACTATGATCGTGTAAATAGTTATAAATTTTTACATAAATATCTCTACGGACGCGTAAGAGTGTTCACGTGGACACATATTCTGATTTTGAGTTTTTATGCTGATTAATAATCCTTAATTACAATTAAAATCGATTGTCTAAATTGATTTATAAGAACAGAATAATGCCAATCGTTATTAAAAATTCAATAAATTTCGTTCGGTGTTAATAAAGAAATATTATTAATTTTTTTTTAGATTGAATCTACTTGTTTATTTTTCAGAAATAAGATATTTATAACAGATAATGGAAAATCTGTAATGTTTCCAAGCAACAATTCATATTTTTATGAAATTGTTATAAATGCATACGAATACGTTATTAATTGTGTTTGGTTTATATTTAGTTGAATAGCTTAATAAACCATTACGATTCAAAATTGTGAAGTGGATGTTACGGCAGTACCGATAAAATACAAAATATATATATAAAAGCAAAGTTGCGACCACTACATTTTATTTTAAGCAGGGTTAAAAAATTTAAAGGAAATTCATATTAATGAAAATTTTAATAAAAGTATAAATGGTAAGGAATTAATTTTTGTTGTATTAATTATTTTTTTGACGTGCACAATAAAGTATTCATCATAAATGAGTTAAATTCAGATTTCAATAAAAAGTGGGAAGGAAAAAAGATGCTTATGTCGAGGGTTAATGCCTTGGTTAATATAGAATTTTCAGTTACTTGGGCTTTTAAGTGGCCGATTAAATTCAATAACGAAACGTTTAATTAGTAAGTAAAGAAAAAATTAAAATATAGTAGGCGACTGGATGCGAGAAAAAAATTTAAAGAAAACGTATAAGACCGATCAAACAATTACGCTATTGGCTAGAGGTTGATTATAAAGGAGGGGGCGGGGACGGGGGCATATGAAGGAGGCTGTTATGGTTCGGTAAACAATTCAACAAAGAAAAATAAAAAAGTAAGAGCGAGAGGGGTCGCGCATAGCCGCAAACGCACTGAATACATAGGACTATGAAAAGGCGACTGGAGCTGATGCTTCAATCTGCGAATGGTTCAAAGGGCGCACAAAACGCACACGCGCACAATTTAGCGAGGATACCTGCGTCGCCAGTGCTTCCAGAGTGTAAACTTGGACAACCTCTTGGCGGCAGCGCTGGCGGGGCGTCGATTCACCGTGTAGGTGCCGCTCTCGATTTTCAGCGGCATTCTTGGGCCGCCGTAGAAGAGCGACTGGCGCGATAGATTCCGAGTAGAAGAGATAGCAAAGAAGATTCGCTGGAGACGTTGCTGGCGACGACTATGGCAGTGGCGGTCGTGGCGGTAACTACCACACCCCCAACGAGACGAGGGAGCTTACGTGTCGCGGTCCGAGATATTTACAACGCACTCGTGATCGCTATGAGCGAGCGATCGATACGCTTAACCGCGGACTATTACCGAGCCTATATCCCCCCACCCCCATACCCAATCCCCCATCCCCTACCAACAATACTCACAAGTACCCCGATCCCTCTCGAGGTGGATTTCAAGATCTTCTTCGGGGCTGCTTGAGCTGAGGTCGACAGCTCTGAAAAGTTAAATCACTCTCTATACTAGACCGATCGGGAGCCTAGTACACGGGGATTCTCCGCTCGCACGCATCCGGACTCTTCTTAAAGAACTTAAGGAACAGACTGATGCTCTCCAACTGCTCGAGTTGGCTTATCTATTTCAATTTGGGATCGGGCATGTAACGAGTGGCTACGCCTATTTGCGATTGGCCGGCAATAATTTGGCACGTGCACCGACAGACCACTTATACAGACACGCGGAGATTTCGTTGCATTGCGGACAATTCAGCATCATCACCGAGCATTCACTCCAACTATTGTACCAACGCTATTCTATTTTTTGACCTAGCAAACTATCTATTGCAGTGCTTATGCTCAAATTCTTCCTTCATTTCCATTTCGATCGACAATCGCCTATATATATATATATATATGTATATAGATTATACGTGTTGTATTATAAGAGTCTGCGGAATTCGGACGAAATCGCACAAGCTGTTTACGGGAGGTGCGAATGGGCGTAACCGACGAGGGCTAACAATACACAATGGCTGCTGGTAATTATTAAGAATGAGAGATATCCCGTAAGTTTCATCACGACTACAAAATCGGGTCTAGTGCTCGCGTAAAACTGTCCCGGGTCGGGTCGACGCAGCGGTACTTCACCTCGCCGAGACGACCCTCGCGCTTATTTCGAGACGGCGTGCTGCTTTCCTTTTTCTTTTGAATTAGCTCCCCTCCTTCTGACATAGAGTCGTCGAGACTGGATTTCGAACCCTCCGGGTTACCGAATCTCAGCGAATCGTCCAGGAGCCGGGATATTCATCATTCTCACTACATCCCGTCAATATTCTACTTCAGCAAGTGAACGAACAAGCACTTAGCGACGGGTACTAAGTACTCTAGCGCTCGCATACAAACAAATCGATTCTGATTTTCTAATACCCTGCCCTCTATTGTTTTTATACTTAAACAATTTTCCACAACTACCTGTTGCTCTTTTTCTTCCTTTATCAGATTCTATTTCTGCCTTTCGCTAGATATTCCATACATTCTTATCTTTTCTTTCTTTCTTTCTTTCGTCTCTCTCTCTCTCTCTCTCTCTCTCTCTCTCTCTCTCTTATCCATCAGTTTCCAGTTACATAGATCATTTAAAAACTGTTAAGCGATATTAATAACCTAGTCATCGTTCGACTAGTTAAGTAAAAAAATATAATAAAGCCCCACGCAGTAATTAAATAGATTTATATATATAAAATGTCTGTAATATAAAACGATATTTGAAATAATGAAAATAACATTTTTACTACATTTATCCAACGGAAACGGAACTTTTTTTATTACCTTAGCTATTATTTTATTTTCTAAATTCTTCAATTTGTTACTTTTCTTCTGTTAACTAAAACTGGGCTCCATAAGTATTAAAATACTGGCGTTTTTGGTGACTGAAAAATAAACTTCGTCGTACATTTATGTCTAAGCAGTCGACAATAATAATTAATCGAGCAAAAGTTGTATTAGATATTTTACGTTCCACAGATAGCAACTAATTTACTTTAGCCTAGCTGTATATTAAAAGTAAATTAGCCGACGAATAGATATCGCTTGAGCGTAATTAATTATAATTTCCCATTGCACGTATTAAAAATGTCACGTCGAAGGAAAAATCGTGAATACTTGGAGTATACAAGATACAGAACAAACAAGCGCTGTTTTATTCATAAAATGTTCCCCTCCATTTCTCAGCCTTATGCCAGTTACAAAAATAAAAGAAATATTCAGAGATAATCCAAAAGAGCTATTAACCTTTCATTCGATAAAAAAAAAAACGCTTCATTCTTTTAGTCGTTAAAAGAAAAGTGTCACTATTGGGGGTCATAAGATACAACGGTCCTGGAAACACTTTATGTCTTCGTCAATTGAGCCTTGTGTCGAAAAAGACAAAATTTCTAAGAGGGCTCGAATAAAAACGATAAAAAAAACAGAAACGGAGAACTATAACCCTGCCGGAAGCCAAAAGACACCATCTTCTCGATTTATAGCTTACAATTTAGCTTTCGGGAGAGCAAGGGCTTGTTTAAAATTTTGATAAAATACTATGAACGGGCTTATAAATTAAATTAGTTTTCAACGCAAAGGCATTAATACAAAATTCTGTTCTATTTACTATTTCTATCAGCATCAGTATGCGGTAACAAACATTATTAAAATTAGTTAAATCTATTTTTTGTTTCGATTGTGTAATCGAATCCCTTTTAGAAGGGGAGATCATGAAAACCAATTTCTTTGATTTGATACAAGAAAATTGTTAATCTAATGCGAAAAAATGAAGGCATTCCGATGATGGTAATATTCCAACTAAAATTTACATTCCGAATTGTGAAAATACGACTTTCCAGAAGTCGAGACATAAATAAATAAAAATTTAGAGTGTGTTAGAAAATGTGATCTTGTCTACATACCACGAGTACGAATGAAAAAATAAATAAGAAGTTAGATTTAAGAGCTTTTAAAATTTCTTTTGAAGAAAGAAAAGCGACGTTCCTAAGGCCTTACGAAGATACCAAAATTGTGGAATTACCAAGTATGTGCAACGAGGGGAATAGATGAAATAAACTTGTCTGAGAATGCAGAAAACGGCGCGCGCCGCCTGTGCGCATACTGTATTACTTAACTTGTCATTCTGGGCTCATTTTAAGAAGACGAAACTCGCAGCCTCGAACATAATGATCGTGTAAAATAAAAATGATAATGCCCTCGTCCGGAGCGACGTTGCATTTTCCTATACGAACCCTCCGATGACTCTCCCAATGCATCTACGATGAAAAATAACTTATAAACTCAACTAAATTGCATAAGTGGAGATGAGCATTAGAAACGACGATCAACTAACGAGTTGATCATTACATTTGAAACTTTCCGGAGTTAATAATTGTTCAGATTAACCCTTAACGGAAGGCTTTATAATTGTTTAATCATTGACGTAATAATTTAACTACACGTAATAACTAGTGTGCCTAGCAATAAATAATTATTATTATTTTCATCATTACTTTTTAATGATGTATCGAATAATGTACTCTGTAACTTATGCTTCGTCTTTCCTTATCTTCGATGAAGTTTATTATAATTTAGTACGAGATTTCGTGACAGGCGACAGCTATAGATCAAAATCAAAATGTGGGTGATTTAGCTTTTTTTGTTATTAATAGCTATAATTATTTATGGAATAGGATTATTAATAGTAATATATATATATATGTGTGTGTGTGTATACAAAATACTTGATTGTTTTTTGAAATTTCCGTTTACTTATTATTCGTTTATAGTTTTGATTTATATCTAAATTTAGACGGACATAAATAATAGTAATTGATGGATATTATTTTTAATTATCGATTTTGTTATTTTAAGCATAATGTCAAAGTAATCATATTGGTAATATGGCCAGAACAAAAATTACCTGCTGGATGAGATTTTGATATGCTTGTGAAAGCAGAAAATAAACATTTACACTTATACATTGCACGTTTTACAACGGGCAACAAATGTAAATTTGATTAACTTCTTACGATTACGATAGAATTAGAATCGGTAAGAACTTGTAAAAATAATTCAGGTCTATATAAACGTAAAAAATATTAATATTTATGACAATTTTATAACTTATCGAAGCGTACGAATTAAAAATATATGTTATTAGCATTATTTTTGCATTGAATCGAATTTCATTGGTGAAGAAATTATTGGTTTTTTTTTTCGATAGCACTATTAATGCTGTTATTCTTGATAGATACTGTTGACATTGCGGTCAAATGGGAAAAATAATAACTGCGCCGTAATCTGTTGGATTGTTACCACATTGCGTTATTATTTCCTAATTATTGCAGTAGAGAGCACGGATAAGCTGTTAAAAAACAAATCATTTATACATGTGCTTATAAATTTGCATATGAAAATTTTATAATTTGGTCAGGAGGATGAACAATTATTAATCACACCATTAGCGCTTAATCCAGTTCTCTAAACAATCTGATATAATAACTCTGATGCACCAGTGACGAACAACTAATGAAACATACAAATTGATGCTTTTCAAATTGATTGAGTGAAATAAGAAAAAAGAGAATTTGCCAAATAGAATTAACGACGGGGTCGGGGGGAGGGGGGGGGGGGGTCGAGAGCTCGTGGTGGTCGAAAGGCAATTTATTATGACGAAGCTGCAAGTGTTACACATTGACGTACGACGCTTCGGCCGTCATTTATCCTATTGCGAACTGCTGCCGACGTCGCGATGAGCCTCAGGTACAGTGGAAATGGAACGCGGGTACAAGGAGGCGCAGATATACTCGAGAAAAGAAAAGCGGGGCGCCACTCGATTTATTTAGTTACGTGTAGTAGTGGACTCTATGGACTGCTGTAGTAGTAGAGTGAGCCTACGCAACATTCATCAAGAACTTTTAAAATAGATGCCCTTTCCCACCGTTTACGAAAGTAAACATCTCATTTTACAGGCTTTCATTGTTTATCGCGACGATTCCGTCCACTCCAAACTCAGCCTTCATTCAATGATCTCATAATGATCTCACTCGGCATGGCTCCCACCCTGTATCTTTTCCTACGTATCGGTCGACCACCTAAATTATTCTTCGTCCTTTTAAATCCGTCATCGAAACTCACTTCTCTATCTTGGTCGCCTTTTTTAATCCCGCGCAATTCTTAAAGATATAATTTTATCCTAATGAATAATATACACTGAATCCTCGTAAAATCCTCGTCTAACAAATTTCTTTCTATCTACATCTAATGATCATTAATAAGAATCTATTTATGTCCATATTTTCAACATACATTACGATCTAATACAGCATCGTTACTTGGTATTTAATTTTTTTCATGTTTTTTTTATTAAACTTTTATCAAGGTTAATGTATCGTTACACATATTACAAGTAATTTTATATCTTTTTATTATTATTTGAATTTAATATGCATTCAAAAAATGGCTTAACAATAAATGAATTTTTAAATGTTTATTTTCATGTAAAGTAAGATCTATAGTTTAATAACATATACAGTTATGATTTTTTAAATAATAATAATAAGAAAACAAATGCTTTTACACGATTTTTCGCCGAAAGATTGATATCAGGTATTTTTGGCATATTAATTATATTTTTGTAATAAGTAGTTAAACGATATCAAAATTATTGAGGATATATTTCCTTGTAATAAAAGATATAATAACTTTTTTTTGAATTCACTACAAAAACCAATCGATAATCATTTATATAATAAAGAAGATTCTACTTTTACACGGACATCGTTCATGATCATGTTTTGCCACTACTGAATCTATACGTTTATATTTCGACGAGTCATTAGAATTATAGACGCTTTTTTATAAATATATAATTTTCTTGTAATAATAAAATAAGTGTCGAAAGACTTCTTGTAACAAATATTCTTTTATACAAGAAGTATTGAGATATTTTTGAAAAGCATATTAGATTTTACTGTGAACAGACATTAATGCCTTCATATTTTATTATACATTAAAATTGTTTTGACTGAGAGAACGAGGCTGAGTTCCATCCTCCAGATCATTTTTTTTAACGTGCTCAGAGAAGCATATTTATACTTCTTTTCTCATTATAATATTTAAAATTTTATGGCACATCTTTTGAGCCTACGAATGCATACTTTTGATAAGTTATTTTTCTTTCGATCGTTAAGCTTCAGGCTTCGATTACTTTAATTACCTTTGTTTATTTGAAATTGGCGAATCATTGAATATAAAGTAGTATAATTTGTCTTAATGGATAAATAAAAGAATAACCAGAAATTTATAATTTCATTCAGTTAGAATAAAACTAAGATGTACTGCATGATTTTTCATATCAGTGCCAATTACATTCTGATTCAGCGGAGCGGATATTCCTTCTTATGATAAAGTGAAGCTATCAATACCATAAAGTCAATTATTAAAGTCGTATTAAAATCACCTTGAATCGATACCAAAGCAATATAAGAACGAAGGAGAAGAAGTTGCGAACGGTACCTGATTACGTGACAGGATGTATAAAAGAAATGCTGCACGTACGTCAGTGGTCCGATGGTGACTTCGTGGCCATTGACGTTTCTTCCTATTATTCCTGATAATAAATAGCTGGATAGCATAGTATGGATAGTGATAGCATTATTACTTTCAACGGCGAACCAGAAGAGAATATGCGAGGAATCGTAATCATGAAATTGTCTTAAGAGTGAGACGAATCGTTGGGCAAAAAATTACTATGGTGAGAGGAAAGGCGAGAGAAGAGAGAGAGAGATGAAGCAGTGTACAGGCGGACGAATAGTTTTAGTCTTAAAGACTACTGAATGCTGAAAAATACTGAAACATTAAAATAGTACTTGCTCGATTCACTTTGTTACACTATCTTTATTTTTCAAAACATTAGTATGCATATCTAATAGTTACAGTAATAGTTAATTTCTTAAAGTACGGTGTCATTTACTTCACCGTAATTGTTATAAATTAAAGTAAAGACTTCATTATAAATAATGATTCTTTTGTATTAAAGATTATTTAAAACTAATTTGTAATAATTTAATTGAAAATTTTAATTGACTAACATCCATTGGATATTTATTTGATATTTATTTTTATAGAAAAAAAATGTAAAATATATTTGTAAAATAAAACATTGTATCGAATAAGGCAAATAATTTAATATGCATTTACTATTTTTCACTTAATAAGTTTCCATTTATTAAGAATATATTATTTATATTATTTATTATTATATTCTTATGATTTAAAATATGAAACGGAATTACACAGTTACAAGACGGAAAGGTTCTTTTACGTTTACACTTTAAGCAGAATTTTTAGTACTTAAAACAAAACGAGGAAGAAACTTTCGATTGATTTGGGTTTTTATAATTTTTAAAAAAATTTAACGATATGTAGTACAACACTTAATGTATTTAAAATCTCGTCGCCTACAATCCGAGGTAAGTGACACCGGGTGAACTCTCTGATTTCTATATATAAACGCAAATAAAGCACCGTGACATTTGAACTGTATTTTGTGTCGTCTCAGTAGCTCTCCTTCTCGCTCTCGCACTTTCTTCCTTTCTCGTTAATTTTCTTTCTTCCTTTCTTTCTTGACTATCGATCTTACAAAGATTTAATGTCAAGCGATATCTTAACGTACGTTTTTTATTCTCTAATGCATAAAAAATGAAATAACTCGTATATATATATATATATATAATTTATCATCTATAAGTAGACATAGAAAGATAAATTAATCTAATAAGAACAATTATTGAGTAAAACAATAATAAGTTATCATTGTGTTCGTAGAATATATTGTGCCTGCACAATTTTTATAGTATTTATATATGATACTGTTTAGTGTAATATATTATTCAAACCACGTTTGGTTTCATCTGCTAAATTTTATAATTCACAATTATATTGTAGAATTTAATGAAAATTATTTCATATTATTTAATATATTTAAGCATGAACTTTCTTTTAAGCTTAGATTAAAAATGAATGAATAGATTACATGTAGCTAATGAGCGTATTTACCTTAGCGTAATCGAATAATGTATCGAAGCAAAGCATTCTCTCCACTGACTCAGAATTAGTTTTATTTTGAACATCACAAACAAAATCATTAATGTCAACTGATCGTCAAATGTTGAATCAAGGAAGAGATAAGTGCAGGAATAATTTATAAATTATTAATTACGTACTGAAATACAGCTGCATGGACGTTGTTTTCTAGATTATACATGTAATTTAAATTGCAAATATATATTCAAGAATAACGAGTGTCACCATAAACTTACGGTTTTATTCCTCTCCTTAAACAAAAAATAGTATTAAATGGTACATAATTTGTTTAGAAAGGTTAGCGCTCGATTACAAATTATTTGAGCTTTTATTTATAAAAAAAAATATAAATTTGAAGGCTCAAATGTATTGTTAACAGCATACAAATCTAAAAAAGTAAATAGAATATTGTTTATGATTCTTAATATTGGAATATTGATTCTCAATATTTTCAAATGATCATACAAATTATAATACAATGAAGTATTATTCTTTTTTACCATCTCTGTTTCACTGTATTTATTACAATAAACATAATACATGTTTCTTTTTCAATTATTTTGTAAAAGCATTTAATACAAAGAATTCATTATGTTCTTAGTTACGTTAAAACTGTGTAACTTAATAAGTAATATGATCAGAGGTAAAAGATTGTAAATAGAATTTATGAAAATACTCAGAATCCGATGAGCGGATAACTTTAAATTTTTTATACAGCAAAAACTTACAAGAGAAACATCTGCTTTTACGCAAAGCTAAAAGAATGTTTGAATAATACAATCACACTAGAAACATATTTGTAATGAATAACGAAGTTTAATTCTATCTATTTATTTTGTGTTTGTTTTGCAATTTGAAATAATGTAAATATAAATAGATGAATACCAGAATAGTTTCGTGGTAGGAGAGATATAGTGATATCAAGTCGGTAATCAAAAAACAATAATTGGGAATAATGCGGTACTGGTAGACATCCTCGGCTTACCAAGAACGAGTAGACGGCGTGGCATTAATTTGGAAATGATTTAGGGTTGCGTAAAAATAGCCAAAAGTACCTGAGTCTTTTGTATATTCTTGGTGACGCCGAGCCGTAAGACGCGATCGAGTGGGAGTCGATGTCAAGTAGTGAAGACATGATGAAAAGTCGCAGAGGCTTATGTAAATAGCGAGTAGGCCGATACTCCGCCGGTCGAGCCACACAAGCATTCGTACTCGCTTAGGGTACGTACGTACGGCTTCCATTTACGGAGCCGCGACATACTCGCGAGTCCTTTATTTAGATAATTGGACTTTCGGACCCATGGTGCCGGTTCATTTTATAAAGCTCGCGTTTTCACCCACTCCGAGCACACAGAGATAGATAAGACGAGCGACTGTAAGAATATATTATAGAGGACATCGCGAGCTGACCGATTGTCCCCCCCCCCAGGTCCCAGTACCGGGCACTAATTTATCTTACATTCAAATTCAAAGAGCAAGGCCAGTGTCTATAATGTATTAAAAGAATTTCAGAATATTCAATACCGTTGACTTATTAGCACATAACGAAACTCTGACTTCCGTTATTCATACGAAACAGTACTTGCAATATTATGCTTGCAATAATAAACCTTGTATTACATAGGATAGGCCACGGTATTCGGATTATAGACATTATGAATTTATAGCTAATAATCTTCTCAAAATTAATCACGTCTTTAACATCAAATGAAGTGATTGATTTTTTATTTCATTGTATTTTTTATATAGTTTTTTCTTCTATTTATTAAAAATGCATTTGTTAAAAAATTAATACTTACCTGAAATGTATTTAATGATTCAGAAAACAATGATATTTATCGTATTTCCTTAATACCTAGAACCTTCGGCTATAAAATCAGATTCTTGTAATAAATAATGTTATCAAAGAAGTTTCTAAAACTGTTGGATATCGGTACCTTAAATCAATATTTTCAAATGATCAATGGTATTTCTTAACATAATTTTCATTCTGATATATATATATATATATATATACACATGTATATATGTATTTAATCGTAGGCGACGTTTACTTGCAATTTTTAAGATAAGTTTTTAAGAATCAATATGGACTTGCTTGTTTTCATATAAGAATTGTAAATGAACCACTACGATTATACAAGTGTAACATTCTAGTAAAAAAAAAAAATAAAAAAAAAAACTACAAGCTTGAATAACATATTGTTGACAATATACAGATTAATTAAGAAAATATTTCATTATTTTTAGTTACTTTACATTGTTATAAAAAAAATAAATTTTTTTTAAATATAATATAAACTTAATAAACTTCACTAATATGGATTTTTAGTACAAAATATACATTTAAACGAAACAATAAAATCAGTATATCAAATATAAATATGTAATTTCGATACTGCCGGTTAATAAGGGTTATAGTAACTCGAATTAGTAAAAGTAATTCAATAACTTTCTGGCTCATGTGTTGGACATATAATATAAAAAATTACAGTTATATACGAATTATTCTAACAAGCCTAAATATAAGTGGTTGATTGTTTATGATGCGCTGCTTTAGCTATCGAGTTTTAAATTTTTTTCACAAAAGATAAATGTTTTTAAAGAGGAAGCTAATGTAGCCTATACCAGCTGCTTTGTCCCGTCTGTGCACTAAAATTTTATTTACTAATGCTGTAGACTAATGCTACAAAATCTCTTTAAGGCAAAACAATAGAATATAATATTGGCTATAACACGGGAATCTTTTCACAAATCGTCAGCTAGTAAGCAGATCCACTAGCAGTATTATAGCTCGCGAGTACATACTAGCTCCACAAATATTATAGTAATTGATTTTTTTTATTTTGCCAAGTCGATATGTAACCGATCTGCCACGCAGGAAGAAAAAAAGCGAGCACCTCGAGCAAGTATTTGCTACTCATCTGCTGTTCGATCCCACGCTATGGTTGCCATGGTATCGTAACACGATATATCCGACCTTCTCATGCTATTTACTACGGAATTTTACAATCCAAAGGAAAATTTAGGCCAAGAAAAATTAACCAAGAAAAACAGCGCTGTGCATAGATCCATTAATTTATATGTTCTGGGTATATAAAAATTAGCCAAATAAACATTTATACGTGTTGTTGTAAATAATTTATATGAATACTTTGTGTGAAAAATGTACGGATACAACATCAAGTCGTGAAAGTTATGCGTATTATTAAATTTAATAATACTAGTGGAGACAATCACTCAGACAATATCTTTACTTTAAATAACCAGATTCATGTTCATGATTAGGATGAAATAAAAAATACTCTGATCTCATGCATTAAAATTTATTAAATAGATCGATTTGATAAATAATTATGTCCAATGAATAATCCTACATGCGACCATTTATCAATCAATACTTTCTGAGTTAACAATAAATTTCTCGTTCCATACAAAGTTGCAATTGCATAACACAAAATTCCAAATGTTAAGGATACTTAAGGACTACAATAATAAAAGTATAATGAAATACAAAATTAATAGGGCAGTTCGAGCAATTGTTGTTTATTTGATAAATTTATTTTACTTATTTAATTATCACTAATAATTCAGTAATTTTCATGTATTGTGGCTTTAATTAAAAAAAAATTAGAAAACTTGTGATAATAATTGGTATTTCATAAATCAAACAAACGTTTATTTATTCGATATTTAAAATTTGTTGAATTTGAAATTTTTTTAATTACATTGGTTTTTCAATAAAAAAGAATTTTAATTTTATATAATTTTAAAAATCGCCGTAATAATATTTAAATCTATTCTCAAGTTACATCTAACATTTTGTTTTCGAACAGTTTATTTCAAATATTTAACAATTAATTTATTGTCGACAGATTAGTAATGAAAATATTGCTTTTTATTAGTATTTAAATATTATTTATTCATAATTATTAAAAATGCTGTACAAGCGAGATGGTGATGCGAATAACTGTATATATCCTGCGCTCTTCAATCTATAAAATTTAACAAATTATGTCAAATTATTGTCATAGTTCAATGATATCTTTAATACATGACATTAGTTAAAAGACTTACTGCTCTTTCTTTCTCTTTCTCTCGCATTCTCTTCGTGTTAGAATTTTTTTTTGTCGAAAGGACAAGTAGGAATTTTGAATAACACGTGTTTTAACGTGTGAAAGTGCCAATGCCATGAGGATTCGATGATGATTGGGTCCAGCCGGCGTAGGACACCTATTACCGAGTTTATCTACCTCGTATACTTTTTTCCGTCATCCATGTGTACGGGGAAGGATTAACGGTGCAACGAAGATGCGACACGGAGTGAGGCGAGCCCATTTGCGAGAACCGGATTTCCAAAAAAAGGAAGAGGAGAGAATATGAGGTGCTGCGCTTGTGTGTGTTGTCGGATGCGCGTTCCATATGCCCACACGCTGCCCGAGACTCTTTATCTACAATAAATTATGAATGGAGGGAACTCTGTACATGTATATGTGGTACACAGGTACGGGACCCGTGCACGCACATGTGAATACATTGCGGTAGTTGGTGAAAGGGTCGGATGAGGAGAAGTTGGGAGGGGGAATGCCAGACGAGTCGAGGGACTTTAAAGAGCGAGTGAGTCTGATAAAGCTGTTTATCAGAGGTGAGTATGATCGATGTAGGTGAAATAGTGAAATAGAGAGGGGAAGGGGGATAAAGTCCAGATTTTCGCTAAGTAGAGTAGTCTCATGGAAATACTATTGCCCATCGTCTCATTATCTAATTATTATTTTTATTTTAATCGTATTAAAAATACTTATTCTATTCGACAATTGAAGCTGCGATAAATGTCGATGATCATTTATTTTCTTAAGCTCATCTCTTTCCCTTATATTGTATATGTGTTATGATTAATTTAGTTTAATATAAATAACAAAGGATTTTACGCCTTGAAATTTTAATAGAATTGCTGCATAATTGTCCATTTATCTATCGAGCATCAATATCTTTTCTGTTACATAAATATAAAACCAATAAAAATTTTGCGCTACTTAAGACGGTACCCCGTCGCGTACATAAGGTGGCGATTGGTACGCTTCTCTTATTTTATCCGGATGAGGGCGAAAAATGCAGAAGAGCGGAAGGTAAACGGATTTCGGAGCCATCGTTTTGCTGATCCAGCCCATTTGCTATTAACTTTAACATCAATCTCGCTGTGACAGATTCTATATAATCTGCTCCGCGTCAATTTCCACCTGCGATTTTTTATATCGATTAGATAAATGACGAATAGGTTTGACTACAGGACTTAGCCGATTTAGCCAACGAATGAAGAGACGCTGACGAACATTTCGAATGTGTCCGACGTATTTTTTTTTTTTTTTTTTTTTTTATATACAAAGAATTATTACGAACTCCGATTGCTCTCGGCTGCCGATATTCCGTTAACGTTACTTGCTTCTTGCTCTGACCCGTCCTCCACCGATCCGCGAATACCGTAAGCCTCGAGGTGCGTAATTAGCATAAAGTGACCTCGATGTCGATCGTCAGCTGCTTTCCAACGTAAAAGCAATGCTCACTTTTTGCTTCAATCCTTTTGCATTTAAACATCTGTTGTTGTTGGTTTTTTTTTTTTTTTTTTTTTTTTATTACTTGTCATCGTGATGCATTCATGATATTACACTAATAAATCTACTTTGCCTATCAATTAGGTGTGCTTCATTTGAAAACGCAGTACAATAACGTATCATTGCCCTTGTCGTTGTGGAATTATTTAATCTCTTTATTTTCATATCGAGCTAAATTTTTAAGATCGCTAAAAAAAAAATCAATACTTATCTTTGACTGAATGAGAAATTTTTAGATAATTATTCATAAAAGTAAAGATAATTATAATTAGAAAAATCTTCAGGAATTGGATGATCGTGAATGAACATGTATGATTTCATTTCTGAAATTACTATTGCACATAAAAAATTATCCGCTTCAAAATTTAAACATTTACTTTTATTTAATAATTATTGTTACATTTTCTATATATATAAAAAAAAAATTATTTTTATTAAATTATTTTTTTTTATTTTTAATTATATTGTCATATGTAAAACAAAGCATTTGAAAATTATTTTATTATATTATTTATATATAATGAAACTATTGTATCGTAACCCTCGTTTTGTATTAAGATGTTGGCTATTGACATATCAATTATTACCGCATTAGACATAATCCTTTACTTTTATTAAAAAACTAAAAAAAATACGTACTTTAAATTAATTTCTTCTTTACATAATTCTAAGGTTAAATGAAAAATTCATCGTCAACGAAATTAGTTTAGATAATAGAAATTTGTATCATATATACGTATAAATACACATATCGATTGCAACATTACATTTGTCCTTGAATTTAGTAATTGCATAAAATAAATTATAATTTAGAATAAACAATAGTCAAGTGTAAAATTAATTTAAATATTTACATAATTGTAAACCTTTTGATTATGTAATAGAAAAAGTATGATTATACATAAACCATGTACGAAAGCGTGTGTAATAATAATTAATGTTTAATATTTTGAATTTATTAGGAAAATGTCGTAATTGAAACTTAAATTAAATTCGTACGAATGTATAATAATAAAGCATTAACAGCTTAGAAATCTTGATAATAATGAAATGACTTTTGTAAAATACCTCGGTAGTTTTGATTTAAAATTCTCTAATATTGAAGCGAAATTTCATGTTCTGAAAATGAATTTAGTATTAGAATTAATAATAGTTAAGTGATTGTTATCAAGATTCATATTTTTTATTTGAAAATTTTATTGTATATTTGTTATACAGGGACCTGCCTACTTCTTATATAATTATATTATGTTTTTTATTCTATTAATCTGTTTTTTATTTTATTAAGTTTATTCAAAACTTTCAACTTTGTCATATCACGATTCTATTGGATTAAAGTGATTTCTTGAGCAAAACAAATTCACGAAAATATTAATTTTTTTTAGAAATATCTCTTGTTTAGTAGGGAATACATAGTGTTATAAAGTTATACGTTTATAACCGAAATGTAAAAAGTTGTTACATCAGGAGTATTTATGGATTATACTTTTCTGAAACAACATTCTCTTTTAGAAAAGCAAAATTGTCGTTTTGTCGATTAAAATTTAAGAATGACATTCGGTTTACAGAAGTAGTAATTGGCTACTGACTGGGCACCCGATAGAGACGGTAGATTTATATAGTAGATGCAGTTCATTGTCATGGGAAAGGAATGGAAAGTGCAAGAATGCGACATGTTGGAAGACATTGGTCGTCGAGCGGAAATTGTTCTGCTCGGTAAGTAATTAGGAAGCATTACGCAGAGCTCGTAACGCCGCTGTAATACCTTCTCCTTCGGAAGCCATCGGCGGCGATCGATCCGAGTAAACAATCCCAAGCATTTGACCCCCTCCCCCCGCTCCCGGCCTCACCAACCATCCCCGTAGCCGTCGCTGGTCGTCAGTTTAGACGACTGAATCTCTACGTTGCCACATACTGGCTTTGACCGTTCTCGCGTAAAGCCGGCCTCCGACTAACGGGGCCCTTTGTTCCCTCGGCGACTAAGTAAAAAAGAACTCTGATAGCAGTAACCGTGCGGCCATGTTCGACTTCCCGTTCGCACAAGTCCGGAAACCATTGCCAAATGAGGCTGATAGCCGAGTCAAGGGCCGGCCTCCTTTTTATTACGCGCAATGCCTTCCATTTTGTATTGCATCTAAGAAGTACGAGACGTATCCGATGTCATGTTAAACCTCTGCGCTACATGACGAGCGAGGGATTACTCGCTCCTTCTTGCCGGGATGGGGACGCTGATTTGAATATTATTTATCGTCTTATATCACGCCAAAGGAAGTTCTGTGTCATAACGTTGCCCAGAAATCTCACTAGTGATTAATTAGTTTCAGGTGATAAGAGACGTCGTAACTAAAAATGAAGTCGTGCCTTGACGTTCCCATGCAATAAAATAATTAGCTTTATGTAATTCGAGCTGCTCATTATAACCGAGCTATACAATATTGCATCTGAGCTGTAATTGCTTGAAAAAGAAAAAAAAATAATAAAAAAAACTATCTTCGGATTGTCATTACGTAGTAACCTTTGCGCGGTCCTCGCTTAACAGTGCCACCGTACGATTCAACATGAGTGAGAATCAACGCGAACCCGAGTATCGCGTGAAATTATTTTGTGGCATACAGCCGGACTTTTTTCTCTATGGTCAATGCGTAGGGCATTAATAAATTATAAAGACCCATTCAATAATATTATAATTATCGACATTCTTGTTGAATAATAATAATAATAATAACAACAACAACAACAACAACAACAACAACAACAACAACAACGGAAGAACATTGATAACAATAAAAAGTATCGTTTGACTGTGACGCTATTTCAGGCTATTATATAATGATTATTATTTTAACAATCGATTCAATATTTTAATACGAAACGTCTCCTGTAAAGAAAATTTTAATTTTAAAGCTCTCCGGAAATAATAATACGTATAATCGAGTGATAGATAGCATTAATTCTCTATCATTTTGATTGTCATAGCTCAACCTCAACGAATGACGATTCATCATATAAACTTAAAACTTTTATTACTAGTTCGGATATGTTCGCACTTGCAGATTTTTACGCGAAATTGTACGTGCGTCGGTAGCCAATAAAAAAAATTACTATGCATTGCTTAAAACTGTAATAGAAATTTCAAATAAGATACAAGCAATCTGGGAAACATTAAGTATGGTGTATGAGGATACGCTAGACAGAAGAATAAAAGATCGATATATGTAGACAAATAATATATGAGTATGTCTGAAACGATGAGACAAAAGTAATTAAAAGTGCTTATTGTTCGCTCGTCCGTATCGAAAACGATTTGAAATATCTCAAATATTTTTCTGTATGACACATCGTTAATATATGTTATTGTACGATAATTTAAAAAATTGCATTTTTTTTTTTCAGGAAACCTTTACACCCCCCCCCTCACCGCCATATTATAATCATTATCACTGAGACAAATTTAGATAAAGTACGAGATACATAAAATACTGTAAATACATTAGTTATCAAAATGATAAATTACCATTATTATGAAATTCGACTTAGATATTATTTAGAATTTTTTCTTACTTAATATTTGAATTCTAATTTAGTTTTTTAATCGTAAATTTTATGAAATTTTTAATAACTAAATATTATACATTTATAAAAATTTATAAAGGTTATTAATCAAGTAGCAAATAAAATTTTTTCATAAATTAATAAGGAATAAATTTTTTGTTGTGTTGTAGTGTGTTATGTTTATAAGCCATTTTAGTAATATATATATATATGTATATATATATGTATATATAATCGTATATGTAATTATGTATTTATAAATACACTATTAAAAAAAAGTAGATCCTGGAATAAGTTATAATAAAATCCAAGTATTCCGATTTAAACATCGGAATTACATATTTTGAAGCATTGCAGTTTTAAATCAATGATTTTATTTTTTTCTTTTTATAAATGAGCCTATAATTATTAGACAATGGCCAATTATTGAATACATGATATAATATTATAAATTAAATTTTGTAATTAATTGAAACACGGAATAATTTAATAGACGCCTAAGCTGCAACAACAGTATTTTGCATTAATATAATTAAGAATAAATAAATTTTTTTATTTAGAAAATGCAGGAGAATATAACAAAGTCTATTTTATACCGATAATCAAATAAAGTATGCGGAGAATATTTGAGATTGAATTTATTTCATTAGAATTAATTATGCAAAATGATTTTTTCGTTTATTATTCGTTAATTATTCGTTTTTGGAAATATGCTCGTTTAGAAAAATACTTTTATACATTAATTAAATATGAGTAACTAAAAGTAAGAAAAGAGAACATTATAAAATAAAGAATAAGATATTAATACTATAATGAAACATCATAAATAGGTATTGATAATTATAGATCTCATAAAAAATATGCATTGAGTGCACATTCATGATGCCGGTGAGTAATAAAAATTGAAGATTATGTCGGAGACAAGTAAATTGTTAAAGAGGCTGATGAGCAAGATATTTGTATCGACACTGAGGCTGACATATCTTACAGTGTATAAATTTTTGTATATCAGAAGACCAGCCGTACTCGAGAGTAAAAGGTCTAGTCAGTTTTCAAACATAAAAGGAGATGTGAATAGATTTAAAAGTAGACTGCTAGGTTTCGAAACGAATGAGTTACCTGCGGCTTTAAACGTCAAATCCAAAACTTTGTTGTTTCTCTTTGCCTTAATAGGCTCGACAAGCACTCGCGCCTCAACGTACGTTTCAACGACTGAGCAACTCGAGGGACGACATTGACAGTCAGCCAATGCACCAAATGACTGGGCAAGCACGTTGACAGAAAAAGTCAACGAAAATTCGGGTTTTCGGCGACTCGCTCCCTATCGACAAACTTTTACGCACCCCCTCTTGGTCTTTATTATCGTTAACCGGGTGCGAGATGGACAGAGCCCCGAGAAACGTGGCGAACCCACGAGCAGTCTCTTCCTCGTATCCTTTAAGGTCGGAGCATCTACTCTGCTACCCTCGTGAGCCGTCAGGTCAAAGAGGAGTCAAAAAAAAAAAAAAAAAAAAAAAAAAAAAAAAAAAGATGAGAAAGATATCGTCCCGACGTGGAGGCTGGAGTTAGAGATCGAGGCCTCGAGTTCTCGGCTCGTCAAATATTCACTGTAGTTTATGTCGCGGAACCAAGTAGAAACATGGCGCGTAACCGTTGCCGATCACAAGCATGCGAGAGTTCCGAGTCCTCGACACCGAGTTCCACTCGTGCTAACGTGAGGTTGCAAGGTCGAGAGCTTGGCAATAGCGCAACGGGGCTACGAGGCCACGCGCGAACGAATGGGCGCGAAACGGCTAGACAAAGAGAGAAGCCTGCACAAGGATGCTCGAGGGTGTCGGCTCTACTTGATACTTGATCGAACAATCGAACGATTACGTAGCCAGTTAGGTTACCCTGACGGCCGTAAACAAGTGCTCGCCGCACTTATCGAAAGACAAAGTATCAGTGGATTATTGTGCGATTAAAGATAGATAAAGTGAGAATGTAAGCGAGTGAGAGAAATTTAAGCCTCGATCCCGGTGTGCTAGTAGTGGCGCAGGTCTCCGTCCCGCCTTGGTACTCACGTGCTCCTCCTCGGCTCCTTTTCTAGGATTGGCAGCTCCCCTCGCTGAGCTCCTCTTCGAGCTGCCGTGCGTCTTCGATTCTTACACAAACGGAGCTTCGATGAGCATGTGTTCTAAGTAAGAGGACACGACGAGAGTCTCTCGTCAGTCCTGGACGACTGCCATATTTGCTAGCGCGCTCGTTCACACGTACGTACGTATGTACATACACAGGGAAGAGCAGCGCCGAACTAGCACGAGCACAAACACCAGCACTGGGCACAAGCTACGGCAACGGCAACATCAACGGCAACGGCAACGGCAACGGCAACGGCGACGGCAACAGCAACGGCAACGGCAACAGTAACAGCAGGCACTCACATTCGTTCTGGTTCACGTCTGACTGGACGTAGTCTGTCTGTCTTCCTTTTCTCCCCTCTCTCACTCCGTAGCTCTTAAACTGCCTGCTTCGGAATGAGTCGTTGCGCGGAATTGGCGACTTTGCTGGCGAACGCTCGATAGGTGACTGGTATTAACCGAGCGACTCCCGGGGAGTTGGCTATTTGTCCGCTCTATGCTTGCTTTTCAGTCGGCGCAAGTCTCAGGGATCTCGAAATCCCGAGCCTTCTTATTACTCCTTCCTCGCACTTGCATCTCTCGCTCACTCTCTCTCTCTCTCTCTCTCTCTCTCTCTCTCTCTCTCTCGCTCTTTATTCCTGGACGTGCAGTCGCAATTCTACTATTCTGAGACCGGCCGACGCCCTCTGGCGGCAGCTCGGGGCGCCGATGTTACATTACAAGCCAATGGAATCGAAGCGCGCGCTTTTTCGAGGTCGCCGCTTAAGGCCAGATCTGCCTTCCATGTACCCTAGTATGATTTTCCGTTCCGAAGTGTCGTTGCCAGTCATCCGGCTCCCTCGATTCTTTTCCCCGCCACCCGCAGTCGACCGTCAATACCGCGAGAGGTCTTACTTACTTACCATCGGCTTATCAAAAATTGCTCCTGATTAGCCGGATCGCTCTATCAACTACGACTCGTTCATTTATTTCGAATTTCTCTATTTACTTCGAAAAGATCACCTATATGCTGTACTCGTAAGTACTCTCTATTATTCGTATTTGATGAAAGAAAATTTCACGTCTTTCCTTATTTACAAATAATTTACGTGATGCGTGATGCGAGATGTGATATGTGAGATTCTTTTCTTTTTCCATTTCACCCGACTTCTTCTATTCTAAACTTATAAAAACTTGAATTTTAAAACGATATTAAAAACCACCAATGACCATCGCCAATGATAAACATTTATTAATAATTATATAATTCGAATCTGGCATATTTTTAAAATACGTTATACTCTTTTTGAGCAAAAAAAAAAAAATAATTTTATTATAACGTAATTATTATTCATTATTATTATTTCCATTCCTTTAACCTTAAAAACTAATAAGTTATAATTATTGTATAATGTAAGTTATAGTATTAAGTGACGGTATCCAAGATGTCACTTATTTTCAATGTTCTTTTTTACATCAGATACTGATACAAAGATCTATGAACGTCGATTGTTCCAATACATCATTAATTTGTACAGTTAGTTTATTGTTCTGACGGCTTATTATTATACTATTACGTAAGAGTTCTTTTTCTTTTTTTTTTTTGTTACTAAATACTCAAAACTTGTAGAAATTGTCGGTAATCATGGGTGTGCACATAAATACGCCCGCGTCCACTCAAGCTCATATACGTACAATTCTAAATACATAATTTATAAATTATTTGCCATTGATCCATTCTATTTATAAATTTAATATACTTATTTTCTTATACCGTATCAAATCATGATTTATTTATGTTACATACGGAATTCGGATTATTTATTTTTTTCAATTTGTTTTTTATTTATAGTTTGTAATTTTGCCATTTTTTTAGGGTTACTGTTTAATGAATATTTACACGCATACGAAAAAATATCCAAACATAAAAATTAAATCTAAATAAATGAAGTAATTGAAAGAATTAGAAGCGTGTTAATTCAAATGAGTCAGATATTTAAGTATAATTGAAAATTTGTCGGTACTCTAGTGAAGAAATAGAGTGAATAAAGTATTATTATAAATAGATTTACTGTAATATAAATTTATAATGGATTATATAAAAATGTATATAATTTAAATGCAAAGATAGTTTAAATGTTTACATAATTGCCAGTTTGCCCAAGGCTTGTGCACGTACTTAGGCGTAGGTTTGAAAAATATAAATAAAGTTACAGTTAAATCTCAGCTTCTGTTTACAAAGTTGACTTGAATCGGTCGAATTCTGCAAGGAAATATACGATCCATTTAAGTTTAAATGAAATATAGCCCTATCTTTATATATTTTTGGGTGGTCTAATTATTCCGTTAATATGAAATTAGGATAGGAGTTGAGAAGTTAAGGGGGGGGGGCGAAGAGATTAAATGGGCCGGGAACGAGAAGGTCTTGTAATAGGAATTGAATACATCGTCTCTAAAGTAGAAGTGCGCTCTTCCTCCTTTTCTCGCTAAGGATATTGAGTAGACGAGAAAGGTGGTCGTAGGATGAGCTGAGCGTAGAGCGATAAGACGGCTCGGGTGAAGTAAAAAGGTATCAAATGAGCGAATTAAATATAATAAAAGAAGCAAGAGCTTATGGATTGGATGGACGAGAGGATATCGGGGCGTAAGAGAAGGAGTAGAGGAAGATACGGTAGGGCGTTGCTGGCGCGTATACTCGAGCCCTCGGAACTCGGTCCAAGGATCGCTGACCGCCGGGGACTCGAGGGACTAGAATTCAGCGCTCATGGCTGACCCGGAAGGGGATACGATAAAACAATGTGGGTGAGTCGCGGATCAGGCAGAAGCGGTTGTAAGCTCTTATAGAAATAGCCGGATAGGCGGCAGGTATGACGGGGCTGTGGAGGAGCCAAAGTCGAGCGTTAAATTTGAAAAGGCCGATTGAACGTTGGTGAGAGAGAGAGAGAGAGAGAGAGAGAGAGAGAGAGAGCGAGTGAGAGCGAATGGAGAGAGGGGCGAGAGCATTATGAAGAAGCGACCAGCTGGGCGCTCGAGGTCACCGTGCGGAAGCACGTGGTACGACGGAGGACACGTGACGCGAATAGGCGGAGGCGTCGGTACAAGGCTCCACAAGGCTCCAAGGCTCGTAATTCTCGTCGGATGGTCGAAGGGATCGATCGGATTGTGGAGCTTGGTAGCTCGGTGGCCGTACTCGCGAGTACCCTCGGCCCCGGGGAGCGGGCATCCCCCGCGAGGTCCGGTCAGTAAGGGAAAAGAGGGAGCGAGCGAGGGAGGGAGAGGCGCAGCGCTACCGTGGAAGCCAAGGGAACTGCGAAGCCTGGCCCGCAGATGTTTTCGAATCAAGCAGTAGAGCGTGCGCTCGGTCCGCTCCTCGAGTCTCGGGGACCTCGCCGGCGCAGCGTATCGCTGTAGTATGCACGGGCGAGAGTCGGGCAACATGGAGCAACGGAAGCAGCATCAGCACCAGCACCAGCACCAGCACCAGCACCAGCAGCAGTATCAGCAGAAGCAGAAGCACCAGCAACGACGAGAACAGCGACAGCAGCAGCAGGAACATTGGAAGGAGGGCCGACGCGACTGAATCTCTCCTCTCCCCCTTATCGCGGGCACCCTGCTAGAGGAACTTCTACGCCCGAAGAAAGCGCGAATTCGTAGCAGGTTAGTCCTACCGGGTGCACAACAAGGCCGGGCTTCGACGGGCGCACTTACAAAACCTGTTGCGAAATTCAGCGCGGCGGGAGAGCGGTGCTGGCCATCGGGAGGGAGGTCGGAGCACGATGCAGCAGCAGCAGCAGCAGCAGCAGCCACCGGCGCAGTCTTGCACTCGAGTCTAATTAGCGGGGGCTTACTATTGTTGCAGAAGGTCGGCTCGTTCCTGGAGGAAAACGCACGAGGGGAGACAGAGTAGCGGAGGCGCTATTGGGGCTCGTGACGAGGAGCGAGGAGCCAACCACGTGGAGAGTCATCGCTTGGTTAATTTTATGGACTCCGGCTCGACGCGGAACAACTGGTTCGAGCGACGGAGCCCGAGCCTCGATTAAGCTACATCGGAGCTTCAGAGCCTCGTTCTCAAGCTCGAGGTCGATCCAACCTCGAGGACCGGGACCAGGCCTTTTCGTCGTGTCCATTGAGTTCCGGACGGCGCGAGCACGTTGTCGTCTTTTAGTCAAGTGGGGGAAACGCACGCATCTTCGACACGCGAATTTCTTGTCTACTGCTACCGTATTTCCGGGACACGCGGCGCTGGCGGCAATTTCGAACCGACAGCGGATACTGGCCGTAAGCTCGGGCGCCACTTTCGATCGGTCAACTAAGTTTTCGCAATATCGGTATACACCTACAATTACGATATTGTAATTATTAATTGTTTATCCAGAGACTAATTTATTGCCAGCGGAGGGGCGCCATTTTTCACATCCGTTTATTGTTATTGGGACCCTTGAGAATCCGACGCTCGACGCTTAACCGACGATCAAATCAGGATCAAAACTCTCCGCTTACGGAACAACACCAGCCGTCCCTCAAACCGTTTTTCATCGTCTCTTGACAACAAATCTTAATCGAGGAAGGATAGGTTTGCCTTTGTTTGATCGATAATAGGCGGGCAGGAGAAGCGCGAGGTATCATGGAGCAAGGCGAACCCGAGACCAAAAAATTCAAACATTCCATTTTCTCGGATTATATGTACGACCCAAAGTACCGAGACGTTTTTTATAATCATTGGCACAACAAGACTTCCTTTAAATCACCACATGTCGAGGTCATTGGGAAGCCCTTCCGTGTCTGCAAGATATCAAATTTTATTAAAAATGAAGATTTTATGGACAATATAAAAAGTGATTTGGTCGACATTAAGACCAGAAGGAACAGCACTGACCTATACCAGTTTGAGCAATCTAATGACTTGGTTACGGTAAACAAGCCTACAGTTAAGGTTTTTTATGAAGCTTTTCAAACAGATTTGGTTGACTGGATGGAAAAATTTACAAAAATTCCATTAAATAAGAAAATATCAATGTCAACTTCTTGCTATACTGATACCGATTACCTTCTCTGTCATGATGATTATCTAGGTGATCGAAAAATTGCCTATATTTTGTACCTGTCTGAAAATTGGAAAATTGAGGATGGTGGGGCATTAGACCTTTTTAATACTGATGAAAATGGAAGGCCTAAGAATATTGTCAAATCTCTATTGCCTGAATATAATTCACTTATATTTTTTGAAGTTACAAATAATTCTTATCATCAAGTTGATGAAGTACTGACAAGTACCAAGTCAAGGTGGAGCATCAATGGTTGGTTTCACGGGCCAGTAACAGAAATTGTAAGGAGTGACAGACCTGATCCCGAGGTAAACTTTCTTAATCCAGAATACACAGAGGTTGATCTCAATTTATGGGTATCAAAAGTTTACTTATACCCTGGAATTGTAAAAGAAATTCAAGAAGATGTTGAGCAAGAATCTTTTGCATTTTTATCAGATTTTTTAAAGCCAGATATTTATGAGACTTTGTGTAATGAAATGAAATCAGAAACTATTAGATGGAAATTTGTTGGTCCAGCAGATATTCGTAACTATGAAATAGCTGATGAGGACAGTTTACCAGAATTCTTAGCAGAATTTTACAAGATATTTAGGTCGATTACAGTATTTCAATTGTTAAAAAATTACACAGAATTAGATCTGGTACCGGAAAGTGAATCAATGAATCCAAAAATGACAATAGAACTTCAAAGATGGTCAAAGGGCTGCTATACATTAATTAGTGACAAAGCAACGTATCAAGATGGGGAAACATCCGCTTTGGTTCCAGGATCAGCCCTAACTCAAATAGCTCCTAATGATTCAGTTACTGCTTCAACATCAACTGTTTCTTCTTCCTCAACTTTGATCCAAAGAGAATCAGCAAATTATGATAAGACAATTGGCAACGAGGCTGAAGCTCAGGTAGCAGCTAACGTCGAAGTCGAAACTGAAGTGGAAATTAAAACAGATAATATATTGGTCAGAAATGGTAATGAGAAAAAAATGAAAGACAAGAAAAATAAACAAGACTCCTATTATATTGAAGTGAATTGTTCTACCTCGAGTGGTGCCATGAAAAAATGCAAAAATGATTACGGAGGAGCAAGCACGAGTAATAACATTAAGAACAATGCTAGATGTAATACGCCTCCTAGTAGTCAAGGTGACGACGAAGAAGATGACGACAGTGTTAGTAAAAGCAGATGTAGGATTAAGGATCAATCATCTGAATCAGAGAGGAATAACGGCGACAGATATTCTCAAAATTTGCCGAGAAAAAATGATAGTACGACTCCCATGAAAAATAGAAAAGACACCGATACCGATGATTCCGATGTTTCGGATATAGGCGATTACCTTTCCGATCCTTTAGATTGCGAACATTCTGGCCAGGAAGACGTGGCTGGAGAGGAACCTTTTGTAGAGGATGATCTTGAAGGGGAAGAAGAGGTGGATGTCGAAGAAGAGGACGATGAGGATAATGTCGCGGAACCAGGATCTCTTGACGTTATTATGCAATTTAACACAAACGGTACTATTGATACAGAAACTATAGATTACGTCGATTTAAAAGAAGAAAACGGTGCTCTGATTCACGTACCGTCCAAGGACAATCACCTCTGCTTGGTTTACAAGACATTGGGCATTTGTCGTGTCCATAAGTACGTAAACCATTACTGCAAGGATTATTTCTACAATTTGGTCTGCACGTACTATGAATGAGATATTAAAATGAAGACAAAAGTGAGAATATATTGATAAATTGACGTTTAGTAACTAATCGACTTCACGGGTATAAAGTAAGACTCGACTCGATTCTCGTTACTCTATTATAATTATTATAACTTTTTTTTTAAATTAAATATGTACAGTCTTACGAGGGTAATGAACAGTGATTGGCATTTGTCTAAAAGCACTAAAGAATTTCGTTATATTTTCAATGTGCGATTGGTATGTAATATAGTCTTCGTATTAATAAAAATCATCAGTATTTATGATCGTTTATTTGAATTATATTATTTCATTATTTTCCTTTTCCTCTATAAGAAAAATGCAACCGCAACAGAATATTAGTACAATAAAGGTGCATTTTATTTTATATCGGCATATATAATTTATCCTTATTAAGTAGTTGCTAAATCCTCGTACTTATAAAAGCTATTTGAAATAAAATTCCTCGAGTATTTCAAATATAAAAAAGAATGATATTTCTTATTAAGTAAGCAGTAATTATAAATAATACGAAGAATGAATCATGAACTTATAAATCATAATTGTTTAAAATTTCTTTTTATACATTCAATAACCATTTACTCGAAGTTAATTTATATCCTAAAAATAAATTACACATTTTTTTTAAAGCTTAATATTTTTACTAAAAGTTTTATTAAAAACTTATCTCATACAATACAATGAGAATTAAAAATCAATATCAATAGCGCGTATATATTGAAAAGGATTTTCTATGCATTAAACACTAGTTTATTTTTTAAAATAAATTTTTCTGATTTTACAATGAATGTTTCATAATTAATGTGTTAACGCTTTTATCATGTTTTATTTCGTATTTTGAAATTTCATAAATAAAAGAGCTTCAGTTGATATTGTTAAAAGTAAGATAATAAATTACACTTGAACATCTTTCCCATTATCCTAATATTCAATTAACAGTTTCACGTAAGTAATTTTAAAACATTTTCAAATGTTAAATATTTATGTTATGTTTAAAGGAATTGGGTTGATTACACGAAATTTCAAACTCCATTTCAAATGTCTGATCTTAGATGATAAAATATTTCCACTGATAAATAATAAATAATAAAATTACGTGGTATTATATATTATTTTGATTTAAACATATCCGAGTAATAATTTCATTTCCAGTGTTTGAATACTAAGTCGATAAAATATTAAATTTTAATTCAATAATTTGTCGTTTCGTAAGAATATTTCATTCTTACAAGACAATATTGTCATTATTGCGCCAAAATTTGTAATCAATATTTAAATGCATTATTTTATATGTAAATGCATATTACGTATATAAATAGTTGTAATAAGAATTAATCATGAATTTAAGAAATTTAAATAAACTTTAAAATAAAGGGTTTCAATTCGTATGAAAAATATTTATACAAACTTGACTAATATTAAAAATCTCTACTAAAAAGTCGAGAGGCAACGTTGATGTTTCGTTACACAAAATTATCAGAAATATTTATTGCCTTAGAAACCTTCGATACGACGAACGAGCAAAGCCGTATTTACGCATCTTACAGGATATTGTGTACGTAAGCTATAAGTAAATGAAAATAAAATTTGTCGTAAATTATGGGCAATTTATATTTGTTAATATAAAATTTGGTAATTAACAAAACAAAAAATGTTTTTTATAATTTACATATTTTAATGAAAAATGTTTTACATTAAAGTAAAACAATTTTTAACGTCATATAGAATAATGTTTATAATTTAACGGTATAAAAGAATTTTTTATGCGAAGCATATAGCATCGATATGATTAAAAAAAAATAAAGAAAAAACAAAAATTTAATCAATGCATACAATAGAAGTTAAAGTAATAGCGTTAAAAAAATGATAATTAATAAGGATTTGTTAACTTCCTTTGAAAAAAATTTAAATTAAATATATTTAATTATTCTTTAAAGTAACGTAGATGTGCTAATGATAGTTACACAAATAAATATATTTATTAGATAAATATATCGAAAATATGTTTATATAGAAAAACGTTTATAAGGAATCACTTATTAATACGTCTCGATTAGAAATGTCAAGAACAATAAATTTATTATAATTTTAAATCTAAGATTTGCAAGATGTTATGCATAAAAATTATATGAGCGAAAATTTAAAAAACCATTCTTCCGAAATTTGTTAGTAACGGTAAACTTTCGAAGGATTATCGTGATATCGTATCGGACACTTCTATGTTTATAATTATTTTAAAGCGCTCCTCCAATGAAATGCGCAGTAAAAGCAGCTTAGAAGTAGAGGGCGCAATTAAAGAGAGCACTTGTACGCTAGATGGAGCTCAATGCTTCTGTTTCTGTATTTAAATGAAGAAAATGAAAAATAGGTGCTGACGTCGTATGTATTGATCATCGCTACTGGCTTTTTACAAAGGGATTTTCATTGCTCAGTCTCTCGTTATGAATGGAATGCATGAGACTTGACCTTTGTTTCTCTTCGTTTTATGTGAATGTTTCTACTGAATGCCTTTTATAGCACTATTCAGTTCTAACGGTGCTATTTTTATGAATCGGAAAGCTAGCCAGCCTAGCGTCCTTGATCCTTTTTCGATTGTTATTCATTATTACCAGTATCACTATTCATTATATACAATTGGCTTAATTTTAAACAATCAATATGAATTCCCGGCATTATTGCTCTAAAAACCGTGTATTTTCCATATATATATATATATATATATAGTCATATTCGTTCATGTTAATTGTTAATCGAGTAAAAACAGATGACATGCGATTACTTGGGTAATTACTATGTATCGATACAAGAGTTATTTTAGGCATTACCAGTTACCACTAATACGGATTTTCTTAATTATGCAATTGAATATCTACTTGGTATAAGTACACAAGGTGTACCTTTAAATGAAATAAAAAGAAGGAAATTGTAAAGTGAACGCTAAAGTGAATAAGTAAAATAGTAAGAAAAATTTATTAATTTTTGCTTACGCTCGGCAACTTGAATTGAACTCTTGGGGCTCTTGCATTTTTACATATAGTTGAAGGTGTGTGTGTGAATTTTTCTTTCCTTTCGTTATTACTGATTTCTCACTTAATTGTTCTTGCTATAGATATATAAGAATAGAATTTAATATTTACATTCATAAATTCAAAGTATAGATTATGAACTTTTTTCTGTGAACTGCGTAATTCAATATTCGATCAAAAACCATTATAAGTTCCTTTCTAGTGATGATATTTTTATATTATAGAAGATGATTTATAATATAAAAAAATGATGTTGATTTATTATCCACTGACATCGTGCTATCGTAATTAGCTATAAAACAATGAAATACATTCATAATTGAGTATACTACTAATTGAATATGGAGATAAGCAATATTTTGTGGATCGATTCTTTTACTTAGAAATTATTTTAATTCCAAGCTCATTACAAATATTTGCTGTTTATTTAAACCATAAGGTACGAAGTTTATTCATTGAATATGTTAATTTTAATTGAATTTACCGTATTATAAAATAATTATAATGTGTTACGTACCGTGATGAATGTGCACTATAACAATCTTTAAATTCTAATAAATCTTAATAATATAAATTTCCTGTACAAAGTTAAGAGATAAATGAAATAAAAATGCATTGAGAGCAAATTGCAGAGAAAAACCTTGCATATTTCCTCTGAACTGATAGTATTTAATTTTTAAAGCACGAGATAAGCACCGGCACGTAAAATGAATTAAGAGAGATCTAATTAAGAGAACTGTAAGTAATGAGCAAGTGCGTAAGTATGAAGTTTCGAATCGACAGGCGAGCCGAGAATCGATGCACAGAGGCAACGGAGTTTCTCGATTGAAGGGACGGAATTCGCGAGCTCACAGACAAAAGCTCCATCATCTTAATACGATTGAAGAAATGCACTCACTCTCGATTTTGAAGCCTCGATTGCCCGTTTCCGCAACTCGGTCAGCTGGAGTTCGCGCTGAAAGCCGGTGTCGCTCTCCTGGACCTCGTCCCGCCTCGATCTCTCATCGGGCTCATCCACAATCGCGTACTCGACCTGCAGCCAGGGACAGCCATTTGGGGAAGGTGACGTTGAGCCTTTACTGCAGGATCGCGGCAAACGGGGTGAGAGTCGACGCAGCAACGAGACAATCTTCGACCTGCACCACATTTTTCATACTCAAAATCAGTTTTTCTTCAAAACCAAAACATCTAATTAGCGACTAACTTTCGTCTTTATTTATTCTTTACTTTACATCAACTGTATAGTCTCTCTCTCTCTCTCTCTCTCTGTCTCTCACCTCGTTGTTTTGGACGTGTTACAAAGTCTTATAAATTAACGAAATAATCAAACAAATTTATTTGATAAAAAAATTGGTTTATGCTATTCATAAAAGAACAAGTGAATGACTATACTAAAAAATTAAATTCAATATTTTGCATAACTTTTAGAAGCTATATTGTCGAAAGAAATGTTTTTAGAACGAGCCCTTACTCAAAAACCGAAATTTGTTAATATATTTAACGTCATTATTCGACACATGTTTTTTTTAAATTTATTACGAATTTTTTATATAAACCTACGATTATATACATTTTTTTCTCCTTTCAGGTAACAATAATGATGATATATATTTACAGGGATGAAAGTTAATACAATTGAACACCAATTTGAATTTATCAAATTTATCACTTATTACAGAGCTTAATTACTATTAAAATTATTATTGTTACTTCCAATAATATAATTAGAACGTTATCCCACAATTGTTTAAATTAATATAGAAAAAGTAATTTGATTGTTCGTGATATATAATTATGAAGCTTAATCCTCGATTATTTATAAATTCTATATAATAAAGAATTCCACATGTAGAAATTTTTTGGTCAGAAAAATAATTGTTCGCGTCAACACATTTAATTGTAACGACTTGGTCAAACGTTCAAGCCGTAAATATACATCTCATGTGAAAATAAATGTGATCACGGAAAATAAATGCATGTATGATTTAAAATACTTTTCTATAAAAAAATCATTTCATTTCATAATAACGGAATTTATAAATGTTTGTTAAAGAATATTCTGTAAAATATAGTTTACGTAGTTATGTATGTAATAAAATGGTGAATGAAAAAAAATGTAAGAAATAAATGATATTAAGAACTTTGTTTATCGTAGGCCCGTTAATTTACTTCTTTTTTTTTTTTAAATATGCAGTATTATTGTCGTATTATTAGTCATTGTTATAAATATAAACTAGTGGTGCTTTAATAACAATTATTATTTGTTACGTAGTAATGAAGAAATGAGATAATTTACTTTGTACTTGGAGTATGTAGATTCGCAGTTCTCGACAACTGTTCGGCGCTTCGAAACACTTTCTGGCATTCCAAATTATTCGAATTCCTTTCAATGCTTCGTCCAAGCCGCCAATCTAAACTACTGCTGTGTCGCGTACGCAGAGCTGCAAATATGCATGCGCTCATTTAACATCTTTATCAGGACCGATACTCGTAGTTTTCATTTTGATATTGCGAAATAAAACAGCATCGTTAGATAAAATATATAAAATGTATAATAGCAAGAACTCGGGGACAATTTCATTAATAAACGAGAGCAATAATTGCTTTATGGTTTCTTTCTTTTTTGATTATTTGTTATATTCATGAATTATCTTATCTTCTATTTGACATGAACAACTCAAGTAACTTTTTTTTAATAATTGCACCATAGTTGCAATTACAACGTTTTGTTTTATATGTTAAAGCACAAGTGAGAAAATGATTAATGTCCGATAATTTTAATGTTCATTTGAAAATATATTTATAAAAACCTTATTCGTGAAAAAGGCGTAATAATACCCCAATCGATAATCAGTCAATTTAAGAAGTATTAAGTTTAAAAATCAGAATCTACCTTGATCATTAAGTCCGTGTTTCCACTCGAAGAAGCTGTTATTTTTATTGACATTATATATGTTATCACAGGATTTGGTTGCAAGGCTTGTCGAGCAGTGACGACGTCTAAGCAATCTTGATACTGGTCCCAAGTTCCTAAATATTATTCTTTATTTAATCTAAACATTTTCGAAAAGTACACATTCGGAAATAAGGTAATTATAGATTTTACATTTTTTACGTTCGATTATTACCGAATATACCAGTTTTGGAACACTTTATAATAAAATTTGTAAAATATTGAGATTTCTCTCATATTATTAATGAATTTCATTTTAATGTATATTTTAATAAATGTTTTATATAATTCGAAAGTATAATCAATTAGAATGAATAGTATCTTATATTTTAAGGATTTTGTAAGTATATCGATTAAAATTGTCATAAATTAATAATTCATTTAAATGGATTAAAACGGAGCAAAAGAAGAGCAAATGTATTGAATAAGAATAAGAAAGAACTTGTGATAGATAGAAGCGATCTCAATTATAGATAAATATCACTTGGCTGAAAGATGCAGATCTGATATCGATCTCTCGTAGGTAAAAATGCTGGAAATAATTTAATCAAACAAGGAAAGGGTGAAAGTTTCGTTGATACTCCGATATCCGTTTGCCATTCCTGACCTGAGTTTTTCAATTGAAAGTTCAGAAGAATAGAAAAATTCGCGTAATGAGCGCAAAAAATGCAAAATCCTAATGTATAAAACGAACTTCTTGTACTTCCGAGATTGTTTCTGAGATGGTTTAACCTCCGGGATCCTTTTCGGGGTCTCATGCTTCCCTTCTAGCTTTGGGCAGTACGTGCCGACGCGTACGTGACTGTAAGCCGCCCGCAGCTGGACCCCATCCAGTGGCCGGAAATTACCGCGCTCCGTCGAGGATACCCGGACGATCTGGATTCTTGGCCGGGGCTCCATCATTCTCGGAGACGTTCACGGCCTTCACAGTCGAATCCACGCTAGCGCTCCTCGCTCTTGTGCCTCACTCGCGGCATCTTGTCTTGGGTAGGAGGCCCCGACAAACCTCACTCATCGGCTACGTCTACGACCCAATATACACATCCGTACTGTCAATTAGTAAGAGTTACTCTCCCGTTATAGGACAGGGGGGGGGAGGGCGGACTCTTGCCGAAAAGGTAGAGGAACTTTTAATTCTTAAGTAAGACAAACTCGAATTAAACGCTGAGCCCCTGCATCGCTAAATTAATCTTTTCGGAACAATGTAAATTTTATTTTGTCATTTTTATTTTTACGTGGATCTTAAAAATATATGTCATCGCACTTTGAGCTAAATAATTTTCGTACAATCGAAAAGTACGTTTTTCCCGAGTTTTTATTATCGATGAATCTTTTCAAATTTGAATAACGAACGGTCCGTAGTTGGCTTAAGCTGGATATAACAGATTAAAATGAATTATAAATGGTTTTGGTATATTGAAAATTATTACGAAAATAATGAAATTTTTATATATTTTATTAGAAACTATAAACGAAGCTCAATAATAATAATAATAGATTTCATCCTATTATTAAATAATATCCTAAAATCTTAATAATAGATATTCATCGTCAATAATTTATGAATAATTAATGGATGACATAAGAATTTTATTAAAAATTTATAATTATTATGGAAGAATTTTTATGGCAGAATCTGATTCGATTCTATAATTATTAAGTAATTTTATGATTACTTGAAACAAACTCAATTTCTTTTTAGCTAATAATTATGTAAATAAAGTTAATGTAATGTAAAATACAATATACAAATTCAAAAATACGTATGAAATTATTATATATAGTAATGCAGAGTAGTTATCGATAAAAAAAAATCTCAGTTATTCGTGTCCGTACTAATAAAAGTTTGTTTGATGAATTAGACGGCATGTGATAATTTAAATTAAATGTTAATTAACGATAATATGAATAAAAAAATTCTTACGCACAGGATCCGATATCCGATATGTGTGATTTCGTTGTTGTTGTTGTTGTTGTCGTTAATTACATAATTAATGTGAATTAATAGAAATTAAATGTCAATTGAAACATCGTAATTCCCTGCAGAGAAGCTTACTTATGCTTAATTGCGTTGAATTGTTAAAACGCTGAAAAGGTTTTTTTAACAATTATTTAAAAAAAATAGAGCGATTAGAGAAGATAATATTTTAGTAAATATCTTCCATAAAAGAGCTGTCGTTTTTTGTAAAATTATTTTCGTTCGAAGAACGAAATATGCTTTCGTACAGTCGAACCGCTATGATAATATAATAATGTCTATTCTTTATACTTGATTAACAGAAGAATAGCTGACGAAATTCAATTAAGCCTTATTTAATGCTAATTGCTATTTATTTATTAATGTACCATGCTTGAATAATTTATAAAAGAGAATTAAATTAGAGCGAGGGAGCAATGTCCGAGAAGCTGAGCGCGGGCAAGTTTTAGTAGGATCCGTGCGAACTTTATCTTTTTGACGGTAGAGCAACGAGAATCGAGATCATTTCATTACAATAGTACCTCGTTAATCGGGACTCGAATCGAATTATTTCGAGCGAAAAAGATCGGTGTTGGGAGTCTCGTAGCCACATCCGAGCCAACTTCACCGATGGCCGCTCAACCAGCTCAACGCCCAACGAACTGTTGACGGAAATCTGCAGCAGGAGTCATTCCTTCTAGACGACCTTCCGAAGTCAAGAGCTCAACGACGAAGAACTTCTCCACGCAATTGCACGCGAACGAGTGCTCGACATGAAATTTCAGTTTTATAACTAATAGCCAGTGATTAAGAATGCCGCAACGGATAACGGGGCGGAGAAGGGGGAGATAGACGCGTGCGCTCCTAACGCTCTTTTTCAGGGATTCTGCTCAGTTTTGAGGTGCCACAAATATTTATGTGACTCGCAAGTAATTATAAGCTAAAGCTCGTTTCGCCCGTTAAATGTTTACGTCCCGTTTAGTGCATTCTAATATCAAGTATCGGTGCCGTTCAAGTTCAAGCTCCCCCAAGCTCAATCCAAGATTAAAAACTTTAACCTTTCGATGCTTCCGCCGGTTTAATAATCCAAAGACGAAAAGGTTAGATAAATTTTTTGTTCTATAATATTGTTCCTCTTCTAGAAATTTCGCTTTCGCCCCGCAATAAATTTCTCCATGAAACGTTATCCAGCCAATAGGATTTAATTTAAAGAAAATTATATTTCTTGGACGTAGAGCTTGGCTAAATACTAGGAATTCGGTCATTAAACGCTCGAAAGCGCGTTAAGAGCGCATTTAGAAATTATTTATTACATTATAACGTTCTCATTTGTCAATTTGAAATTGCGAACAATGTATTGTGCCATTCCTTTGATTTTACTGTTAACACTCAGCTTTGTTAACCAAGAAATAATATTATTTCGGAATTTGTCTTATACCTTCTATACCAGTGGCTTGAAAGGCTAAATGTAATGAAATTGTTTTGGAAAGAGAAGTTAGAGAGAGAGAGAGAGAGAGAGAGAGAGAGAGAGAGAGAGAGAGATAATGACATACTTGTGGCATGTATAAAAAAAAAAAAAAAAAATTAAATACAAGTATATAATGTATTATCTGCATTGAGCGGGAAGGGGACTCGCCTAGTAAGATCCGTACGGGCTATGAAATGTGATATAGTGAAAAGATCCGTTTTATGAGAGGAAAAAGTAAGGACAGAGCGTCTATGATTGATAATTGTTTCTCCGTTTTTATTCATTGTATATAAGCTTTATTTCAGCGAAGCTTCAATTTTCTCATAGGTATTGTGAAAGAACATGAGAAGATATGCATTTAATGAAATAAATACATGCAGAATCATCTTGATCTTTGATACATGCATTACTTTAATGACGTTATGTTAATAAATAATATTCTCTTGTATTGAATAAATAGAAATTTTTAGATTTAAATGATTACGATCCCGTCCGTACATTATTAAAACTTTAATGATTTTTCTTTCATACTTTGTATGTATTTTTGTCACATTTTAATAAATACAAGCACAGCAGAACACATTCTTAAGCTTAACATACGTAGGGTTAATGTAACTCTTGATTAATGTAATTATCTGCTTACATAATATAGTTAGATCACAATTTCTTCAATTGTTCTATTTAATGGTAAACTAGCAGCTTTCATGAGAATAAAAATAATTTAATACGGCCATCAAAGATAAAATATAAAAGAAAACTATAAAATTTGTTCTATAATTTGAGAATTGAATTAAATAAAAAAGTAATTGCAGAAATCTACCTTCAGGTTTCAATGAGATTTCAGAGAATATTAAAATATTTTTTAGTAATGTAGCTTTTATTGCTTTATATTTTTAATATATTCAATAGTTTTTTCAAAGAACGTGTACTTAAAATTCTTTTGAATGATTAGTAACTGAAATAAAATAAATAAATAAATAAATATATATTTATATATGTGTATATGTATTGATCTCTACATACTTAAAGATATGTTATTAAGCAGTGAGAAATAAATTCTCCGAGCCGAGTAAAGTACTTAATATCTCAGAGAAGCATCATTTTCATTCGAATTAAATATTTAAATAAAATTAAATATATGAAAATTTATGAAAATTGTGAATAATGGTACAATTACGCGAAGTTAAGCAGCTTTTTAAACACATAGATATGTAGGTTTGAGAAATGATGATACTCTTACGAAGGAACAGTATATTAAGTGGTTGCGTCACTATTATGATTCCTTTCTTTGATCATTGTTCCATTAAGATCAATGTGTAACGAACCGAATTACCTTTAACTCGGCTATTTTTGTTAAGAATTTTTGAGCTGAGAACGTTCGTGGGACTTGGGCATCAACCACAAATTTATGAGCACAGTTCGGCTTTCGGAGAACCGATGAACGCGTGTTTCCTACGTATATTAAACCGTGTCATATGTTCATAATAAAATAATGCTGCATAACTTGAATGTTACAGCTAACTAGGCCAGGAGATAAGGTAAAAAGGTAAATGATAAGGTAGATAAGGTAAATGAGGTAAAATTATAGGTAAATGTAGAAGATAAATTATAAAAATTGGCTTCTTAAGCTTTCTCATATTAGGTATTGCGAAGTAAAATCGTTGCTGGTAAGCTATGACGGCTTACAGCTGCTCGCGCGAACCAGATTTAACCTTTTTAATTCGCATTGAATGGAGAAAAGTGGCCTGGACTGACAGATGGAGAGTCGGCTAAAGGGAATCAGCGAGGAGGGGACATAAGTAGGGCCTGATTGAAAGCTAACGTTTGCTGGATGGGAAGGTATGGGGGAAAAGCGCGCGTCCGGCGGGTCGTGGACCACGACTCCAGCCAAAGCGCATCCGAGCAAGGTAAGGTAAGGTTCATCTGGCACTGTACAACTCGCTCACATTCTATGGTCAGTGCGGTTCGCTAACTGCAAGGCTGTCCCTGTAGTGGGCTCGGAGGCTTTATCAGCTCCCGGGCCCTTCAAATACGTACTATTTAGAAAAAGTGATGAGTCGATGCCGGTCACCGCGAGCTCCGCGTTCCTCTTCACGTTCTTATAAATCCTGATGACCGCACGGTCTCCTTTTATTCTCCACATTATTGTCCACCTCCTCGTCCCGCACCGCTTTTAGCTTCTTGTCTTCCTTGTAGTGGGTGCGATCCAGCGTAAACGTCGGGGCGTTACGACTCGAGCTCACGTGCTCCGTTGCACGACGGCGAACCTCACCGACACGTTCTTTATTTCATTGTCGAAGAATCCAGCAGCGGAAGCAAGTCTCCTCGTCTAAGAAATTACGAATTCGCTCGTTAACTTCTCCTCGAAAAGGGGAAACCATTACTGAAGGTACTTCCCCATTACACCCACCCTAATAATAATTATAATTGTTAATTATATTCAGATATGTATAAGATCCCATTGAAATTACTAGCTATAATATGTTCTTATAAATTAATACTAATTCTGTTCTACTTTCGCAAAGGCCTGCGATCCGTAAATTAATGAAGATCGCTCGCGAATCCTACTTGCGCAAGCCATGCCTACTCAGATATTTCAAATACTTCGAAACTTAAATTATTATCACACGCCAATTCCTTATATAAAGTATTTAACTTAATTCGTTTCTGTTTAATTAACTCATTCATGGAGCTTAAAACATTTATTTCATAATAAACTTACTCATTGACATTTAACAACCGTTATCTTAGAAGTTTAATGATTTTTAAGCTTATAAGCATTTCGCAAGCGTTAGTACTTGTATTTTAAAATTATATTCGTACTTCCATTTTATTTACATACCGTTATGTACCTAAGAAATGTGGAACAGGTTTCGTCTTAAGTAATAAATATAGAAACATGTTCGAAAATCGTTAAAATACGTGCTCACATAAATTATTATAATTATCCTTCGCAATTAGAGCGAAGCAAATGAATTGTTCTAATTCATTACTCTTGTTAATATTTCTTTTCCTCATACATTGAAATATAATTTATAAGATTTACTTTATAGATCGGTAACCGAAAAATAAATTATTATTGTTATTATTGCTGTTGTTATTATTATAGTTATCGTTATCGTTATCGTTATCGTTATCGTTATCGTTATCGTTATCGTTATTCTTATTGTTATTGTTATTGTTATTAATGAATAAAATGTAGTATTTAGTGTAAGTTTTCTTTAATTGAGTTCTGTATGATCTATTTGATGGATTACCTCCTGATTGCGTAAAAATGTCAAAATTTCCATTTTATGTTGTATTTTAAAACGATTAGTGAAATATTTAAATAAAATTTTTTCTCATAATTTTGATAAAACTGCAAAAATAAGATGTGATTTATAATGGCCTGTATCGCAAAAACGATTATTTATCTAAGAGGTCTTTAATATCACACCACTGACATTAGAAAGCAAAATTATTACGGTTCTTGGCGAAAGTATAGTTGGTGTCAGGAGTATCATAAATGACAGTTGTAGCGCAAGTGCCGGTGTATTGGAGTTTCGGAGTATTTTTCTAACCCTTTCTGTCAGACAGAAGACCTTCGTACTTATTAGCTGGTTAGTGAATTTTAGGGAATGTCGATATTATCAATCGTCATTAAAGCGTAACGAAACGGCGGGAAAAAATTGACGAGGAGTGGAGAAAGGCGACGAGGCGCTTACAGGTCTGCAATCGAGGCTGGCCAAAGGACAATGAGGCGACCAGGATCGGTAAAGAGAGAAGAATCTGCTGGCTCAAGACTCCTTCTCGACACCGCTCTTCAAGGCTCACAGAGGATGCCAAGAGCTTGCAACGAGTCGCTTACTTATCTAAGTTTGAACTGCCGCATCTCCCTTCTCGGTACACATTTCCTCCTTTTCAGGTCCCGCTAATTGCACTTGGCCACATCCGCTGATCGGTGCACCCATTACCTCCTTAAGATCCTAGGATCCATAACTTTAAAAACCTTGTCAAATAGCTTTAAGGCCAAGCCAAACGAATATCGTTGAACCTTCAGTCAGGTACACCATCGTTCGTGTCAATGACACTCCAATGCACGGACGCGAGGTACCAGGATCGATTATCGAAGAGGCCAAGCACGTGAGCTCGAAATCTTGAGAGAAGAGGTACGCGTTACGAGATTCAGTGATACTTTTTCCATATGAAGCTTATTGAAATCAGTGAATCCTTCTGCAAGAGTCGTCGTCGGCGGCAGCGGCGGAGACGGCTATTCTGGCGATACGGATAGGGTCAACGAACCCCGAGACTCTAGCGGATAGTCGAGTTTTTCGTGAAGAAAGCAGAAAAGTGATAAAACGAAGAGAGGGCAGAAAGTAACCGGGACTGAAACGCGCGAGCGCACCTCTGTTTATGTCGGAAAAAGAAACAAGAGAAGTACTTTTGTACAGTAGGATGCACTGGTGGACGCCGGTGTCTTACCTCCGAACAAAGAGAGTAAGAGTGGGATTCGCAGAGATGCTGTTGGCTTAGGAGGGCAGCGCGCCGAGTACTGGGAATGTCGCGATGCTGTTGACTGAGAGGCTCGTTCCTTTTCCTCTCCGGCGGTGTGTTCTTCCTCTTCCTCTTTCTCCTGCGCCGTTGCTAATGCTACAGCTGCAGCCAGTCTCCGCCAGTACCGCCACCACCGCCACCTTTACAACCTCCAACCCCTCCGTCCACCCCACCGCATCCCTATTCGACCCCCATCCTCCTCCTCCTCCTCCTACTCCTCAACATCATCGTCATCATAATCATAACAATCATCATCATCATCGTCGTCGTCGTCGTCGTCGTTGTCGTCATCGTCGTCATCCTGACCCGCCTCCACATCGTTCCTAATACTGTTGAACACCGAGGTCATGAGCCACTGGACCTGCGCTCTTCGGACATCTCCATTCAGTGCGCGCTGCTTTATCGACAAGGTGAGATGTGCCTCCAGAAGAAGATTATCAAGATACCGCAAAAAGTATCGATCCTCATCTCCGAGCCGACTTTTACTGTGAAATGCGGCTACGAAAACGGGGGCGGGTAGGCAAATTTAGATTTTAGCATTATCTGTATTTTAGCAACGAGCATCCATGATTACTAAGCGCTTACGAGTCGCGTCTATTACTGTCGTATAAGAATAAGTAATTTTCGATTTACAAGATAAAATATTAAAAGGAATCAATATTATTCGTAAATACACTATCATGTATATATAAATACACTATTCATTAAATACACTATCGCGTGAAAGTAAATATATATATATATATATATACATTACATTGGTTAAACTGATAGGAAGTGAAGCGTTAATCATTTCTTGCTGTAACGTCAATAGTAGACCCGACAAAAGCAACAAAAATAGCTCACATAGACCAACTGAACTACCGTCACAGATGTACGTATATATATATATATATATATATATGCACATACATACATACATACATAAATATGTACTTAATAAGGTATATTCGTAGCGAATGAATCATCAATGTTATTAAATTATGCATTATTATATTATATGAACCCTTCGATATAATAGAATTGCGTTAAAAACTGTTTCGTCTTATTTTCTACTTATGTTTTTGTAAGCATAAGTTTTAGAAAAAGTCACAAGTTTAAAAAATCAATAGCATTAATTGAATTGCGAAGGTAATTATGCAGTATTTGATATTGAAACGTCAATTAAGTCATTATGACGTAACTAATTGTGTGGCCGAAAAATTCGATCGAATAGATCGAGTCTTGAAAAAAGCATATGAACATATTTCAATTTGAAAATAATTTGACTTTGCTAGGCGAGTAATCATCTTTATAGATGCCGCAGAGACTATAGCCTAGAAATAAGATAAAAACGTTTATTTCTTTAAATATCCTACCTTTATTCTTGGAACATCAATATTTTTTAAGTTAGTCGCAGTTTGTTATTTTAATCGAATTTGCGGCAATGCGAGACACGGTTCATTTAGTCAATACATAGCCATTGTCTTATCTTATTCGCGAGAGCCGAAAGGGAGAGAGAGAGAGAGGAAAGAAGGAGAAATTGATGTACGAGCGATGATCACGAGCAATAGAGGAATTACAACGGCGTATCGTGGACAGCACCAGAGCAAAAAAAAAAAAAAAAATAGTACAACAACTGTTTCTGATCCGAGCCTTGTCTTGATAAATAACTGCCAGCGGGAACCGCGAATATAATTTTTACCCACACTGCCGACTCACTTTTCTCTCACACGAGGGCCTCGATCGTTCATCGATCGGACAGATTCGAAACACCGTCATCTATCCTATCCGGTTGACACCTCTACGTCGACGCTACCTCGTGGTTCCTCTTGTCAAATGATTAGCTCAGCAAGTTCAAAATGTCGGTCACAAAATTTTATCAATTCAATTGACAATCGATGTGATATTATGATCTTTCATTCTTTTCTGCTCTCCGATATCCGATGTCTTACGTCTTACGATATCAGAATGCAATTGCACGATCCTTTATGTCTTTGCAAGAATAATGTTGCCTGCCAAAAGATTTCAATGTCAATCGTTAAATAGTTAAGCTCGATAAATAATTCGGCTCTTATATTTAATTCCTTAATATTTATTAATATAACGAATAATATAAAATTCACAAAATTTAAGAATAAACAACGACAAAGCCTCTTAATTTGGGTAAATACTTTTACTGGATATTTAAAAATATCCAATCTGAATTTATGAGAATATGAGAACGTAGCCAAATATCAAATTAAAATTAAGTATAAAAAGTCTAGTTATTTAATTATATATTTAAATAAAGGAGACCAGAGAAAATAACTTTCTGTAATAGAACAATGTACTAAATAGTTAAAAATTTAACAATTAACTTAAATAATTCATTAATTATATTTTTAACGAATAAGTCGAGCATTATGAAGCCGTAATTTTATTTAAATTTTTCTGAAATGCTTAATTACGAAGCTTTAAAGTAATTTTTTGAACGTTTTCGATGAAATTCCACGCAGATAAATGAGTCAACGCACGTTATGTTTATACAAAGTAGTACGAATTATTTTGTAAAAAGGTATTTATATATTCCGAATGATGAAATTATGTAATTACGATTCATCTCATAAACCGCAAGAGATGTATTTAATAAACATTTTAAATTGCTTAATGAGTGTTGCTACACGGGCTTGTGTTCTGCTCCATCTTTGCACAAGTCCTTCGAGCTCCCAGTCGTAAAGAATGAAACAAAGATACTGGATTGTCGATACGCGTGGGTATAAGAAAGCTTGCTTCATGGGATTCTATCAACACCTATATCGTACTTTGCGCGTATATTGACGGAGATATCCAGTAGTCGGAAATACCGTCTATGTAATATGGATATCGATTTTAAAAAAATAAAAAAATACCCAACCCTAATTATAATGATACCCGCTTGTACTAACGAAATTATAGTAAGAGAAGATTTTTATTGCGGCAAATAAAGACTGGATTTATATAAAATAACATATACCTTCAAGATTTTAAATACCCTTGCACGTGAGAAGAGGAAGTGTGAGAGGAGGCGCGTGAGAACATCGAGCTTTACCTGACGCAAGCCATTGCTTGATCTGCACAGCTTCTGCTACAATTCGCTGTTTTCTAAGAATAAATGGCATATTAATATTTTCTAATCAGAAAAATATATACAATCATTCTATGAATCCAACTAATATATATACGTACATATATATACATATATCAAATTCATTATCACTAAATAACAATAAAATTATCTATAAACTTTGGAGAGTTACAATCCTAAAGCTATATTGAGTTAATATAAAATTAATTACATATCGGGCTAAAAATTATAAATATATAATATGCCCAGCGATTCCAATTCTAACCGTTTTTATTGATTTGACAAGCTTTAATGTTTTAGCTTTATTTAATATAACTATGTCAATTTTGTAAATGAAACAAAAAAAAAAAAAAAAAGTACAAAATTTCTATTGATAGACTTGGAATGATACAAAAAGAAATATACTCATTATTATTTAATTCTTTCAAATACTCTAAAACTCGTTAATAAGACTTTCATTTTTAAGTGAAGATTTACATGCATATTCGTGTTGAATAGTAATTTTCTTCTCTCAACTTCACCCAATTTTCACTGGTTTGATTAAATTTTATTAAGTTCTTATTAAAATTAAATTAAGTTTAAACTATAGGGCAATAATTATTGATAATTACACATTACAACTGACGAACAGCATTTTTTTTAATTCCGTAATGTAGAAATTTACTATTTTCATTATCTATAATTTCTTAAAACAATAGAAATTGTATCATCGTTTCGTTAAATTTCATAGTAAAAAATTGATTTATCTTATTAAATACGTAGATTTTATCGCTTATGAATGAAAACTTTTCGTTACAAGTTTATAAATGTTTTTTTTTTATAAGTTTGAGGTTTGTATACACAGAAATAAAGCTTTTACGAGACTAAATTTTAATTTATATAAATATAATTTTCTATTTTTCTATATTTCTATATTTTTCTATATCTATATTTTCTATATCTATATTTTTCTATATTTTAATATGATATTTATGTGAGTATAAATTAGACATGTAAAGGAAAAAAATATGCGTGGAGAATTAATAATGTTATATTGTGATTCAATGAAATTTATTTGAAATTGTTCAAAATTCGTGAATCACAAGAAGATTAAATAATCGGAATTGTTTTTTCAAATTTCATCACCTTTATTGTTTATTTACATACCCTTTATTTATAATCGAACACTTAATGAATTTGACGCTACTAATCCATAAAAATATTATATTTTTGTTTGAATAATTGACTTATTTGTTATTTACGAATAATCCGTACATAAATCCATGAATAATGTAAAATAAAATATATTGAAAAAGCCAGTGTACTAAGACAATAAATATAAAAATGCATTAACTTTTTGGACAATTTGTTATTAAAAAATTTAAATAATTACTGTCTTTATGTATGTACGTATATTTAATTCAAATATGCGCACGTGCGGTTGATTTGCAGGGTTGCATTTAAGGAGGTCACTCAACGTGAAAATTTATTTTATATAATTACGCATCAACAATTAAAAACTTTATTTTAATGAAAATATTAATATGAACCGTTTTCTTATCGTTATATAGTATATACAGTATTTGGCTATACAGATAATCGAGTAAATATGACCTGCAAATGCTTTGCAGCAATCAAATCGGAGCATATGCCGATATGTAATGAAAATTATATTTCAATTTTTATATTGTATTGTTGATTGTAGTTCACTTTCGATTTAAAATTTTTTTGAAGCAATACAGCTATATTATCCATAGCAGACGTCGTCTGCAAACATAATCCCCTCGATAGACGCGCAATCACACATCCAGTATGTACACACGTACATCTAATAATAATTCTAATAATAATAGTGTAACTTCTAAATCGCGAATTTTTTTGTTCGATTTCTAATCCTTTTTATTTATGCGTTACTCTATATTCGTCACTTTCTTTTCTTTTATATACAAGCATTTATAGTTATAGTATATGTGTTACTAGATTTCTCCGATTTTTCTTAATTGACATTGTTATGTAAATAATATCCTTGTAATAGACAAAGAATCGGGATAAAGACGACCACTTTCCGTGTTTTTTAAGGGCAAGATTAAAGAGTTAACATATTTATTAAGTAATAACATCATATAAGAACTATTTTGAATTTAATTTCGAAATATTTCGAAATTTTGTTAATAAAATTTAAATATATTTATTTAAATATATTATAATATTGATGTTAAAAACGTGTATTATGATCGATCATTAGGAAATCGTGCAGCGTGAAACAACTATTTTAGTATACAGTATCCAGCTATTTTTATTTAATCAATTGAATCAAACGACATTCTAAAATATAAATTTTTTAAAATAAATCATATTTGATTATTGACACAATTAGACAGAGTGGCACTTTGTGTCCTATTTTCAGGATTCTCTTCTTAAATATTCTGGAATATCTTTTAAATTGTTGTGCGAGAGTTGGTCGACTTTTCTTTGACTGCAATTGTTTCCAAACAAAACATCCTTGTGTAATCGGTTTGACAAATATATTTACTCTATGTTGTTACGTTATACACACTGATATTTACAATATTCTGAATGCCAAAATATTAACAGTCGCAAGTGACGGAGCTGTATATTCTGGTCTAGATATATTTAATTGTAAATTGAATATTTAAGGGATTATTGTAAAAGAAATGAAGAGAATGGATTCTTTTTTGTCAGTATTCCGTTTTATGTTTAAACTAATATTAAGTGTAAAAATCAACTATTCATATTTATTAACATTTTCTTATAATTTACGTATTACACATAGCTTTATTAAGAAACGAATTGAAACATTGAACTTTAATTAAAAGATTAATACATTTATAAACATTATATATTAGATTTGAAGTTAATAAATATGGTAAATTCAAGGATATGACTAGAGAAAACAAATATTTTACTAACAATTGTCTGGACTTATGGCATAAAATGAGCAATGTCAAAAGAATTGCATTTAAAATTTAATTTAAATGCCTTGTTAATGATAAATATTTAAAAAATTTAATTAATATCTATATAAGTAGTGTTTACTATAAAATTTATTTTTAAAAACAGCATCATAAAGCAAATAGAAAATATTAAATATTTATTGTTATAAATATAAAATACCTGTAAATAAAATTTTTTTTATTTAAGTTGATTTCTCTAACTGTGAAAATGAAATTAACCAAGAATGATAAAATATTCTACATGATAAAAAAGGATTACATATAGGATAACTTCGATCTCAATTATATAAAGTTAAGATATTTTTAGGTTATTAGGACGTCCATTGAAAAAAATTTGGATAATTAATTTTGCATTGTAAAAAAAAAAAAAAAAAAAATGGCGCACATATTTTAAAAATCGCAGCACTTTATATGATTCTGATCGAATTCCTTTCTGAAAATGAATTCTTATTATTATAAATGTAATTATTGAATCAATACGTAAAGTTATGAAATAATTTTATTTTTATTACACAACAAGTACAATTAACGTAATTTAAATTATTTCCATGTTTGATAAAAAAAGAAGTATTTATTTCTTTTTTTGACAAAACTATTTAAAATTAAACGAATTTCTTTAAGGGATAACGGTGCATCGCCAAAGTATGCGTAGTATGGCAGCGACGTAAGAGTAATTTTTTCCAAAGTTCGCAAAACTCGACTACTTAGAATTGTAAATCAACCAAAGAATTAGAAGACTGATTTTAATTAATTGGTTAAATAAGTAAAGAATGCGTTGTCAAGTTTAGCCTTGTATTATTCTATTTCCTTAGCTGCGATTTTCAACGCTGTTTACTACGAGGATCCTTTTGTATACTCGTTAAATTAAATAAACGCAACTACATACGTTTCCTGATATCTTACCTTTAGTTATATGTCTGAATTTTTTATTTTCACATTTACCATCCTTATTTCCGCCGATAATTAATACTTAGTCTTACTTCGTTTAACTTTACATTCTTGTTTTATTTCTTCATTTTTATAATAGAACTATCTTCCAAACTTTTATCGACTTTCTTAATTGACTCTCATTCTCATGCTCTCTTTAAATTCTATCATTCTTGTATCACGATTTGTATTCCAGTTTTACGCTCACAAAGAATTCGCCTACAAAATATACATATACACGTACACATACGTATACGTATACGTATACGGATATGTATATGTATTATAATTATTATAAAATACATTAGTTTACATTTACAAACAACGTGAATTTTTAAGCATCGACGTCCTGCAAATTCAATGGGAATCTACGCGATACGCATAGTCATGCGCAATCCAGTTCAGCAAATGTTGAAAGAAAATTTTATACCATCCCTTATGAAACTCTTCTACTTAAAACATCTACAATCCCTGCCTGAGGCTACAACGATAACTGATAAAATGAAACTAGGAGAAAAATTGCATTCTCAAAATTTTGGAAAATATTACTGATTTGGCATTGACTTAAAAATGAATTATGAATGCTGTATAAAAATAATACATTACTGCACCCACATTACAATTATTAGAGGTATTAATGATAAGTTTGACTGCAAGCTTTCATTCATCATTTTAATCACATTGTTCCCTTGACTATTTGAAGATGCGCCCTGGGAAATTTGCCGCAGACTTTCAGAACGATTTAGCAGGCACGCCGATAATTAGAATAATATTCCTATTTTAACGCGCTAAATACATATTTACAAGACCTCTGGCAACGAGGTTAAGGTTTTCTACTTCTGATTTCGTTTTTCCTTTAACAGAATCCGGAACGCACATTATTGTGTTTGTATTTATTTAAATTTAACAACGTATGCTACTAGTATCTTCGTTTTATTCTAAAACATTTCTTTGCCGAAGCCACCGCTTTATGAATCGTATGAGTATCCAGGATCATATTGCCGCTCAAATACTAACAGCCAAAGGAAATATCTGGGGCAGTCTTTAATAATCTTTTATTTATATGAATTATGAAAAATAATCAGACCTAAGCAATACGCGCATCTTGTGTATTTTTTAAATCGATTTCTAGATCCTTTAAAAAGCGCGCTACATACGCTAATATGCCTGACCTTAATATCTAGAGATTTATTGTTTTCTCTTTTAAATAATTATTATTAGTAGTAATAATGATAATAATAGTAATGATGACTTTTATTGTAGCTACAATTTTTTCAATGTTCTTGATACTTTGTACTCTCGGTTTTTTTATTATTATTCATTTTAAATACCATAACCTGCATCAACAATTTTTAAATCGAAAAATTTCAAATATTTGGCACTGCAACAATAATACTTGAATTAAACTGAAGTAAATAATTACTTTTCATAATTCATTTTGAATAAACACGTTCACGCGTATTTTATCTTTCAATTCTCCTGGAATTATGATTTTCGAACTATTTAGGCGATTGAGAAACTAGCGTGAATTTCGGATAGTTTTGCTATGAGTCAAGAAAGAGTTGACAACTTTTGACCTTACAAATAACAGCCAAGTTCTACGATCTTTTAACGACTAATAGAAATAACGAGAAAATTAGCTCATTCATGTAAGAGAAACGATAACACAGTTACGCCGAGAATGCGTTCACGCTATTATCTCAATTTGAGGAGCAATTCTATTTTTACGGGTACTCAGAATACAACAAAATGAAAAGAAAGAAAGGAAAATGAAAACATAAGATAAAACGAAAATCTAGTTGCAGGTGCAACGGAAAAATCTGCGAGATCACGCTAATCTAAAAGCAAATCTCGGATTCGTTAAGCAGGATCTGAGGAGCTGGTACTGCAAATCAGATATCGTTAATAAGCTTGACGATCTTCGAGCATCCAGACAATCGGGATCGTCGTTTACAGTGTTAATGTATTTTCCAAGTACAGTCTTCTGCGAATCCTCGCCTTCATACACCCCTACGTATCCCTAGAATAAAAAAAAAAAATTATTATTACGTTTCTTATCGTTTTTACGTATCATTGCATTTTTAAATGAAAAATAAATCAACATAAGGATTGAATATTAAGTTAAAATTTTTACTTGTGTGTGTGTGTGTGTGTGTTGTGTGTGCGTGCGTGTGTGCGCGTTCACGAAGCCTTTAAAATACATTGCAGCGATATATCTACTTCGTGTTCAATACTCAGTTTTTGAAAAATTAATTTCTGTACAATTAATTATATGGAAACGAATTTACTATTCGGTTCAGAACATTCTTTTTAATTGGAAAATATCGTATGAATAATGCAATTAAGGCTTATGTAACTATATTGCTTATTTATTTTCTTTTTGATATATTTCTCGATTCTGTTCTTAAATTTTATTATTATTTTATTTTAAATCTTTGATTACGCTCATTTAATTAATTCTGTGTTATATCTATGTAACATCTAGTATTAGCTATTAAAATATACTATAATAAAATTGAAGTTAATTACTATAGTCTATTCAAGGTCATTTCAATTTTCAATTTATTCATAATTTTTCATATCATTAAATATTTAACGTTAAAATTCGTTTTGTTAAAAATTTTTCTTTCTCTTTTCTTCTTTTTTTAAATGTCATAGTAATTATAATTACAGTATTTGAACCTTTAAATTTTATGTTAAATTTCTGATACATTTGGTACTTGACGTATTATATAATACGCGAAAATATATAGTTTAAATATAAGTATATATTCAGTCTTTAAATTTATGTATTTTCTTATCTTTTTTTTTTATCATATCATTGCTAATAACGTGTAAACTAGTAGCTAGTATGTATCATATAAATATTCGCGTATATGTGTCAAGGAAAAGGACAAAGTTTATAAAAATTAACCGCCCAATCAATGAAAAAGTATATTATGTTTTTTTAACTAATCTTCAAATGTAATTTTATTTATTATGAATAGTGCATAACTAATACTTCAATATATAAGTTATTTGCTTAAATATAGTATTGTTTTTCAGTCAGAACAATGATTTATTATATTATTAGTGTCGAAGAAATTTTAAAAATCGTTCATATAATTAAAAAAATAAATAATAATAAATAATAATAAAATATTAATAAATTCACGAACACGTTTACTTAATAGTTAATTGAAATAATTACTTCCAAATTATAATTAATGATAAATATTTTTTAATAATTATATAATAAGTATATATTTTTTGCAGTTACGAAATAGAATAAAAATTATCGTTTATTACACAGGAAATTGCGGCGTAAAGAAAGTATTGAATCGGTACAGCGAATTGATATGAACTGAATTTTTAAAGAGTTCGCTGTGAGTAAGGAAAGTACAGATATTCGAAGTCCTTTAAAATTATAAGAAATACGTTCTTATAAGATGCATTTGAATTGAAATTTCAATTAACTTACTTCGAAACAACTTTTTCCATAATCATAGAAAGCCGAACATCCGAATGAGTGGTCGGAAGTAAGGCTTTGAGAATTTCCTTTACGAGATTCTCACTTATGCCGGGGGACGTCCGTTCTGCGATTTCAAAGGCACCTTTCAATTCATCTACAGCTCCGTTATGTCTATTGATATTGCTGCCATCGCCATTATCCCTTGCGGCATATTGATATTTACGTTGCAACTGAAAAAGGGAAAGCGTTTTCAATCAAATTAACAGATCAAGCTTTTTTTAATGCAATCGTATACTGAATTTTCAAATTCAATTGAATAAGCATTGATTTACGAATTGAATTGCTTTTAATGAGTAAACAATTTGAAATTGATTACGAAACATTCCTTTTACGAAATAATAAATCTTTGTAAATTTATTGAAAAACTTAACACTTTAATAAATAGGCAGAGAGTCATGAATTATAAAAGTATTTAGAATTTTAATTCATATACAGGTATTATGAAATTTTTAAACAAACATATCGGGTGATTGTTGTTCAATTGCAATTTACTTTCAGTTGAATAGGTCAGTACCGAAAAATAAATAAATGGATTTTTAAATTTTTTTTATAGTTTATACGTATGTCAATAACGTAATTCAGATTAATTAATTAATCGCTTCAAGTGACTTATTAATAATAAAAAGTATAAAATTGTATCAGAATGGCTTAGAAACGAGTTAAATTTACTCCGAGCGGTGATCGGGTTGAAAAATCAAATTTTTATATGCATATTTACATCGGATAGTAGGGGAAAGATGACACCACTAAGGACGGGACTACGTGGGTATTTGAGCTCCTGAGAACTCCTCGGTCTTTGCTGCTGTTGCTGTTGCTGCTGATGTTGCTGTTGCTGCTGCTGGTGGTGGTGGTGGTGGTGGTGGTGGTGCTGCTGCTGTTGCTGCTGATGCTGATGCTGGTGCTGATGTTGATGTTGATGTTGATGTTGATGTTGGGGTTGGTGTTGGTGTTGATGTTTATCGTCCAGGGCGGAGCGATGCTCGAGTCCTGACATGTCCGACTTTGATTTCCTTTCGCGCTGCTCCCTTTCCTCTATCTCGATTCCGCGGTCTCTGCGTCGCAGCATTTCCTTAACGCTTCTGAGGGTCAGATCTCGGCTGGATTCGTGATAATCTCGGTTTTCTCTCGTATCCGCCGATAATGGTGGTTTCGGGGCTGCCTCGTGCGGTCGCGACTGCACACGCATACAAATAAATCCAATGCATTGATATTAGTTGTGCTTCGTTAAATTTTTATTCCCTATCTGTTCTCATGCTATTGAAAATTCTACGATCTTTAATAGATTTTAATGAATTTTCTCAGAATAATACAATCATTAATAACTACATAGTGTTAACATAAATGTATCTGGTGCTCTAAATAATTAATAGCTATAGAAATTGTTTTGATTTGACAGTCTTTTATACCATGTACGATAATCAATTTAATATCCTGAGTTTCCGCTACGTATTATTTAAATTTCCCATTACCAGATTATATTTTTTTCAGTAGTTATACAATTAAATCGAGCACCTAATTTAACATTTACATTTTAAATTTTAGTTATTAATTTCCGAAAATTAAACGTATCTGTTACTACTTCTAGTTAATTATAATTATATAAATGTACTTCTTAAATTAATATCTGCATTAAAAATAGTTTTAAATTGACAATGAATAATTTGACACTCGATGATATACATATATATAAATGCTTGCAAATAATTTTAATGTTCTAGGTGGTGGTTCCTTATTTTTAATTTTAAGACCTTCAGGGATATATTACCGACATATGTTTATTTTGTCCATCTCGCGATGGATCTCTCGCTTCATTCTTATAATGATTAAGATTGGACTCTTTAGGCGGTGACCTTGAGGCTCCATTGGCATGTGGCTTGGATTGTTGCTGCTGATGTTGTTGCGTTTGTAGTTGCTGATGCTGCTGATTATGCTGGTTGTGTTGAGGCCTGTGATTCGGTGTATGACTCAGATTAAGCGAACTCGGCTGCTGTTGCTGTTGCTGCTGTTGCTGCTGTTGCTGTTGTTGTTGTTGATGCTGATGCTGTTGTTGTTGATGCTGTTGCTCCTCGAGAGGTATCATGGGAACAATCGAGGAGCCCTTAACTCCATGTGGCCCTTTCACAGTCATTATCCACGGCTCATCCATGTCGCTGTCTTGCTTCGATTCTTCACTGTTGAATACAAAGAGGCACGCAATAGTAATTAAAATTAAAATTAAGTTTTCTATATCACAATGAAAAATTTTAAGCAATGCCCTTTCATTCATTATAATAGAATAATATAACTGTATCTCATTTTTTTTCTTTTTTTAATTGTAGATAAATATACTTTTATACAAAGTATACTAAAAATAAAAATTATAATAAAAATCTATGCTTCGCCTAAAATAAAATCGATTCTTTTATATTTATACATAAAAAATGCTTTCATAGATTTTTATCCTAATATGTACATACATAAAAATTATGGTAATTAAAGCTTGAATATTATCACCGTACATTGTCTATTATTTTTAAAATTAGTGAAAAATAGCAACGTTATCGTTTGAATGAAAATTGAATGCTTTTTAAATGAGTGTGCGAGCAAAAGTAAAATGCTTCAAGCTTATCTGCCGATATCTTTGAAATGCCGTTTATAAAATTATTTGAATAAATTTTGATGGATACTGTTCTTAAGATATAAAAGTCAAAACGACCGCTGATTAGATAAATCGAGAGAATGGATGCGATGATAACAGAATGCTTTGCTCACAGACACAGGAATAATACTCACGAGTCGGAATTCTCACTCTCTGTCTCGGACTCTTCGCTGCGCTGAGACTTCCACTTCTTGTACCTGTCAATTAGGTCAATCAAGTACGAGTTCTTCTTTGCCTTTCTGATAAACTGAAACTTCAGCAGCTCCTTGGCCGTCGGCCTCTGTAATATGTCAAAAATAAATAGATGTTACTAATCGTTTCTTCAAAAAATAAAATCTAATTAGATCTTTGTAATTGACTGACTATTCGCTCCCTCAATCTAATTCTGAATTATAATTATTTCAAAGGAATTCATTACTTATCGCATTATTATTACTATTATTAATAATGTATGTAACTTACGTCACGTTTGTTTTAAACATTATTTACTCACAATTTATTATTAACATTGCCAAATAAGTATTTTTATAAATACATACGGACCTTGTAAGTAGTAAATTAATTATTTTACCGATAAAATATTCATCGAACTTTAAAACAGCATATCAGTTATAAGTGGTGCTATTAATGTCATCTGTAAGAAATGCTTTTGATTAATTTATTTTAAGTATATATATTTCTTAATATGCTATTGTTATTTGCATTGTATACAACTAAGAAAAAAGTTGCCAACAACCGAGAACATAACAAAAAAAGAAAATTAAATGATTATTGTGCAAGAATATTTTTGCATTTTTATAATGGTCAGACTTTTTACTTGCAAAGAGACTGAAAAATTTAAATATTACAATGAAAAAATATGAACAAATTCCTGAAATCTTTGATTTTTCAACAAATACTGCAAATGATAAATTTTATCGATTATCGTAATACTAAAAAATTATTTGTAAAATTATTTATTCATTAAATCGTAGAAAAATTAACTTTGAACGGTAAATAAATGATTCGCTGGCTCTAGGACCTTAATCACGAGTTCATTAAAGAATATTTGAACGGATCACTCGGTGGCAGTGCATACACCGTCATTACCAAAGATACATTTTGCAGAAAATAGAGCATCCACGTGATCGTTGATGAATTTGCATTTCGAGTCGCGATGCACGTCTGGTCGATTCCGAAATTAGCGGGAGCTTTGTTTTAAGAAATTTAGAAATTTCTTCCCTTAATTTTCTACGCGCAGCGTTAGTCGTCGCGGGGGTGAGAATTTCCTCCTTGGAAGTTTATTTCTAAATAGTTATTAAGTTAGTGACGTTTGGAATATCACAGTAAAGCAGTAGGCACGTCCCTCTCAGCGACCCGGGGATATATTTTTATAGTAAGGCTGGAGCGAGTGGTTTCATCAGCGTGAGCTAATAAGCCGCGTCGGGTTGATTTGTTAGCTAACAGGAGCAACGAGTCTTGATTGCTAAGGAATGGGACGAGGGTCACAAATAGCGTGGGCGTATTGCAATGTCAACCACGAACAAGGTTCACTTACGTTCTCTGGATCTTTATTGAGACAAGCCTCGACGAACTCCTTGAACTGTTTGGTGTAGTTGCCTGTGAGCTGGGGTGGGTTGTTCTTGGGGATGAGGAAGAGGACCCTCATGGGATGGAGCTCGCTGTTGGGTGGCTCTCCTTTGGCCAATTCGATGGCGGTGATACCTAGTGACCAGATATCGGCCTGAAAATGTACCAGATTCTATTTAATTAAAAATCCTTATTTAAAAGCTTAGAGGATAAGGTCCCGATGAGACTGACTAACTATTCTGCACTTCGAACCACGCGCAGCGTACATTCGACAGTTTACGACGGACAGAGTAGAGATTGGAAATTATCCTCGATCCTCGGTAAATCTCTCTCTCTCTCTCTCTCTCTCTCTCTCTCTCTCTCTCTCTCAAGAGAAACCAATCACTTCATCCTCTCAATCATTTGTTTTTAATATTTCTAGATTGATCCCAATGGTTTTTTCTATCGCGCATCGGATACGAAAATTTTCACCTGTTTCAAAATTCATTTGAGCGATTCAATACCGGCCTTTATTTACATTTTTATTAATATCTTGCAAAGCCGTGATTATTTATTTACTTATTTTTTCACTTGTAATAACACAGACCACTTAACAACCCATTTCTATCAATTGCTTCTGAGCCTTTTCATCTATACAGTATCATATGTTCTTTTTATTTTATTTTTCGTTCTTTTCATACATTTATTTCTTTATGTAATTATGTATTGTTAATTAAAACGTACTTTTAATAGAGCAGAATAATTCTTATACCGAAATACCTTGTAAAGTTTAATTCTTCTAATTTACGGCGCCTGTTATATTATATTCTCTTGATTTATTTATAATTTTATACAAATTCAAAAATGTATATTCGAATATTTAAAATTCAAAAAATAAAAGACGTTCTTTAAATGCAATAAAAACAGAACTAATTATAAATTTATCTAACATAAAAAATTGCAACATAATTCATGTAAATTAAAAAGTTATTTTGTTATTTAATGAATTCAACAATAATTTGTCAACTTTGTATATAATAAAAAACGAAAAGCATAATTTTTAATCGAATCATAAATGTTTCGGTAACAACGGTAATAATATATATTATAAGTATATTATAATAAATATTAGATTTTACGATTAAGTAGTAGAGTTTACGATTAGTCGAAAGGATAATACGTAAAGTCGATTTGAAGCCGAAGTAATGCTATTTCTTATAATAAGCCAGCGATGGCAGTTCATCTTCGTAAGGCATTGACTCTGAGAATTCGACATATTAATCAATCGAAAGTGATGACAGTTCACGATATTTGAATTAGACAATCGTGGATAAAGTACTTCAAAAGCCCTAAGGAATTTTTATTCTATTAATATTATCTTAATTCTTTATAATATATTTATAAAAACGTGAAAGAAAATGTCGATCGGTAAAGCCTCGTTCCTTCCACCGAGAAGGAAAAAATTTGAATAAAAAAGAAAGGAAAACGCTCGGTGTCGAGTCGGAACGAATAAGTAAACGGAGGCTCGGATTCGTGAGAAATATTAAGCACCGAGTACTCGGACCGTGTCGAGAGTCAGCTTGAAAACGATGTTAAAGTAAGTTGAAAGCATACCTTAGAGTCGTAGGCGGACTGCTTGATAACTTCTGGCGCCATCCAGAAAGGCGTGCCGACGAATGTGTTTCTTTTGCTGGTTGTGTTGGTCAGTTGGCCCGCGACGCCAAAATCCGCCAGCTTAACGTCGCCCATTTCGCTCAAAAGAACGTTCGCCGCTGAAACGGACATTCAGTTTTTCACTGCTTTCCCCTCTATCCTTTCTCCTCTCTCTCTCTCTCTCTCTCTCTCTCTCTCTCTCTCTCTCTCTCTCTCCTTTTTATTATTACATATGCGAAGTTCTAATAAGTGACTCATAAGCTCTTCACGAAAGCTTCCCATTCTCAAGTATCCCATCGAAACGAGTTTTGATAATTTCGCCAAAGTATCGACAGTAAAAGGTTTGCTCATGACATATAAATTGCATTACAAAGTCTTTTAAACGTACATACTCGTCGGGATTTTTTTATTTATTAAAACTTTATACAATTGACAAGTGTATTGCTGTCTCTAAATAAGCCGAAGTATTGTTCCTTATGCATATAAATTATTCGAATTTATCTGCAATTTCACGTGAAAAGCATGCACTTTATCCTTGATTTTTAATATACTTTTTTTTTTATATTGCAGAACGATAATAACTTTTTAAAATTTCAAATCCCCATTCATTTATTTCTAATGACGAACATGAACGAACATTTACCTTATTGTAACATTTAAATTATAATGAACCAATATTTATAAGCGAATGCATTCTGGGAGACATTAATATAAAGTTTCCTTTTACCTGGATCATTTTCATCATCGATTCAAAAATGTCTAATAAGTTAAAAAGAGACAAGATGCTAGTTTATCCTTTGTGTAAAATTGAACTTTGCTCATAGTTAGTCAGCGAAGGCTACATTGTCATCGCATAGTAAGTTCATCCTTAAAACGTTAAAGTATTAACGCGAGCGCCTGTCTCTTAGTGCTAAAGTATTACCACATTTAAGCAAGGATTTCTTATAAAAATAACCAATACAATAAAAACCCAACGAAAGATTTTTTTTATACTTTGCATTAAAAATATTGATAAGGTGATAATGATTCACTCTACCGAATACATTTCATTTTCGGTAAGACTTTGAGAAGTATTTTTAATTTAATAAATAAGTTGCGTGTGATATCATGAAAAATTACTCTCTTATATTAGACGTACTATTATATTCAAGCACTTTCCTTTTACATAATTATTCATTCAAATAATTTGTTTTCGTACTAAATCTTTTATACTCAAATATTATATGAAAATGAAATAGAATTTATAATCATTTATGATATATTTCTTTTTCTCTTATATAAGGAGATCTACCTACATTTACAAAATAAATAATAAAATAAATTTTTTCTAATAACAAGTAACTTTATTCCATCAAGGTTTGCACGTGCTCATTTTTCTATTAAAGATTAAAAATAACCTAAATTTGTATTGCGCCGTATTCTATAACCGAGTAAAAAAAGTACTTTACACTAAATTTTTTGTTCCGTCATTTAGATTAGAAAATATTTTTTTATTACCTAGAAACATATCCACTATAATACATATAAGTTTTAACTACGTGATGATTTTTATAAATTCTTGTCGTACAAAAAATTTCATTTCCAACAGTAACCATTTTCCAATGAATTATAAACGAGAACGCTTAATGTAATTAAACTCAAGGAGATTTGAATAAATATTTTAAATAATATTAATGCATAGGCTTAAATTTGAATTTTTCAATCAAACCATTATATTAACATTAAAAAAGTATAAGCAGTTTCATTGCTTTTTAAAATAATAAATAACGAGATTTTACTAATAAAAATTTTTTTCTTCTGACAATTTGTATGCGTAGAAGTTAAAGAAAAAGATGGATGGTAATAAGAACAAAAACATGAATAATAATTATAATAATTATGACGACGACGACGACGACGACGACGACGACGACGATAATTATAATAATAATATTCTAACCTTTGATATCACGGTGCAGCTTACGCTCGCTGTGCAAATAGTCGAGGCCTTTCAGAACTTCCCTAAGTATGACCGCTATGTGCATCTCCTCGAAGCTACCAGCTTTCATAAGATCCAGAGCCGATCCTCCACCCAGATACTCCATAATGATCCATAATTTAGTGCCCTGTGAATTTACGATAAGAAATGAGTTTTGTGACGACGCGTGTAATTTTCTTAATCATTCTCTCAGGAGCCAATGAGTAAATAACATTTAATGAAATGCTTTTCAGCCCAGACGTTTATGTCTTATTGTTTAAAAGGGCTTAATCAGTTACAAATAATATTCTTAAAGCTAGTTTTATAATCTCCTTACGTCACGTAACGATCGAGCAGTGTTAAATTACCATATCAGACGAAACAGTTTCATCAATATTACAGCTTTTATCCATAATTATCGGTGACATCATATTTACGTGAAAATTGATTTCTACTTAAAAAATGATATAATATCATTTTCATCATATCTCGTATATGGAGAGTATTAATTTAGATAAGATTCATATATTCTCAAGTTTTGCTAAGTCAGAGATGCCTTCAAAGAGTTTAAATAAAGCCATTGTAGCTAGCATTGACGCTACTTTGTGAAAAATTAGTTAATGAAACATTTGTGAAGATCTATATAATATTGCGATTGATAAAAATATCGAATAAAGTAAATGGAAGGAGTACATGTAAGATACATGTGTACACCTAATGGACATTTCATCTCGTTAAAGACTAAAATAAGAGAGTGTGAATGTTTCGAAGGGACATTAAATTAGGCGCATGCGTTAAAATATCCGATAAAATTCAATCCGGGCAAGCGGTACTTACCCATACCCAGTTGGCATGGGAAAACGAAGGCTCGTGTATGGGATTCAATGGTTGAATTGACGTCAAGGTGGGCACCTCCGCGCGGTGTGCAGAGTTCGCGAGCACGGAAAAGGAGACCTCGGACACGCATCGTCGGCCCGTTAAGCCACAGCCATTGAATCAGTAGGGCTACTAGGTAATGGGATTAGCCGTGCGCAGCCGCAGCCGTAACCGCTAACTAAAGCGGCAATCGTCGGGGTATTGCCAGACCCGCGGACGAGCAGTTACAACTCACTTAACTTAAACTCGGCGAAAGCTTTTCCAAAAGCTACATCGAGTCTAGGAGATCATATTAATAAAGCATTTTCTCGATCCCGACACCGCACTGGTTATTATTCCCCTTCCCTTTATCATTTAAATTTAGATCTTATAGATCTTTTTGAATTTTCAACCATTTCGAAAATTCTATCGATGTACTTTTTTAAGTATCAAGCCTACCAAAATATCTCATTATCTCTTAAAATCGTAATATACGATCTTGAAGTTTTGAATTTTAGTACTTGGATCGATGTAGCTATAAATTTAGAGATGACTTCGATGCTTAATCTGACGAAATTATGATCGAGTCAATTGTACCTTAACGTGCAAAGGGTTGGCAGTGAATGGCGAAAATGAAATCAATTTTTTTTTTTTTTATTGACGTTTCACAATGAGCCAACTGAACCGAAACAAGCTTAAACCCTTCTGCGGAATCCATGTGCATAAATAGATATAGTTGTATTTGTACATTAGTCACGATATAACCTGTATTCATCCTATTTTATAGATAGGTAACTTTCCATCTCTAGTCTTATATAATAATATGTTCGAGGGTTACCGTAAATGCCCATTGCCTTACTGTAGCGTTAATACGATTACATATTTATCTGGAGAATGTTATATTTTTTTCCGAAGCTATTAAAGATGAATAAAGAAGATGACGATGTACGGGACAATCACTGCCCAGCCTCGCCGATTCGCCGATATTTCATCAAGTAAAGAGGAAACGCAGGAAATATAGAATAAATTTACGAATGAAAAGAGCCTTTTATAGGAGCGATGCCGATAAATTAAAGGAAATCGTTTATCCCGAGCTCTTAGACCACTCCTCGATGAGTCCGGTTAGGCGAGCCTTTGTCTGGCCTCTTCCGGTTTCCACCCCGACTTCCGTCGCACGTGACGCCTCGTCAGAGCCAAAGAATCAGCCACACCTCACTAACCAAAGAGCTGATGAAGCAACGGGGATATAATCTACAGGCCAAACACGACTTTGTCCAACGAAGCTCTTTACCTCCTCACCGTCTCAGGACGACACTTGGTAGTGTCGCGCTAATTGGATATCTATCTTTCTAACTTCTCCCTCGGGATCGGGGTCGGGGTCGGGGTCGGGGTCAGGGTCAGGGTCAGGGTCAGGGTCAACTACCCGTAAGAGGCTTTCATCGATCGAATGAAAAAATTATTGAAATAATTAATCTAATCGGAACAAGGAAACCCGAGGCATTCAGTTAAATTCAATATCCAACAGCTAATCATTTTCTTTACAGTTGAAATTGTACGCTACAAACATTTAAACCTCAAACTTTTATAATTTTTTGCTATTTATCCTTTAATTAAGAATTTAATGAGCGCTCGATTAAATCAACTAGACATGGAAAGCCCCAATTTTCCACTTTATTTCCTACAATTTTTATTAATTTCAATTTTTTCTTCTTCATTATTAGAAAATAAAACTAATCCCATTCTTTTTTATTACTATTTAAACATTTAAACTCTTGTCATATCAAACAGTTACGTATAAGTTAAATTTTTTACATAGTTATATAAACTTCTAGTTTAGAAGAAAATGTTCTCCTTTTAATGCTTTAATTCTGGTAAGAATCGTTAAATAAGCGCATGCTTGCGAGATTTTGACATCCGACGTGCCATTAATTCCTTATAGTTTTTTACCTACTTTTCGTCTAAGATAAATTCGTTGAAATTCTTAGCCATAAGTTTTTCAAACATCATTTTTGCACAAGCATTGAACTAGTTATTCCAGTCCTTATAATGTAAAACACTTTTCTTTAAAGCCAAGTTTCCCTAGGGCTATAAATAAATTGTTAAAAGAGCGCGGTTCCTATTGTTTTACATTGTTTCGGGCATAAATTGTTCTGCACCATGCAATTTAAATAAAATACAAAAAGATTTAGTAAAATATCCTTAAGAGACATTAAAATAATATGTATCTTACGAGTTCGCATAGTTAAGAAAAAAAAATCTCTTGTTGTCGTTGAGAACAGCAATTGAAAATACTTTCAAGGCTTGACAAAAGAAAATACGCATTTTAAATAGAAAGCGAAAAAGTGCAAACAATTGAGCGAATTGGTAGTCGAAGGAATTGTTGCGAGTATATTTGATTGCCATTAATATTTATAAACTAAAATAAATATACAAGAGAATATAAGTACGGCCTATGCACATAAGCGGGGTTTTTATTAATAAATAAGAGGAAGGAAAGGAATAAGAGATCCTGTTTGTAAAATATCTATGAGAAGTACTTAAAGTCGAGCGAAAATCTCGAGGCATCGACAAACGCTCGTTTGAAGAATATTTGAAAATTGCTTTCTTTACAATATGTTATACTTGAAAAATTCATTCGGACATATTTATTATTGGGAGAGGCCAGGGCCCTTAAAAACCTTGTGCGCGCGCAACGGGGCAAACAAAAGACGCAAACAGAGATGCATGCACATGCACATGCACATGCACATGCACAGGCACAGGTACAGGCACAGGCACAGGCACAGGCACAGGCACAGGCACAGGCACGGTCACAGGCAAAGAGAAAAGACGTACCAGGCAGAAGAGCTCAAGTGCGTATAAACAACTCGCGCTGCCGTTGTTCCCGAAGCGCGACTCCCGATGATCGTGAAAGTTTCGAGAGCAGAGCATATTTATTACTCGTCTCTGGCTGCCTACTCCTTTTTCAACGGTTATTTTCCAGGGTTGCGAGCCAAGCGGGAAACGGCGCGCTCCTCATCACTTTTCGAGCTTGAGAAAGGATTTTAAATATTTTTTTTGCCATGCATTCCCGAGTGTTATGTTTTCAAGCCAATTACTGCCTCAAGTGTTCTTATATATACATATATATATGGCTTGTGCTCGAGCATCAACGTCTACGACCAAGAAAGCGCGATCGCACACGTGAGCAATCAATTTTTGCGGTGTTTGCTATTAGAATTTAAAATTCGGAAGTCCGAATGCTATTTTAATTATTTTAATCGCACTACGCGAAAAGTAAGCGTCTACTCAAGGACGTGATGTTGAAAAAAAGGACGGGGAGGGACTCTCACTTTTTCGAAAATGTAATCTAAACTTGAAATACATCTAATTCCAGTTGGAGGTTAGGAAATATGGGAAGAGTAGAGGTCATTGACAAACTCCTTGAACCCTAAGTGGCCGCTCGCACAGGATTATTCGCTGACCAAGAGACTTGTAAATCCGAATCGCGCGAGTTTCCGGGTGCTTTAGATATAAATAAATTTCGTGGATAAGAAAAAGGCGACGATGCGCGAGGTAGAAGAGATAGGGACATCATTGGCGTATGAGGCCCCACGGAGTAATGGGCATAATAGTCGCAGGGCTGCCGCATAAATCAGAGATGCCATTTTAATCGAATGGCTTGGGGGGGGGGGAGTGCCGTTGCGGCTAGGATCGGCTTGACTTGTCGATGCCTCAAAGAACGATTCCCCTTACATATACGTTTGCGGCAACACTCACCTCCCTCCCATGCATGCACAAAGGCCTACCCTCGAACACGACGGCCGGGTCGTTCAACTTGCGTGTTGCCCCGTCGCGAGTTTGCTCGTCGACGAGCTTCTTCTTGGCCTTGTACTGTCGCGCGCGTGCCGAGGGTTGTTAAATCACTCTCCTCATCCCGTGACTTAACTTCTTTATTCTTCACATTCGCGAGCCGATCGCATTATTTTTTTCGTAAAAACAGGGACCCGATGCTGGATGCGACCGCTCATATTCTATATCTCTAAGAAGGGAGACCCGATATATATAGAGGGGGGGGGGAGCGCGTGAAGGCGTCCACTTGCGAGGCAGATGCTCCTTCTGGGACACCGAGTCGCTACGGGTCTTTTTTCATAATTGTCATAAGTTTCGCGGCCTCTTGTGAAAGAGCCATTTTACGATTTCCTCACGAAATAATCTTCCTCTCTCGTGATTGGTCGGAGCTTTTGAGAGCGTTGATACATAATATTCAAAGTTCACGCGCACTTTTCCTCCGCGGAGCTGCATTAATTTACTTTTTAATCGTGGCACGTTTCTCCCGGCATTATTCGCGACTCTTTTAAAAATTGTTGAAGATTGTTCTGTCAGCGTAAAACGCAAAAAGAATTGACGAAGAATTGGAAGCAAGGAAGCGGTGAGAACCTAAGCTAAGTAAGAATCTAAGCTTCGAGCGCACAAAATTATTTCATTGGCGTAAAGTTTTTTCACAAGAGGTGGCTTAGTTTTTGCACCAGCGCCTACTTATCGTTTTCACTCTCCGAGAAAAAATGTAGAGAGAGAGAGAGAGAGAGTGCGTGAGAGTGAGGGGGGGGGAGTAGGGAAGTAGGTGGAATCGTAGAGGAGCGTAGATGACAAGAGTACGAAATCAACTTTTCTTGATTATCATGTACTTTTGTCAAATAAGCTTGAACGATACTTGACACCTGTATTAACTTTTTTCTTCACCACACTCCCTTGTCTTTTTTTATCTTTTTTTTTATAAAAGTACTTTAAATCCTCTTACCATTCCTATACTTCGTGAGATAGATTTATGCCTTCATGTAACGACAAGAAATTTTAATAATAATAATATAAAAAATTCGATATTTAATATATTGTTAGTAAATTAATTTTAAAATATTAGAATAAATAATTATCATTAAATAGGTAAGCTAAATTTTTACTTTTTAGGTTGTCAAATATTTAAATAAAAATTCTGGCTATACAGGTCAGCTTTCCATTTTCTATAATGCTCTGCTTTACGATCATTTACATTTAGAGTCTAATTTGAATATTGGAAAATTCGTTTGAATGAAATTTAGAAGAAAAAAAACAACAACAAAAAAAAACTGTTGAACATAATCTCAAAAGGACACCCAGTCTTTAATATTAGGAATTTTGATCTTATTTAAGTTAACGACTTAAGGCTCGTACTGAATCGTGCAATTAAATATTTATGGTTTTTAAGGAGTAACGGTTAAATTCGTGTAATCGTAAGGTTACGTTACAGGCTAAAAAATATAAATATCCCAAGTAGCTTGAAAAGATTTTTAAGTAAAGCCGACCACCTACTTAAGAACTTTAATGATCAAGAAGGATGTAATAAAAAATAGGTAATACGTACAGGCTGCTTAAGCTTTGTATACATGTACCGTATACTTACTGTAAATAGTAAGATTTTTGAATATTCTATATTCTATATAATATTAGAGTTATAATTACGGTATTTAAGTTATATCGGAATTGATGGAATTGAGCAATGAAATATAATATTCTCTTAATCTGAAATCTAATCTGACTACGTATGATATTGAAATATAAGGTTGAAAGTCGCTGAAAATTGATGTGAAACTCAGTTCGTCCGGGAGGGCATGAGTAATTCAAGCGATAAGATACATCGAAGGCAGCCCATCGAAGCTGAGCTTGCAAAAAGGCTTCGCCGAACCTTCGTGATCGAGACTCGGAAAGAAAAGACCACGCGTAATCGTAAAACTCAGCGGTATTCAGCGGCCATAATTCAGCATAATTCAGCATAATTCAGTACTGCCAGCCGTATTCTGGACTCGAGCTCGAGGGTTATGTAAACCCGGGGATTGACACCATAGCCAGGGGGCATCGGGCGGAGCCACGGCTATAGGGTTGACCTCGCGAGCGAAGTGTCGATGACCCGCTAAGATAGACGTCGCGATCGTACCCCTATACGCTTCTTCATGTCCCGATGGTTTTCACATGCATTCAGGTTCGTCGATGGCGATGCCGTTATTGTCAACATCGCTGCTTCAACTCAAATAAACACCTACGGCCCCTAATTCGTTCCCTTCGGATAGCGCCCGCTCAAAGTCTTATATGCCAACGGTGACGTTTTAGAAATCGATAAGCACGCCGTGGCAAAGAGGAGGCTTTTAAATCGAATTTCCATTGGCGTCGAGATACGCGGCTTAAATTTAGAAAGTTTATTCCTCGAACAAATGACTCGGTTTTATTCCACGCATTGTGAGCCGCTTGTCCTAACGTTAAAACGAATTAATAAAGTCGGATAAAATTCATATTCATGCACCCACTTGCCCTCGGCTTATTACGAAACGTTTAAAAGATACTTTTAAAAGATGCGATGAAAGCGCTATTCCTAATCGATTAATCTATTTCTTTTTTACTCCCTCTCGCCCACCAATTCCACTTCCCATTGTTCTTTAGCTCACACCTTGATTTTATTATATATAATAGATTAAAGGACAATAATTATTAGCTAATTTTACAATTACGGATTAAAAATACATATGTACATCAACGAGCATCCATTGCCTAATTCATTATAATAATCTGTCATCTTTAATAATCTTCTTCTTATTCGTTGATGATAATTATCAACGCAGTTAATATTATACCTAATCACACCTCCATGACACTTTAAGGGCACATTCAAACACATGCAGCACGTATATCAGCAATAAATTATAATTTCGTTCTTTTCAAAGCATTATTTATTAGCTTATAAATATGGACCTTTAATTATGTCTGTATTTTTAATATGATAAAACGAGAACGTCGCAAAGAAATAAATATATCAGAATAAAATGATGTTTCCGTATTAATATTAAAGTCATGAATAAAATTAATTTTATTGGAGTAAGTAATGTATACATAAGCTTTAATGTATTACTGAAAGATTATTAATATATTTATTTTAATTCAATTTAATTTAATTTAATTTAATTTAATTTAATTTAATTTAATTTAGTTTAATTTAATTTAATTATGTTTTTAATGATAATAATATTAAGATTCCGAGTAGATTCTTATTAAATAAACATATAATAAAATAAATAAATGATACTAAAGTAGTACAAATACAAATTATTTTGTTTATTATTAAAATATATTGTGATTAATGATGTAATATTCATTATTCAATTAATTTTTTTAGTAATGCTCTGCTATTATTTTTATAAAATTTATCCTGTGTTTTAGTATTAAAAATAATTTTTTAATATTGTTATTTCATTTCATATTTTTACTGGTTAAAAGAATTTTAATATAAAATAATATAAAATAATGACCGCGTTACTTTATTATTAATTAAATGTTAATTAAAAATATTAAATGGTAACTGAGAAGCTTCAAGTATATATATTATAGCATTGAGTATTAAATTGTGTAATAAAATAAAAAAACAATAAATAAAAGGATGGGGAAAAACAGTTAGATGTATCTGCTTGATACTACTCAGGCGTATTCTCATAGAAATGAAAGAGATTGAAGTATCGACTTCGATAAATGTCAGCGGTTTACTTGACAGTCATTCGGTTTCAATAGTAACTGTACGGAATGAAAGTTTGACAAAGATATAAAGAGTTCGAGTCGATCAGAGCGAAGGAGAGGTAGTCAGTCATACAGAGCGTTCGCTCGCTCTGTATGACGCGTAGTAGGATGGGGCGTCATGGTAGGGTGGTGGGAGGATGAAGGTCTGCGCGAAAGGTGGGAATTAGTGGAGAAAGGGTCAAATGACACGATTCCGTATAGGCCGGATTTAAGTAGATTCATCGTGTCGTCGTCCCCATCATCATTATACACTCATCGCCATCGGACTTTAACAGTTACATTATTTCTCGAGCTTGTCGCACATGTCTGTACAGCTTTAAAGGGGGCGGGAATGAAAGAGGGTCAGAACATAGAACCCGAAGTTTAGAGGTAGAAGCGAAACTCAATTATGCGGATTATTGCACGGAATCCGCATACCGTCTGTCGCACATCGATCGAGTCGAGTTGCCAGCCTAAAAGCCTCTACGGAAGAATTGAGGAAATACTTTTTTTTGCGTTCAGGTACTTCTACAACCTGTCCGGAATCTTGTCATTCGGCAATTTTCGTCCGTTCTAGACTAACGATTAATTGCCAATCAAGTCTCAAACTAGAACCTACAAATCAATCACCAATTACGATTTAGTGAAGTAGAAGGCGGAAGTGCATTCTTTGCTATATATATGTATATTAATTCATCAATCAATATAATGATAAAAATATTACCAAAGTTGTGTATTCTGTGCTATTCAGAATATCGTTAGAAATAATAATGAGAGTATGAATATAAACTCTTCCTCCAAGCCTAAGTCCCAAATACTAATGATTAAAAATACTAACTTTCAATTCCGTATTTGCTCAATTAATAAGTTAAAGCTTCAAATAAAACAGATATTTTTATATCATTTTGAGAATGTCAAATATACGCTAACATTGTGTGTGTATGTTCAGCTAAACATGAGCCACTCAATCGACATTTTATTCATGAAATTATCTATATAACACATCTCTTAATACATAAATTTATCATGTATTAAACACGAGTATATACATTTACGATTTCGAATTATGTATATTAGGCCCACGAAACCATATTACAAATATATGGATTTTTTAGACGGTTTCTATATCTATTTAAAAAATAATTTAATAATGTTTAATTTATGAATATGAATATAAATATGAATCATCTGTATAAATAGTTGAATTTCATTCAAAGTAATTAAGCGAACGTGCTTATGGTTAAATCCGTTAAGTATATATTGACATTTACAATTAATAATAGATTTATTTCTTTTTTTAAATAATAACATTCAAGTTTAGATATGTATACAATTTTATTCTTCTTCTTTCATTGTTTTCTTTATTATTGTTATTATTATTATTATTATTATTATTATTATTATTTACATTTCATTTTAAAAAGCTATTTTTTATAAAACCGTTAAATTCATTATTTAAAATTTAAAGATTTATTTTTTGGACCTACGAGAATATATTAAAAATATTCTTAATTCTGATGATCTATGATATTAATACGTTTGTAAAATAAAAGAATAGTAATATTTATACATTACGCTTTGAAAAAAAAAATATATTGAAATATACTTATGCGGTATGTTCGTAAAGCGTCATAAGCGTCATGTTTTAAATAATGCATTAATTTCGTTTTATATTTGAATAGTAAATATAAAAATATATTTGCAAATTAATAAGAATTTCAATAAGAAATTCTAAAACTATACATAAATAATTATGTATAGCCATACATTTAATTAAGATTATTATAATATTAATCACTTTAAAGTTCCTTTTAAAGCCCCGAGGTGAGATAAATTTGAGAAATTTTTGAAACATGCGCGAGTACATAAGAGAACATGCAGCAATTAGGCAGCCATTTAAGCGTATAAATCCTAACCTTCTATTTCTATTAAATTTTAATCAAAGTTATTAATTGAAAATAAATATATTTTAAATGAAAGAATATGTTGAAGGTGTGCATGCCAATAAGCTGAAGATAAATTAAAGGTTAAAATCTGCAATTCAATAGTGCAGGTAAAAATTGGAGAAATAAAAATGTACAATTACAGTAATGAATAAAAACATTGTTACGGTAAGAGGTACGATTTTTCGGGGTAGTATAAAAATAGGCGTTAAATGAGTATGGGGCGGGGGAGGGGGCTTATGGTGTCGGTCGCGGTCCCGGACCAGGATGGGCTCGGCTGGTGGTCAGGATACAATTGCGTTACGGTTCAGCTGCGGGAAAAGGCAAAAAAAGGGGCGCACGCCATTGTTTGCCGCTGCGAAGGTTCGTTCTTAATATTCGCCGGGGAAAGAGGGGTCCAAGAAGCCAAGGCCATGCCGATGCGACGCGTAGCCGCTTTACATAAGATTCGCGGAGCCTATTCCCGAGAGGGGTGCAAGAGCGGCGGGGCGTGGTTATGCGTCACGTTTGTGACGGTCGGCAACACGAGTTGCCCGGCCATTAACCGCGTGTACCGGCTCTCCCCCTACCTCACTCCTTGCGCCGAGCGCGCAGGTGGCGACTTTTACGAGGAGCCTTGCTCCAATTTTAAATCACCCGGATCCCGGTGCACGGTCACACGTCTGCGTAACCTGACCCGAGTCTTATTCGATCTCATTTCCCAATGCGATTGCCGTCGCTTTATTAATAACGATCTTCCTTCAACGACATAAGCTACATGTCCTGTGAATATTATTTCATTGGAGGACGCGGAAAACTTCCTTCTCGTAATTCCGATCATACGATTGCTTTGTTTATACTAATGCTATTTACGTCGCGCCTCTCTTATCAGTCAATCCCCCGATATTCATTATTATCTCACTCGCCAATATTTGTTCATTACTGTAAATTTACATGTATATATATATATATCTGTATATATATATATATATATGTCCTGTTTACATTAAATTTCTTGATAAGCAAAATTACAGCTTACGAATAAGGAAGCCCTCAATAAACTTTTACTTGTATACGTACTTTCAGTGCTTTGTTAATACGTTTTCATTTTCAAATCAATGTGATTACTCATCAGCATTTATTACGACTGCGGGATTACGCATTTGCTAACAATTTTTCTCATCAATTATAATACATCGACGATCTTTGGGCTACTAGCAGCTTTATTACAATACACTAATAAATAATTAAAGACATCTATTAATGTTATTTGCATAACTGACCGGGGGAAGCTTTAACAATCAATATTATACAATTGAACTCTTTGATCATGTATTTCAAATACTGCTTTACCGTAATTTTCTTTACTCAATTACATTTTATTTCTTTTATTTTAAATATTTATCTACGTATAAATATCAGATCCAATGCTTCTTAAAAAGATATAACGAAAGTTATCACGAACTACGTATATGTAGCCTCTAATCTTGAATCGTACAGATTAAAGTTGTGATAAATGTTTAGAAAAATAATAAATAAAAAAAAAAGAAGATGAACTTCGCTTCTATGATTTAATTGAAATTTTAAAATATTTTATACGTTTTACTTTATGAAAAAAATGAAAGTATTACACTTTGAACAGTCCAATAGATGAATAAATTATTGACGTAATAATGAAGTCGAGTATTAATATGACTAACAAGTCAGAAGTTTCATTGGGCTTATTTCACATAAAAGCAATGACTCATATCCGTCATCGAAATCGCGATCATACAGTTACATAATCAAGGATCCGACCTAATTATTAACATAAATAAAATATAAAAATATATCTAATTTTAAATGGAATACGGTTATTTTCTTACTTTAAGATAAGATCCATAATATTTCGTAACGTAGGGACTGTCGCACTGAGACAGAACCATGATTTCCTGCTGAATGTCTTCGATTTCATCCTCGGCTTCTTCGAGGTCAATGATCTTAATGGCGACGACTTGTTGGGTTCGATTGTCTATGCCTTTAAACACCTCGCCGAAGCTGCCTTTACCGATTCTCTCTTGTTTTGTGAATATCAACTCGGGATCTACCTTCTGCAATGACAAACAAGCAAAGCTTTAAAATTCAATGAAATTTAATACTTTTGGACGTGATAATAAAATCGTCTTATTTATAAGAATTTATTTATAGTGCTATTAATTCTTGAAAAATGAATAATAGACTGGATTGCAAAATGATACGAGTATATAGTTGTAACTATTATATAAGCACAAAAATAGTGCTTTCCGAATAGACGGATGAATTTATGCAATAATTCGTAGTTATGTAATGCTTAGTGACATCATCTGCAATGAATGTGTTGATAGTAAATGGACAATAATATCGCGAATATTCAAATACTTTAAAGTGATACAACTATCTAGGATTAATTTAGTGATAATACACATATTGTACATAGATGCACAAGTACATACAAATGCGTATGTGTATATAGCAAAAAAGTAATAAGGAGCGTAATGTCGAGTTTGTTCTTGTTGTTTGGATTTCAATAAATTGGAGTAATTCTGAAAAAAGTAATTCAATTATATTCAGTTAAGACTCGGTCCAGGTTAGATGTTTCAACCGACGACCTTGTCTGATTAATAATCAAGACAATTATCCAGGCAATCACCTTGGCGGAGCAAAGATGCCGATTCGGCTTCTGTCTAACGTATGTCATAAGAAAGAACGAATTGCTCGTCATGAGTCGTACGCTCGTGCGACAGAAAATCGGGCGGACGAGTAGTTCCGGAATTATTTTAGTCGAGGAGGAAGAGCTTCTTGGTGAATACACGCGAGGAAGGCTTTAAAAGTATTCAAGGGTTGTTCATGCTCTGTTGCGAACGTACTAGTACTTATTAAGTACTTTGATCGAAGGTACTTACGCTAATAGCGATGGCCACTTGCGGGCTATGTTTAATTGCCAAGACAATTAAGTAATTTGCCATTTAATTCGAGCTCATCCGATGTTCAATTTTCATCGAGCCATAAAAAACGCTTACCTTCACGCCCTTACGAATAATATTCACTGTCAAAGCTTACTCAACAATTTTTTACTGAAAGCGTAAATCGGAAAAGTTGTAAAGATGCAAAACGCTTTAATCGATTCGCTGAGCAATCGTTATTCCTTTTTACATTATAATTCTTAGGATTATACTCTACGAAGAAATTATAAATAGCACCCATCCATCCACCATCCACCCATGTATAGTTTAACTATACAGTAATAAAACTTGTCGAGTCCAAATGATTTAATAAACCAAATAGATAATATAATCAACGAGAAAGTCGAAAACCGGTTATTTAATGTGCAAAAATACTTTACTTCTGTAGTTTAATTTTAAAACCATTTGTTTAAGGATATAAATTGCTTTAAAAATACGTGACATACAACCTTGAATTCGGGAATCGAAATAACTATAATTTTAATGATATACTAAAGAATCATCAAAAAATATCTCATTTAAATAAAATAATTATTATTAAAGTTTTGCATTTACTACTACATATCCGCCAACACTGATTAAAATTGATGACTTCTTACTGAAGTATCTATCTAACCTTTCAAAGTTAATGAATCCAAACAAGTATTTTCCTGCAGTGAATTTATTCGGCATCAAAAAAAAATCGTTTCAAGAAATTATCAAATATAATCAAGTCAAATACAATTTTATTACTTTATATTTTTACTATTAGTGTAAAATTATATTCTGTATAAAGACGATCTGTCAATTGCGACAATATCAACTTCAAAATTAATGCGTAAATAAATGAATTGTTATTACTATTATTATTATTTTTTATTATTATTATTGTTATTATTATTATTTATCATAATCAATTTTTTTTATTATATTATTATTTATTTTTATTTATTATATATTATTTATCATCATCATCAAATTTGTAATTACTATTTATTAATAATTCGTTAAATTAATAAAGATATGTAAAAATATTTTTACAAATACAGACTCCGCATGTTAAATTAGAAATATTGATCGGTACGTTAGTTCATAAAATACTTAAAACTATTATTCATTTTTCAATTCAAGTTCATTATTCAAGTTCCATTATAAATAATCGCATGTATATGAAACATTTTTGAATATATACGTATCATTTAATATATTACGAACGTCAGTCAGAGCCGAGGACAGTGAAGCTGCTTAACTTAAATGACGTCAGGACGCCGAAGTGTCCCGAGCAATACCAAACACAATCAAACGAGGACTGATAGAGTTTCCTTTTGGCCATTAAAAAAAAGTTTCTATTTTATTATTTAAGAAACAAGATTTAACTGCTCCAAGCCGACATTAGCGCAAAAATATAAGTCTGACAATTAAAAAAAGGTTGAATAATAATATAAATCCTTCCTTATATTAAATGTAATTCGCTTTATTTCTATCAATATGAAGCGTAACAACATATTTTAGTTTAATTATATTAATAAATCACTGTGTACTAATGAATCTTATATAAGCATGTTGTCAGTATAAAAATTCACATGATCAGTGAAAAATGTTCTAAATTTGCTGATTTTGTACTAAATATTAATGCCAGAAATATAAAAATTCCTATGATGGCGATATCGTCACGTAAGTAAGCCAATCGCATATTTTAAAAACAACATTTTTAAAGAATATGTTTTTAAATTTCGTACCGTTGAGAACGAGGTGAATAATAAAGGGAATTTTTGCATTTAAGCAAAAAAGTTTTTCAGATCAGGAATTACAAACTTTTGTAAAAGTACGAAAGCTGCAAACTACGAAATGGGTGTTGTGAGATGGGAAAAGCCATCGGGAGTATATCAATGAAAATCCGCGAGCTCGAAGGTTGTATTTCGCATTGCGTGCGCAGTGAAGTCAAGCCACGAGCCGCCAATGTCGAATGTTATTTGCTCGAGTATTGGGCACCGATCGAACACAACACCGACTTAACATTCGGCCCTGCCACTCCCGCTGGTCGTCCGCTCCGCCAGACCCACCAGCAGACCCGCCGGCAGACCCGCCGGCAGACCCGCCGCCAGACCCGCCGCCAGACCCACGCCAATGATGTGCAAGCCAGATCGCTGATAATAGATCGTGGCTCTGCGTGCTTCTCTTCGTTTTGACCGCGTTGACGAGTCCCGTGACTTACAGAGATCCGTCTCCGGGTTTGCATTATGCAGACGGGCCGGCCGTCGTAGTCGACGGAGCTCGAGCGCGGCCGAATCCCAAGGTAAAGGTAATCCCTTAGCTCTCGGGCGCCTATGAGCTCAAATAGCAATAACGAACTGTTCAGCGTCTCCAATGAGATTTCCTCGGATGGCTGTTATGACGTCAGACTCGGAGGGAATTTAAACGGACAAAAATTGTGTTTGCTCGTGAGCGCGCGGCTCAGAATTTAATCCTGTAAAACCGGTTGTTGCCCTCGGCTTCTTGCCGGCATTTTTTCCCCGACTCTCCTTTATTTTTCGTCCCGAGCGAGTAATGCATCCCTGTGGATATCCACAGCATAATACCTATTTGATTTAAAATTACACCACGCTCTTTACATTCTCCGTAAACATAAATATGAAGTTAAAAGCCGTGAATATTTATTTTTACCTTTCTATTAGAGCACTTTATTATATCGCTATATCGCCGAGCATCGTCATTTTTTCACTATCCCTATTCCTCATTATTCCAATTCAAACGTTAATTACACATCTCTTTATTATCCTCCATGCCGTACAATTAACGTTTTAGCTAATGCTATTCTTTCGAGGCCGTTCAGTCAATTAGTATCATCTTTCCTCAAATTCCGTTACAACTCAACTACGTTATTTACATGGAACAACAATTTATTTAAAAACTTCCTTTGAATCCGAGCGCTTGATTGAGATTTTTACAAAAATTCATTTTACAATGTATCAGCCTGAGTTGTAAAAAAGCTTAAACGAGAACATAAAAGTGAAAAACATCAAGTGCCATTGGACGTAACAATGAGACTTGTGTATAAGAATTTCAAAGAGATGTATTGAAAGGTAAAAAGTAGCATGACAAACTGAACAAAACTTTTATTTGGTCATCGCATTGAGATATAATGGATTCCTGTTTACACTGTCAAAGGCAAATTACGTCTACGGTTACCTACTACTATACAGTTACTGTCTATACCTCTCCAAGTGCAATTCCGGAGCTCTGTCTCTGTCCCTCTTCCCTTTCGTTCTATTTTACTATTTCGAGGCTTCCAACTTCGTTCCTTTACAATAATGCTTTACTAGAATTCGACTCTGTATTATCGCCGCTCCCATGCCTTAACCAAGCAAATTATAATCAGTACGCGTCATAAAAAGACATACATGAGTGCACGTGTGCCAGCGTGCACTATAAACCCGAGCGAGAGTGTGTGGGGCTTTCTGATTTGATTTTACCGGCAAGCCACAGGTTTTTTTTTATCTACATATATATTTTATCTATACGTATGTGTGCGCGCAGACGTGTATTCCATTCGCTTATGAAATTTTATAATGCGCACAATTGTTTGGATAAAATGACGAGGCTTGTGTATGGATATACGTACATCTGGTGTATATATATATATAAGAAGCAGGGGAAGGGAAAGGGTATAGAGAAAGAGAGAGTGAGAGAAGTCACGGAACGCATAATGCGCGATGAGAATTCATCCCGGAGGAATAGTTGGTACGGCCGTTTATTATTATACAGACTATCAATTATTAATGCAATTAATGCATCGCTTAATTTACATACGTATTCATTCGAAATTATTAAATACATAAAAATACTTCACATAGAAGTATAGACATTTCAGTATTTCAACGAACTTTCATTAGTTACATTGTTTTTTAAATATTTATAAAGCTAAATATATTAGTAGTGTTTGTAAGAGTAATATTATAAAGCTTATTCATTTTAATAATATAATAACTTAATTATGTAAATTCAATGAAATGTATATCTTTCGAATATATTTTAATGTTTAATATTTTACATATTTTTTAATTTAATACAATAATTAGATTCATTGATTTCAGGATATTTTACAAGATTAATTTTGTAAAAGGTTGCTATACGCTCTTAATAAGAATATTTTGATGATAAGACTAATTTTATATTTACAACTGAATATTTAAACCATAAAAAACATTTATAACATCCTATCTATTTGTAAACTTAAAATTTGTGAATGATATCAATGAAATTTAATTAAAAATAAGTTAAAAGTATACTTCCCTACTGGTTTATGAATCTTTGTAGAATTAAGTTTTTAACTGTTATTAATATAAAATATAGCAATGCATTATCAAAAATTGTAATAGATAGATAAAAACAAAACATTGGCAAGGTATTTATATAAAATTGTATTGCCCATTATCAATGTTCCCAAATCTTCATAGTAATGTTACCGCAAACTTCTATTTATATTCTTCTCAAGGTCTATATGATTTTAAATATGCTTATGGCTGTAGCTGTGTTATAAAAAAAAGCTGATACATATATCATGTAAGCTCTCATCGGACCTGAGTCTATTGCTCAAGAGAATGACTATCAACGTTAGCTGCGTTAGAATATGGATATAAGCATCGCTTGCATCATAATCTGATAAGAAAAATGTGATTCGTAAGTTCATTTTGGCTATAGCTTATATCAAAGAATAGAAATAAATAAAATAGAAAGTAGCGTATAATTTGGGGGGGGGGATAATGAAAAAGATTAATAAAGTTTTTATAATTTCATCTGAGTAAAAGTTCTAAGAATATGTTTTTTTTTTTAAATAAAAAACTATAAATAATGATAGAATATATAATATAATATATAAATATTATTTATAAGCATGATTATGTTAACCCACTTCGACTGAATTTCCACCGACGGTAGAATAAATGCCGACCAATAATAGGCGCTTAAAATTAAAAGTAATTTAGATTAACTATTTAGACTAACATGCATTCAATGCTAAGTCGAACTTTCACTAAAGCAAAGAGTAGCTTACTAAATAGACGTCTAGACGATATTTTATAAACGAAATTGCAATATTCAGTTAGTTAACACTCATTGATTGTAAATGTAACGTAATTTTTCAGTAATATTTTACGTAGTTAATGTATATTATTTTTATGTTTATAATGTAACGATGAAATGAACGGTAAAATAAATTCCTGTCTAATATATGCTGAAGAAATAGTAAAATATACGTGTAATTGCAAGTACGAAGCTGATTATTGAAGTAAACCGAATTGAAAATGTCAGTTTGCAGTATTTATCTGGCGAAATTCATGTAAATGTGAGAATATATCCGTACAAAATAAAAAGAAAAGGAAAGAAAAAGAAAAAGAAAAAGAAAAAAAAACACGAAGAGAAGAAATAATTGGTAGTGAAACGAGAATATTGTATATTAAATTTACATTTCCTCTGCCGTGACCTAAATGACAACGTCTATGACCAAATAAGTCAACTAAAGCGAGCGCAAGCCGATGTTATCAAAAAGCAGTAAAAACTGGGATTTCCAGAGCGAACGCGCATGTTTGCGTGAATCGTTGAAGAGCGGTTCCAGTTGAACAGAGGTGGCTCGGCTTGCCAAGGCCCGACGTGGAAAATGAAGAGTTTTGTCAGTGTCCAAGTGAGGGCAGAGGAGTCGTTAGGGTCATCGAGTGAATGTATTTTAGATATGTCAATTGAATCGAAATGGCTTGCGCGGCTAATTAGAAACAGGTTTTCCCAAGTAGTGAGCGGCTCAAAGCGCCGAAGACGTACGATGCCTAGATTGGGAAGGGAACGGTCATAGGTAGCATGGGTTCGGGCAAAGAGGGCGAAGCGTGAGACGGCTCGAAAATTCAATCGATAACGAAAGTGGTGACGAGAAATAGAGAGAGGGAGAGAGAGAGGGATGGAGAGAGAGAGAGAGAGAGAGAGAGGGAGAGAGAGGGAGAACCATCGCGACATTAATTAATTATGCATTCGAAGGAATCGATTGGCTCGGATTCGCAGTCGCATGCACGGGCCCTGGAGAAAACCCTGTCCCCGGCCAGCTTAAGGCCAGCAAGCGCGTGTAACGTGCGTGAGTTGACCTTGCGTTGACCTCGATCGGCCCTCCCTCCTACTTCCCTCTCGAATCCCGAATGCTTTCGGAGCTGCGAGCTGGGAGCGAGTGGACCCTGAGGGCGGTGGGAAGGATAGTGGCGATATGGGGAGAAAAAAAATACGCCGAGTCTCGCTTGCGGTCCCCGACGATCCTGTTACACCGGTACATTTTCCTCCTCGGACGCCTGCAAGTCATCGTTAAAAATGTCTCTTTTGTTATTCATCCGATTATTCGAGCAGGGATCGTACGATTGAACGAAAAGAGCACCCACCCAGCACGCCTTACAATGTCGATACTCGCTTAATAATAACAATCGTTGTCATTCGCCTATGTCATTAGCCATAGCTCGCGAGGGCCTCCGACGCCACCCACTCCGGCCCTTTCTAACGCTTAAGTCCATGGCAATTATCCCGATCGATTATACGAGCGATGGACTCGTGCGATTGTCGGGACTGCCACGATACGGATCACGAGACCTTCGTCGCGACTGCCACGAATTCGTAGCTGCGAGTACAGTGCAGGGCCCTGCTCTGTAGGACCACGCAGAACCGCTTCGCCATGATCTTACGAGGCTAAAGGGGACTGAAGGGGACTGAAGGGGACTGAAGAGACGGAAGAGGCGGTACTCGTACTTAACCCGATGATGGGATGCTCGGCGAGCCTCAGCAACCAAGTAGACATTCTGCAGCTCTTTGGAGCGGCGAGAGGTTCCTCGGACGGCGACGCGTAGGTGAATGCCTCGGAAGCGACAATGTCAAGAGCCTCGACGAGGCCATGCAAGAGAGAACGAAAGGAAAATGTGCGCGCCTCTTGAAAAATATTGCGCCCCGTTCAATAAGAACAATGGCGAGTGGCGGCGGCTGCTGGCCAAGATACTCGCCTCGAGATCAGATCCCGAGTCGGGTTATCGTACCGCCGAACACTTTCTAATCCCCCTGCTGTCCTGTAAACGTCGACAGGACTCTGCATTCTCGAGCCGATGTCCATTCCCAAGGTCGCTCCTGGCTTCGCGCACTTTCGGCCGGGTGGCGGCTTCTACGCCCCGCCCCCGCGCCTTTCTTTCGGATGCCAATTCCGGCCGAGATATTTCTGCCTGGATTTTCAAAGGCCGTCTACAAGTCCCGAGCTGCGATCCAACGTTATATCGGAAAAGACTCTTCTGCTTAAATATCTTGGCAAATCAAGGCTTTTGGATTTAGCCTTTTTTCAAGTCGATCTGCGAGTCGACGTGCGAGTCAATGTATGATTTAACTGACCTTGCATTTGACGAGCCGCCTTTACGGCTAAATCTTGTAGCCCTTGAATGCTACTAAAATGCTATTAAAAATTATATAATACCTTAATTAGAAGTTACGGATAAGGATTTTTTGTGCGTAATAATAAAAAATTGCGCCAAACAATACATACTTAACGTGCATTTAAATCACTAAGCTATAAAAATGCCTAATGACAGGTAGCAGCATATGGGGCTTATTGTATGTGTCGTGTACGAACGAACGTGGACGCGTAAACGCCTTACATTTATTATTACTGGAGCGAAATAACTTAATACGCTGCGCCTGTATTGATATACATTGATCGATGTAAGCAGGTCATGTCAAGTATTAAAAATTTATTAGTTTTTACGTTGAGTGTGCACGTTCGTTTCGTTCCACGGCTTTGTACACTGATTGCATAAGAATTGAGTCAATACACGAAATGATTTACTCTTCTTTATTTTTATTTATTTTGGCCGAACAAATAATAGCCGGGATTAGTAATATGACGACATTGTGCAATGTCAGGACAGCGCCGTGACTATGAAAAGCGAGTGTCAATCTGTCATTGTAAGAAAATGAATTATAATTTAATATTCATGGGCTTAAAAAGACCAGATGAAAAATGACGAGAAGAAATTGAAAGAGGCCGCGATGGGCAATCAAATGAAGCATTCCATAAATAATATCGAAATTTTTAGTGTTAAAAGGAGATTGGATAGACGGCCGGGGCTCTCGACACATTTTATAAGGAAATTCGAAAACGCTCGGAGCGCCTCCTAAGATATTCCACGTCGCGGCTCTCTAAGTGAGTCGAGCCGCATAACCGGAGACTCCCCCCCCCTCTCCCTCGACAGTTCCGCACTCCCGACGGGCATCCTGCTAATATACCGTTAAAAACTTAGCTCGGCTGGTCTCGGCGACGAGGCTCGATGGAAAAAATGTAATGCCATATACGTAAGCGGTGGAAACCGTGTGAGTGCGGGAAGGGACGATGACTCCTTCCTGGATGCCTTACATCAAGCTTTTCCGCTATTGGCATAGCTTGTAATAGTAATGGCGTTTTCATAGGCCGCGAAAAATAAAATGAAAATCACAGATCTGACGCGTAATAGTCTCGATAATAGTTTTTCGACTCGACTCGTTGATCCTTTCCGTATTAATTAATCAAAACGTCGACCTTCCCAATTCTGCCCCCCCCCCATCCCACCACATCACTAAACGCCGTCATTTGTCATTCCTAAACGGCCCATTGACAAAACATTTTCACCTATGTAGTGGTAGTAACCATCGGTTGTACGTTGCCTAAGTGATGCTCTCTAAGTATCATTCATTAAAGATACAATAAAAGATTTAAATAAACAGATAAACAGATAAAAGATTAAAATAATGAGTCACTAACTTAACTCGAGCTTTAATATAATAATATATTAACCGTGTTTAGCAAACAATGTACATATTTTGATTCCGAGATCTTCTTCTTCTACTTCTTCTTCTTCTTCTTCTTCTTCTTCTTCTTTTTCTTCTTCTTCTTCGTTCCGTTTTTCGTATCATTGCCTGCATTAAAGTCGACGATATTCTATACATTCAAGTGCATAAATGCAGCGAGCCTTCGTAATTATGATTTATGCATAAAAAGACACTTTTAAAAATAACTATTTTTTCTCTCTTGTAATACCCGTAAGATTTACGTATTAAATGATATTTATAAACATTAATAAAGTAGTTATTTCGAGTATGACGCGCACATGCGTTTGCGCACGCGCAAGCGCACATCACACCACATACCATCTATGATAGGTGTATGTCGTAAAACAATGTAATCATAGATTAAGAACGGATATTTTTAAATCCGTTTACGCTTAACAATCGTCAACATTATATTCTCTTTATTGTTATTTTTTCTAAATATATATATATATAAAACTAAAACGAATGTTATGGTTAATTTTTTAGTTTTAATAAGTATCTAAATTTAGCCACTAATGTTGTTATACAAAAATCTTTTAATTTTATTTTAATTAATAATACATTAGTAATTATATTAAATCAGTTTAAAATGAAAATTAGTGTTAAACAAGTAAAAAGTTAAATTTAAGTTTTGTTTTTAAAATCTTAAAGCTCACTTACCGCTCGTATATTTCGTATCATGTGCAACGTTAATGTCAGTAAAGATATGATTAAGCGTATAGATAGAGTAAGACACGGTAAATTTTTAATACAAATATTATTAGTTATCGTTGGTAGGAGCCGGCTGAATTTAAAGAAAAATTTCCAAACATTTAATATTGAAAATTTTGTTTTGCTATAGAGATTAAATTTGTCTCGTCAATTAGAGAGAAAGAATATAATATATATATATATATATATATGCAGAGGTCGAACAAAAGGTGTAACATCTACCGAGTGATGTTGAAATCAGCTAGACTCACCGACGGCGTGGTAGATCTGGGGTGCGAGGCCTGTTGGAGGAGGGCCTCCCTCGATTGTGGAGACTGGGGTTGCTTCATTTGCTGCTGTATGGCTGCAGCGCGCTGAATCTCTCGGCGAGAGGGTGACGGGGGCGGCGGCGGGTGGGAGAGGGGCCTTCCACCGACTTGACCACTCGCAATGGCGTTGCGCTGCGGCACAGGAAACTGGCCCCAGGAGTGCCTGGACTGCGGGTAGCCAACGTAAGCTCCCGCGAACTGGGCTGAACCGTTGAGATGGGCTGGTGCCATAACCGCCGTCTGCTGGGACTGAGCCCCGTTTCGCATGGCTCCCCTAATGCCGAGCTTCTTCTCTATTCCCTAGCGATTCACTGATTCCACTTGGCTTCTCGGCGCTCCTCCCCTCGTCCAGCTATATACAAGACTGCGCACGAGACAGTGCGGGAGGGGGGGGTGAAAGTCCAGAGGGGGTGAGAGCGTTGCACTGCCTCACCTCACGCACATTTTTCGTTAGCTCTATCTCGGATTCCGATGGTGCTCCGCTCTTTTGCCGATCCTTACTTTTAAGAATCTAGCCTAGATTGTTGATCCCTCGGCAATCGCGAGTTATATCGCCACTAACAGCACCAGCCGTACATTTTTCACATGAAAGCTGAAATATATGGTTATGAAAGAGCTGTTCTCCGTTCGAGGCTTTAAAGATATTTTGACGATTGCGAGACGTCGCTGAGTTTTTCTCGATTCGGAGGCCGATACTTTTTCTCTGGGAACGTATATTTGGTTGACATTACAAGTTAGTCGAGCTCTCTAATCATTAAAAACTGATTTTATTCATTATACACATGTACGCTAAGGCATTTCTTATCTTAAGGCAGCACGGTGTTCTACATTTCATGAATATCCAATAGCTCGATCATTGCAGCAAATGAACGAATTCTTGTCTTGAAATTAATTTCTTCGTATTATCAATTAACATTAATTCGCTCGTCAAAGTAAAAATTCATACTTAAAAGTTTAACAGGATTTTCAATAACGTAAAATTTACTAATTACTCTTCTGTAGAAACAGTAGATAAGTTATTGTGTGAAAAAGTACTGATCGCTTAGATCATTAGGGGTAGGCCGATAAGCTTATCTTTATTGACACTTCATAAAACTCATTATACGAAAAATGCTTAATGTATTAATTTCATCACATTATTATTATATACTTGTAATGGTTGATAAACCATTCCAAGATAATGATATTAAATCGGTTTGGAAAATTAAGAATTGTGATAGTTGCATGGAGCCGTTAAGCTAGTATAGCATACGGTTAAAAATAATTAAATATGAAACAGTAATACAAATTATGGTGGAATTTATTTTTTTAATTTCAATGGATATATAATATCCAGTGAAAGAATAACTTTTCTCGTGTCTTTATTAAAAGAGAAAAAAAAATTAATAAAATTAAAATCTGCGTTCTGAGATTCGCTGTTAACGAAATATTAGAAATTCTCTAAATAATTACTAAAGATTAAATTAAAAGAAAAGTCTCTTTAGTTTGGAGCGCAAGGGGATTAGAGTTAACGATAAAGTTGCAATGAAACGATCAAATAAGGTTAATGCAAATTGTTAAATTGTGATGGCGCGGAAGCGGAGCCCGCAAACTCTTCCGTTCAATAAGCAGCTGTTTTTTTTTTACTTTTTTATTTATTATATTTTTTTTTTATTTGCGTCAAGTTCTCGGGAAAACAATTTGACGGTAAGTGTTAAAGCCATAAATGGAAATAAGAATCTTGTGAAATTTATGAAAGCGAATGGCATCGTTATTTAGCTTTTCATCAATTTTACGAGTTTCAGCTCCAACAGATTCCAATATTCTCGGCGCGTTTAAAAGTAATCGATTTATTAATCTTCTTGACCCCCCCCCAACCCCAAACCCCCACGCACACGTACGCACACGCACACTTACAAATGCTGAGCGGTAACAAACTGACGAGCTACGCAGGATCGTCAATATCCGGGGAAACTCGGAGCCGCTCGTTCCTACGTGCATTTATAATGAAAGTCCACGACGGGGAGCTGCTGACGAAGCGAATTTGTATACTTTCATCTTGGTTATCGAAATATCTTAATTAACGATCGCCCGGCTGAGCATTAGCCCCAGACGCAATAACTCTGTTTAGTACAGTGACTACGCGTATGGACTATCTGTGGACGCATTACACGGTAGTCTTAAATAGAACTCGGATCTTGAGTTTTAGTGCGGAGTTGAGCCGTCGGCGATAAACGTCGACAATTAAGCAGAACAAGGATAATAATGCACCGCTTGAGAAAATATCGCAGCGAGGTCTTTCACTCTCACGGGGGCTCGCTCTACGTTTTTCTTGCCTGTTGCTCGGGCGTTTCCAAAGCCCTGCCAGATAAGGAAACGTTTATAGGAGAAAATCTTTCACTCCGCGGCGCGAGTCTTCGTACAGATGGGGATATTGTTGAAGGTCCCGGGGTTCCTACACCCAGAGTGAATGTATAAAAAGGCGCTCTCCCACGAGTGAAGAAATCCTTTAAAAATCAAAGTCGTTATTCTCTCGCCGGAAAGAAATATTCCTTTCGGGTAAAATAATCCCTTAGTCGTGGGCATTCGTACAGGATGAATCACGTGTGTGCGGCAGATGCTGTTTTCAAAAGGAAAATTTCCGAGTGCACTTACTTGAAATTATATTATCTTTACGGAAACGGCAATAAGTTCCCTTAATATTTATTAGTCCTCTCGGTTAATCGCCTTAGGAATATCCCCTAAAGAACCGTGGAGCTTGGTCGGCCCTATCGAATAATCACTTTTAACCGATCGTTATTCTTGTGACATACTGACATGCTATGGTGAAATACATGCAGCAAAGAGAGCTGTAGAGATGAAAGCGAACCTAATAGACAACCTAGGTAGTAACGGAAGATTTAGCTATTGGTTAATATTCGTTTCGAAGCGAATTTTCATACTTTCTTCTTTCTTTGCTTGTATTCAATAACCTATTAGTAGCCTAGATTATTTAAAAAATTGATTGATATATTTATTAATCTGTAGGTACGACTTCAGTACTTTAATTTTTATTATTTAATCTATAGCCTCTATTTCCATACTTTATATACTTTATGTACGTTTTATGTATACATTAATTAAAATTTATAATTTGTACTTGTGAGCTGCCTACGCTTTTACAAGGGGCACGTCTTAAGATAATTATAAAACTTACAATAATAAAATATTGATCTATTTTTCTTATATCCTTATGTTATTAATTTTTAGTTAAAAAAGTCAATTATTTATAGTAAAAAATAGGAATAATTAAATATAGTTTTCCATATCTATTAGGACTAGGTAAGCGTTTATAAAAAAGATTCTGATTATTGAAATGGCTTTGAATAATGAATTAATTTTCATAGAATATATATATAAGAAAATTAATAGGGCAATGAAAATATTTTATATTTGATACGAACTTCTTCAAGTTTACTAAAAATGTTTTTCTCTTTATTTCAAAGCCTCGAAATTTAATAATCATTTGATGGGAAGTATATATTAAACGATATATATACGTTTCAGGTACATTTTAAATTCAATTACGTAAACAGTCAAATGTGAAATATGAAGAAACATTTTTAAAAAATATACGTTTATTTAAGAAAACGTTAATATAACAGTATAAATTTATTTTACTTTATAAAACAAATAGTGTCATCTGTTTTTATAAATATGAATAATTATTCATTTATTATTATTCTTTAGAAGGATGATGCCGAAGGAGAATAATTTAGCGAGTTCAAAACATGTTTTATAGGCTGCGTCATACACATCTTACGAAGTATATGCAGATATATTTAAGAATTTGTTGACATCGCGGTCTCTCCTTAGCATCCTTTTTAAAAGGAAACTAAGTCGTCGAAATTGTACTTTCTGACTAGATATGCTTTATTTTTAATATTTGGTAACTAAAAAACATCAAAATCTTTTATGCATAGTCACATGCAACTGCATTAATAGGTGTACATAAAGTAAAACATAAAAGTTTTTTATAAATGGAACATTTGCTTTTAAATTTGTAAAACCATTTAGAAATTTCGATAAAAATTAGAAGAAGAAGAAGAAGAAGAAGAAGAAGAAGAAGAAGAAGAAGAAGAAGAAGAAGAAGAAGAAGAAGAAAAAGAAACCTATTTAAGCGAAACCTATGATAACGTAATTGTATTAGGTATGTTGTAATAAAATTCTAAATCTATAAAATTGGCTAAAGCTTGTTGAATTTGTAGAATTAATAGATGCCAAACGGATACGAATGAGGAATATTATTCCATTATAATAAGTTATTCAATGGATTGGTCGGTGAAGGTTAGAATATCGTTTTTCAGGATGTCGCGATGAGCGTAACTAGTTGTGGGGTTTCGGCAAGAGCCAGGAGAGAAGCAGGAATGGGAAATGGGTCGGGAGTGGCCAGATCTAAGCAACTTAGATCGGATAATAAGGGCCGAGTCTGTCTTCACTACTACTTGATTGAGGGTCGTGATTATCCGATATTCGCATAAGGGCGACGGGCTGCGGGTCGCGGAAGAGACGAAATCGTTCGACCCTCCCTTAGCGGACCGACTTTGTTCCCGCCCTCCATCGAGTTCCCTCAACCTTCGGTCTTACACTCGACAGGCTCGTTTTTTATAATGGCTTTTAGCCCGGACAGTTCGTTAAGTATCGCGTGGCTCATGAGGCACTGCACCTTGCGGAACTAGCGCCGAGTATAAACAAGACGTGCAATTATAAACTCGGCTCTTTTTGCTCCTCGTGTCATTGACTCTCTTGCAGAGTTTCATTGCAGTCTTGTGGCAATGGGCGATCGGCAAACTGGCTTTTTTTCGGGGCTTTGAGCACTTTTTTCCCTCCGTGTCGGCACTTCTGCGAGGCGCTAAATTATTGGAAAGTCAGCCATTTCCTTGCTCGGCCCGACTACAGCGGACGATAAATTATTTTTCTATTACGAGAGCTCGGTATTTCTTTCATCCTGCCAAAGACGCCGGACGGATAAAATTGTTATTATATTAATTTAGTTCTTAGATGCCAAGGCATTATTATTCTCGCTCGTCTGTGCATCGATGGCTTCGCACAAATTGAAATGTAATCCGAGCTGTATCCAATAAATATTGAAAACCTTGCTATGCATAAATGTAGGACTCCTTACTTCATACTTAAGTGCAAAAAATTATCGGATCCTTTCTAGAGTAATGCTCATTACAATGACTTATATTTATTTCCCTTGTATTGTATGTGAAACTGCTAGTTACAGCGAGCACGTGGCAGCAAGCAGCCGATAATAACTAACTTTCTTTAAAATAATAATTATTAATTTCGCAATTACAGTGGTAACATGATGCATACTTTTTGTATGCGCACTCGTAATGAAGGATATTTCCGAGTACACTTAATGAAAATACACTAAAAATATAAATGGAAATTTTTATTGAATTTTTTGAAAAATTCAACTACTAAATAAAAACATAGCGCTTGTTGGAAAGGACAAGCAAAAATAATATAACGTATAATGAATATTATGATAATAAAGCATAAAGAGCGATTTCAGCTAGGATAAAATAATGTTTGCAAAATAGAAAGTAAATGGCCGCTAACGTTACCGTAAGGCTTGGGGGTTCGGGTGGGGGGGGGTAGGTAAAAGTACTGGCGGAGAGCAGAGAGCTGGAAAATTTTTTGCATTCTCCGCGAGCATAGACATTCTCCTCGGTTCACAAGTCCTCCGAGTCGGTCGCGCCTCTCATTAACCCGTAAGCGCGTCTGGGAATTGGGCAAATATTTTTATACAAAATATTTTAAGGTCGCCTTGCAGATATTGCAGATATAGTGGGGTGGGTCACGGAGAAAGGGATACTAAGGCAGATGATCTACAGGGACGCTTAATACCGCGAGTATCGTCGTTGTCGGGATGACGGAAACGCGCGACCGATACTCATGAAAGTATTTTCTATGCGAAAATGTCTATGTGTAGATTAAACGGCGACGAGGCTGACTACGTAATAATACAGCCGAATGAATGCGTTATTTCAGTGAAAACGTGGGAAGCGTTACTCACGAGTCACTTGCGAGCCGAAATAAAAGAAGAGTAGATTACGTCGCTGCTATTATCTACAACACATTTTTTATTTAATTTACTTGCACAACTGGCTGAGGTGCTATGCCACGAAAGCAAAACATTCAGCTTCGATTTTGTCTATTCACGTCCGTGACGCACTCCTTCCCAATTCTCGATCCCAATGAGCTTCGAGAAGCCTTTTTATTGTTAGGAGCGAATCAACGCGACTTAGGACGAGGCATAAGTGAGTACGGAATTAAAAAATGTCGATATTTAGGCGAATTATCAGCTGGATTTCATGGATTTCAAATTCGCTTTTAGCTTCGATTACATACTTTAATGATTATTGGCCTTTCAACTGCGATCTTGCAATTAGATTCATCACTTAATTATATGGAGCAAGGGAAGCGCGATATGTAATTGCCGCTTGGATCTTTGACTCGTATAGGAAGGAGCAGCATTCGTAAATGAGACGAAGAAGAAAAATCTCAGTATATGCGAGCGACGAAGAACAGATTTTTATTGCAAAGCACTACGAGACTCAGGATACCAGAAGGATTTAATAACTTTTTAGTATTGAAAATGTTAATAAGGTTTTACCAAGTTTAAATAGGATGGTAAGACAGGCTTTATTTTCATGTGCGATGCCGTCGATACCGTTTTAATGAACTGGATTGTCCATAATCGGGGCATAGCTCAATTATTCTTGCTGTTTGAGATGTAGTAAGAGAGAGAGAGAGAGAGAGAGAGAGAGAGAGAGAGAGACAGAGAGAGAAAGGCTAAGCGCTTTAAAAATAATAGTTGGCTAATATTCTTCCTTTGGCAAAGACAAACAATAATTTATTAACTGCACGTAAAATTTGAATAATACCGGGAGGATAATCTGCTTTGCTCATGCTCATGTTTTACAGCTTGAATTCCTATTTAAAATTATCCGAGCTTCTATTCAGTCATTCTTTGGATACAAGCGGCTTCGAAAATTTGTTTCGAAAAGTCATCGGTAGTCACGAATAGAGGAGAAAATATCTGGGGCTTCTGAATTCAGAAAAGAAAAATAAGAAAGCGGAAAAGTCAGAGGGGAGAAGGAGGTAGGCTTGAATATTTGATTCGTTTTGTAATAGCACGTGCTCCCGTAGCCAAGACTGTACTCGTGAAAAATGTCGAGTATTAAGTACTGTAGGGGAAAGGGGTCTGGTTCTCATGTGCGCACGTATTATCCTTTTTCATTACAAAAAAAAAGTGCCAAGGCACACGCAACGCTGCCCGTGGAACAAAGAACTGTCTAGAAGTAATCGGTCATTGTTAATCGGTACGCGTAGGCGGATATATCGACAGACACCCGCTTTATTAGGTTGTGCGGCGTTTCAGCCGCCGCCACTCGAATGTGAACACTTTTCTGTCTGTATACTTTGGCTGGCTCCTACTTCAAATCGAGCCAAATCAATGTCGATTTTCACTTATTGCTGTACCTCGATACTGGTATATATATATATATATATATTGCCGGCGTTCCGTATGGCGTTCCGTACGGCGTTTCCAACCCCGATAACGGTTCCGTGAATAATCGTGTCAACATTTACGCGCTCTCGATAGTTTTATATCAATAGAATACAGTCGACAATAGAGACACTCTTTCAATATTCTGTCAGATAGGAAAATACATTTATCGTATTAATGTCCTTTCCGTAATAATGTTATTCGAATCTCTTATTCTTATATAGAATGAAATCTTATTATCCATGGATCAACTGGTATTTATACATTGTCCGCCAGGTAGGCCTCCGCTCCTTCACAAGTCATTAAATAAAATCAATAAATAACGATATACGAGAACGTGGACAATAATGAGAGCGGATAAAATTTAATGTATCCATTGAAATCAGGTAACAGAGCTGCTCGATTGGACGTATCATTAAAAAATTGTATTCGAGTAATCGCGAGATGTACGTTTTTACGGCTCCCGTGTCATTTTGGTATTTTCAAGTATGACGAATAAAATATTATATCCATGAGTTGATGTAGGGCAAAAGGATGCATTAAAAGCATGCTCGTTCGTGTGCTTCGTTGCATAAAAGGTACGAAATAATAAAGAAACTGTAGAGCGCCGAGCATGCTTTACGGTTCCGAATGTTTATTGAATCGCAGAATTGAAATATCGTCGAATGGGAGTTAATGTGCTAATTGAGCATCGGAGTGTTCGTAATGACGGTAGCCATGGAGCTCAGTCATTTTTCCAATGGTAATAAATCATTGCTGTAGTATGTAGAAAAATCAATTCCGGAACAGGAAGTCAGATTTATAACGAGGCTTATAAAGGGCGATTGGACGGTAGATGCGGTATTGATGATGAGTGGGGGAGGGGCTGCAGACTCGGATACAGGTAGTATGACAGTTGCGTTTAGGGTTATTACCGCGATAGTCGCAGATTCGAAATGGAAGCTTGGGATGAAAGGCCCGGCACATAGAAAGCAGCCCGAGAGTAATCGTCGCCGATAATTGTAGATTGAGTCTGGGGAGCTCGGTCGTCTCTACGGCGCAGTTCGCCCATTAACCTGGAGCTCTCGGACCGAGTTGCCCTCTTTTAATTGGTCGGTCGAAAATAAGGGGAGCCATGTTTCAAGCTCATAATAGAATTAGCGGCTCGACCGTGTGGGTGAGCCGAGCGATCCGAGCCCGAGGACAAAGAGGCGGCTGCTCCCGCACCCTCGGCCGCGCCATCCTGGCGGATCCGAGCTGCCCCGAGTCCCGTTGCGTTGCGATTGTCCGCGACACGCGAGTCCGGAAAAAAAACCGTGCGGCCAATTTCCGTTGAAGCGTTAACACGGTCGATAACGGTGTGGCTCAAAGAAAAGGAAAGAAAGGGGTAGGGGGAGGGGGGAATAAACGGGCGGCTACGACGTGGGCTGTTTATGTCTAAACGCCGGCGGCTCTACCTGTCGAGAGTGCATCGCTTCCTCTGGCTTTTACTGCCCAATTCGTAATATCCTAGGCGGCGGAGGAGAAGAATTTCATGGCTCCGCGCGGCTAAGGTTTCATTACGCAAATTATATTTATCATTGCGAGCTAAGGCTTTTTATCCGGATAATTATCGGTAATATCTTACTTCGGCGGCAGACCAACGTTTTCAGCCCAGACACATCCACTGTTACTCTGTGACTCTGTGACTGTGACTCTGTGACTCCATGCTCCATGCTCCATGCGGCCGAGCGCGACCTCCGGCTCGGCGGATAAATTTCTTTATTCATTACAATTAAATGACGCTGTGCATCATCGTCAAGCCGTCAAATCCAAAATTTAAATCACTTATAACTAATCCTTTTGAATTTATTGCATTCAATTTATCTTTCTATTCATCCTTGTATCTATTCTCTAGCGACAGCCCGCTTCTATGTACAAATATCATTGATAAATTAAGTCATCCCAGGACTATATGAAATTCAATAACAATTAAGCAAATTTCGAACTTCATTATAAGCTGTTTTTTTCATCAGCGTGTACTTTTACGTGCAAATGAACACGGCTTTATTACCTTGAACGTTTATTAATTACTATATATACACTTTCCTAAACAGAAATACTGCTTTTTCCATATATTTCTTCTTCTTTTGTTTTTTTAATTAATTCTTTTTGGCTTCTTGAACGTGTTTTTTCAAACTCTTAAGAATTTCAATTTAGGTGAACATAGTGGAATTTATATTGAAAGACGACAGAGAAAGAAAGTATTTGTCACATTAAAGACCTCAACCGCTTTGAATAAAAAATATATATCTCTGCCGTTCTACATATGTGCTTCTAGCCAATCAAATTTATCTGAATTTAGATGCCTTAGAATTTTCTAGAGAAAGTAAAGGTATGTTAAAATACCTAGAAATACTAATGTTCTTGTAATTCTAGCTCAAAATCCTTATAAACACTGAGATTCTTTGAGATTTATTTACAATTCCGTCCGTGCGCATAAAACTTGTAATGCTTCAATTTGTTAAAAGATGAAGATCACAAAAAGGTGAGGAATTATTGTTGATTCAGTGGTAATAATTTGATAAAAATAAAAGGCGCGAAGGAAGAAGTGCGCAAAGAGAAACATCGCCGCTTCCACGCGATTAGTTTTAACAGAAATATGATAAAATTGGCATTCGATGTATAATTCAGGATGTGGGAGGGAGGGGGGACTGAGAGAGAGAGAGAGAGAGAGAGAGAGAGAAAGTAGATTTTCGCGATTCTTTGTGCTGTTGACACTTATTTGACTGTCGAGGTCCCTAGAAACGGACCGATGCCTACGTGCAGCTGCCAGCCCAAGATTGGATCCTCGATCGGAGTAAAATATTCTAATTGTCAGGGAGCGCTTCTAGTTAGTTATCGAGGGTGAAGCGCGCACTCATGCGAATTTACCACCTTATCAGTCCTCACTTGCGTCGCTTGCGATGCTCAAACGCTACAAGCTGCCATTGACTGTTAGCTCGAGGAACGGGAGCCGATGTCTGCTAACGATCCTCTTAATTTATATAACGTTCCTTCGGTCAACTCGTGCTTGCCTGTTCACCTCATTCTTTTTGAGCGACGCCTTGAACGGATCAGTGAAAGAGAACTCGATGCGCAGCGACGTCGGTTTCGTGCTCTAGCTCCACCTACTTTTTTGACGCTCAAAAATCCGCGGCTGCAAAGTCCTTCCCTACCGTGCACCTTGGCCTCTCAAAAAACTACCGAGCGAATCTAAGGCTAATCTTAGACCTGAGCCTGCTATTGAATACTTTTCGACTGACCCTCCCCGCTTCTTTTCCTCAATTCGCTCAATTCGCACAGACCTCGACCGCTTATCTCCAAGAGGGCCTTCCGATATCAACAAACATACGAAAGCTTACACGAGGGCTCTTTTTACTATTCCGCGGCTTCCTCTGATTTTACTCTTGATTTCTATAAAAAGAAAAAAAAAAAAAAACATTCCTTCAACTAGCTTAGCCTTTACACTCGTGATCCTGCACTTCCCTCTTGACAATTATTTCTATTTACCTTAAAATAAAGAGCCTTTTATTAGTGATTCATTAATCATTTTACTATTCAGATGCTCTAATAATTAGGGCTGATCTTACATCTTCATTCGACATATTTATCATTATACATTGACACTACGAAGCTCCGTCCGTATAATCTAGTTCCTATAAACAATTTACATCAGTTCATGGTCTTTAAACACGTCTTTTAGATATTAACCTACATTTGTAAAAAATATCTATATTTCATGTAAAGAAGTTCGTGTTACAGAAAAAAAATTACTGCTTATGAAAAACAAGATCCGGAAATACTGGACAAGCATTTTCATTACCACGACTATTGCACTCGTTAATAGTCTTATTATTATTTTATTTGTGATGCTCGGTCGCTTTCGCTATACTTAGGAACTAGTTCCAAATATTTATGCAAAAAAGTATACTTAACAAAAGTAAGAAAAATGTATCACCTTGAGGGTCAGATTTTATAATAAGATACGTGAAAGCATTAACAACATCTTAATAAATTTATATTTGCAATTCTCAACACGAGACACATGCAGTATAGCAAAAATAGAAGTCAAGAGTTAACTAGGAACATTTAATAGTTTTCTTTCTTTTTTTCTTCTTCTTTTTTTCACAAGTAATGATAAATGAAAATTATACAGTTACATATTTAATAATTGAGACTAGTGCGACACAGATTTATTTAAGCAGCATTACTGCTATGCATTGAATTTCAAGTATAAAATATGCATATGAATTTATATTACAAAAATTTTACGCCTCGTCTTGTTACGTATGTACGCCTTTGATAATTATACTACTAGAAATTCATAAATCTGTTAGCACTAGTAGGGCGAATAATAATCTAGGAATGAGGTCCCAAGAGAAATAGTATTTGATTAGAAAATGAACGAGGAATGGAATTGGGCTGTAATTAATTGAAAGCTCGGATCGAATATTTTCGGTCGGAATATCCACGGCAGAATATATTAAGTCCAATATGCACGTGTAATGAGCCCGAGATTGCAAGCATTTGGCTTACGAAAATTTCCAACGAGGCAGTGATAATTAATAATATAAGCAAGAGTTTGATACCGCGTATAGAGAAAAATAGTTGTGCTCAGAATTAGCGAGTCTATTCGGCGATCGGTTTATTTAGTCGCGATAGACTTTTCGCCGTGAAAGCGAGTCGGTTTGCCGGCGGCACGTCAAAAGGAACGCTCCGTGAAAGGAAAGTCTGCAGGAAGCGATCCGTCGACGGAAAAATCGGCGTCTCGGCTGATATCGGTATTTTTTATGCTCTCTCTCTCTCTCTCTCTCTCTCTCTCTATATATATATATATATATATATTGGCGCACCTTCGGTCGTGAGAGTGAGTTATATCGAGGTCGGTTGGTATCAATGCCGCGTCACCTCCTGGGACTATCTGAGCCGGAATGAAGCTTCGCCTCCGTCTCCGTTCAAATATTGCGTTTGCGTTACGCGGTTGCTTAATCGAGCACCGGCGAGAAACCGAGAAACCTAACGTTCTCCTAGGGCTATCTTCGGATGGATCGGCACTCCTTCGGAGACGATTCTTCATTTTCTGTCATATAATGATTCCGACATACCAATACTCGATTCTTGGAGAAACTTCTTGTTAATCCAGTGAGTGTGAAATTAACGGCTTTGAACACAACTATGATAAGAGCTATTGTCCGGATCCTGGTACGAGTAATTTTTGCACAGCATTTGTGCAATGCTTATAGAAAAGAACACTCAAATTCAAATAATAATATACGTATAATACTTTTTTTTTAATTTATAAATTTTTTTGTTAAAAACGCTTTTCATATTCTATAAGAAGAATCCAGATTTACTTGATCTTTATTTTTAATTACATATACAATTACACAGAAAAAATATTATGATTTCATAGAAAGAATATTTTATGGATCCCGTTTAAATATAATTTTCATTATTTTCCTGTAATAAAACGCTGAGCCAACGAATAGAAGAACGGATAAACCAAATCATAATTTTTAAGGGAATATATATTACACGATTCACCGTGATTATAATTGGAATTACTTCAGTTAAACGCATAAAAGAATATAAGCACTTGTTAGTACATGATAGCGCTCGTACTAAATTTTCAAAATTATCACAAATAGTTATTTTAATAAAGTGAAATACTAAATAAGTGTATTTAGCACAATATATCTTAATTGATTCAACTTTCTAAATTATTAATATTTTTAAAATTAATTTTATTTGATAAAATTTGATTATTTCAACGTAGAGTCAGTATAGTTATTACGAATTTTAAATAAAATAAGTGTTCCATAAAAACATCTAATTTCTTACAATTTTATGATTCGTTATTTGTATTACTCAAATGTAATAATGAAATGCCTAGCCATAATAACGTAAAAGTCTATGATACACATAGGAAAATCTAATTTATTACTTTAGAATGTCTTTTAAAAATTGTATTGTAAAAATGTATTTTACTTATATTAAACTATATTGCATAATATTATGTAAGTTGTAAATAACGCGAAAATAATATAATTTCTCCAATAATAAAGAGTGATTGTCTACACTATTTCAGAAAATATATAATTTATGTGTACGCTAGAGATTTGAATATTTTCTTTTATTTCATGGTAAAAATAAATGCGGCTTTCTGACGCATGCAAGTCACTGCTTACATTTTTTTAGATAGCATTTATTTATTTTCTTGCGTTACGAATATGTAAGTTTAATTTAATCGTAGGACAATTTATAATTTTAAAAAAATTTTAAAGAGAGGTCGACAGTATCATATTCAACCAAATATACGGATTATACATTAACGTATTAGCTTCAACTTAGTGATAGATTTGTGAAATTTTAAGGCGATTGCTTATTTTTAAGTTAAATTTGAAATATTTTTTTGAAATGTTAATAATTGCAATAACATTGATATTAGAGCCAAAATAATTGGATAAGTAAATTTTTAAAATGAATTTGAATCGGTGAAAACAATACATCGCATAAAAATTTCGTAAATAGAACTAACTATAACTAAGTGAGGAGAGACAGACAGAGAGAGAGAGAGAGAGAGAGAGAGAGAGAGAGAGAGAGAGAGAGAGTGTGTGTATTTAGAAATAATTGCTTAATCCGTGCTTCACACATGCAGCGAAACGCATCGCGAATTAATTTATCTCTGTTGCGAGCAATTTCCTACAATATATCGCGAAAAATTGCCATGAGAGATGTTATTAATTACGTAAATGGCAGAAATGTCGTTGCGCATAAAAGCAGAGCGTATACTGAGTGTCCGAAATCACTCACGCGTAAGAATGCAGAAGATAATCCTTAGGAAAAGCTTTCGGGTAAAAACTCATCGACGTCTGTCGAGATACGCACTTATATCCGCGGGAAGGATAATCAGCAGGAAGCTTTGTCACGCACAGCCGTCGAAGAGTGTAGGCCACGCCATTACGGCATCAGGCTGCGCACGCACACGCACTTACACAGGGCACGCACGCACCGGTTAAAGTGCGATCCCAGCCGTCGTCGTTCTCCTCCTGCTATTTTGACCGCGACGGGACGCAGACTGACACGCGGCCGTTCGAGCCGCGCGCACTAGCGAGTGAGAGGCAGGGCGAGCGACTAAGAGGGATCGGGAAGAGGGGAGAGAAGAGGAGCATTACGCGGGCAACGCCGACGTCATCGGGGCCCCTGAGGTGTGCCGAGTCCAAGGAAAGAGGGAGAGAGAGGGACAAAGAGAGGGGGGAGGGAGAGAGAGAGAGAGAGATAGAGAACGGGTGGTTGGAGGAGGAAGAGGTGGAAGAGGTGGAGGAGGAGGAGGAGGTGTCGGTGGTTGAAGAAGGGGGAGTAGGGCGACGACGGGAGGAGGAGTTGGAGAAGGAGGGAAAAGAAAAAGATGGAAAATAAGCCAACGTTGCCTCTCGCCTTTTTTCGTAACTACGTGTATCCTTATGGCGTGGCAACTCGATCGGCTCAGCGGATACCTCCTTTTCCCTCTCGCGCTCCTTACGTTCGTTCGTTTGTTTCGTCGCTCACTCTCTCATCCCCCCCCCTCCTCCGCCCGTCGTTATCCCTATACCACGTTCTGTGTGCAAATGGACGATACGCCACGAGCCTCTGTGTCACGTGCATCAAAAGACAGCCGCTCCGACAGCCACCCGAAGCATTTGCACTTCCGCGATTATCGTTACGTTTATCGAGATGTTTTCCGAGCTTCGGTTGCTCGTACGCTTCGAAAACAGGATGTACATAATATATTTCATTTCTTACAGTAACTCGCCTGGGTTATCAAGACCTTTTACAAAGCAGCAATTTTAATATGTTCCTTGTATTAATATTATTTTCGCTACGAGCCCTTTCCATCGACGCGCACAATTTTAATAAATTTAATAAATTGAACCTCTGAGCAGAAATTACGGCTCAACAATGTATTTTTAAACAATTTTATAACTGCACGATATAGTTGTTAGTGGCAATGTAAGTAAACGTTTATCGAGAACTATCTTATCTGACGGGCATTCTTATCATTTTTATTGAACAATCATTTTTACTGAATATTATTAATAATAAGGAGAATTATTTTAGTTTAAAAACGAAGTTTACCTTCTTTTTATCTTTTTGTTCTAAATATATAAGATTTTTATGAATTAACTGTACAAATAAGCAAACAAACGCGCGCTCTGAATCAACTATAAGGAAGGACAATGGAAAGAAAATAGTGCATCTTTGAAAAAAGTTTTCTTTATTTGGCTTTATAGTAGAAGTTAATAAAATACTTTATCAGAATAAGTCGACAGAGACGCTCATACGAATGAGAAGCGGATGATTACGCTCATACAGCACTTATACTTTCGTGTCCTTTTTTGCCTTCCGAAAATCAAGAAACAGATAAATTAATAGCTTTTGTGTTAATGAAGTTAAGGTTAGTAAATTTTTCTTTCCTCATGGCTAGACGATAATACAGAATGTCCATAAAAGTAATGGCGCGATGGCGGCTACAGGCCGAACATGATTCTCCGCTTTTGAAACTGGAAGTGAAAAATACTTTCGATGCATCATACTGTTTCCGTGTGTACGCAAGGGAATATGAGCATAATGTTCGTAGCAATATTCAATATTAATACAGAGTCACAATAAAAGAAAAATAATCAGGGGTATAGAGAACCTCACCTTCTTCGGCGATGCTTCATATAATATCTGTTTCTGCTGTTTCTACTGTTTCTACTGCCTACTGTTAAATCAGTATGCGTCTAATCATGCGCGGCCACGCATACAGATGAAGTTGCCGGCTGATTAATGCACCGAGAATTTTATATGAATTTAATATGATCAGAGCTCTCTTTCCCTTACGGTATAATTATATAAATACAATACAGATAATGAAATAATAAAGTTCATCATAACCATATGGAAGCTTAATTTTATTATACTATCTCCAATAGCATGGCATTGTTTACTACAGTGATGCTTCACAACGTGAATAGGTATTTAGAAAAAGTTTCAAAATATAAATATAACTTCACATTTTTACAGAATTTAACTGTGTCGTGAAGTTCAATGATAAACGTTTTCAAATAATAATTATAATAACGAACGGCTTTCGAAATAGTTCGTTACATAAAGATTTTGCAATTATAACATGTCAATTTCAGTTGTAATTTCAATTAATTTTATATATAAATAAATTTAATGATGCTGTATTGACAAATTCATGCTAGTTTTTTTTTTTTTTTTTTTTTTTTTTAAATTGGCATAGTACATGGATTATACGTTTTGTCAATTTTAAGTTTATCAACCAATGTTTAGCATTAAGAATAAATAATATTTGTGGAAGTATTAATATCCTTAATTCACATCGAATTCTTTACAATAAAGTAATCATGTAATATAAAATTTCAAAAAACTGAATAAATATTACGAAAACCTAACAGATTAATCGACAATTGTTTAAGTATAATGGCGGGCGCAAGGGAGTAAATTTCAATGCTGATATAAAAAGTATGATTCATACTACAGGCTTTCGAGCTTTTAAATGGTTTTCTAAACAATAGAATTTCAAAGCATTTAAAAATTAATAAATATGATAAAACAATATAATGAAAAAAATTTCAAGGACCTGTAAAATCATCTCTATTATTTACGACTGGAAGATCAAGGAGGAATAAAAGAGCAAAATAAATTGGCACTCGTAAATAAAGTTGTTTTAAAAACGTCCAAGGGTTTGTGCGGGTCCGATACTCATATTAAAGAATCTCTCGGAAGTTGGAGTGGTTCTCCAGGGTGGTACGAGCATAAATCAGTTACAGGAAATGTAGGATAGGATGGGATGGGATAGTATAGGATAGGATAGGATAGGCTGGGTAAACGAGTGAGTGGATAAAAAGTCCCCGTGTGAGGTTTCACCGCCACACATGTCGTCACGCACGTCGGTAAGTATCTTCATTAAATTATGTAAGAGTCTCAGGTCTATGACGGTCCGAGTTCGTACTGCGCTCGATCCATGAAAATCCGGGAAAGGCTTGGGCAGAGGTACTCAGCATGCTATTGGCGCACCGATGTACCGCTATTCCCGTTCCCGCTTCTTCTGGTGGCGCGCGCCTCTTTCAGGAGCGCGATTTAACGCTCGATCGCGATGCTTCTTGGTTCGGTTACCGTGTAAATAGGCAAAAAGAAGCTTCCGGGACCGCGCGCACCAGGTGTCGCGCCTCCGTCCTCCCTCGGCTGCCTCTGCTCTTCTTTTACCTGGCGCTTCTTCCGCCTTCCTCTGTCGAGCTCCTGGCTCTTTAACGGTCCCCGTTACAAAGCGTTATTAAGCGCACTTTCTTCTTAAAGCAGCCGTCGCTCGACTCAGAGGCCCCCGCGATAACGCTCCTACCCACGGCTTTCAATAAGGCCTCGTCGTGCACTGGAATTCTTCGTGCTGTGCCTTCATCTCCTATTTAAATAGGATCGACGTAAGGTGGATCTGCTTATACCGTACAATACAATAAAGCTATTTGGTACATTGGCATCCGGGACCCTTTGGTTATATCACTCATATTTACTCTTTGGAACCTTTAATAATCTTCGTCCATTCGAAGATCGAGATCCCGATGCTTGCTCTCTCTCCTCTATAGATAATTGATTTCATCAACTAGATCTTTAGATTAATCGTTCTTTACGAAATAAACAAAGCCATTTGTAAAACAAATTTAAAGTGGAGATTTTCATTCTGATTTCATTCGGGAATTACCCCATTGTAAAATTGATGATTAATCGTATTAGATAGTAGTTTGAAGATATAATGAATGCCACACGCAAGGAGTCTTCGACGATCTTCTACGACAGTGATTCATTAATTTTTAAAAATTAGTATATGAATAATCTATATAATTAGTTAGAGTCAATTTTAAAGGGCATTTATTATTATTTTTATTTATAAAGAAGAGATTTTTATCCTTGGCTAGAGGATGTTAATTGCGAGGAAGTCGGAAACCTTAAAGGGTCGCACGACTACTATTCCTATTAATATTGCGATTTCGAGACAATATAAATATCCCGAAAAGGGTTTAAGAAGCTATTAATATTCCGAGATAATGGTCGAGTATATACACGTGAACGGGACAAGAGAGACTGTCAACGAGAGCAGAAGGAATAATCGGGAAAGACGAAGAAGACCGAAAATAGGGTTAAAGAGTGAGCCACGCGGACACAGTGGTAGGTTAGTAATGTGTAGACTCGTTACACAAGATCGTGCATGTGGCCACCGCACGCTCGTGCACGCCAAGTCAAAGATATATAGAATATGGTAAAGTGAAAGGCGGTGTCGGTGTCGATGTCGACGCTGACTCCGACTCCGACTTCGACTCCGACTCCGACTCCGACTCCGACTCCGACTCCGACGCAGACGCCGACGCCGACACCGACGCCAGCGCGCCAGCAGCGATCTCCTATACGTGCATAGATTGTGCATGACACGCGCGGCCTCGAAGAAGCGGTAAACCTTAGCCGGTGTAATCTACTTAAGGAACCGCGCGACCGACCGGTGGAGTCTCAGGAGGGCCGCCTCCTTGCGTTCTCTGTCGTGACCTGTGGGCGCGCGCTCCTTCCTCGCCAGTGAATCGGATACTCCTGGATTAAGAAGCACCCACGGCTTTCGCTCATTCACGCGAAAGCGGTTTCGAGCTGACTGCCGATGCACTTTCATCTCCAGACAATTTTACGGACGAGCGTGCGACAAGTACTGGCCCTCGTCACTGAGCAGTTTCAGATGTTCGCTGGACGACAGCATCGATACCGCCCAACTATTGCCGTCTTACATGTCTTCGTCGCGCGACAAAGAAAACCGCACGCGTATGCTCTAGCTGCGAACGTCTGATTGCCGATTAAACGAGCCCATCCTTCGAACCTTACGTGCCTTTGCGCTACTATTACGCAGGCATTAAGCCCCTCGTTTAGTCAATTAAAATTTCTCTTAAATTTACTCGTCATCGACTTGCAGCAACAACATTGCGCCAATGGCCTCGCAATTTTCCAATGAGATATTTACGGTATTTTTATTTGGACATTATTTGTATCCATTGGCTTGAGCAACATTTATTATAAACCCTTCGTTCCCTCGCGCTCTCAATCCACCATTAATGTTATACGACATATACGAGATTTCTAAGAGCTTATACATAATTTTATTCAATAAAAACGTGCCCTCAAAAATTAATTAATTCATTGTCTTTAATAATACAGCCGACCAGTTGATTTATTTTAAAATAATTAAATAACAACGAATAGTTTATCTAATTACAATAATTATTAGAATCACTAGAGTATACATTTCAATTATAATTTTAATTATCATTTTAATTGTTTCAATTATAATTATATATTTTAATTACCTTGACGTGCCTTAGTTTTTCATTTCATTTGCACTTCAATACTTCACATAATCGTGCATGTCACAATGCCAGTATTATTTAAATTATTGAAAGAAGGAAGAAAATTCTAGATATTGATGGCTTAACTGATGTTTACCTTAACTAGAATTAAAGCGCATTTCAATAAAATATGCTGTCAATTGCATTCGAATTACAGTTCAGAATGCAAGAATCAACTTTAGTTGAGATAAATATTTTATGTCATAGAATATATTTCAATTATGCATGTACTTTGAAATAGCTTAGTAATAACGAAGGAAGCAGTCGGATTCTTCGAAGTTGGCTACGTTGAGCGATTGATAATTCGTCCGCGAACACAATAAAACACCTTCTTTGAGTTGGGGGGGGGGCGTGAGAGTCGCGCAAAAGAGCTGAGCTGGTAGTGCACGTGGCCGTTGCTAGCGGTCAAGACGAGGGAAAGACGCGAACGTCGTCCGGTAAAGGGGAAAAATCTTGTATTGAAAGACGAGTTTGCGAGGGATTTCCACACGCGACCATTAATAATTCAGTGACTAGCATGTAAGGATGAACAGGACTGATGGTCGAGTCTCCTTCGGGCTCCCGCGAGGATAGACACTCCCGGTCGACGTGTTCGTCGATTGTATTCCTGTCCGGTCCCCCAGCAGAGGATGGCAATCGCATATACGTGGATTTAGGTGAAGAAATACGATGGCGGAGGCTGAGATATACATCCATAAAAATAAAATATCGAGACAGAGATAGAGCAATCGTCAACAAATATTCAATCGATTTGAGACAATGCGTGCAAGAGTGATGAACCGCGAATTTATTCGAATCAATTTCCACGTATCCATGCCAACGGACCTTTCCGTTCCATCTCAGTTTCTCCCTCTGCCTCTTACTCTCTCCCTCTCCGATCATTCAATACTTAATGTCTTACAAGCTATCGTCTTATGTTTATACATATTCTTATCCGTGAGCTTCTTTGTAGCTTCTTTGTAATAAGATCTTCTTTTTCTTTATTCCACCTTCAAATTTTCCGAAGTATGGATCCTTATTAAAATTTAAATTATACTTTTTAATATAGTGCTTTCCCCTTCCCTTTACATTAACCGCAGACTTTTTTCTTCACCTTATCTACATTTTCGTATCCTACGAGTGTTTGTCCATTTTCCTTCGTTACATGTGAGTGCGCAATGTATTTCCTTCTAAGAAATAAAATACAGAGCAGAAAATGAAGGACGGGAATGGACTGAACGATGGAAAGGTAAAAATGCTGCTGACGAAGCTTAAAAAGCTATGATTTAAAGTAAGCAAATGGGCTTAGAATTTTAGTGAGTTGAAGAAAGTGATGAGGAATGAGCAAAGTTGCATATGCATCAAAATGCATCAAATCAACCACAACAGTATTTTAAAGACCTACTATTTAAGAGAATGTCGTGTCGTCAGAAGAAATTCTTCATATATTTAAACTGATTTGAGTCAAAGAGAATGGGTATACGAAAGGAAAAATGACAATGGAAAAAATATAGATTGAAGCGTAACGCATGTAAGATAGAGAAAGACAATTCCCTGAAAAGTGGCAAAGAGGTGAGAACAAAACGAAAGATCATTACGTATAATTTTTACTTTATAGACCATTTATTACAATGGAAATTTTATTTCTGCATAATTTCTTTGCTTTTCGAACGGTTCGTGTCTCAATGTCACGACACGCAATAATTTTACAGATTACTGATAGTAATTTATATATATATATATATATTAGAGATTATTTTCAAGAAATGATTTACTTCTCATTTCATTAATATTTTTGAAAGCATATAAATAATAGTCCAGAATTGTTTTATCTAAATATTTTTCATTATCCTTATATTATTCTCAAAATTTTTACAAAAATATGCTTTCACTAGAACTTACCTGATTTTGAATATTTATGAATTTAATAATATTTGTGACTCACCTGTAACAAACAAAACATAATCATTCATTACTTATAAATAATATTTAAAATCTATTAAAAGAATTAATTAATATTGTAATGCTTGTTGAGATGTAAATTATTGATAATATTAAAAACAATAAGTGTGACCTTCCGTCGAAGCATTATCAACGTATTTTTGCCTTTTTTTTATTAAATAGATTGAATTTCATAAAAAATTTATAAATTTCGCTGTATTAAGGTTGCTCGTCAACATACAATATTATCCTCTCTGGTATTTATTAATAAATTGTAATTCATTATCTTATTAATGATTTTTGTAAACGTCATAAATGATTATACCTCGTATGTTTCATTTATAACGAATGTATTATCTTTTTAAGGCAGATTTTTTAATATTTCTATCATCATAAAAATGATCAAAAACTGAATAGTTTTTCAACCTGTAATTACAAAAGTAATTTCTCATATATCTCATATATTTATAGTTCAAATAATGATATTAATACAAGGAGTCAGGACGGCTTGAGAATGAAACTTGTACTTGAATGTGTTCACACAGAACGTCTGTGACAGCGTGAAGAAAAATGCCTAAGTCCTGTTCAATTATTTGTCGTATCAATTTAATTTAATTGTTTCGCGAAAGGAGGAATTTATTGTTTGTAGGAAACCGCTGCTTATTTTTAAAAAAGACAAAATTCTTCATTCTTATTTATTTGGACTTCTGCAGGACATTACGTTTTTATTTACATGCTATGTCGATGTTTAAAAGTTATAAATTGATAGTGGCAATGTATATAAAACGTTATAGGAATTCAGGAATAGTCAGAGGAGAGGATGAAGAAATTATGTAGTAAGGAGCACAGAAAGGTAAGAAGTAGATCTTGGAACGGAGGGGCCCAGAGCTACGTCCTTCGCTCACGTATAGTTGGGTCTGTGAATCTTGATTATAAAATAAGCCAATTTTTCTCGTGAGATACATAAGAGGATAAGGCGAGCGGCGGTCAAAGTGACGCGCCGTGATTCCAGGATCACCTAAAAATCACAAGTAAAACTGATGACTCAGAAATAAATGGCCGTCGTGCATGCGAGTACGTTTCCCTCCGGCTCGGAAAAGTAGCTGCGAAATGACGAAGCGGAGCCGCTCTGCTCCAAGGCCGGTACCGTTGCGCCTCACTTCCGACAGGACAGCCTCACGGGAAATGTCGGTGATGCATTAACGCGAGACATGCTCCTCTCGACACTTGTGTGACTAATTGCTAATTTCTAGTCCCAGCCTCTTTCAATCTGCAAGCCCATTATTTAGAGTACCGAAAGATCCCTCGCGTATTTCGTTGCCCTTCACTTTCGGTTATCCTATTCTCAATTTTTATCCGAAATCCTCATCCTTAACAGGACTCGCATATTTTATACTGCGACCATTAAAACCATTGTAAAATCAATGCAATGGTTAAAAACAATTGACGTTCTCATAATACGCCATATATGTAGCTTTTAATCAATAACACATATTACTTTAGCTTTCGTGAGAAAAAAAAAATTATAAAGCTCCCATGTTATATGTTGTCCAGGAACATTTTTACTCTCATATTTAATGAAAAATGTATCGCCCTGCTGCCGGTTAATGAATTCATAAATTAATCATTATTCGCAGTCCGTTAAAATGACTGAAACTAAATGATGCTATACAATAACGATTTAATACTATACTCATAAGAACAGCATTTATATAATATTGGTCTTTTAAGAATAACGTTTACATTATACTCTTTTTATTTTAAATTATAAAAAGTTCAGTCAATAGACTTGAAACTCTTTTCTTTTTTTTCTTTTTTTTTTTTTAATGCATATATCTATTTAACGTTTTATGTTTTATATATTTAAATTTTCTATACATATTTGTTATAAAATAAAACTATTTAAAATATTTCAATAAAATCAAACCACGAAATATTTCTAATTATAATATCTTAAGAATAAAAACATTCGTTAAAAATTGTAATTTTATATCACTATTTTTTTATGTTTCAATTAGAAAAGAAGAAATCGAGTCATGATGCAAATATGTTCATACGGTTTAATGTAATGGATAGCTATTAAATCATTAATCTTCAATAAATTAGTTTGCAATTGTACGGCACGTGTTTAAATACCAATAATTAATATAGCTTATTAATAGGTTATTTTAGGCCGAAAAACTTTTTATTGCATTTTTACTGACGTGAACTCGCTTAAATATTTCACATAAAAATTGTGATTTTAAAATATAATAAGCGGTTACAATATTTTAATTTATTTTAATAGTCATTTTTTTCTATAATTGAGAAATCGCTCCTTTTTTTTTAATTGAAACCAAATGCGAGTTCTAAATATTTTTAAAAGGCTTAACATATTTTCCGTTATAATAAGTATCACATTTAGACATTTTTTATTGTAATAATGATTCTTGTAAAAAAGAATGTTTAATAATAATAATAATAATAATAATAATAATAGTAATAATAATAGTAATAATAGCATGAGTTTGATTCGCGTTATATAATCGGAATATTACGGTAATCAAGAGTGACAAGGTTATTCACATCACATTATTGCATAATGCAAATCATTTATAGTTATTTTTTTTTTAATCCGACGATTCATAATAGCATATAAATTGTTGAAGCGGTTTATAAAAATGCTTTAATATATATTATCGTTAGAAAATTTGAATGATTTTAAAATTGAATTTCTAATATGTTTTTGCAAGTGACTTGACATTGTAAACTTCACTATTGTTATTGATTCATTAGATTAGATGGAGAGTACAATTATCTTATATTTTAAAATATTACAAATAAAATCAATTGATAATGTCTTGAAAATCTTGTTCAAGCTTATTGGCCTTTTTATAGAAATGTAATAGAATAGAGATACGAGTAAAGCATACAAAATTCATTTTCAAAAGAATTAAGAATACATTTATGAATGAGATAGATAAATAAATAATAAAGGTTTTTTAAAATACTAATTCGAATAAAAGAAAATGCAGATACAGAGAAGGAGTAGTTTGTTAGTTGCCTATATATTCACAGCTGTTCTATACTTGCAAATAATATATACCTATTTATTAGTATATACATTATTACGCTAGTATTCAATATGTAAAAATGATTGGAAAATATAAGAAAACTATAGCTTAAAATTACAATAAAAACATCAGGTGTTGAAGGAATAAGTGGAAATTTATAAGTCTAAATCTTCTTCTGTAACTATATATAGAAATATCAAAAAAAAAAATTCCAGGAATTAAAAATATATTAAAATCTGATTTACTATTTAATAATAATATTTAGTCGAGCATAAAAATAAATAGATTGTATTATCATTTTTGTTAAAAATTTAATATTTAAAAATGAAAGGAAGGTAAATAATGTAATTAGTCGTTATTACTTTAAATGATATAATAATTATTCTTCTCTAGATATTCTTATAAAGAAGAATGAATTTTTATAAGTATAATAGTTTATAAAATTATATATAAAAAATCACAATGACATCATGATAAAAAATAAAGTATTTTATTGAGATAACATTAGATATTTATTATTATAAAATTCTGAGTGATACTTTGGTGACTATGCTATTGACTATATCTAAATAAGCTTAATTGTGTATAGTATTTATAATTGGGGAGGAGTTCGAAATTCTGAACGTCTTCAGCTTAGGATCGACATATAATTACCGTTAATTTTCTCTATAGGATACTGAGATGGCTATACAGAATGCAGTTAATGTCTTTACTTAGAATCAGCTGCGGATCTACCGCTAGATATCTAAGAATTCATGCAATATCTACAGGCAGAATCAATGCGCATTGCACTTTCTATTTTTATCACACAAAAGTAACTTGATTTTAATTTTATTAACAATGATGTACTACAACATTTTCGACGCCACATTAATAATTATACACTCTAGGTAATGCGGTTAATTCGTATGTAATATTACCTGTTGAAATTACTTTTTTGAAATTTAAATTAGTCATTAAATCATTCACTGTTTCGTAGCTGGTTAAATACTTATTTTCTAACAACTTATCTATTGATAAAAAATGTAGGAAAATTATACTACTGCATAAGATCATTTAAGAACTCCTAATTTTAATACGTTTAATAATTTTAATACGTTGTTGCTGTAGTTTGAATTAAATCATTATCACAAAAGTAATTTTAAACATACATTATATATACTCAAGTAGAAGTTTCTGGAAGTCTCTAAATACAAGTGAGACTAGAAAGAAAAATAGCAATCAATTATTCTTTATTGACGTCTATGTAATTTAAAGAAGTATTAATCGTGCGAATTTACACTATAAATTGGAATTCTTATGAAAATTAAAAAATATAATCTAATATACCTAATAAAGGTGTCAAAGATAGTTACATTATTATTAGTATATTTAGCCGATGAGAAACCGTGACGCAAGTTAATTCTCGATCACCATAAATTTACAATTACTGAAAATAGATATTAAGTATATTTAGTAATCAATTGCAATAACGAACGCTTAACAGGAATTCAACGAAATCAATACTAATGGATACAGTTTTTATTGAATAAGCTTCTATTTTATTGAAAAAGTTTATACTTTTAATATTATTTAATACTCTCGTAATTATATGATCAGACGACACATATATTTTACATTATTATTAAAAAAATAACAATAACGAGTAATGAAATTAAAAAGTTTTTTTGAAAAATATAACTCTGAAACCTTTAAAATATTTAAATCACTCATTAGTACAATCTATTTACCGTATAGACTTTACAAGATATTTAAAGTTGACTCACTTACCATTACGCGATATAATTTTGTTTGCTTAGATAAGCCAGTGAAAAAGTACTCCGACGTGATAAAGAAGAAGAATCGTGGCGATGAAAAATATTTTCAAAGTACTTTTATTTATGTTAGACTGTGTAACGAAGAACTGAGTATTTTCAAAAAATGATTTTTAAATATAAAAATAAGGAAACGTACTGAGTTCAATTATATTCTATAAAATTTAAAGAAATGAAATTTATATATTTGTAGTAGATAATATTATTTTAATAACGAATTCTATGAACATTCATCATTCTTTTGTATTGCTTTACAAACCCTTTTCTAATTCTAAGTGCACTAGTATGCAATGTCAAATACCTAAAATTTTTTAAAAAACACCCTCTGCATAACCCTCTGAATATATTTGATATACAACGTTTGGATTTTATGGAATATGCACCTCCACCCACCCCCACTTACAGCCCAGCGATGTATATGTTTTTTTAAAATAAAGTAAAAGCTTAATAAGAATATTAGACAAATAGAAATATAAAAAGTTAATAAGTAATTTGATTAGTTTTATTTAATGTTTTTTTATAATCTAAAACTAATTAATATTTTTTATATTACGTACAGTATTAATAGTTTTAAAATATAATTTCTGATTTATATATCCAGAATATATCTTATATATTCTGGTTATGATGAGTTCATAAAACTATTCATAATTACCAGTTTTTTAATATATACAACATATGTGTTGAAATGAAGCGAATTTCGATGATAATTGTTTATAACCTAAGTTATATCTTTATATTTTTATCAATTATTAAAGATGAAGGAAGGAAATAAATTCTTAATGCATTGCATAATTAAAGAAGATATCTTATTATTAAGTCGCTTTAAAATTTCATACAGCATGTATTGTTAATAAGTTTCAATCAATATCTTATATTTATAAAATAAATTCTATGATATATTATTATATGGCATATATTTAACCAAATTCTACTAAAATAATGTATACATTTTATTTGTTATTGTTAATGTACTCATGAAAATCAAATAATTTATATGTGTATAAATTCAAGTAAAAATATATATATATATATATATATATATATATAATCAAATTATTAGTTTGAACCGTATATAATATATGAATATACTTTACTTAGTCACATATTATGAAAGTTAAAACCATGTAAAAACATGTCTACGAAAATAAATAATTATTAATCTATTTTTATTATGAAATGTATAAATATATGATAAGGTTATAATTGTTCGATCCAAGTGAGTTACGTAAACAATATTTGTTTAACGTGTACAGAGTGAACTTAGCATATCATTAATTAAAATAATTGCTAAAGTTTAATTGAATTAATAAAGTAAAGTTATAGAACAAATAATCTATTTTAAATGAATAGTAATTATAAACTAGATGATATTTATTTTTAGAAAATGGTGATGAACTTTTAATTAATATAAATTAAAGAGGTTTTATAAAAAAGAGGGATTGCAAAAAAAAGTCACGGTAAACGTAGGAATTAAACGTAAAAAAAGGAAATTTTTGCAGAGAAGCTTGAGTTAGAAAGAGGTAAAGGTTAGAATTTGGCAGAGTAGCTCAATATGAAGTGACTTTGAGGAGTTAATTTTGTTACGAGTCTACAGTGTCATGTGGATATTTTGTCGCTGGTCATCGGTCGTTGCTCGTCGTCGCTCGTCGTCGCTCGTCGTTAGTAAGTTCCACAAAAGATTTAATCTAGTGGGTTCATCAACATGCAATTTGCCTCCGGAGCGACGCGAAAGGCTCGAGCCATGACGGCGAAACGCTTGCACCGTCCTCGGGATGCACTCGCGGCTCGCACCTACAATGGTTTTTATATATCTCTGATTCTAGAATAATTTAGATAAGAGGAAATATTCGCGGCAAGGATTTATGGAGGTGGTGGTACTACTAGAATGTCTTGGCTCCGCTCGGCTTGGCTTATCTTGCTTTGGCTGCTCCTACTGCTACTGCTACTATATTGTTTTGGTATCTTGTCGAGTTAAGGTCACTTTGTTTCATTGATCCTTACGTTTCAGTCGTTTCGACTAGGTGAATTCAATGCCAGAACTCATTTCATAAACGCGAATCTTAATTAGACTTATAACTCTATCTAACAGCCCATTAGGTTTACAGAATTTTGTTATTTATTATTATTGCGTAGGCGCTGAAACGCGAAAAGGTCGATTTTTTTTTACCTTGAATCAATATTTTACACTCTAACGGTTGGCTCTAACATTCAGCATAAGTTTACATCTTAATTAATTTCCTTATCAATTAACTATCAACGTAAGGCAATAAACGTCTTTTCATTACATTTTTTTAAATATCTTTCTGCAAGCGTCTGCATTCCCAAAGTACTTAGAGCATTAAAAGTTTTGTGAAATTTTTAATGCGTGATTATCAAGTCGAACTTTATAACAGTATTACAAAGTTTAGAATTCTTCATACGTTTCAGTTCCTCGAAGTTTAATAAAATAATTCGGAGAATCAAAAGAATTCCCTACCATGCACTGAATACATCATTTCAAAACAATTTATAATTATTTCATCTCTCGTTAGAGATTTTTCCTATTCGCGTTTCACGATAAAATGTACAAGATAATTGAAGGTTTCATAGAATTTATTATTAGAATTTATTATAATGCGTGTCATTCATAATGATATGCCTTTATCGCCGCGAATAGTAGCTCTTTGAATATTTCAAATTTTAAAAATTGGAACCTCGCGAATTGAGCATAAAGTAATTATTATCGAGCCTTCATAATTTAAAGAATTCGGAGAAATGTCGATTTACAGTTACGTGCACGTCTTACTCGGCGACACTTTTCAAAATTGAATAATACCCAAAATGATGAGACTACGAGGCTCGAGATTATAGTTCACATTTCGGCGAATCGGTTTCATACTTCGTTACTTTTAGATGCGCTAATGTGCATCTATTCTGCAACGAAATTCTTCCGTCAAACGCGAGCGAAGGGGATCCATTTAGAACTTGATTAATAATTTCGAAAGGAGCGCATCATAAGCACTCAGCAAGCCGCGAGCATGCGTACATGTATGTACGTACTTACGTACGTGTGCTAACTATGACGCTCCATTTCCCGGAAAATTCGACCGTTTATTTTCTTCCGAGGGTGAAATGAGCACAATCTCGTTTATTATTTAAAATTTTTAATTGCTTTAAACTAAAAACAAACTTTTAATTAGAGACTTACCGGTTTCAAGTCGAACTGATGATTGTGATTATTTACATTGTTGTTAATGCGATTGTTGTTGTTGATGTTTGTCCTACCGCTCGTCGAGTGGTTATTAATATTATTATTATTATTATTGTTGTTGTTGTTGTTGTTGTTGTTACTGTTATTATTATTGATACTGTTGCTGTTGTTGTTGTTATTGTTGTGGTGGTGGTTACCGCGTTTGTGCAGTACCATGGCGGCGAACATTTTAATGTCAGTGACTAAAAACTTTTTCACTTTAATTAATTCAGTTTCAACACTTTAATTTCTCGTATCATTCGGTTTATATGCTTAGTTTCATTTTACACTTGTTTCTATACGTACGAGGAGCAAAATATCAATATTATGATAATGTATTAGACAAGAAGTATGCGCCTTAGATTCTACGATAATTTTAAATAAAATAATTTGGTTACGCTGCGCGTTGCAAAGTACATAAAAATTCTTATTATGTAATTTCTTATTTTTAAGGTTTCGTAATATATTAAATCTAAGTTAATATTGCATCGGAAAGGTATAAATAAATTTTAAGAATTCAGTTCCGGACAATTAATCAATTAGGATAATTAATGGTTGGCTAAATTATTTATTCAACATTCGCCGCGTATTATTATACAACCAGGTTTGTATACCATTTTTTTCATGTATTACATTGTGTTTTCATTCCGAGTAATTACTAATTCGAGAGATATAAAACATTAAAATAAAACTTCAATCAACAAAATAACCAATTTCTGTTTATTAAAATATTGTTTATATATTACAAAAACTGAAACAAAATAATATATGACATTATGGAACTTTAAGGGTTGAATTAAAGTCTATAAAACATTTACATTACGAAATTGAAAATAAAATGGCATTTTTATTCTTAAGAAATTGATTTATTACATTGAATTTGCGATAAAAAATATAACGTTCATTATAAATTTTACATTATAAAGTATTTGATTCTAATGTAATGAAAAGTAATTGGCAATTTATGTGAATATTCATTCGACATGCAAGTATTATTTTTAGCTTTTAGATAGCGTAAAATTTCTTTAGTAGAAATCGTATTAGAAATATATTATATTCAACTCATAAATCTTTAATAAATCAATCATAATAACTCGTATAAATAAAAAATGGAGAACTAGTGTACATCTAATATATTATATTTAACTTATTTAATGTGTATCATAGCTGAATTATAATCTTATAAAGAGTTGACCAAACAATTTTACTTAACATTCGTTCAAGGAAGCTAATAAATATAAAAAATAAATTTCCCTTCACGAGGGAAATAAATATTTGCGAAAGTAGCAGTGAGAAACTTATTTTTTTTTCTTTGTAAATTTGTATTTGGCACGATGAATGGTTCTTATCGATAGCAACCGACGATACGTCGACGAATCCGCGTGAAAAAGTTAGTGCTGCCAAATAATCGAGATTGTCTGGCTATTGTAGTGGTATCCTGTCCCCGTCAACCATTCTATCTCACTTGTATGATCTTTCTGAGAAACGTCGGTGTCCAAAATTATGTCAACTACGTTCCCATGTACTGACGTAACACCGGCGGTACCCGTTGCCGACGTATTATAGTCTGCCCTATGGGCACTGTGGTCTGATACACGGACGGTGAACACCTGAGTACGAAGCTTCGAGCTAAACCTCGTGGTTTGTACTGTATCACGACGATTGTGCGATATACCTTAATAATAATCTATACGCTTTTCATGAGTTTCTGTAATAATGATCGATTCGTATCATCGGACCATGTCTACATTCTGACGATACTGCTGGCTAATATTTTTAATGGGAGTGTTACCATAAGTAGCGACTCAGGTTACGGTTATTTACTGTAGTGCCACGGCTACAGGAAAAATCCTTTCCACGGTTATTAAATCGAGGCTTCAGTTGAGGAATGTTAAAAACTTCAAGCTACTTGATCTTAATAAGTCGATTGCCATTATACCTGCAATTAACGCACTCCATCCTTTTCACCACTAATTTATTTATTTTTAAATTACAATAACTATATAAAAGGAAAAAAAATAATGATTAGGACGTTTTTGGATGAAAAGCTTTGGATAAAAATTCTTTTTCAAATCTACTTTACGTACTTTAAATTAGAACTTAATAAAACATTTAAATCTAAGATACTAGTCATAAACTATTTTCACGATCTATAATTTTCTGAAAAATAATCAGATATTTTAATAAAGTTGCAAATTAAATTCTAATAAATTAATATGAGTTGTTATTAGTCATTATTTTGAAAATGATTTAAAAAATCGAACGTCTGAAAATTGAAAAATACCTGCGCTATAAAATAAAGAAATTTATTTGTTGAATCCGTATTTAACTTAGAAACGTATTTCTTATAAATGATAAAAGCAGCAGGGATCGTAAGTGTTGTGTGTAAAAATTGCAACGGTGTCGATACCGATGAACGACTAAGACGTCGAAACGGAAAGCTTAATGAATTGAAAAAGGAATATAGAAGACTTATTAAAGAGAACGAGAGAGAGAGAGAGAGAGAGAGAGAGAGAGAGAGAGAGAGAGAGAGAGATAAAGAAAGTAGCTTTCAAGTATAAGCCAGTTATTTACATTTTCGCGAATGAGCTGAGGAGAGGAATCATCGACAGGACAGGAACTGAAAGGCTTTATTTGTGACGAGTTTTGATAAATTCGCGATTGCGGGAGGTTCGTGCTCGGGCTTTAATCGCTTGTCGCTAATTCGCCTCTTGCGTTCGATCGTCGCACGTGTGCTCTTAGCGATTCTGGAAGCCGTGCAGAGACAGCTAGAGGAGGGAGGAGGTCAAACGAGAGACAACGGGAACAAAAGCTGACGCCCTATTTACAATCGTCGTGAATACCGGCAATAGTATCTATTTATCTTCGGGGCGTTACGAATAAAAGGCTATTTTTTTTTATAAAAGCTATCGATAGCGAGGAAGAATGCGACCGACCGAGGATTGACAGTGAAGACAAAAAGACTTTGGTTGCATTGAAGCGGGACGACTTATGACGTCTCCGCATCTGCTTCCCGGGTAAATTATTTTCTCCCAGCCGCGAGAGCACGCCTCTAGGATTCTAGGACGAGTTCGTCCTCGAGATTTTCCTCGCTTCGAATCGATTATTTGCCAAATGTTCGAAAGACATAGAGAGAGAGAGAGAGAGAGAGAGAGAGAGAGAGAGAGAGAGAGAGATAAAGCCAGAGAGACATCTCTCTGATAGATTTTTATTGGACAACGCTCAATCCACGTATTCCTATTTCGCTATTTCCATTTACATTCATAGCCACCATCACAGAATTTTTATACCATTTGACCTTCTCTCTCTCTCTCTCCCTCTCTGTCTCTCTATCTCGTGTCGATTCCATTCGTTCCTCACCTCTTGCCACTTTCGACAAACTCCCCTTTCCATTTAGTATCCATTAATGCTGATTTTTTTAACAATTTATTTTCAATTATTTTCTATAGAAACTTTTACTAATAAAATTCTACATAATATAAATGCGAATATCTATAATACTATTTGGTATAATTACGGTAACATCTTTTAGCTCAATTTTTTATTATTTTTTTTTATTTTTTTTCTTTTTCTTTTTTAATTTAGCGATTACTTGAACGAAGTAACTGAAGCTTTTATTTACTAATTTTGAGTATTAATCAATAATTTTGAAAATAGATTATCTATAATCAAATTTCATTATGTGCCAGTTCCACAAATAAGAAAATTTATCCGTACATATTGTAAAATAAAAGTGCATGAGATTTTAATGTAATTCCATTTTATGACATTATCTTTGCATGGCTATCCAATTTAATGTCCATTAAAATAAGTCAGTGCGTTGAACTGCTCTTAACAAGGATATGTATATTTGGATATTTTTAGTACCAAAATTCACAATGCTCGATTACTTTGAAGGAACTAATTTCCAATATAAATGAATTAATAAGTGCATTGGGAAGATGTGTTTTTGAATAATTTAGATATTTTCTAGGTACGTATTTGTACTCGGCAGATCTTGCGAATTAACTTCCATCGGGAATAGATTCGTATTGAACGTCACGAAGTCTGATGTTTGTCAATTATGGTCTAAAAATACAAAATCTACCTCATGACTGATCGATAGTTTGAGAATTCAATATGACTATTTTTGCTCCTCATATCTTTGCAATTGATAATGAATAAGAAGTTATTTAATAAAAGCTAAGTGTATTTGATTTGAAATTGCATTTTCAGACATAAACGATATTTTTAAATTTTCATAAATAATTTACAGACCCGTGCGATATTTATTTTTTAAATGTTTAAATAGAAATTTTAAGAAATATTTACCATTTAATGATTTATACTAGTAATTATTTGCCAATTCGTCCTTTGTACTTGTATAAAATGATATTAAATTATATACTTATATACAACTATGTATTACGAGTAATAGATAAAAATTAAATTTTATATTTATTGAAATATTGATTTTACACCTTATTAATTTTATTTATTATTTATTGCATTTTTTTTTGATATATAAATAACCTACTTGTGGAATACCTTGTGCAAATAAAAGTTTCCGTGCAATATTTGTTTTTAGCATATTTTGAAAATAAGTAATAATAAATTTATATTATAAACATAATATTTAAAAAGTGTATTAGTTTACAAAAACGTTTATGTCTCATAAAATTTATGAGTAACATAAAATTTTTTTTACTTAGATTTTTTTTACTACTTATTTACTTATGAATGTTTTTTCGCACTCACGCACGATAACATTTTTATTGAATGTTAATGCACAATAATATCTAATAATGTATATTTTAAGATTTTTTTTTTTTGAAGATTTATACAATAATAATATAATAAAGAAAATAATTAGAATACATTTTATAAAAAATAATGATGAATTCTAGAAAATTATATAGACTAATCTAACTTAATGTCAATGTAATTTAATGAACTACTTAAAACATAGAAAGTCGATATTTTAAGATCTTTTCATAATTAATGAAGAAATTCGCCAGAATTCACTACCAAAACTCTGTAAGGTAAAAATTATCACAATAAGCTTTCTGACGTATAATAAAAAATAATAAAATGTCTTGGAAAATAAAAATTTTCAATCGATTTTAAATAATGTTAATGTAATTTTAGAATCATAAATTTTCTAGATTTAGAATTTATTTGAATAAAATAAATTTTCATAATTAACTCTATTGATTTACATTAATAAATCTTAAAGTGTGCTTTGAGTTCAACAAGAAAGATTTTTTCATAAATATAATGTTGAATTAAGAGAAACATTTACAGTTGGTGATAAAACTATATAACTATTAAAAGCTGCATACAGATATATAAATTGACTCGATTACATATCGTTTACATATAAGCGATAGACTGGGCTTATTTAATATAAAAAATATATTGCAAACATAATAACATAATATTTAATTGAAAATCTTGGCGTAAGAGCATTGAAAAACTGTTTTTCAGATAATTCAATATTTTGTACTTGAATAAGCCATTAATGCTTAATATTATCTGAATTTATTAAAAAACAACTAATTCATCTCGGTTCAAGCACACGAAGTTTATTTGCAAGAGCGTAGGACCGTTTCGCAGCCGTTGCCTAAAATTGATAAAATTTTGTAAGGTAAAACTTGAGGTGTGAATGACCGGTGAATCGAAGAGCCGACATGATAAAAAGCTAGTTTCCCCATCGAGAATTCGACTCTCATACCCCAGAGGAGAGGACTTTATGGATACAAACGGTCTCTTGCTCTTGTATCATCTAACTTCTGTCCGCAGACGTCGTAAATCTTGGCGGTTTTACCAAAGCAATGGCGCCGTCTACGTTGAGGCTCGGCGAGGGTAGAAAGGAAAAGCGGCACGTGTCGCGATGCGTGTCCGGGGGTGAAATAAATCTCTGGTGGGCAACGATGGCCTTTGTAGAAAATTGCAAAGCGATCGTGCGACGCTCGTCGACAATTTGGAAATCACCAAGGTTTTGTGATTAAGGTAGCGACATCGACGACGTGCGCATGTCGGCCTCTGTCCCGTGACATGAAACGCGACTCGCTCTTTTTGCGGATCTACGGATATACAATAAAGAGCGTCGGATAGTTTTCATCCTGTACCAGCAAGGATTCGAACAGGCGAGATTCTCATACGTTTGCCATCACAAACCGAGCGTATAATAAAAACTTTGTACGCCATAATAAAAATTATTATCCATTCAAGTCTCTAAAATACTACAACTTGTGACAAAATTACCTTCTTCCTTTTTTTTATATATAAAATGTTTCAAATTGTTATTACATCTTTGTTTTCATTCTCGAAACTACCTATCTTATTTGATCTCATTTATTTTTAATGAAGTATTAATGATCATTAATACACTCATATAATAAACTCTAAGATTACACTATACAAAGTCATATTAAGATTTTATTAGAAGAATATTGCCGAATAAATACTATAAAACCAACAACCTTTCCATCTTTCCATTTTTCTATACTATTATCATAAATGTCCAATCAATATTTATAATTATAAGATCGTACGTATTATTTCGGATAATATGTTCGGCTGAAATTCGGATTTTATTACAGATTTTAAACGAGTTAATCATTAGTTATTAATAATTTCATAAATCATTCCTAATTAGTTTAATTTGCATAACGATTGAAGAGTAGGGTACAATTGAAATATCCTTCAGATTTCAATTTAGATGAACTATAATGTGGTGACGTCAATAGATTTAGAAACTGCGAGGTATTAATGCTTATGTTGTGCGATCCAATACGTAAGTAAGGGTTCGGAACTTTGAAAATGTTATATAAATATTTAGTTCCGTAAAGAATATTAAATATTTATATATACATATTCTATAAGAATTATTTAATTTTTATTAAAGTGCAATTAATATTTTAATGACATTTAAAAACGTGGCTTTATATGATTTTGATATTATTTTGAATTATCATGCGAAATTAGTTACACGGCCATGGCTTGCAAATAATATATAATGACCCGGTGTTTTAATGATTGCACAATAAATAACATGGTACATATAATACAACATGTAACACGGTATTTTAATAGTCACATATGATTAGCACTGTTACCCAATGTTAATATTGAGTTAATGAACATTTTTTCGTAATTCTATTTACACGTTAAACATTAATATGGAAATTGGTTTTAAAATAATAACGTTTAAAGACCTTGTACCGTTGGGTTACTATTATATTATAAATTTTACAACTTGGCGAACTACACACATTTTCATGTACCTTTGTAAGAAGCAATTTGTAATTTTCAATACTATTAAAATTTCATGCAGCTATCGTACTTAAACTTGAAATCTGAAAGCTGATAGCGTTTACGAAATAAGCGGGCACATTTCCGTGTGCCAAATGCAATTGTTTATATAACCTTGAGAAAATTAATTGCGAGGCAATAGATAATTTGCTCTTCAGATAAAGCGTTTCTTATTGTTGAGCGGCCGCATTAAATGAAAAATGCTTAATGCATCAAAGGTAAATACAAATCACCGACTGAATATAAGTACAGAAATTGTATTATCTCCGCGTATACATTGAGTGACCTTGGGGCGAAAAAGTACGTTAGATTTCGATGCGCTAGTGGAGCAGATACATAGTTAAAAATTTTCCGAATAGATGAATATGCCGGGAACACGTCCTTACAATCTTCCGTCAAATAAAGCCCGTTTTCTTAATAAAACGCTAACGATAAACTTATACGAGTGCAAGGCCGACACCAATGGACAGGGATGGACTTGGTAAGCCCTACCGGAATAACGTACCCTCAAGTTTTATGCAGGAGCCGGCGGCCCCAATCGAGTGTCCCACCCGTACTGTATCGCGTGAACTGGCGGTTCCGAGTCGCGAGACTAGGTCTTCAGAGGTACGAACAGTGCTGTCGTAGGCCGTAGACTGATGCCGTGCTGAGTGCCGTGCTCGGCTCTTCTTCGGCGGCGTGGCGCGCGCAACCCCACCGGAGGGGGCCAAACTTCCCTCGCGAGCCTCGCTGGAGGGAGGATTCCTTGGCGTCCTGGCTACCTCGTCACCGGCGCACTCACTCCCGGGAAAAGAGCTCGGGGATTGTCTGTCGAGTCCGCGTTTATTGAGTCTGACTGACAGAGAGGCTACGAGAGATCCAGACTCCCCCGAACTTTTCGACAACTTTTTCCTTTTAACGATATTACTTTGGATACGTGCACGCGAGACTCTAAGGAACCCCAACGACCTGGAGCACAACTCCTGTCGGTTAGTCCGACGACGCTTTCACTTTTTCTTCTTTTACGGCCAATCGCCCCTAATCTTCACTTCCGCCACGGCTCTTATACGAAAAAAGCAAATGATTTTGCTGAGGGGAATGCACTCCCTTGGTCCAATCAGGCCGAAATTCGCAAACTGCCAGAACATACTTTAACAAAACAGCCACATACTTTATCGTCTACAACCGTCGGAGCTGTAGCTGCTGATAAAAACTCAGCCGGCCAACTTTACTTGGCTCACGGATCCTTAAAAAGCTTATTATGTATTTATCCGAAATCCTTATCCATATCGCGTCCGTATCGCGCGCACAAAGTCTTTGCGATTAAAGAATTCTTCGACTATTCGAATAAGAACTATCCCTCTATTATTTATCTTTGCCTCGCTCTCGTCAAATGCTTGCACGATGCCCTGACGTATCATTTCTTCCTCCAGCTTTGTTATTCCATTAACTGACGCGAGACATACGAGAGCCTTGTGAAGATATCGGTCAGCTCAGTATTGAATTGTTTTGCACCTAATCAACTTACATTACCGACCGATAATGCATCATGAAATTCGAAAGTATTTTCCATTACTTAACCATTATTCTACAAAAGGTTTTTACATCATAATCGTACTCGATCAATTTTCATTCTTCACAAAATCCTTACATCTTATACTGCTTAATATAAATTTCAGCTGATTTTCTATTTTCTCACATTCAACACAAAACTTAGATTATCTAAGTATACGAGTTAGCTGTAATTAAAAGAATATCATATTATTATTAAGCTAATTCAATATATTTGAAAATCTATTAAAAATTTTTTTTGTATAATTGTTACGATGACATTTGCAACGGTAATGGAATAATAAAACTAATGTCTTGCTCGTAAATATTCGATACTCATGTCCCTGGCAGTAAAAATAGTATTGTTTTAATAACAATTTTAAATATCTAAAGAGTAAATTATCGATCTTTCATCACGTGTTGATTTTTATTTATTTTTTCATCGATCGAGATGTCTCTATAACGAGCGAGCAATACAAATTTATTTTAAGATTGAAGCATTTATGTATTTACAGCAGAAATGTAGGTCACTATATAAAGTTTAAAAGTTAATTATAGAGCCATTACATACTTAAATTAATTTTTCTCCGTCGTACGAATCGCAGCTCTGTAAATGAACGTCGATAAATATGAGATGAAAAGTGCAACTGATATTTATTATTTTCCGAGTTAATAGATTCGGTTATTATGAGAATAAGTTGAAGGTGCAAATTTTTCATTCGACTTAATGGAAGATCTAAACGATCGAGCTGATAATTCACTTAAATTGGCTAGGGTGTACGTATTATTTTGCGTGGACGATTAGTAAGGATTAATAAGGAAATAAGAGAATATAAAAAATCAACAAAGGTAAAATGCATAGGAAATGTGAAATGTTGAGAAAAAAATTTTTTGTAATCGGATAAAGCCACATGAAAGTTGCATAAAAGTAGCGTGCGGAGGAAGGGGAGGGAGCTCGAGTCTAATCTCCCGAGAAAAGTTTTAGCGCAAGGCCAATTTGCGATATACAGATAATGCTGATTTCTGCATGTTCCAAACTTCTGTGCCATTAGATGAGACGTCACTTGGTGCAAAATCACTGAAGCTCCTCCAGCTCCTCGCATGGCTAAGCCTTTTAGAGTTAATTAGCTCAGCACTGCAAGACGGCGCAGACGATACATGCGACTCGATGAAACGATTTTTCGACGGAACTCGTGAGTGAGGATATTGGACTCCCGGATAATCAATATTATGAACTAAACAACTTCATTCCCCGCAATTCACCCTTCGCCCTTTCATTAATCTCTTCACAATTGTGAATAATTTTAATAATTACGTCCCGATATTTGTATCGCCTTGGCTCTTTCCATTATTTATTATATTTTGTAAGCGTACGACATGCTAATTTCCATTTCATTGTAAATAGTAATGATTTAATCGATGAACCTTTTTGTAATAATTAATTGTTTTGAGAAAAAAATTGCAACCTTTATCTTAATACTGCAAGAAATTTGGTATTATAAATTTAAGCAAATTAAGTAAATTGAAAACTATTTAAATATTACCACTTACTATTAACCAGGACAAAAAGCTCTATTAATAATAAACCAGCATAAGCAGTTTCTATGCTAAGAATTCCTATAAATTACGCAAACTCGATATAATATGTAAACGTTTATTAATCATTTTAAAATATAACTATCGACACAATTCTCTTGTTGTAGTCTGTTTTTTAGTCAAATTCATTCGTTCATTCTCCGTAATGTTGATGCATACGTCGTATATTTGACCATAATGTGGAGGGTAATTATTAATTTAAAAAGTGCTTCTCATAATTTCCGAATATTTTTCTAAAAACTATGAAAAGTCAGAAGGATAAAATTTAAGAAGAAAAGAAATTTATAATAAACTTAACGTACACTGTTTCTACTGATTTCTATTGATTTCTACTGATTAATGACAAACTTTTGTACCGCATATTGTATTATAATTTATAGGCGCATATACCGATAGATATTATACTTTCCGAATCCGACATACGTAAATTCTAAATAACACGGATGTTATTCATCTTACAGAATAAACTATGTATTTCCTCGATTCACTTGAGCCGAATACGTTTTTAAATAGAACATGTAAATTAATCCAAAAATGGGTAAAGACACATAATGAAGTGGAATACCAAAGACACATAATCGCTCATGCATTTAGACGTCTTATTACAAGAAGGTGGTATGCAGCAAAAGATTTAATTTTTGAAATAGGCTTTTCCCGTAATTTCCCGCAATGTTGCATACGGTAAATCGACCGAATGGGTCTTTCATAAGGAAGAAATCTGTTTCCGTTGATCCGCTAGATTTCTCTACCAAAATTGCCCAAGATTTTTCACCCTTCCAATCCTAATAATAAGTCGCCGTAGCGGCTAGACTTGACTTTTACAATCAAACATTTGTGCTTTTCGTTGATCAGATTTTGATTAATAAAATTGATCTCTTTATGCTTTAATATGCTGTTTAACGTAATGAAAGTTTGTAATATGTTGACTGAAAATGTCGACTGAAAATGCGAATAGATAAATATGGTAAGAAGAAAAGTAATAGATTTTTCATATTTTCATTATAATGATTAATAAAATAAATTATACAAGTTTTATAAGTGTTTGCTTTATTATAAAAATATTATCTAAATATTCAAAATTTATTATTAGTGGGAAAAAGTTTTTACGTCAAAAAATTATATTCATTTCCGAAATTTGATCTTCCATAATATCTAATATATTTTCATACGTTGAAAAATCATAAAAACCATTAATAAAGTGTAACAAAAAATTTGTACAATTAAATTTACATACTAATTTTTAATTAAGTTTTTTAGTTTCTTCGTTTTATTCATTTTTATAATTTGAACTCGTTTAATCTTCAAATGGACACTTACCACTAGCGCATAATTTATAAGCTATATCTACAATCTACGAACCTTACTTTGTTTAAAAATTAATCAGCTCGACTATCTTCATTATTAACAAAAACTTTGTTTTAATACAAGTATGCATAATATTTATGAAAATAAATAAATAATATTAATCAGAGTAAAATATTTTCATTCTAATGGTGTGTGCGTGTGTGTGCGCATGTAAAATTATAATTACAGAGAAATAAGGTAAAGTAGGGTAACATGAAAACTTGACTTTTTATTTATAACGGGAATACGATAAAAGCAAAATTTCTGATTCTTTAAAATTCTCTTAATGGCTTACGGTTTTTCTAATATTTGTATCCCTCCAAGTGAATACGCGCTTTTTCAATAAATTTTTGTAACTTAGTTGCTTTTGGCCGACTCTAAGAATGCCAAAATATATTAGAAAACTTTAATTTTTCGAATGCGAATTTCAATGACCTTAAGGACTTATTTTAAATAAATATTTAAAATGGGCCCTTCATGAAAAAAACTGCAGTCACAAGGAGGAAAAATACTGTAAAGGGAAATTACGAATTATTACGGAAGTGGACAACGGGGTCAAAATTATTTTTTAATTGCCTCCATCCCGAGCTACTCGACATTCGCTCGGCTGCAAATCAGTTTCTATGCTCTTCAAGCCTTCAAGTGGCCTTCGGCAATTCTAGTTTTTCGCTCTCCTGATAATACCATTTCTTCTAGCTCGTAATTCCAACAACATCTCGCTTAATAATATTTCTCTAAAAGCTAAAGCTACGAGCAGGTTAATTTATCTAACTGTGTTCGTGTAGAGAAAAATATTTCAGATTACACAAACATTGGCAAACATTTGCTTTTTTAACATATGACTGATTGTGGAAGAAGAGTTTATAAAGTTTAATGATTAAATTATAATTTCGATACCGTGACGAACAAACTTTCAAAAATTCAATCGATAATGTTCGGGTTCAAATGTTTTTCTGCTTTTTGAGAGTTCCAGTCGGCGATTACAGACCTTGACGTACTTCGGTTTATTGGGATGTTTCAACATTGGACTTTTTATAAGTCTTACTAAATTGGGTTTTCGGAAAAATTTATCTTTTACTTTCTAATTAAATCCCTACTTTCAAGCAGTTTGAATTATTTAAATAAGTATTATATTTATTTTTAAAATTTATGCTTTTTCATTTATGCTAAATTCAAAAAATTAGAAAGTAAATCGTAAATCAAATATTTATTCAATAATAAAGACCATAATTAGAATATTAAAAAGAAAATTAATAACTATAATGAAACGGGAGCTGGTATTACGTAATAAATTTTACTAAAGAGTGATTCTATACTTTCTTTTATTTAAAATTCAATTTAAGAGAAACTGTTACAAAAAGTTTTAAGCAATTTCAAAATATAAAAGGTCGCTACGATTCGGTATTTCATTAACGGTATGCAACAGTACTATTATCCAAAAGTTAGATAAAATTAATAACGTATTCATGAAATATAATTCTTACGTAAGCTACTAAAGCTTACTTGTCCGTCGAGTGCACTTTAATTAATAGGATTTCACTTACATTATTCTCACTTAAAATTAAAAAAAGTTAAGGTTTAACATTAATTACTAAAGCAATAGTGTTCTAATGAGATTGAAATAACGTGTTCAATGGAGTAGGACGATTACGTAGCATAAAGCAATAGGATTTGTAAATGTTTCTCCTTCACTGTAATTTCATTCAAGAATCAAGATAATAAACACTGAATAATAATAATAATAATAATAATAATAATAACAAATAATAATAAATAAATAAATAAATAAATAATAATAATAATAAAGAAAATTCTCTGTGCCAGCTAGAAGAGGTATGGGATAAAATAGAAATTGGTGTTTTTGTTTTTATCAGAAATCCAAGCCGCTCGGCATCAACGTCTCAAAAGACAATTTTAGCTAGGAGCTATAAGGGTTTTAAGTAAAGTATTATGTAAAGGAAAAGGTAGAATTACTACTACCAATGTTAGTAAAGTAAGGGGGTAAGTGACCGTCGGGAAAAGCTGAGAGCAAGAATGGATGAAATGGATGAAAGAGATGCTAGAACATAGTGAATGCTTAACCTATAATGACGTGCTAAGGATAAACAGGATAGATAGACAGGTAGACAGGCAGATAGAGGGAGGCGGGATCTAAATGAGACGAGAGAGAGAGAGAGAGAGAGAGAGAGAGAGAGAGAGGGAGAGAGAGAGAGAGAGAGTTTCGAAAGGATCCTGTATATATTTTTCGGTTGTTACCCTGGGCATCGATCGTCTGGAAGTCTCGTGTCCTTAGGCCAAGGACCTCTTTCACAGTATCTCTGAAATATCCTACGCCTTGATAAAAACGGACCCTGGCTTTACTCAACTCCCTTCTCATTCTTCTCTGCCCTCTCAATCGCTTGTCTGCTGTTTAACCGTGTGTGTGTACACGAGTCCGTTTACATGAGGCCAGACACCTTGAGCCCTCGTTAAATCAACAAGGAACCTTGTGCTGCGCCCGCGCTAAAATTCGCACAGCAATCGATACCTCCGGAGGAAGTCGTCCTTCGAGATGGATGCTGTGAGCCGGAAAAACATTTGCTCGCAAACTTACCTCGCTCCATCTACGGATAACTTTTTCCCCTCATACAAAGGAACTTGAATAAAATCTCCTGCTACTTTTTCCTTTTAATGAATTTAAAAGATTCAATCAAGTATTTATAAATATTAATGAATTTTATCTTTTCTTGGTTGAATCCTTATTTAGAAAATTAATTATTAATCGTTGCTGATTGTATTGCAATACAAATTTTAGTTCATTTGCTATTAAGAAAATCCTTAACAATATTATGTGTTCTTAGAGTGAACATAATTGATAAACGTAATTCGTCATGTACATTCTATTATGTTTATAATAAATAATAAATACAATTAATAGTTTCGATAGTTAAATCAAAGTATCAATTTTTACGTTAAAGTCCTTCAGAATTTTAAGTTTTTTAATTTAATTTTTATAATTAAATTTATTATATATTAATTTAATTTTAATTTAAGTATTATAATAATTATAGGTAAGAAGTTTGTAATTTTTGTTATTATCATAATATTATAAGCGAAGGAAGAGAAAATTTAAATGAAAGGATTCTTTCTTCAAAAAGTTTTAAACTATAAATAAATATTTTTGTTTCTAATAAGTTATGACTTATTATTTTAATAATTAATTTAAAAAGGACATTGGTAATGTTCATCTGCCATAATAAACTATAATTCACATGCAATATGTGAAGTATAATTTGCGCGAGATCTATTTAGCAGCAATTTTTATTCTTATGTATTGAATATTGCTTAATTGAATATTAATATAAATTGAATATTGCTTAACTAAATATTGTAAAGATTCAAAAAATTAAGAAATTATGAAATCATAGATATTTATATTAAAATCTTATCATTATTTTAGATCAGAAATTATCATATTCGTATTCATTTGTCGTGTAAATATTAAGATTGTAAATCGGAACTTTTGTAAATATTTTAATATTCAAAATCAAACATTTCTTTTATCTGTTATTGTTATATATATATATATTTTTTTTTATATCATTATTCAGAAATCTTAATTATTAGAGATATAAATTAATTTTCATAAACATAATAATTAGTTCATTTGGTATATAATTTATATATGACTATATATATATATATATTTAATATATAACTTATATTGGTTCATTTTACTAGAAAAATAACAAATATTTGGTAATGCTAATTTTATATGTACAAATAAACTTATACTTAAAATACATCGTTTTATACTAAAATTTTTGTGAAAAATATAAATGAAATTTTGAAACGTGACGTGTATTTCAAAAGAAATTTTTATTGTACGTACAAATAATCGGTACAGAAAATTATATTTTAATACTACTTAATTATAACAGAAAAAGTATTTAATATATACACTTTGTAAAAAGTACTATTAATTGGTGAATATTATCTAGGCATTTTTCAGATTTAATATAAAATTTCAGTTTGTCTAACAATATATATATTTTAAGATTTCTATTTAATTTATTTAACCTTTTTTATTTTTGACAATTAATATATAAGGTTAAATTTTCTTAAAAGACTATACAATAGTTACAATTCATTACTTTTTCTTAATGCTAAACATAATATATGAGTTTACTATAATAAAAATGAGTAAAATAAATATTATTTAAAAAATAAATTATTAGAATATAAAGAAATACATTGTATTATGACTTGTAACGTTTTTACAACGATATTTTTTATTTGATAATAATTTTTTAATAAAATAGAAATTGAAAATAACAAATTTGATATAATTTTGTAATACAATATTATAAAAAATTATCATGACAAAATTATTCGGACTTATATTTTTATTTTATTAATTTTCAATTTCGGTCGATGTATTATTGGAATGGAATAACTATCAGTTAAGAAAATTTGAAAGTAGAAAAATTAATTTTCAAACATAATAGAAACCTTAAACAAGACATTTTCTATAAAAAAAAAAAAAAAAAAAGAAGAATGTGTCATGCATAAGAGTAAATTAACGTAGTAAGGATATAATATAATGTAATATAAATATAATTTTATAAAATAAATATAGAAGTCTAATGTAGAAATGAGTTTATAATTAAATTGACATTTATAAATAAATTTTATGTATTTCAACACATTTCTGATTAAATGAAACCATTGAAACCATTGAATATATTGAATTATTTATATGAATATGTCTTATTTTTTTCTTTCTATCCTTCACTTTCATTTCCCTTATTCCATTTCCCATATTCGTCTATACCTTTTCTCATTTTTTCCTTTCTACGATATAAATTTCTTTGTTCTTTGCAACGCATTGATCTTTTTATTAATATTTCGTAACTCTATATTAAACTTCTCAGTCTGAGGCAAGCGTTTGATATGGAAAATTCGATAGTGAGTTTTTATACATAGTAACAAAAAAAATTCTTCACGAAAATTCCGTAGCCTCAGTTCAATAACTTTTCATTTGGCTCTGTTTTTTATTTATGTATAAAAAGTGTAAATATTACATCAAACAAAAAACAATGCAAGCAAGTTATGATAGTAATTTTAAAGAAAGTTTTCCTAAATAACCCATTTGACTATTATACTTCGACAAAAAGTAATAAAATTCTAAATAAAAATTAATCTTTTGTATATAAATATGTATTTAGTTTAGTTTGATATTCTTCTAAAAGCATTTATTACAAATTATAGTCATTAAAAAGAATTTGTCAACAGACAACAAGTAACAATATTCATTTTTAATATCTTAGCTCATTACGAATGAAAATATTATTCACAATAAATTTGCATATTAAGATTAATTATATTGCATATACATTTTGATGATCGAGCCGACTACCTAAATATTCGTTGAATTTAAACTATCGACGAGTCAAATTTAAATGTCATTGTTAATACAGAATATAAAATACATGAAGTTTAAATTTTTATAATTTTATGATAGTTTTTGCATTCTTAATGAATCTGTGATTTCGCGAGTAGTAAAAAAAATAAAACGATCCACATTCTGCACGAATTGTTTGAAATTAAATCTTGTATTCACTAGAGAAAATTTAGGTTTATTGATGTATGATTACAAATATATTTGCATTAGTTTTGGATTTCATTTTGATAAAATGGCTAATAAAATATTATTGGATGATATTTTATTCTTACTTGTTATTATAGTTACTGTCAATTTCATTATACATAATATTTGTTAACACACATTCAATTTTATTTGTTTATAATGTAAGATATTAGATATTTTTAAAAATAAAAAGATATGGAGTTTTCATTATCATAAAATTAATATAACCATTTAATAAACAAATTAAATAATATTTCTTAATTATTATTTTTTAGACTTATTTCGTATTTTTATAAAGTTTAATGTTTCAGTGCTACATCGGATAGTAAAATTTAGACATCTCGTATTAATCTAAATACATATTGACTTAATAATGCACAAGTAAATTGTAAGTCTTAATATAGAAGGTTTGAAATGTAGCCGATTTTCGTAAGGTATACTGTAAAAGAACAATTATTGATAAGTAATTATCATACCAAGTAGTAAATATTGCGGTAAATCCTCATAAGCGCACGCATGAGCGACAGGAGCACGTTATAGTACAACGAATATAAAAACTGCAAATGTAAATTAAGAGGAGCGTAGGTAGTTGCGTATGAGTTGGCGGTAGTCTCAATATTGGCGTAAACAAGTAGTCAGTCTAGTTTAATGGATCTCAGGCAAGGTAATTTCGAACGGAATTTAGGGAAGCAAAGTGGCACACTAGAAAGGAAAGACGGCCTGATGAAAATATAGCGGCCGAGGTGGAGTATAGGTGGAGGGAGGCTGATACGTTGTAGGGCTAAATTTATTCACGGATCGACGGCTTTGGTATGCAAGAGACGAAGAAAACAAGAGGCGATTGCGGTACACACTCCCAGCCATTTGTCGTGAAATCTCGATGAAAGTAGAACACGAGAATTGAGTTACGTCGTTCTGCGTTTATCATTGCAACAGATAAGCTCGAACCTCTTAACATGAAAATGTCCCAATGGAGCCTTTATCCTGAAGTTTTTTTCTATTAAGCTTTTTATGCATTTCTTCCAAAATATGTCTTCCTGTCGTTTCCGCTCTACGTCACTGCAAATTTTTCATCACGAGAAAATTTCATTCATCCGATAGTTTCATTGAACCGCAACTTTTCACAGCTATATTTTAAATATGATTGATCTCTACAGATTCTCCAATCCTTCTTGGCTTTTATTATTTTTTCATTGAGGTCGTAAACATTTCGACAAAGGTTTACAATTATTTAAAAATTCAAATATTAATAGTTATTTATTTTTAAAAGTTTTAAAAATATTACCACGGACTCTTATTTAACCATCATTTGTATTTTATGTATTAGCAATGTAATTTATATGTATATACATCTATATATATATATATATATAGTCATATGTTAGGAACACTGGATTATATATTCGCTTATTAAAGAGCTTTTACTGATGGCATTATTCGAACGTGACAATAAACAAACTCCATACTCATTTACTCAAAAGTCATATTTATAATTTAATTGCAATTCAATATGTAATAAGAAATTCTATAAAGATATTTTTGCTTCTTTTTTTAATACTTGTCATACCCATATTAATCACGATATTGTATAAGGAATTAATTTACAATACGTAAAAATCAATCTTAGTTTGTGGTACAGATGTGTAAGAATGACGAAAGCTATTTAAAAATTATTTATTCTTTTCCCATAATTTGGTAGTGGAAAAGAAAAGAAACGAACGAAAACATAAGAATATTGTGTAATTACGGTAAATGACAAAATAAAAGTAACAATATCTTGATTTCCCACATTATAGAACACCATTTTGTATCCCAAGAGAAAATCACGTAGGGATCATAGATGTGTGACTGAACGGTCGAGTTATAGAATGAGGGATGGGAACACCATTACTTATGCTTGGACGAAAATTCGTCAACATAGAAGGGAATAAAATAGTTTCAGAGAAATCCTCCATAAATGAAGAGCGAAAGATGTGAATCGGTAATCTTGATCGGAAAGATCGTAAGGATCGTTTAGTTTACGCGTACGAGTATCTGCGAAAGAATGAACTGTCATTCGCCGCTATTTAAGACTTTTCCTTTTTACGCTCATTTTAAATATTGTTGCCAGGTGGGCTACGTTCGCGGAAATACGGATGCGCGTGCGCTCGGGTTATTTCACACGACGAGTCCCTTCTCTGCACAATGTTCCTTATCGATTTTGGTACGATACTCCGACAATCACGGTTCCTATAATTTCGATGCTAATGATCCGCGAGTAAAAATATGAAAAAGAAAAAAGAAAAAAAATGAAATGTGAAAGGTCAGCGTCTTTCATAGCTTCAATTTACGCAAAAAGCAAGTATTAGTTTTTCCTTGAAAACTAATTCTATCTTCTTCCCGTTATTTAAATATTTGGCTAATCATTATTCAGAACTAATTTCTTACTAGTCAATTATTTCTTTTATGTGATTCAATTTTCTCTAGCTTTCCCTACTTAACGTCGTGTTCAGTATATATGCACGCGCGCGCGCGCGTGTGTGGCATTTACATAAAATTATCAAGTAATCGCTAAATTTACATTGTAATTATGTATTTCATTTTATATTTAAATGATATATATAAGAGTATAGTTAATCAATTACTATACAAGAGTATAGTTATGTCAATTTTTTATAATTCTATATTAAAAGAGGCACATTCTAGTACTCTTTTATCGTTATGCAAACAAAAAACATTTCTAGCGATTTCTGTAAACTTTGAAATATATTTTTCTTAAACCTTTTATACATTTCGAATATACCAGTATCGTTTATATGTTCAAAATATCTTAAAAAATGCTTACAAATTTATAACAGGTTTTATATTTTATAATTGATTGCGAACAATATTCCATTAAAGATTTTGTAATGTTTGAATAAATTATTCACACAGTTATTAACATACTTAACTGTAAATATATTTTAAATAGTAAATGTAAGAGTAACTCCAAAAGAGAAAAACTTATAAACTACCAAGTAAAAGAAACTTAAAATAAATGTTCAAATCTAATAAAATTATTAAACACTATTTTACAGTAATTGAGCAGTCATATATATATATAATACTTTAATATAAGTATTGAAAGTGACTTGCTACGTGTGAAATATCGATCGAGATCGATTTTTCATCATCATCATCATTATTATTCTTATCATTATCATTATTATCATTGTTGTTTTGGTTATTATTATTGTTACTACTACTACTACTATTATTATTATTATTATTATTATTATTATTATTATTATTATTATTATTATTATTATTGAAGCCGGCTCTTCCCTAGGGGGGAAAACTTAAAGGGTGCCTCGAAGGCATAGTTTCTGGTTCCCTCCCCGAAGTAATGGTTAACGGCGGTGCCGGGGAGGATATAAGAACCAGGAAAGGAGGTCTCCTCGACGAACTCGCGTTATCCCCGCCCTGTGGTTTTTACTACAGGCCGCGAGCGGCGGGAGTGCGCTGAGGGGGTGAGGTTTTAGTGGGTATACCGGCATCTTCAATGCCGGGGAGTCCCACACACCGGGGACCCAGGTCCCTGATGGCCTTTAAAATTCTTTAGATTTCCTCCCTCCTTTATAAAAAAAAAAAAAAAAAATTATTATTATTATTATGTATGGGAACGTTAAGAATAATAACCAATAACTTAATTTTTTAATTAATATAAATATTGTCTTTCTAACATATTTTGGCTTTTTTCAAGAAGCCTAAGCGAGATTTAATATCAAATGATTTATTTATGTGTTCGCTGATTTATTTCTCCAGCTTTAGGCCAATGTAATTAAATTGATACGTAGATGTATACATGAATTTTATTAATATTTTTTAATTTACTTCTTTAAATGAAGTTTCTTTTAAAACTTTATTAAAAATTATTAAATAATACGTGTGTAATATTACAATTATTTATAAAAATTAGAATAGAAGTTAATAGATTCTTAATTCTGTTACGGAAATATAATATATTCCATTTATTATTTCTATTTTGTTTAGAATTTTATTAGGGAAATTCAACCTTTATTTTACACTAACTTCAAAAATAAATATGGTATATATATATGCATTTTTATTTTATTTATTGATTGGTTTTACAAAAAGATATTTTTTTTAGAAAAGTTAATACCATCAATCCATCAATAATTATCAATAAATTTAGAATCTTCGAAATTTGCTGATAATTAATTAATACTTACCAATTTTAAGCTATTAGCTTTATTTTAAGCTATTAAAATGTTTAAGGAAAGCATATTTTTGAATATTTTTAAATGCTTGAATACTTAACAGTTAAATTACTTTCATATTTTTAAAAGATATTTTGTTATGACCAGTAAAAATTTATAAAAAACCAAGTAATGTAAAGAAGAAAATAGACCACATTTTGATCGAGCAGTCTGAGATAATTTTTGCTCTTGTGTACTCCAATAATTCTACCGATAAATGATAGATCGATAGATAAAAAAGTTAATCTTGATTAAAAAAAAAAAAAAGAAAGCCTTACTGTAAAAGTTCCCGTTTTCATAGAAAAATCCCAAAATGAGTAAAAAGAGATCATTTGGGATATTGAGAATACGGGACTCGGCTAATTGTATGAAGTAAAGTTTAGGTAATTAGGTCTCGCACAGAGCATTAAAGTTACATGCGGGCAGTTTATCTTTCTGTTTCCTTTCTCTTTTCTCTCATCCGTGTGCAAATAGTAAAGCTTTTTTAGATATTTTTAAAAGGCCCTCCTCACTCATATTCAAAAGCAGACCCACCCATTCGTTGCAATACGGGCAACGCTGCATTATCTTATTCCTCTTTCTTATGTATCGAGTTCGAAAGCGCGGAACGCAATGGATTTTATAATAATCATGAAAGGCGGATGACGTTCTTCCTATTTATTTATTTTTCATTTCTTTTTTTTCTTTTTTTCTTAAGACTTAGTGATGTGATCGGTTGAGGTTTGGCTCTGTAACCGATTCTCTTCGAAGACTGTAAATGGAAGTTAAAATCAGAATAGATTCTTCCGTAATCATGACAATTAGACGATTAATAAACAATTTTTCCAACTTGACGTATTTAAATATTGCGGAATAGACAGAGAAAGTCTTGACGATATGCAGTGTCTTCGGATGGCGATGGTCGATACGAGGCAACAATTTAAACGATTTTATTAGCATTAATTCGCTCTTAAAAAGCGAAATGCCGTGGGCGGCTAATGTAGCCCATGTAGGCATCGATAGAGTGAAAAGAATTCCATTATCGGCCTGAAAAATTCTTTCACCCTAGTGTTTTTCTCTATTACGTCGCGCATTCCGTGATGTTGATCCGAGTGATGGAGAATGGCTTATTTCCTTTGTCCGTCTCGTTCGTTCTAAGACATTTTTAGAAACAAAATAGCACAGGAGCTGAAGCCGTAATTCATCTACGCGAGGAGCTAAGCTCTATGCGTAAATTTTATAATTTACTCTCCCTTGACTTGATCAATTTATCAAATGTTGAAATAGAACAATTGTTTTATTCCTTAAACACTTCTTAAATATTTTAGACATTTGCTATAAGTCTATTGATGATTCAATATGCAATAATATTTCAATTAGAATATTTCTTGTGAAATGGCTTAAATTTAAAATTTAAAAATATACAAAATACAAAATATACAAATTATGTATTCGCATATGTGCCAGGGTATGTATCTCTGTACCCGTTGTATTATAAATGTAATGGTATTTTTATTAATGAGCTTATTACGTATTTTTAGCATGTTACTTCATATTTAAAGGTCTAATGAAAATTACTTTGAATGAAGAAAAGAGATTAAAATTTACTGAAATAAAATTTTTACAATTGTATTTCTAAACAGAAGACAAAGTAATATTCAAACGCTAATATAGTTATCTTTACATAATATCTTATAAGGTTTCTGTATTCTGCTTGCTCTCAATCTACTGAATTCAATGGTTTATTGTCATTTTTAGTATTTAAAGTAAACTGAGTAAAGAACTAATAAGATTAACTAAAATATTAGTATGTATAGTATATCGGGAAAAGTTGTAAGATACAATTAGATTCAAGGTTAGAAGAAAAGAATAGTAATTATACAAATATACTTATATAAAGCTGCGGATTTAATCGGGATAATATGATGCGTAATTGTAAATTAGTTCAGCATGTGTGCATGAGAAAATAAAGTTTTTCTAAATATTCATTATACGGTCAATCGATCATTGGCCGCAGAATTATGACGAACTTCAGTTTGAAATATACAATTATATTCAATTGCTGGTATACGAATGAATAGACCAATAGAAAAAGTAATGATAAAAAATGCCCGGTCCAATTTTTGACACAATTATTATATTTACTGAAATGGAAAAACAATTCTAAGCATTTGATGCTTAGAAAAAAAATGAATTTCATAAAATTATATTGTCTTTTGTGACTATGAATAAATACGCATTCGGTTTAATTATGTTAATACATAATAAATTTAAGGTACGATAAGCGAAAAACCTGAACTTTTTCGTACATTCATAAATTTCGATTAACTTTTTATTAAAATTATTTTATTTATTTTGGCTAAATTTACTTTTACTTTTAAATTTTGAAGTACAAAGCAAATAGGGCTTTTTAATAAATCGATTACTCGGGAATAAGTCTTTATAGTACTTTAATTCAAAAGATATTGTATTTATGTTAAAAATATATTAAATAAATATAATATTTCATGCTAGGTTATTAATATTAATATTATTTTACATAAAAAATATATAATATAAAAATATTTGTAATTGATTATTATTAGCATTATATTATCAATATCAATCAAAATTTATAGTAATGAAATAATAAATAAATGAGCTATAATTATGGCCGTCAACCTGAATAATAAAATTAATTTTATAATTTATATATAATTATAATTATAATATATTTAACAGCTGGCTTTTACTTTAATTTAAAGTCACTTGTTTCCGCAAACAACTACGATATCCAATCGGCAAAATTCGTAGAAAAAATGAACGGAGATTCTTTATAGAAAAATCATATAAATCGAGTAAATTCAAAGAGTAAGGACACCTATTTTAAAGCTTACAAAATAAATGTATATTTAATCTCAGAATAACTAAAGTGGAAGGACAAGGTTTCTTCGTGCTGACGTTGTCATTGAAGGTCAATGGACTTGTGCGCTGCATTTGCGAGTACAACTACGTCCAAGTCAACATAGCGAGAAGTCTTAAAAGTTTTGATCTTGATCTTCGTCTTTTTCCTTAGCTCCTCCTTCCACTTACACTTTCACCTCTCTCTCTCTTTTTTTTTTTTCGTTTTTCGTTAGAGAGCCACGTTAGGATATAACTTACACTTCGGCCACTCCCGATACGGGAAACTGCCTAAATGATACGGGAGCGGTTTTCTAACAAATCCCAACGACGATAATTCCTCCCGGCTTTACCTTAAATTTGAACTTTCCGACGGGATAAACATTACTAGTGTTTCCGTCGCTCCCCTCTCTACAGTTTCTATATTCGTTTAATGCAAATTCAGTATTCGATACCCCTATTCGATCGCTAAAAGCAAACGACGTAACAATGTAAAATACAATTTTATTATATTATAAATGTAATTATAAAAATCTTATGTATTTAAATTTATAATTTTTTAAATATTTTGTAGATATACATGGACTGAAAATAAGAATCACTTTTACACTATATAAACGTTATAATTTTTTTAAATTATAATTTATTTTAATTTTAAATATAACCTTAAACTTGAAAAGTAAAGTATAATGCATAGTAATTTACATTCAACATAATAATTATAATTTAAATAATTATATATATAATTATATATAATAATTATATATAATAATTATATTATATTATATTATAAAAATAATATAATAATTATACCTTAAATAATTATCATTTAAATTTATGATTATGCATCAACTCAATTCTGTACTAACAATAATAAAAATATACGTGATGGTGTCAATTACTGTTTATTTAATAAAATTAAATTTCATTTTCAACATTATGTTGTTTATTTGAATTTGTTCACAAAGTTTATACATACAAAGGCACGCTTACGAATCTTGTTATTATTGATTCTACAGATACATCAACCAATCGTGTAAATAAACTTTATAAACTAATTAATAATATTGTAAATAATAAAACGAGTATTTCCATTTCTTTTTAACGAGTCAAACGCAATGGCAAGTTCATGGTAGAAATATATATAAGATAATATAAATATATATGAGATTTAAACGCGATTCTGTGATATCTTCTAAAATATTATTTTTCTTTCATTGATATAATTTTTCATATGATAAATATAAGAAATTAAAATAAAATTAAAATAACTTTCAATTGTTACATAATTAAACTTCATATTTATACACAATAAATTATACTTTATTCATATTTTTTAAACATTTTATTCAAAGATGTAATCCTGCATAAATTTCAAATGTAATTCCTATTCAAAGATTTAATATATATGTATAAATATATGACAAAATTATTTAACAAATTATTACAAATCATATAAAGCGAAAATTTTTTTATAATGTATGATGTTCAAGAAAATCAATTTTTTGAAAATTTAAAAATTAAAAGTATTAAAAGATGTAAAAAGTAATTATAAAATTAAAATTTTCAATGAAAATATCATTACAATAATTTTATAATATTTCGTTTTGACTGTTTCATTAAATACTAAAAATCTATGTAAACATTCCTTAGTTAATTTAGAGTTGTTATAAATGCCGAAAAAAATGAAATCCGTTAATTAGACACATTCAATTGTATTTATAGGGAAATGTTTGGATTTTAAATTCACTCATTATACACTGTTTCGGACAAGAAATATTTTTGATGTTATTTCTTAAAGCTATTGCTGTAAATTATATTTAACATTTATTTCTAACATTGTGAACTGTTTTTTTTGTGGATTCTTATTTATATTACTTATTTATATTTTATTTTTGCAAAGCTCATTAACTACGCACATTTTCATTTTATCAGATTGTTAATGTTAACTGAATTTTTATTTACTGTACATATAAGTGCGTACAGATGTTTGAAACTAATTTTTGATCATTAAAATAGAAATAGCTAGTTTGCTATGCAGAAAAGTTGATGTCTATTTAAAGTCTAACAATACATACTGTGATAGACTCAGCCTACACAATAATTAATAATGTATCGCTTTCACGTGCCCCATAATTCTTTTTAGATTTTCGATACTTAAGTATATCGAATAAAGTAATTATCGTTATAAATAGCAATTATAGAAGTATATATGATTTTTAAAACTTAGAATATTTATTGAAATATGATTATACAAATCTTTACATCTTTTCTTCCATCTTAAATATATGTCTTATTCTATTTTAGCTAAACAGAAATTTTTGAAGTGTTTTTTATTAAATTAAACGAATTAGAATTGCAAACAAAATATGAATAAATATTACAATTTTATTATTATAATATTATGATATTACAACATAACAATTTCGGCTCTTGGTAAGCTTAAATTCATTTATCACATTTTGTATTCCTCTAGCTCCTATCATATTTTATTTAAATAATTACTAATAGTATTATATCATATTATAATTTGTAAAAAAAATTTGTGAACAAATGTTTGAAGATTTGTATAACGACGTCTGGAATAAAATGAGACAAGCTGTAAAAATTATGTATCAGGAAATATTTATTATTTTGAACATTCAATTTAAATTTAGTGATATATCTTGTAAATATAGTTTTTAGATTTGTATACGTTTAATTAATTCAAAAATAAGTCTTGTTAAAAGTTTTTCACTTTAAATTATTTTTATAATAATTATTATTATTGTTATTAGTATTATCTTGAGTTCGATCAATATGGGAGAAATGGGGGAAGGGTTGTGCAATTAAATACGAGTTGAAAATTAACAAACAGTGTATTTATCAACTAGTAAGCGAGAATAAGACCCCCCCCCCACCGCCGCCACCGCCACAACCACCACCGCCGCCAGCGGGAGGAGGAAAAGGCCTTTAAACAACTTTATTAATGCCACTTAAAATTACAAACGAGACCGAGTGCTAAAGCGATTGGATTCTTGATCTGCACAAAAGAGAGCTCTCTTACTACCTTACTTACTACCTTTGAACGTGTAGAACGGATGTGGGGATGTCACACGCCACTGCAGGCGGAAGGTGAGCGTGAGGTAACCGCACCGCAGTCTACGTCGTAGCCGACGAGGAGTCTACGATACGTAGCTTTGGGCCCCGGGGGCTTCAAGCTCATCCAAGCCCACCTCACTTCCGAGAGCTAAATCGCTCCCGTCCCCGCTACTCCTATATCCGGAACGCCGTGGACGACCTCCTCCCTCCGTACCCTGGTTCCTCGCATCTCACGACCTTACACTATACGAACTGCAGAGCCTTTCAGCCTTTTGCCTACTTTTAATGTCAGCTCGCTTATACGTGCTGGCGGTGTCTCGAAGACTCCCTATCCTGCCAGATCTATTTCTACCTGTTCCGGTAGAAATATCTCTTCTTTGTTTCGCGCCTCCCAATCCGTTATATTTCAATTGCATATGTTAAGCACTTAATTTTCTTACCGTCGAAATCGAACTTGAACTCCGCCCTTCGAGCACGAGGTGCTAAGGAATCAAAATCAATGTTCCGAACAACTTTTTTAATTTTACTCAAAACATTTATAAAATAATGATCGAAAGTAATTTATAGTATTATAATTGTCATAAGACTACTAACATATTAGTATAAGATTTAATTCTCTAGCTTATATCAAGTTAATGTAGTAATTTGATGTTGACGCGCTTTTAAATTATATTCAATATAACTTGAACGAAATCATTAATATAGATTATTTTGAAAAAAGTAATTATTTTCATTAGTTAGTAAAAATTGAAAACTAATTATCATTCTTCCTTATAAAAACACTGCAGCAAATATCTTTATTTTCTAAAAACATTCATATTTATAAATACATATGTACTTTCATTTTTGATAAATTATTTTAGTTTAATTTCTAAAAAAGTCTAGTGTTTTTATATTAATAAAATTGTATGTAATAATAGAAATTTGAAAAGTTAATCTGTAGAGGTTGTATATAGCAAAATGCTTAAAATTTTGAATAATAAATTCAAACAAGATTAGGGCTACCACAAAATAAATTAAATTATGTATTTATAGATTATTAAATTTCGTAGTAACTGCAGTAATAAAATATGCCGAATATTTATACACAATATCAATACATAAAAAGATATAATATATATATATATATATATAATGTCAATGTTATATAATGAAAATACATAAATATAGGAAAAATCGACTGAATATTGATTTAATGTAGAACAGCGATTAGAATATTTAGCAGGAGTATATTTATGTAATTTATATTTTAGTAATTTAAAGAAGGATATTTTGAAAGTGTTGTGTAATAAACAATTGAATAATATTGAACAAAATATACATGGAAATATAATGGGAAAATATAGTTGAAGGGATTACTGATATAAAAATTACGTGAACGTAGAGTGCCAAGTATGTCGGCAAATTTTAATTTATCAGGAAGTGGGACCCCAGTTAGAAACGGAACATAATGGCATATTGTCCTGAACCAAGCGCCAGCTTTAATCACGATTGTACCCGGCTTTGTCAATTTCCATAGAACACGGAGTATATGACATTTCGTCCGTTGTTTGCCGACGACGAATTTTCCCCTGAAGAGTAAATCAAAGTAAACTACGCTCAAAATGTGGCGTAAGCAAAAATTATAATTTATGCTCAAAGATTGGTTACACGAATTTCGAGTTATAAGAAAATCCTTTAGAAAAACGAATCTAATAAAATTATATTATCAAAATATGTTGTTAATTTATTATCTTTCGTGCATGAATTTATAACTATGGACATTACACAACAATTGCTATATCATTTAATCAGAACAGATAAGTTTTAATTAATAAAAAATGTATTTATTCAATATTTTATTCAATAAAGAAATGTAAATTCAATAAAGTTTGGTATATTAAATTTTGCGAATTCATAATTGGCCAGTTTTCTCTGATTCCAAGACATAATATAACCAAATTTGAATTACAAGTTACATAAATTTATTTAATATGTAAAAAATACTTTCTCTTTAATTTTCTATCGCGAGCCAGGTTGAAAAATTTGCTACAATTTTTTACAATTGTTTATACAGTTTATGAGAAACTGCTAAAAATTCTTAATTCGCAACTTCGGGAGTTGAATCGAGAAGCAAATTAATTCGACAAATACTCAACGTTTATTTTCTCTGGCTGCTTAAGTAAATTTTAATAAAACTAGATTATAGGAATAGTTTTAAATCGGTAAAGATGTATATGACAGGTGCGACTATTTCTTTATTATCCAATTAAAAAATCACTTTATAGAATTTTAAATAAATGCTCTCGAATATTGATATCTTTTTTTCTTCTCGATGTTCTCTATGTAATGGAGTGGCGCACTCCTCTTTTTCCTTTTTACGTTTGTACGAGGTGTTTGAGCGGTAAAGTTGATAAGAGCAGCTGGTGCACGTCAATTTATTCCGCGATCGGCCGCCTATGCATATATGCATTGATTACGCGCTTCACCATACGGTACTCAACGTGTGCACGTCATTGCCGATTAAACCGATACATCCGATGCTACCTTTGCTACCGATCGTTTTACATGATTTTATTCTTCGTAAAGTTTCTTTATTTAAACATGAATTAGCTACAATAAATCAATTATCAATATTATTTTCAATATTCTGATGCATAAAATCTCTCAATTTCCAGATGAAGAATTACTAGTCATTTTATTATTATTTAACTAATTAACTAATTATTATTATTAGTACTATTAGTGATTTCACGATAGGATGTGGAAGAATTCATTACGTTCCTTTAACTATACCTATGGGGGAAATGTAATAATAGCATGCATAAATTTAATTGTAAATAAACAATGATTTTATAATCTTAAATTAATTGAAAGACAAATAATTTTAAAAAACAATTTTAATTTAAATTAATTAAGGGAAGGTTACATATACTATATACCGTATATACTTTCAATATGAAGTATAATGAAAAATATCTCTACAGTGGTGAGGTAATCATATTCTGATTTGTAGACGTCAAACAATAATTATAATAAACTTTTTTGTCATTTAATTCAAATCTTATTTTTACGTAGCAAAATCATAGAACAGTCTTTATTTTCACTTAAAAGGAACTTTAGGAATTGAGATTTAAAAAAAAAATTAAATTTATTAAGTTTCTAAAATATTAAATCTTTATTTATTTTTTTTAATTTCTAATGACACCGTTAAATATTCTTTCTTGTTTTCTTTTATCTGAAAGCAGAAAAAATATTCTACCGTTCATCTTTAACTTAAAAATAATGCAAAGAAAAACCTTTGCTTACTTTTATGCTTAATACTTAAATATATTTTAGTGTAATAAAAATATAATTTTGAAAATCATTTATTTTAACATCAATAAATTAGAATGAAAAATACCCACAAAAAATATTTCCACTTATTTGTTAAATGTGATTCCTACAACAATCAATTTGTTACTCTAATTATTAATAATACTTAGGTAAAGTATATTTGCAATTGTTATCTATTTAACTTTATAAATTGTAGGTGTAGTTCATAAAAAATATTCGCGTTACTTACAAGTTGTTATTTATTTGGACGACTATATGTTTTTTTTCTAAAATATTAAAAATAAATATTAAAAAGTTTTAAAACCACCTACATAAAATTATTCTCTTAAAAAGTATTTTAAATGTAAGATTTTAATTATAACTATAATTTTATAGAGAACTATTTTTTGTAAACAAATGAGGCTTATATATTCTTAGTTTGAATAAAATCCTAATATTTTTAATTATAATATGGACTGCATTGTAAATATAATAACCATGGAGTAGAAAACTAAGGAGTTATTAGCTACAATTGGTTGGAAAGGTGATGCCTATCAAATTAAAGAAATAAACAAGTGGCTAGTTTTGTCATTGATATTGAATACGTTGTGAAGTTAATAATCCCAAAATAGAGTAATGCTATCAAGATCAAATACGAGCAAATTTAAAACGTGCTCAGTCAATATATCATTATTAATTCAAACATAAACGAATACTAGCTGCTCTCTATGGCATATTTTACAATGTACTAATTTTATCTCATTGCTAGATTTTCTTTTTACATAGACTCTGTCACATACATTGTTATTATCTTATAGTAAACTGATTTTATCAATATTCCACGCATGAGTTAAAGATTATATGCAATTAACATTCGAATAAATTATTTTTATTTGTACAGAATTTCGATAGAACATTTTTCAAAGCTAAATGTTTGCTTACATATTTAAAATATCATCATATAATAGTCGTCATTTATAGATATTTAATACACTTAAACTACATTATAATTTTTGAATTTTTCTTTCATTATGTATAATTTATGATTCTAAATTAACTGTACATTTTTATTACTCATATCCCATATTTAGTATTACAATTATTCAGTCGACTTAACCTTTCCAGTTTGAAACTTAATTTTTTTTCATTAATTTAAAAATTTTGCTTGAATCTAACTAAACCGAGATAAATTTAATGTTATTATAGGTAACGACCTATTCATAGTTAACCTTTTCAGATTATTATTATTTTACATATTGTTCAATTATTAAAATTATTGTAAAAAGCTTAGTTTACTTCTTTCAAATAGTTTCAAATGTTTGAAAACGTTCTTCGCTCTGATAATTGTATTTCAATTAAAAACAAAATAAAAAATGTTACTTTTAGAATAATATGAATAATTTTTGAATATTTAATTATAATGAAGTATTTCTATTCAGAAACTTACAAGATCATTAAAAATGAATTTTGTACTAAAAAAAAACGTTTTTATATAAATCCGAATATGTAATGATATTCGATGTTGCGTGTCGTAGATTATATTAAGAATTAATAAAATAAAAATAATGTTGTAAAAACGAATGAGCAAATAAAATGTTATTTTGTAAAGAAAAGACGTTCTCCAAACTTAAGAGAAATTTCTCCGTAAAACGCGCGCGCGATTGGGAATACGAGATTGACAGTTTGCCAGCTGTGAAGGTGCGCTTTGCATGGTTAGGTTAGTACGTAGCTGTGTACGTACTTTTAACTTCCTCTCTCTTCCACCGTGCATCGCTAGTTCGCTCAGATCCCTACTGCATTTAAGGGTCGCGAGGTCACGCTCGTCTTCCATCGGAGAACTCGTGTTACTGTTGCCCCCCCCCCCGATTCCCCTTCACCCGGATCAGACGGCCTCAACCATCGCTTGTTTTCACTCCTCGAGGGAGTTTTACTTCTGACCAGTACTTAATACGACTAAATAATGACGACGAGAGCTACGCTCGGCCAGCACACAGAATCACAGATTACATAAATACAGTGGAAAATGGCCAGATTTCCGATCCTGGACATGATTATTCATGCTCGCTCATAATCGACTCTCGAGTTTAAAGCTTATAAAAATACTTCCCTTAAGATTTTAAAGGCGCGTTCAACTATTTCATATGTCAATAGCAGCGCGGCTTAAATGCCCAGTCGATTGGCGTAGTAATAAACTTTTATGCTACCACAATTACATTCGAAGTATTATATTGTACGAATCTTGCTATGGATTATACAAAGCTTTCGGATTTTGATTCAGTCAGAAGCTCGATGTATCCTGTATTTTACGGTTCACTTAAGCTAAAATGTCTTAGCTCTAAATGCGTTCACGCTCTCGCATTGCGATCGACTGTTTTTGTTTTTACTGGCCAACGAAATACGCGATACTCTCCCCTGATTCTCTAATTCTTGAATTTGTGCTTACATAAATGACGTCTCACAAATAGAAGAGTAAAAGTTCGATGCATCGCGTCAGAACAAATACTTTTCGATTTTCTTTTGCCCCGTGAACTTGTATACTATACTACGATTATGCAATCGGCTTTCTACGATATAAATTATCATGGCTTATTCATAACAATATATTGATATATATGAAATCTAAAGTAATGTAATGTTTATTATTCGTAACTTCGATTTTACGTATTTTTATTAAAATAATATTGACTATTGCAAGGAATCGAATTAATTTCATTCAAAGCTCAATTTTGATTTATAAGCACAAAAACTATTGTTTTAATTTTACCTACCAATTTTCAATGTTTTTGACATTAAAATTATGTCTTGGTTGCCCATTTTAATATTGGCGCGAAAGTAGGAAAATTATTTCCAAACACCATAGCGTATTACTTATGCGAGGCTTTATTTAATGTATGCAAAAACAATTTTACAAAAAAGCTCTGAGATTTTTTAGAATAGTTATCAAATTACTCGAGTGCACTTATAACTCTGATTCATTTGCTACTTATAGTAGCCATTAAAAACTAATGTTTGTATTTGATAAAAAATAATTACTCATCGCGAAAAAGAATCATTAGTTTAATTAAACGTTTCCTTATACAAGATAATAAATGATCTATAATTATTACAAGTAGATATTTTGCAATTACGAATAAAATAAATACTTTTTTGTATGGCTTTTTCATAAAACTATGTAGATGATTATTTTTTGTTCATACCAAAGCCCACAATTGAATGACTTGGCTAATTTTAGTTAGGATTTCAATGGCAACCTGCAAGCTTATTCGTACAAAATATTTACGAGGTTGGAAAGAAAACAGCCTTCCATTTGATTTTAATTACTTTCGAAATACAATTTGTATTGAATGAAGTAACAGTTACATCGTATTTATATACATCGAGTACGTGCAGTAGAATACGTCTAGTTTTCACGCTAGATCGCCAGCTCAAACAATACATATCGATAAAGTATATGTAATAACAACGGCATTTCATAACACCGAAGTGCAAGCCGCCATCGCCGCTGTCGTCGTCGTAGTCGTCGTAGTCGTCATCATCATCATCATCATCATCAAAAGCGTCTATAGTACTAATCTTATTTGACAGGTCATAAAAGAAATTCAAAACTTTGAGCAAATACACAAGAGTGTGCATCAAGTACTGATTTATAATTATAGATGCGACATTAGAAGAAGAGTTTTAAACGAAAAAGGCGATATAGATAAGGTTATCCATGTATTAAGCTTTACCGACGTAAATAAGTATGTACGAGAAAAATGGGATAAATCTTAAAGAGAGTAATAACAACGGCAACGCTAGAAATATTGGTAGCAGTGTAGTAGTTGTAGTAGTTGTGGCTTCAGGTGCAATAATAACAGCAACCATAACGACATACCTCGTTGAAGGCCATCTTCTTCGCTAGGCTTCCAGTGCCTTCCTGAGCCACCGCTCGATCAAACTGCTCGGGCTCCTCGTGGTCGGGGACGACAATGTACAAGATCCTGTACCCGTCTCTTCACCGCTGCGGTTCGATGGGCGCTTTACTTGTTTCTTCCCAGACAACCCCGGGCAGCGACATCGAACAGGTCCCGTACGCGAGGATCTCGATGATGCTGGGAAGCTGCCCGTGGCGCAACACATACGTCAGTCAACCCCCCCGAAACCGCTGCACCGCGTACGCCACAATGGCCACGCTGCTCCTACGTCTTTTACTATTCACGCAATGTTCGCCAATTTTTATTTTTTTTTCTTCTACTTTTTTTTTTTTTTTTACTAAGAAATAAGGAGAAAACTAATAAAACTAAGAAACACGGTGTAGTGTGAGTGCGCGCGCGCGCGCCTCCGCTACTCAATCCTGGCCTTGGACATGGCTCATTTTTCTTCCAATCTGCGGCCGCCCTGGAGTCCAATTCGTTTTTCTAAAGGACTCTTATGCAAAGCTGAGGGGAGACAATCCCGATTGTCGCTTCTCCCTATGCTTCCTAGTTCAGTGACTAGTTTGATGCACCTCCTAACAATCACGATTCCACTTCCCTTTTTTCTCTCACTGGCTTTCACCCTGCTACATCACTAGTAGACGGTATCACCCAGGACAATCTATTCCTCTTCTCTCTCGACTTTTGTTTTTGTTTTTTCTTCTTTCTTTTTCTCCTCTTCTATGTCGCCGTCGCCGATCTCGTGAATCAACCAATTTCTATTGGTATCAGCTAGTGATTCGGCTCGCATTCCTCAGGTGCGTTTCATGAGAGCCCTGATAGTTTAACAGGGAAGAGAGTGAGAGAGCGAGAGGGGGGAGGGGGGAGAGAAACACTCCGAGGACATGGGAATGTAGGATCGTCGGAGAGAGATAGAGAGGGGGGAGGGAGGGAGGGAGCAAGAAGAGATGACCTGATCACTGTTGTGGATGATAAGAAGAGCGAGGGGGAGCTCTACTGGCTGAGACGGAGTTCACGGCTATAGCGGGGAAATGACGAGCGCTTGATGTATGGTCGAGGGTTGCAAACTTGTCCCTAGGCGACCATGTCAACGACACGATACACACATGCACGCGCGCGTACGCGCACTAGAGTACCGCTGCACTATCGCTGCCTGAGGACTGCACACGGCTGCTGGTCCAAGCGTACGCGGTGTCGGGCGGGGAACGAGGGGTCAGAGCATAGCTGACAGAGTCTCACGATCACCTGGCCGTCGTCTGGAGTGCGACGCTCCTGAACCGAGGGTCGAGGTCGTCAAACGGTCGGGGTCTTGCGTACTTCGGGATCCGAATTGAGGCAGATTGATGTGAGCGAGCGAGGAAGCGAGACGGCGAACGATAATAACGTAGGGCTAGTTATTGTGGATCGCGGGCACTCATCGCGAACGGGAGTCGCCAGTCTTTTTCTTCGCTGTATACACACCTCGTGCTTTCTCGTCCTCAGGCCTCGGGTTCGCCTTAACTTTTGCTTCTTTCCACCTTCTCGTTCGCGCGTATTATTTACGTTCCTCGCGGACAGCCCTCGGCAAACAGACAGCCGCCATTTTGCCACAACTTAACGCCAGATGGCGATACTCCATGGGCCGCGCAAAATTTAAAAACTCACCCCGAAACGCGCGCTTTTTTAATTCACAACTGTAATCATCAGTCCATGCGCCGACCTACCTCTTTCCTTTTCCGAAGCATTTCATCCCTTGATGCATCACGCAAATCAATTCTTCCTTAAGTCTATCAGCTATTGAAAGGAGAAAAGTAAAAATCCCATGCATAGCTTGGATTTCTACATCAACACATACCTATTTCCCTTCCTTAATACTTTTATTACACTTTCATTTTCTTACTTTATAAATTCCTTTATTCGTTAACTCACTCGATCAACTAATTGCTAAACCCAAATAAAATTTTCTCGCCAAGTAAACATCTTTTCCGTAATATTTTACATTTATTCAATAGAGCTTATTCATAAAAGGCTTCGTAAAAAGTAAGTACATACAAATTATATCATTTAAAATATTAAATGTTTCATATATTTTTTTCTCATTACTTATCAGAATAGATAAACATGACGTTCGCATATAAATAAGATAACATGATGATAATATTCATTCCCTAGATTTAACTGCATTGTAAAATAATACTTATAATATAATTAAAGAAATATGAATCACATACTTTTTTTTTAAAAAAGTTTTTTATGTAATGAATAAAATATAAAAACTTATGGTAAATATCATAAGTTTATATCATCATACACCGGATTTCCATGGTAATAACTATTTTTATTTAAATTTGTGAGACGTAGATATTTTAATAATTCAATAATAAGAGTTGAATATTGAATATAACAGTTTTCAGAAGCTTAATACAAATCGTAGATATATTTTTTAATGTAAAATAAAACAAAACTACAAAAGTATATTACAGTAAATTACATACGATAATATATTACAGAATGATTGTAATAGAACATGAAAATCTTAGAAAGTGAACACTGATATACATACAAATTTTATAAAATATTAATAACTTAAAACTGTTTTTATTTATAAAAACTTTCCTCAAAAAATGTTTTAATTATTCTCAAATAATTAAAAAGGTAATGTAAAATTTGTAATCCAATAATACATAGCTTTCGATTTAAGAAAATAAAAATGTTGGTATATTTATTTTTTTCAAATATTGATATATTATATTTATAATTAAGACTTTTTATTATTTAAAACTGAATTCTCAATTTTAAAAAACCATCTTTTAATTCGTATTTATATAAATAGGTGAATAATATTAAAAATGTATAATAATTATTCTCCGTATAAATGTATAATTGTTCTTCGAATTTGTAAATTATAAATTATTACGTATTTGAATATGATCATGTTAAAGTAAAAGCTATGATGCCTGCGAATTAAATATTTAAATATATATATTACTTTCATAAATTTTCTCTATCGAGTAGTTTGTTAAAATGCATCGCTACAATTATCGAACCCAATATTTATAATCATAATTATTTTTAAGGTATTCGTTTGTTTTTCTAAATTTGATATTACTTATTAATTTCAGTTCATTAATTTAACGGTTTGCGCTATATTTAACAATATTTTCATATTAATGTGACCGCGAAATATAAGATAATAATAAAAATATTCCTTAATGAGTATTTCTTTTTATATAATTATATACATAATATAAATAGATTTTATTGTTTATATGGAAATAGATTTAGTTAAGTTAACGTTGTAATTGATAGATTCCGTACTATATTTTTTATTACACATTAATACACATTAAACGTTATATATAATAAAAAATGTATAGAACTTTTGATATGGAAAATGTATTTTAAATCTTGTAATTAAATAAGAAATTTCTTTTCCGTTTTGTAGATCATGTCTATAAAATCGGGTCAAGTTATAACATTTTTTATTTAAAGTAAAAATACGTATAAAGAAATTGTCTTTACTTACATTTAGAAATTTGAGTACAAATGATCATAAAAAAGAGAATAGTAGAATTATTATGGATCAAGTTTTAACTGTTAATTAAAATAATATTTCGTTGGATTTGATAGAAATTTCTATATAAATTTATTAATAGTATATATACAAAATTAATCAAAACGGGATATAGAACTTGATGTGAATAAATAACAAGATAATTATTTATAAACTATCAAATTAGTAATTAGCTCTATATGCCAGAAGAGTACCTTTATTATTATTATACACACATATATATATATATATATATACGATTTTATGAAGATTATGGGTAATGATTGGCGTCAGAATTGAACGAATGGAGGAATTAAATATAACTTAAAGGTAAATTTCTTTATACTATATTTGCGCGGGTGGCGTAGGGTGGTAGGGTAGGGTAACGGTGGTTGGTGTTAAAAGTAATGAAAATTGTCAGGGTAAAGAGAGTGACAGGTTGATAATCGGCATTAGTTTTCAATTCAATTGCGACCGACGATATTTCAATACATCTATGGAAGGGTAGCGAAGGGGTGGGCAGACCACAAGCGCATTGGAGGAACAAAAAAAGCACATGACCGTGTTGCGTTCCATTGGCAATATCGGCAATGGATTACGGACAAGAAGTATGGAGTAGTGGGGGTCGTAGCCGGGAGCGTCGACATTCTTGCAAGATGGAGTCCATGACAATGGAAAATCAGTGGGATTATTAGCATCGATGGCATTGATGGGATAATTGGAAGAAATCACGGGAACAATTTAACGTTATTAGCGTTATTTGACGCATGTATCATACGTATATATCGATAGCGCTGCGTCGGCGGCGGCGGCGTTGGTGGGGGGGGGGATAGAGTGCGTGCACCTAGCGGCCGGTAATGGCACTATTCGGTCTCGCTGCGTCGTAGAGCGACTTGTCCCCTCCCACGGCCGCAACGGAGAAAGTAGAAGAGCGTAGGGGGCGAGAGCGCGTGTCGCGAAGCGGTGGCTTCAGGAGGTGGACGAGTAGCACTGCAGGTGGCGCCTCGTCCTGTATACTTGGGGCTGTTCCCGGGTGCGCAGCACGTTCGAGGGAGCCGCGCGCGCCGCTCGGCCTAGCCCTAGCCTATCCGTTGTTGGTGCAACGCGGAATAAAACATATTAACTGGTATGGTCAGGGGCTGCCGACTCACTGGTCTATGGACGATTTCGTGTTGCTGCAACAGCAGGTGCGAAAACCATCGCGGCATAGCTGTGCCAAAGTCAATAATACGACGGACCACGAGGAGTCGTGTAGACAGCAGCTTATAAGCTCCAAGCTTGTCACTGACAAGAGCTGCGATTACGTATCGTCGGTGCATCACCAAGTCTCCGTTATTGAGCTTAACGGGAAGCGAGCTCCCAAGCTCTTAGCCAGCGCTGCCAAGATGGGCAGATCGAGGTCTCGCAGCAAATCGCCAACTAGGCGTCGCCATAAAAGCAAACACTCACATAAACATCGCTCCAAGTCTCGTGAAAAACGTTCCAACAGCAAATACACCGAAAAGCCCAGAGAGAAGAGCTCCAAGTCCAGGTGAGAGTTCTAAGCCCGACTAAGACTCGGAAACTAAGCAGATCCTTACGATTTCCTCACCTCTCCGAGTCTCTTTCCCTGAACTCCCCCATCGCAGCTTATTAACACATTTTTCCTCCCGTCTGTCTCGCCCACTGCATAACCGTCACCCATCCCCTAATTACCTCTCTCTCTCTCTCTCTCTCTTTCTAACTATCTCTAACCTATTATGCTCCCCGTATTCATGCAGTACATCTATATTCGACAAGATTATCGCCTTCTAGATTTTTACGGATTTTTACTAGATCTGATATCCAAAGCATGCCTATTTTACTTCAATTTTCTTCGGTAGCCTTTGATTACCATTATTTCACTCGCTTTTAATACATACTCGACGTATGTCATAGTTACTATCGCCATATTTCGCTCCTTATTATTATATGCCAATTAAAATTTCATGGATTTTATATGATAATCTTCGTCGCAGAAAACGTTCCCATTCCGTGTCATCCAGCAGTGTTTCCGATGTCTCTGATGACGTTCATATTGTCTCTCACAAGAAACGAACTTACAGAGATAGAGAGAGAAAAATGGATGAGGTAGAAAGATTAGCCGAAATGGAAAGGCAAAGGTAAATATAAACGCTGAAGAGTTTTTATTTATTCATTTGACATTCCATTACAAATTCATATTTAATTATGTGTTGCAGACTTTTCTTCTTGCATTTCATGTGTATAATCTAAAGAATAAATATACTCTTTAATATTATCAGAATAAATTCTTTTGATACTGAATTTTTTTGTTTAATAATACTTATGATTCTTGTTACCATGGTCATTCTAATCTTACATTTATTTAAAACATATGACTATTGTAGGCAATTAAAAATATTGGCTTTTACGTACTTATTTCTCAATAATGTTATTAAGTAGTATTTATTTTTTGGTACATCAAAAATTATAAAATTAATTATTTTAGTGAAATATGTAATACGAATGTGAAATTATTTTACAATATAATTTTTAACTTATTGTAGGCGACAAAGAGAAGTAGAGCAAAAAATAGTAGAAGATGAGGCAGCTAAAAGAATAGAGGAACTCGTGCAAAAGCGAGTTGAAGAAGAACTTGAAAAACGAAAAGAAGAGATTGAAGCTGAGGTGCAGAGGCGAGTAGAAGAGGCTAAAACAGCCATGGAACGTCAAATGATGGAGGAAATGGAATGGAGACAAGCAAAATTACGCGAAGAGGAAAAGAGAAGAGAGGTAAGACCAATCCAAAGAAATATCGGTGTTTAGCTCAAATACTGTTACTACTAAAATAACTTTTAATGAGTACATATATATTGTATGTATAAATTATAACATACATATTATATATAAACAAATTAAAATAATCTTTATATTTAAAATAATAATTAAATATCTCAATTAAATTCAGTAATTATTGAAATTTAAATGTATTTCGCTCTATTATCTGCAACTTAGTAGTATTGCAGTATTTGGGCTGGAAGCATTGCGGTTAAACATATTTTTGAAACCTTAAGCGTTACAAAAGAACCTCAGTGCTTCCTTTTCTCCAACATCTTTTAAGATTCTATTATTTCGGGGTGCTTATATAGCTATTTCAAAAGATTTCATAATACAGGCGCATGTGAGTTATTTTGTGAATGATTAATTGTACCTATTCAAGTATGAATACATATGTATATATATCTATACATATATATTTGTTTACTTATTTATGAATATATGTGTGTTTATACATCCACACACATATTTATATCTATACATATATATATATGTATATATTTGTATATATATATGTCCATAAATATTAAAAAAAGTAATGAAATTATACTTCTTGTCGTGCTATACATGGAACATAATCTGGTTTGAAATTAATTACAAAGATAATAAATTTCAATATGAAACTTTTCATATTTTCATTAGCTGCTCTCTAAAAACGAGCTTTATCTGCCTTCAATTTTTCCATTGTTTAAAAAAAAATACATATAAAAAATATAAATGCTGATTTGTACATATTTATTATTAAATAAAAATAAAATAAAGAATAATTTCAATGATTTATTTATTCTTGATATAAAAGTTTTTATAAATATGGTAATTCACTACTAATTAATTTAATGATTGATTTCTTTAACATACTTTCTGTCATTAAAAGTAAAATCATATGAGTTATGTTGCAATATCATTGCAAATAAATGTCATGTGTTCATTTAGGGATTTTTTTTACTTTTAATACTTTACCGGAAATAGTTTTATTTAATTTGTGTAATAAATTTGAAATAAGACTATGAGTTGAGCCGGGGCTAGGTAGACTTTACAAAGCAGAATTAGAATCCCATAGCGACAAAGTACGACCTAGCAATAAATAGGTCGCCTTTCTAACTGACTACCAACAGAAGATGCCGGTATTTTACTCACTGCCGTGTGATTGTCAATGAAGAAGGCTTCCACTACGTGAGCTGGTGAGAGCATCATTCAGGTATTATCCAATTTATATATTCATACTTCACTATATGATAATGTTTACCATAACTAGTGTTCCTTGCTATATTATTTTTCATACTAAGTGCCTATATTGTTAGGAACGACCACAGAGTTCAGGATGAGCATGTGATTCGTTTTATAGCTTTTAATGAATAATACCAATATTTTTTACATAGGAAAGAAAAAGGGAGGAGAGAAGGAAAAAGGATAAAGTCTGGGTACATCAAAATACTTATGCTTATCTATATGTTCCAAAGAAATAATAAAAGTAAAACAATTCATTTTTATTTCTATGTACATTATTATTACTCCGATAATTTCTAGAATACATTTTTTGCTTTATTTAAACATACTTTTGTTGGACACTTCTTTTGAGAGGCTTGTTATTTAAACCTGCTATTGTATCAAAGTATGAAAATCAATAAAACTTATTTCAAAAAAGATATCACAGTATTTTTACTTTCTCTAATAGAAAATTGATTGTTATATCTTTTGAAAATTAACTAGGCTATTCATTGAAATCACTGGACTTTATTAAAAATAATTCTTATGTTTTCATCTCCTAATACCTATACCCTTTCATAATGATACCCAGGATATGCTGATGAACATAAGTTGTTATACCAGCAACATCAATTTGGATTTATAAGTTTTAACTAAATGAGTTAGTGCAATGGTATCATTACGTCATGTAAACAAGCTTTGTTGTCGTTGTAGGAGGAAGAGCGGAAGAAACGTGAGGAACTTGAGAGGATCATGGAGGAAAACAACAAAAAGATTGAAGAAGCTCAAAAGAAATTGGTACGTGAAAAGGATTTATATTATAATTTTTTATATATTTGCTTATACAAAAATTCATATCTATTTTTGAATATTTTAATTATTTTTTATCTCTTTACACGTTTATCAAATATTTATTGCATAACATATCAGATAAAAAAGAACCTTCAGTTCGATATTAAATTTTAGATGTCTGATAAGACTCTTTTACAATTCATTCTCTTAAAATTGGCAGGCAAATTTTTTTTACTTTGTGCCGTTAATAGTTTAAATTTATATTTTTAATATTATATTTTTAAAAGCAATGAAATTTAGAACGTTTATAAATAGTTTCATACTATTACTCTAATTGTGAGTTAGTGTTAAAATCCTGTTTAATAATAAATATAAATGTGTATAATTATTGCTAGAGAAAACTTCTAACGAGATGCTTTCTTATGTTAAGGCTGAAGAGAGACTTGCAATGGTAGAGGAACAGCGTTTGATGGAGGAAGAAAGACAAAAAATGCGAAAAGAGCACGAAAAACGCGTTAAGGAAGAACAAAAAAAAATCCTTGGTAAAAACAACTCTAGACCGAAGCTCTCTTTTTCACTAAAACCAGTTACGTGAGTCTATTCATTCGGTGTAGTTTTTCATGTGATATTTTAGGATCTCTGTCAGTTGAGATTACAACGGCATGATCTTTTAAGCATAAAAAATCTGTCATTGAAGCTTTGAAAAATCTTTGTTGGGAGATAATGATTTTATTATAATAAAATATCATTGCATATTTACAATAATCATAAGATTATCTTTAAAGATTTTTCAAAGCTTCAAAGGCTAGTGTTATTGTTTAAAAGTTTTTCAGAGCTTATCGGCTTTGGAAATTATGTACAGCGTATTTTGTTTTTTAATCTATTGATCATTTTATGTAAAAAGAGCGTTTTTATTAGTGTAACAACGGATGATTACTTTGAAGAAGTATATTGAACACTAATTAATTGAACTATGAGATTCAAGGTGGATAAATCAGTTGAGTTTACAGTTATGAGATTCACCTTTGAATTTTCAGCTGATTGGCTAAGGGCGAGGATATCAGATACAATAGTGTAATATGACTAATAAATAGAAAATCGCTGAAATTAGCAAAATGTCATTTTTATACATTCTTTTCATAAAATAAAGTGTGCAAAGTGTACACCAATGATCTATATGTAATTAAGTTTTCAGAAAAAAAGAGAAAAAATCAATTCCATTCATACAAAATTATATAATCTCTACATACCAATTCTTGTATAATAAAACGAAACTTTAAAAAAAATGTCTCGTTGAAAATGTATTTATTTTCTAAATCACTCCAAAGATCCTTAATCAGTGTTGATTTACAATATTGCTCACTAAGCTTTGTAATTAAAATAAGAAGCCTGTAACGCTATGACAAATGTCACCAGTAAAATTAATGTTTAAAAAAGAATTTCAGTTGTGCAATAATAGTTCAAGACAATGCTTACAGATAATGGCTAGATTATTTTAATGCGTTATTGATAGTTACAGTAATATTAATAATTACAATAAGAGTAATTTAATATTTATAATTTTATAGAGCTTTGCAAGCAAGAAGGGTATTACAATATCGTGTATCGGAGATACGTTTATCTTCGCATGTAAGTCGATAGGCTTCGAGGTATTGTCAGCAACTAGATTAATGAGAAATATGGACAATCGAGCTTGGCGGATGTTTAGAGCAACTCGGAAAAAAGAAAAAAGATCGATCGGCGAAAGAATAAGCGTACAAAAGAGGGGATCGATAAAGTTTAATACGAGCGCTCGTATTAAATGTTGAACGGCAAAATTGGCCTCGGTTAAAGGATAAGAGTTTATCGTTGGTCAGTGGGAACGATAGGAGAGGAAGAGGTCCATTGCCCTGATTTTAATTAAAGTTGAAGCCCTCCGAGCCACCGTTGTCTTCTTTATTGGGCGCTTATAACGCTGTACATTAGTTGCATAGAGTCGTTAGGCTAGGGGACCGAGGGTGGGGGGGAGGGTCTGTATGGGAAGTCTTAGTCGTTGTCGAAAAAGAGCCAAAAATTATAAAATAATAATAAAAAAAAAAAAAATACAAAAGGACCAGGAAGCCAGGTGGGCTGGCTCTCTAATAATTGGAGGCTGTCAATTGACGAACTCATTCCAAATACGTGGTATATACGTGTGCGATATATCTCCGCGCTCCAGGTTGCGTGACGCTGACGCGTAATTTCGTATTTACTTAACGCAAGCATAAACAGTGGCATCGTGCGTCGGCTGCAAGGTACCAAGGGATGGGACCGATCGACCGGCCGTCTGCGAGATGTCGCGTTCGTCGTTGTAGTCGGCGATGTCGTCGGTGATGTCGTCGGTAGTAGTAGTAGCAGTAGTAGTAGCAGTAGTAGTAGCGTAGTAGTAGCAGAAGTAGTAGCAGTAGTAGTAGTAGTAGTAGTAGTAGTAGTAGTAGTAGTAGTAGTAGTAGTAGTAGTAGTAGTAGTGGTGGTGGTGGTGGTGGTGGTGGTGGTGGTGATGGTGGACGTGGTGGTGGTGGTGCCGTCCGTCGAGCCGTCGGCCCCCCCGCCAGGCGAGGACCGAGCGGTTTGTACGACAGTCCGTTATTGCACGCCGAGCGCAGTTGACTCGATCGGATTTCCAGCTCTGGGACCACCTCGAAAGCTTTAAATGCTACGGCTCTGCGCACGCTGCGAGGAATTCAGTAACTGGCGAGGGGCCCGAGGCGCCCGCTCATGCGAGGAGGGACGACCCGAGCGGAGAGGAGCAGCTCCCAGGGCGGTGATGTAGCAGGCATGTGCGTCGCTAGTCTACCTCGGAGGCAACCGATCTCGGGCCGATGACGCGCCGATGTCGCGTAATAATAAGTCTCCTCTGGTCTGAGAGCTTCGCCGCGTCGAGTCGCACCGTACAATTGCGACTCCTTTTATCAGCGAGCTCCGCTCCGTCGGTTCGACGACCTCGCACCTCCTCGGCTTCCATCTCGTCTAGACTGCCCGCGCCCGCACCTTCTCGCTCGGATATTCCGAGCTGCGCTTATGCGCGCCAATCGAACATTAGTTTATCCTTCTAATGATGACAACGACATGGAGAAGATTAAAAGAACATCGGATGGGCGTTGGTATGCGTCTCTTCAATCAAGTCTCTCTCTCTCTCTCTCTCTCTCTCTCTCTCTCTCTCTCTCTCCCTCCCTCCCTCCCTCCCTGCCTCCCTCGCTCTCTTACGCACGCTCTCGCACAATTTCTTTTTATCTATATAGCGCTGCGTCTAACAAGTGTTCGCCCTACATCGCTACTGTTAAACCCTTGTCCTATGATCTTGTTCTCCCCTAACTCATTGCACTTTCTAAGCGATTCATTAGACATCCCGAGTACGCATCGATGGGTTCTTTTTAATCGAACCGCTGTTTACTCTTTGCAAACTCAATCCTGACATGAATCCTCAACGTCAACGTGTAATTTCGTAGCTCAGGAATGCTAATGACTCAAGTTCTCGGTACAGTGATTCACACCGAGAAATCTGCTTGATTATTTCTGCTAGGCAAAGTATACCTTACTACCTATTACTTCTTTTTTTCCTTTTCTTCTTTCGTATATCTTCCTCCGCCCGCGCTCCTCGTTCCATTAAACTCGCAGCAGCACAGCTAAATTATTTTCATTTCGTTTTATTTTTCACATTTAAGCCATCGACAATTTCCTTCAAGAAACAGAATTCCGATTGAGCTTGAGCGTTGGCGACGCTGTTGTTATAACACGAGAATGCGACGATTGGTATTATGGCTACAAAAAATACGAGGGAAAATATGGCATATTCCCCAAATCTTACATTTGTCTTCGTCAGAAGCGGACAAACATGGAAGCACTCATGAACGAAATCACAAGTGTTTTAAGAGAATGGGGATATTATTGGAAGCACCTCTATGTTGTAAGTATGCCTCCTTATTCTCATTGTCTATTCTTACACTAGTTACTGCCTTTGTATACACCAACACCTGACCCCTTATGCTCATCCATTTGCAATCAGTTTAATTATACGATACGTTTTATTTATTTTTTTTTAGATACGTTCAAAGCTTTTTGGAACTATACAGCAACAAATTCTAGAACTTGTGTCTTATAGGAGCAAAATTTTAAGTGGCACCTTGACAGTTGATGAATTGAAAGATATAAAGAAATTGGCAACGTCGAAAATTGACACTGGAAATCAATTATTAGGACTTGATATGGTGGTAAGAGACGAAGATGGCAATATATTAAATCCAGAGAATACCAGTACTGTTCAATTATATTATCAGCACGAAACTGCCACAGAAAGGATCAGAAAGGCAACAACAGATATAAAAAAGAAACATGTCAAACCACATGCTCCAGTTTATTCATATATTTTTTTTGTCAACATTAGAAATTTTGTTTGTAAAATGGCAGAGGATGTAGAATTATTATTGACTTTGTATGATAGTAAAGAAATGAAAGCTATAACGGAAAATTATGTTTTTTCATGGAGTAAACAAGGTCTTATGACCGATATTGACCAATTGCACAATTTAAAAGTTTTATTTACTGATCTCGGTAGCAGAGACTTATCTAGAGAAAAAGTATATTTAGTTTGTTATGCAATAAGAGTGGGTGGAATGGAAGCTAAGGAAATTGATCACAGGCGTTCTAGTATTGTACATAATCAGAAGCCAAAAGGTCAAGATAGTATGAGAAGACCATTTGGCATTGCGGCAATGGATGTTACCATTTTTATAAATGGAAAACTTGAAGGTGATCCAGAAGTTGAATACTGTATTCCATTTTTACAGTAAGTTGTAATTTATGAAAAATTTATTTTTAATGCCTCTTTCTAGTTCAGCTCTGTTTGTTGTCTTTTTTTAATATTTGCTTCAGATGTTGTGAGAAGGAAAGCTTAGATGGTACTTTAAGGCGATTTCTTACTCAAAAAGAAGTTACTTTACAAAAAAACAGTAGTTTGGGAAATAACATTGGTCAAGGACTTTGGTGCAGTTTAAAATTATTAAGAGGAGATATCAAACAAGTATGTTTTGCACATATGTTCAAATATGATTACACTTCTTTTTTTTTTCTACTTTAAATAACTTAATATGAATTACATAGGTAAGAGATGAGAATCCTCATTTAGTTCTTGGCAACGTCTCAATTGCTCGTAAAATGGGATTTCCTGAAGTAATATTACCAGGAGATGTACGTAATGATTTATATTTGACTCTAATAAGTGGTGAATTTAGCAAAGGTTCAAAATCAACTGACAAGAATGTAGAAGTAACTGTAAAAGTCTGCAATGAAGATGGTGCATCGATACCCGGAGTTATAAAACTGGGAGGAGGTGCGCAGTGCATCGATGAATATCGCAGTGTAATTTATTATCATGAAGATAAGCCTAGATGGTGTGAAACGTTTAAAATTGCAGTTCCAATAGAAGAATTTAAGTTAGCACATTTAAAATTTACTTTCAAGCATCGAAGTTCTAATGAGGCAAAAGACAGATCCGAAAAACCATTTGCTCTTAGTTATGTAAAGCTTATGCAGCGCAATGGTACAACACTACAAGATACACAACACGAATTATTAGTGTATAAGATTGACAATAAAAAATATGAAGAAAGTGAAACAAATTATTTACATTTACCATCAACTAGGGAAGAACTGGTAAGAAATTTATAGTTATTTGAAATAAATAATTAATGTATAATACTTTAATAATACATTACAGAACGAATTGAACTTGGAAAAAAAACCAAGTCTGGGTCCACTTAGCTTATCTTCAAAAGATAATTTTTTAATAACTACAAATGTCTGTTCAACAAAATTGACACAAAATGTAGATTTATTAGGTTTATTAAATTGGTCTTCTTCTGAAACAGACTTGAAAGAATCACTAGCAGCTTTGATGAAAGTGGATGGTGAAGAAGTTGTCAAATTTTTACAAGTACCTTTATTTTTTATAAAATAATTTATTTAAACATCGTAATATTCTCAATAATATATTAATATTATTGTAGGATGTTTTGGATGCATTATTTAGTATATTGATGAGTAACACAGACATTGATGATTACGATGATATGGTTTTTGAGTGCCTTTTATATATTATTGGATTAGTTTCAGATAGAAAGTATCAACATTTTCAGCCAGTTTTAGACTTATATATATCTGAAAGTTTCTCTGCGACATTAGCATATAAAAAATTAATAGCTGTATTGAAAAAAAGAATTGAGAGTGCTAGTGTTAGTGATGGACAAGAAAAAGATATATTATTAAAAACAATGAAAAATCTACAATACTGTATGAGATTTATTGTAGAATCTAGGCTATTATTTACAGAGTAAAAATTGATTTTTTACAAAAAAATGTAGTATTTATAAGAAATAATTTACAATGAAAAAAACGTCATTCTAATATTTATTTTAGATTAGATCAAGATGAGGAAGAATTTTCCCAAACTCTTACCGAACTCCTGAGATCCATTGTTGAACTCATGAAGTACGAGACGGATGGAACCCTTCTAGTTCAAGGAGCTTGTTTAAAATACTTGCCGTCTACGATTCCTCATTTGTTAAAAGTTTACAGTGGAAAGCAACTTAGCATGATTTTAATTGATTTGTTGGTCACTCTTCCTTCTGGAAGGCTCACTAAACAAAAAATGATGACTGTAAATGACATTGTTCACAGTCGATTATTTTTAAATATGGAGTGTCGACAAATTTTATTACCAAGAATAACCATCCTTGTGCGAGATCTTCTTGAAGCTAAGGAAGAGGTAATTTATATTTTATATACACAATTAACTGCATAATCATGTTATACTAATGAATGTTAATGGTTCCCGGAGGTAATACTTTTTTACCGGTGAATCAGTGTAGCCTTTACTTTTTGTTTGCCGTGCAGCCTGACGCTCTATCGCCACACATACATGTAAAACCTTTTGAAACGCTTTAACTTATCTAGCACAATTTGTATTTATTTCACTAAAATATTTTCAGTAGTTTTAACTTTTAAAGAAAAATCTTTTCAACGTTTCTTTGCCATCACAGAAGTAAGAAAAATTTCATTAAATAGCATGTTCATTTGTGAAAATAGTTATTAGTAAAGCATGTATACACAAAACTTGTTATTATAGTGTTTTTTTTTCTGTATGATTTATTTTATTATTTTAAAAAATATTATAAAAATGATATTTTAAGCATGCCGAAAAATCATACCTGCTACATTTATTTTATAAAATGTTTTTAAACATTTATAAATGTTTACAAATGTTGTAGAAAATATTAATAGTTTTTTTAATTTTATCAAAAATTTATCATTTAAAATCAATTGTACAAATGCATTTGAACAGTTATTTTAATATGTACAATTATATTTAAACATATTCATTTAAAAAAAAGTATTGAAATCTTAATAATTTTACAAAATTTTAAAATCCTATTTATTTCTATTTGTTTAAAAAACAGAAAATTTATAAAGTTATATTTGTAGGTCTGTTTTGAACTCTTTATACAGCAGATTTTTTAATCTTTAAATTAATATTTGCACTTCCTAAAGTAGATAAGAGTTACTATCTCCATGATATACTTAAATCAAATAAATTCATTTTAAGTGCATTAATTAGGGTACAAAGTTTTATAAAATATTCAGTTTCATACAATAGTTTTATTCAATAAACGTTTATTTTATTATTTAATGTAAAAAAATGTAAGTAAATTTTTTATCTGTTTTTAGTCTTTAACAATATAAATGCACTTTCATTAATTTATTACAACTATTTGTGTATATTGATAATTCTGATCATTTGAATCATAGAATTTTACAATAATTAAAAAACTTATGTCCTAATGAATATTAATGAAATATTTATCAAAATTTATGTTAATAGCTTTTATTCAAAACGCTTTTATATCTTATAAGTATTATTTGTTAATAATATTAAAACATACATACATGTATGTATATATATATATATATATATCTATATATATATATAGTTGTCATTTAATATTCATAATGAATGTATTGTTGAATAATTATACATATCATCTATCATCCATAAAATAATTATTATAAACACAATAGCTTAATAATTAATAGTTAAAAGTATAACATATTGTTTAAAAAATAGTAATAAAAATAATATTAATAATATTAATAAAAGTATTACACAATACTTATTATTGTTATTGTTATTATTGTTGTTGTTATTATTATTATTATTATTATTATTATTATTAAGTTGATATTATTATAAATATTATAAATGTTGTTATCGTATTTGTTGTCTTTATTATTTCAGTTATCTATAATATACAGTTATTATTAAATTGTATTATTTATTGTGTAAAATTTAATTTGATATATGTTTAGTTGACGGCAGAAAGAATCACCTCGGTAAGCCTTTAGAAAATCTAGCAAACACCTACAAGCCAGTAAAATACAACTTCTTCACTGCCCTCTCCCCCCCCCTGCATATACATATACATAAATTAGAAAATTTTACATTATTTGGATATGGTTTTTATTTTTCTGAGTTTGCACTAACCTAGGGTTGTTTTATTTTGTTGTGTTTGGTATGGTTTTTGGTAATGGCGCGCGATATAAAGGGACTGTCGGGTACGCCTGGAAAGAGCGTGGCGAAGGTAGCCAGGCTGCTCGGTGAAAATCGGCATCGACTGAATCAACACCGTGGCTACTCTGAAGAGGTAATTTTGTACATTTAAAAACACGTATTAGTGTCAATTTTATTATATACACGCGCGTGCGTTTGTATGTTTTATACCGTATGCTTGACGATTAAAGAAGAGTCCGGAGTCGCTTATTACATGACATTATTATGATCGTGATACCGGCATTGGCAAACTAATTTTATGGACCGTTAATTTCCCTATAGGTCGAACTTTGCGTAAAAATATTATCAGATGTGCTGGATCTCACCTTCAGAAAGGACATTGGTTCCACTGCTTCGGATATCAAGGAAATGATGCTCACCGCTTTGAGGACCATTATACAAACCGTGATATCAATGGACAGAGAAAATCCTTTAGTAGGAAATCTGGTCTCCGTTATGTTGTCCATTTTTAGGTTCGTGTCCATAATATGGTGTTTTAGAGCGAATCGAGGATCATTGGGTTTACTGTGTACATCAATGGCTTTAGATTTTATGCGCATTTTTAATTAATATATCAAATTTAAAAATTGTAATTTTAAACAAGTTTTATCGTTCTCCTACAAGATAAGTTTAAATCAGATAAAAGCCAGGGGTCGATTTATAAAATAATTGTTACTATTACGTTGACGATTCGTCGTCAATAATTTTTCAACCGGTTTTTGCGAAAGAATTTTAATCCAAATTTAGTATTACAAATAAAACAATATAATTGATATTATGAATTGATATTGAAAATTTTTAAATATTTGACAACCTTCATTTTTAAATTTATTCCAATTATCTACAATTATATTTAAAATTAGAATGCCAAATCCCGAAGAATTTTTATTAAACTTTGATTGCGTACATATGGCTTTTATATCGGTATTGAAACTATATAAACATATCTACACATATGTATGAATAATTCAGAAAGCTTGGAATATTTTTGATATTGTAGCATGTATCAGTAAAGATATTAACGAATAGGAGTAATTTCTTTTTTTTTTCTCTCTTTTTTTTTATTAAACATTTTTTAAAGCTATTTGTGCATCGCACTTAGAATATAATTAGCTGCCTTTCTTATGCTATATAAGGTTATTGCATTTTTCAGGCAAATGACTCAGCAACACTATCAAATCTATATACAGCATTTTGGAACGCAGTTCGACTTGCTCGACTTCTTGATGGAAATACTGTTAGTTTTCAAGGATCTAGTATCGAGAAGCGTGTTTGCTAATGATTGGTGCGAAATGATAATGCTGCAGAATAGCGTTATCCTCAAAGCTCTCCGCTTCTTCTCGACGACCATTCGCGAGCTTTTCAATGCGAATTTCGAGCAACAAGCCTGGTCCAACTTCTTTCATTGCGCAATCGCGTTCCTTACTCAACCCGCGCTGCAGCTAGAAACCTTTACCCAGGCGAAGCGTAAGAGAATTATCGAGCGTTACAAGGACATGCGCCGCGAAACGGCCATTGAAATCCACAAGATGTGGATCAGCCTAGGAGCTCGGAAAATTCTCTTTGTCCCTGCCTTGGTCGGAGCGATTCTAGAAATGGCCCTAATCCCCGATATGGAGCTCCGAAAAGATGCAGCCATTCCCATATTCTTTGATATGATGCAAACGGAATTTTATAGCTCTAAGTATGTCGAGGGCTTCGGCGACAAGAGGAACCCTAATAATACAAAAGCTAATTTCAACGAATTCGAAAACGAAATGATCGCTAAGCTAGATATTTTGGTTAGTAGGCAATTTCATCTCATCCTATCTATCATCGTCGATTTTGCAACTTTTATTTTACATTATATAATTACTCGCATAATGCTTTTATCTAAAAAATTTAATTTGTTAAACTTTAAAATTAAAAGCTAATTTCTTACTTTTATATTAAAAAAAAAAAAAAAAAAAAAAACGTACTTCAAAATAGGCGTTAAAATGGAACGTTTACGTTTTTTTTTCGATCAAAGCTTATAAAATATAAAATATTCCCTCCTGAAAGGTCGAAGGTGGTAAAGGAGACGAGGAATTCCGTTATCTGTGGGTGAAGGAAATGACGCCTCTTTGCGAAAATCATGCTACGATGCATGATCAAGGACTTCGATTCGTTGAAACCGTTGCGAAACTGATGGATCATTTACTTCAATATCGTGATATTATTCATACAGAGTCGCAAGAACATAGAATGCTTTGCACTGTGAACCTTTTAGAATTTTATTCAGAAATCGGGCGAAATGAAATGTATATAAGGTACGCCAATCGCAAAAGCATTAAAAATATTGATATATAACATTTTTTTAAATTTAAAATTAAAATTTTTTAATTTTGTTAATTTTTCTCTTATAAAACAGATACTATTTCTATCAAATTGATTTTTATAACGGTATTTTTTTTTTTTTTTCTATCTTATTTTAGGTATGTGAATAAGTTATGTGAACTTCATTTGGAATGTGATAATTATACAGAAGCTGCTTATACGCTACAACTTCATAGTCGTTTGCTTACTTGGAGCGATCAGTCCTTATCACCACTTTTAAAATCTAGCAGATATCCGCATTGCCAGACTCATCGGGAATTAAAAGAATGCCTGTATAATGATATAATTGATTACTTTGACAAAGGAAAAATGTGGGAATCTGCTGTATCCGTTTGCAAAGAATTGTCAGCTCAGTACGAGGATGAAACTTATGAATATTTGCAGCTGTCCGTACTTTTGAGACGAATGGCCAAATTTTATGATTCAATAGTTAAGCAACTTAGACCTGAACCTGAATACTTCCGTGTGGCATATTATGGACGTGGCCATCCTCCGTTTTTACGTAATAAAGTGTATATATACAGAGGAAAAGAGTATGAGAGGCTGAGCGATTTTTGTTCACGAACATTAAATCAGTTACCTAATGCCGAACAGATGAATAAGTTATCTCCGCCTAGCGAAAAAATTATGGAATCTAATGTTCAATATGTACAAATTAATAAGGTCGATCCATTAATGGACGAAAAGAAAAATAGATTAAGCGGAAAGCCTATTACTGCTGAGCCAGTTATAAGGTACGAATGTCTATTAATTGTAACGTGTAATATAATTATCTTCTATTGAATATTATTTGAAATATTTTCATATTTGTATCAGATACCACCGTGTCAACAATGTTCAAAAATTTAGATTTTCGAGGCCTGCTCCAAGAAAAGACATTATTTCATTAAATGGCGATAAGGAAAAGGAGAGCAGCAATGAATTTGCGTCTTTATGGCTAGAAAGAACCGTATTAGTAACTAGTCACCCGCTGCCAGGAATACTTAGGTGGTTCCCTGTCATTTCTAGTGACACGTATTTAGTAAGTCCGCTATGCAATGCCATTGAAACAATGGAGGCTACAAACACAGCATTAAGAGATCTAATAATCTCATATAGGTAATTTTTTGGCTGATTACCAATACAATGGTACTAGCCTTCTATGATAATCCTATCCATTACAACTATTTTATACTTTACAGAGGTGATGTTAGTCTTCCTTTGAATCCGTTAAGTATGAAATTAAATGGAGTGTTAGATCCAGCAGTAATGGGAGGTATTGATAATTACGAAAAAGCTTTTTTAAATACTGATTATAAAGCAGCGCATCCGGAAAACAAGATTGATCTCGAAAAGCTAGAAAATTTAATAGCTGAGCAAATTCCTTTACTTGGTGTCGGCGTACAATTACATAAATCAAGAGCATCTTTAGAGCTCGCGCCGTTTCATCAACATCTCGAGCAGTGTTATGCTACTATGCGGACACAGGTGCAGGCCAAATATGGAAAAAGGGTAAATATATCGACACAGGTCATCGTTAGCTGATTTATTGTGATTTAAGATATTTTTATTTCCATGACTTTTAAATAATTAGGTTCGTAATAAATTTAATTGTTTTAAACTTATGAAAATTAATATTTCTATTTAGACGTGTGATATACGAATTGAAATCGTGACTCCGTCTGTGACAATGAGGAGACATGCCCCTAAAGGAGACAGTAACAGGCTATCTGAAACAAGCATCATTAGTAATGAGTAAGTAATAATGTTTTTACTGGAATAAATATTTTGTAATTTAGTTTTATGCTTGGATTAAGGTTTTGGTCAAAGTTAGAAAAGTTTATATTGAATAACTAAGGGAATTAATGCAGGGCAAAAGGTTCATTGAGCAAAACAATTTTGAATCGAATAATCATATTTTGGTATAAATTTGCGCGACAATGTTTTTCGCAATTTTTTCATTTAGTTGCGGCACTCGCTCCAGAGTTTCTTCACTTACGAGATCGCAAGTTGCTGCTCTCAAATCTTTAGCGACCTTCAATTTCACCAACAGTTCCCCTATCTCGGCTATTCCGAGTATTGGGTTGATCAGGTAAAAGATCGCAGCCAATATGCCAACAAAAATGATGACTAAAATAGCTTTCTGCACATTTCATATTCATAATTACTGCAACAATAGCTTTATAATAATCAAATAAATAAAAAATTGATGAGCTGTGACAGGAACAATTGAATTGTTCATATCCAATAACACACAAAGATTTTATTCTAATTCAAAAAGTTAATTTGCAAACGACTTTTTAAAGTTTGTGAATCTTTTAAATCTTAGTTTCGTTAGGTTCCATTTGCGTTTGCAAGTTGTTTTGTTCAAAAACCGATGAGTGGTGTAAGCTATTCCTCTTCTCTTAAATATAAAAATTTTTTTTCTGAACACGTTTTCTTCTTTACTAATTCATTTATTTTCATATTATTCACGTACAGCTTATAATAAAAAACAATCCTTTTTAATTGCAACATATTCGTGGGATATTTAATACTGGTCAAGTTTTCTTTTTTAAAAAATTCACGCGTTCCAATTGTAATTAATTATAATTAAATATTTTTAGAAATTGTGAAAGCTTAATTATAAAGCTTTTAAAATTTGTTTAACATTTTAATATTATAAAACAAAAGTTTTATTTACTAAAAATTCTGCTTAAAACTAATTTGCATATATTCTATGAATCTTATGCTTAATGGAAAGTGTATAATTTATAATTTCAATAAAACTATAATTGAAATACAAGCTTTCCTTTGTTAAAGGCTTTAATGCGAGTTACGTTTTAAATTTGAGCTAATATATATATCTATAAAATAGATCAGTATCATCAATAAAATTTAATTTAAAAAAAGTTTTTATTTACTATGTAATAATACTTAAATAATTCTTCTACCTTATAAATAAAGTTCATATCCCTATTTATCAGACTATAAATTTCTTATTATTTATATAGCATAACAAATTTATTATATAAATTTAATAATATTCTTATTGTCGAAAATTAATAATCTAAGCCAATAGACAAAACTAATATTGTAAATTCAGTAGAAATGATCCCATTCGAAAAAAAAAAAAATAAATAAATAAATATAATAATTTCATTCTCTGTGTAGGAATAATAACTCTTCACGATCGCATATTTTATCAACAACATCTTTACAAAAGGCACTCGGTAATTCGAATACTGGTACAAACAAGAAAAAAGATTCCAAGCGACGAAGTTCTCGAAAGAGTGATAGCACAACCAGTTCAAAAACAGAACAACCGACGAGTCAATGGTACACGATACCGGAACCAATTCAATGCCAAACTTCGCTTGTAATTTCTGCTTCAACGGCAAGTCTTCCTTCAACTCCGGTATTCGAGCTTAGACAGGAAGTTAGTTATTTATAATATTTTTTTTTGTATCAATCATTATCTTTAGATACTGTTAAATAGTTCATTTGCTAAAATAAATTTGAAAGTTCCATTTCAAATACATAATGAAGGGCATGGAAAATATGATTATATATATTTTGAAATATTTTGTATTGATTATATATTACGAAATGAAATTTAAACAAAGGACAATATATTTAATAGGTTTATCTTTTGATATATGAAATGATAATGCTGTTATGATTTTAAATGATTTGAAAGCACTCTGAAGTTATGGTAATAAGTGCGGGGGGGGGAATAATAATATGGTACGGTGGAATATTAAAAGGTAATATAATTAGTTCAATATTTTAATGATGAATAATACGTAGAAAATCTGATATATATAGGTTTTATTATAAAAGTCTCTTTGTTTCTTTTAATACGAAGGTACGAGGTTGTTTAATTTAAATTTATTTTTATTAACATGAAAACTATCAGCATAGTCTTGAAGTATGGATATTAGAATTGAAAAAAGAGCCGAGAGCTCCATACTCGCGGCTCGATGCATCGATCAATAATTTGCTTATACCTACAACTCAGAGGTTTCGAATTTTATTCATACAGTTAACGCCGAAACGGCCGCTAAGGTCGGAGGCTGAAAAAGAGCGTCGCCTAAGCAATCGCTGGTCCGGCCAATCCCAGAGTTATCTGCGCTCGGCGAGCAACGGTCTCGACACCCACAGTCTTGGCAAGGGGAACCGCGACAGCATCGGCACGACCGACAGCACCGCATCGGAGGACGATCCACCGCCCCCGCTGCCCCTCAAGACACGAGAGGTCGATTACTGTAACCTGCCGGATGACAGCGGCAACTTTAATTACTGTTCGAGCGCAAATCTCATTGGAATTGGCAGACCCGCAGTCTACCGTCCCAAGAATAAACTCCCCGTGCCGATAGACCTCGAGGAGAGCCACGGGAAACCTCCGACACCACCTCCCAAACCTAAGAAGTCCGCCCACGCCCTCGTCAAGGCCTCTGCCCTTGTCTCGCCGAGCGACTCCGAAAGCTCGAATCAGGACTCGACTGCCTGACGGGCTACGCCATTCCTCCCGGTCATTATGTGCCACCTAAGATACCCCTACTTCTAATTATTGTAATTACTCCTTTCGCCCGCGTTCGCTTATTATTAACCGAGATTATAAATACTTTTAACACAAAATATGTATACGTAGGGCGTATACACACACACACACACACACACACATATATATATATCTGTAGTGGCAAAGCGAGGATGGACACTTAGAAAACAAATAGTTTTGCTCTATATTTTATATGCAAAATTTTATACACTTTTGTACATTTTTTTAACTACTGGTACGAGTTTTCTAATATCTTTCCTATTATATTTTCTGTGGCATTGAGAATCCATGCCTTTTTTATACTAATGAGTTATTATTACGAAGTTCTAAAGGCGTAACGATTTATCAAAGACTAGGATTTCTTCTTATACCAGAAATGCGTTAATAATTAATAAAGTAAGACCTTTTATATTCAATATAAATAAATTAATTTCTATACATAAAGTCTTCGGGCTTTTATGCTTATAGTTTATTCTTACATAGCGCTATATTGTTGGTTTTCTAAAAGGTTGACTATCTAATTATCTATTTTTGTACATACGCAAGATTTATGAATAAAGTGGATTTGTCTTCGTGCTGAATTTCTGATAAAAGATGGTTTCGCAAGCGGGAACGATAATTCTTCTATACTAGTTACGTACAGAAAGAAGCCGTTTATCCAACTAAAGATGATCCCATATGCCATTATTATTAAATTTGTTTATGTATAATATTGATCTTAATTATGAATGAATTTATTAATTTATTGATGGAAACATATAAATGTATTAATAGCACATATTGATCTACGTTGATAAAGGCGTGATTCGCATAATGCCCATTAATACTCATTCGAATCCCTCCCCCCACACACGCGCGCGCGCGCATATATATATATATATATATATATTTGTGAGTGAGTGAGTGAGTGTGTGTATATATATATATATATATGTGTGTGTGTGTGTGTGTATGTGTGTGTATATATGTATTTTTAATGACTGTGCAATTCATTATAATAAATTTCTTATTAGATGTACAATTTTATACCTTCGAGAGTTGCAATTTAAACGTAAAACTTTATTATAGAGCAAACCTCTAGCAAATGTTTTTATTATTTATTTTCTTTAATACATTATAGAAATATCATTTTCTTTCATATCATGCCAAAGAAACCATTATTAGTATTACTTATTAATATCAGCAACAATCCTATACAATTAAGGCATAGTATTATTGAGGATCCCATAAATTTACTATATAAAATTACCAACGCCATAAAATTAACTAAATTAATCATGTAAATTTTTATTGAAACGACTATTTTTAAAAATGTACTAAAATTAAAAGTTGTTCTGGTGCCATTGTTGTTAGTATGTAGACATTTTCATTTATCATTAAAATTCCTTAGGGACCAAGTTAAATGTGAGTTGCTAACTTTTCAGAGCTAAATGTATTATTGTTATGAAATTGTCATTTTATATAATATATATTATCATAATTGATAATATTGAGTTATTATTTGATCCTTATATTTTAATGATCGCAACCAAATTTTATACAATCGCAATATGCGTGCAAACACAACGCGGGCGCGTATATATTTTACACTTTCATCGAAACGATTTCTTAAAAAATATTAAGCTGAAATATTTCAAATAATAATTTGAAAATAAATATATTAATATAATTAATTAATTATAAGAAAAATATCATTAAAATATTTCAGCAAATATTTTTATTTATAAATCGGGTGTTAAAGCTACAATAAATGTAATTTAAGCAACAATTTTTTAAAAATGTGTTTTAAACAAAGTTTTTCCTATAAAATATTTTTATCAACATTTTTAATGAGATATATAATATACATTTATTCTTACACCTTATAAAGCAATATTATAATTAGATGTTGCAATATATTGTAAACAAAAAGAAACCTTTAAATTAATGGTCAAATTGTAAGTTTACAATTTAAATTATAAATCCTTACCAATAATCGTACCAAAAATCGATAGATTTTATAAAAAAAAAAATGTTTTTGATTAAAAAATCTTTTTTTAAGATTTTATTTAGACAAGTGTATTTTATATTTAAAAAATAAATTGTTATAATGAAACATAAGTGCATTGAAATAAAAAATTATTTTTGGCAGTTATTATTTAATAACGAATTTTTATTATTTTCCTATTGTACTTTTGTTTTGTTTCATTATGATTAGTATCATCATGTAAGTGTAAGTAAGGAAGAGAAAAAATATATATACGATGTATGAGGGATGTATATGTATGCGAGCCTGACATAGTTTAATTTTAGATTATACGAAAAAAGAGAAAGAATAGTGATCTTGAGCAAAATCCAATGAGGTTTAATAGCTTGAGAATGCTAAATAAGGTAATAAAAATCGACTTACTCGTTGGAGTTATGCATAATGCCGAGTCTCGTTGGCACGTACGCTCATTCTTTTGCGCCTTGGTTGAAACTTTAATCAAAGTCAGATTAAGATTTCGCTCTTTAGCCCTTTGTCTGAACATGGTCGCTAGGGGTTACAGTGTAATGTGTATCATGTCAGCCGAAGCCAGACGATGGATGAGCTTTTTATTAAATGTCGTCTCGTCCTTAATTTTCATCAGGGAAAAATTGTTTCGGATTTTTATTCGACTTTTTCTAATGAATATATTGTATCTAGGCTAATTTCTTAGTATACTAATGCCTTCTGACTTATTTTAACTGAGTAATCGTCACCTCAAAAAAGTTTTATACCCACCTCGTTAAAACAAAGTATTTCCTCCTTTTCTAAATAAGCTTTTTTTAAATAAGAACGATCGCATCTTTTTTTGAAAAATATCACTGTATTTTAAATTTAAATTCATCTTTTAAAAAATTTTATTTTTTAATATTCAAGTTTCATAAAATCCAATCAATATATTTGAAAATAATATTTAATATTGTAATTACAACATAAAATTTTTTACAGTAATCATTTAAATAATCGAAGTAGACATATTTTGATTTAAAAAAAGATTTTTTCAGTGTATAATGAAACTTACATTCTATTAGATTTTAGTTCTTAGTATTTGAAGTGCTAACGGAGGACCTTCTTGTGAAGGTCCTCCAGGAATATTTCCTTAGATTAAAAGCTATAAATCAGAAATTAATCTTAAAGAATACTGTATGCTATGGTTGCGTAAGCAGGGACAATTAAAGTCAGTTCACATAGGAGATACGAAGTAGAAAAATGTACTGTAGCCGAACGTTATGTTATTAAAGGGTACAAGGCGAGTAAAGGCACTTTTACGTAGTAAGCTTAGATAGCAAGTGATTCAAGCTCTATTTACAATCTTTATATTTCCTATTTTCTGTATCTTGCCTTTTATTTCCTTCTGTGACTTATCTTTCTTATACACATCCATCTCCATTTTACTAAAAAATTATTTTTGAATTTTGTACCTATACTCATTTTTTATATAAAAACCATCATTCTCTCTCTCTATCTCTCTCTCTCTCTCTTTCTCTCTGTATATATATGCAATCATCTTCGTTTATATCTCTTTATTTTATTGGTTCTCTTATAACAATAATTTTAAATAAATTTTAATTACATAATATTTACTTTATTTTATATTTACATGATTTTTTAAATTATTAAAATAAATTTCATTAAAATATTTAATTCATTATTTCTTTTTGTAAGTGGTAATCTGTTTGCTATTAAATATGCAATTGATTTTAATATTATGAAAAATTATAATATTTCAAATATTTTTTAAACAATTTCTTAATAAGTAATTAATTTAAAAAATATAATTTAATAGAAATAATGAAAATAAAAAAGTGCTAGCAATCAAATTAGTATATTTATTACATAGAAAATAGAAACCTATGAAAACATTTCAGACTTATACACGTAGAATCGATATAAAATGGCATTTAAAAAATTATTTTTTATAAAATTGAAACTATTTGATAAAACTTCTTCAATATTATTAATTAATTTATCTTATAATATTTTTTATACTCGTTAATTTTTTACATTTTACATTTTACATTTTACATTTTCTAAATTCTAGGTTTGTATCTTCTAGACGCTCTTTTAATTAAGTTTTTTTATCTTCAGAGATAAATTTAAGACTGATTTACATTTGATCCTTTGAAACAAGCAATAAATTATTTACAAGCGCCGTATCATTTGTTGTTCTACAGCTAGTCTGGTGCAACGTAAGCTTATACGCATGTACGCGTGACAAGGATTAATTATTCATCACTAACATACGAGTAGTTTTTTATTTTCTCCTGACTCGGGCGAGTAATATCTACTTTTAAAAGTAAGGGATGAATACGAATACTGGATGTACTTTCTCTCGGACATTTAATTTAATCTTTTTATTGCTATACTTTATCAAGATTTCAATAGATATTGATAAAAATGGTATTTATTTTCTATAGATTTGTCTTCTCACTCTATTTTAGTAAATGAATATGAATTACAATATCTATATTAAGTTTATACGCAATATAATATATATAATGCAAAAAATGTATAATACAATATACACACACATATACATATACATATACATATACATATACATGTGTGTATATATGTGTACGTATGTATGTATGTATGTATATAAAATAATACTTAAGATGCATTTTAACTTTCAAACTTCATGAGATCAGGAAAAATTTCAGGTATACATATAAAATTATGTATATTTGTGTTTAAAAATTATATTAAAGTATTTGATTTCATTACTTATGTAATCTGAAAATTATTATACCAACATGAGTAAATATTGATTTATATTAAACAAATTTATAACAAAACTTTAAGTATAATAGATACAAAACGTAATGTATTTAAAAGAATGTAGATTATCAGTGAAGGGATATAAAATGCTATGGAACAATATTTAATAAACTATAAATTTCTCCAAGAGTTTTTATTCGTCTTTTATTAGTTATTAATTAGAATAAATATTTGGAAACCAATTAAATATTATTAGAAGTTAACGAGATTTTAAATGTTGAATTTATAATTGCATAGCTATTATAATTTTATGAATGTATTCAATGATGTTTAATTAGCCGATAATTATTTGAAATGATAGATCCATACAATTCATTATTTAATATAACTATAGCAAGATTTTAATATTTTAATGAATTATTTAATGTATAAATTAAAATGAATTAAAGAGTAATTTTATTAACATTTAATTTCGTTTCTAAATAGTAAATGTCGTACGTAGGAAGTATTAGTAATTTAATTATCATAATGATTGGTTTATTATTAAGACAATATAATCTTTTTTATATTATATAAGATCACGACCGAAGATGAAATGTAATAAAATTTTCAGTTTTGAAATGAAAAGCATAATTATAATTATAATTAAAATAAACAAAGACAATTCTAAAATTTAAAATATGAAACAATGGTATAAACAATTAAGTAAAATATTTAATTTTCATAGGAAAGAAATTAAGCCAAGCAAATTTTAGCAGTAGATTGTAAACTGATACCAAAATTTTAAATGAATGATAATGAGTATCGATTTAGCATATCTTCGTTAATGTGGGCAATATAAATTTGATCAGATACATTTAACATAAAATTTTACAAAAGAAATATTTCGGATGATCAGCCACGGGTTTATTAATTTAAGTTCGAACGTTTTAGACGTTAGTATTATAAATGCTGAGACCGTATTTTGAGAGAAAAACTACATTCAGAACAATACGTTTGAGAGAAAATAAAGAACCGAATGGTAATGCAATAATAATGTAACAATAACAATGTAGCAAATACTTTAGAAAGTCTAAGTCTTCATGAAGATAGTTTAAAAAGAGCAATAATCCTAAAAGTTAAATAAAAATTTTAAAGGAATAATTTATTAAAAAGTAAAATTTAAAAATTTATTCGTACTAGTAAATCATTATATACATAATTTATTGATACATTTAATATAATTGTATAAGTACGTAATTTATACATAAACAAATTGGTATTTATTTTTGCTTGATTCTATAGTTTTTTATCAAAAGTTTTAAGATTATAGTGAATTATTTAACGAATGAATTCTAATGTAATTAAAATTATACAATTAAAATATAAATTTTGTAATGTTAACAATAAGAAATGAATTTGAAATCTAGAAATAGAACTTGTATTCAATATTATTCATAGATATTATTATAATTATTATGCGTGACAAAGATTTTCTATATTTTAAACATTTTAAGTAGCTTTCGATGTGTAAAAAAATCAATGACTCGGCGATAAGAGAAAAATAAAATAAGAGATATACAGAAGGAAGAAGAAAGATATGATCCAAGGGTCGGAATAAGTCTCGATACAGGCTCGGCATTCATAAATTCATAAATCCTTTCTCCCTTCACACTTTTCTCCACCCGACCAGACTCGGAGCCATCGCTTACGAAAACCAATAAACGTTCCTGGTGTATATATAGCCTAGACGAACCCCATGGGTAAGTGAACGAGCGCGACAAACGCTTATAATCTAATTAAAACCGAAGCCCCAAAAATCGAATAACCTGTTATTACATCAACCTTCATGTTTATAAATACAAACTAACATAATTATCCGTTATGTCGCATAAATTTGATAACGTATGTAGCCATAAATAATCATACAGGTTGTATCTTGAATTATTAAGTATACAACGTCAATACTGATTAGATGTAGACACCACTTTAATTTTATATTAAAGCTTATTTATAATACTACTAGTAACAAAATACGAAATTCCTAGGCATTTTTATTAAATATTTATTATAAGGGTATAATAGTCAGCTATTTCAATTCGTTCAATAAGATTTTATACGGAAATTCTGCTAAATAAAAAGATAAAGAAAGAAAAAGAAAAATGTCTGTACTTTTCTCTGAGCTTCAATCTGAGAAGTCAAGAAAAGTAAATGGAAAGGAAATCATGAAAAGAAGAACTTCGATGCATAAGCTTGTTAATAAATTCGGGTTCTTTAATAAACAAAAAGATGGATGGCGAATGGGGAAGATAAATATGGTTCATTCTAAAGGAAAGAAGAAGAAATAAAATTCTTGTAGTACGTAAAATGCAGTAGCATCATGTTATTTTATTTAAAAGAGTATTAATAATAATGTAAGGGTCAGTTGGTAAGTCATCGCTCGGTATCGGTCAAAAAGGATAGACCTAGATGGATAAATACATGTAGGTCCGAGTAAATGTAAGAAAAGCCGCTTTTGGCATTTTTTTTTTTTTTTTTTTTTTTTTTTAGCGCTTGTTAGCCTCCCCGAATCACGTTATGTCACTGAAAGCTAAATAATCTTTTGTCGTTATTGCACGTGAAATGCGCAGCAGACGAAGAGCGTGGCTCGAGAGTGCGTCGGAGGGACTTGTGCGAAGGAGTGACCGGAGCGTGGGGTTCTGGGAACGATAATCTCGACAGAAATGAATAGAAGAAGTCGCGCGATTAAAGGGTGTTTCGGAGCGACGGGCGCACGCCGTGGTTTCTCCTATTATTAATGCAATTTCAATATTAAATTCAATATCTCTGGTGTGGTTCTCCGCTGCTCGTGCTTAGCACGTGTCCGCGTCTCCTAATAGCCGGCGATTCACACCCTAACGGTGCTTCAGCAGCAGTGAAAAACAAGGCCTGCTTTATGGGATCGGCGGCCTGGGGTGGCTTGGGGCGAAAACCGGGGCTCGAGAGTCTCGGACAGAGTTTATCTTGTTTGGATTCGGTGCGAGCCGTTGCGCAAACTTGCCCCGGTCCGCCGTCTTCATCCCGACTCTACGTTACTCTTTCGCTCGTCTCGCCGCTTCGCGTCTAATTATTTGTTTAGGATTTTCGGCTTCGAGCCCGTTGCGACGCATCTCGTACCGCTCCCTTTCTATTATGCTAATCGCATTCACGCATATACGCGCGCGCGCATGATCTGCTTACCTTACCCTCCCTCTGAAATCCGACTCTGACCCCCTCTCCCCCCACCCCACCCCAACCCCCTCCTCCCATCACCTCAATCCCCCCCCCCTCCCCTCGTCACAGCCCACCCCACGGTCCCATCCCCAATAACTTCCTCCTGTCCCTCCTCGCCCCCCCTGTCCCGCCGCCGATCTATTACCACGGCTCCCTTGACTTCTTAATCTACCTTCCAAGGATTTTTCACGTTTACCACCCCTCGCTACGCCGAGCTTACGGCGTTCGTACGGACATTGATTCCTCGGTCTCGCTTAATCGAATCCGTATATCATGCCTCGACACCATTAACATACGTCACGCTCACGAAGCTATAATTTTCGACGGATTGAAATATTTGTGAATATGCAAAGTCTAATAAATCTATTGACTACGGCGAATATTTAAAGCCGAGGCCCTGGTAATTATTCAGTTCTCCTTGTTTCGCAATTTCCTAGGTTATTATTTATGTGCTTAATTTGATAGGCATCGCCATGTTTTATGCCGCTCATATCTGTATTAATGGCGCAGCCGCACATTTTTATTGAAAAATAAATGAGGAAAAACAAAGGGATTTTTAATAAAGTTATTCGACCTTTTGCAAGTGTATGTCACTGGGAACAGCCGTAAAGTATCTGAGTTATTTTTATTTTTTTCCTTTTTTTTTTTTTTTTCCCCCGTAGTTCCGACGTAAAGAAAAAATCATTTCGATAAGAATTTATGATCTACGAAAGTACGTGGGGGTGGGGAATGGTGTGGTGGTGGGTGGGTGGGTGGGTGGGTGGGTGGGCGCGGAGTTGTCTGTACGTAAAACCCGTTTTAACACGCGGAGCCGTTGTCGAGCTCGAAGCCCGGGACAAGTACAAGACCGCTCGTAAAGAAAAGCGGAAGCCTTGTTTGGTAAAGGTGAAAGAGAAAAGGAGCGGTTGGCCGGGGAGCGGGGAGGTTACAAAAAATTGGCGGTTTCGAGGCTCCTCCGTATCCGCGACTCAACGATACAAACGATCAAGTTGTCACAAGTGCGAGGAGCGGTGCAGCCGCGCTCCCTTCCGATTCATAAGCCGGGTAACCAACGCCTGTACAATAACAACAACTAACTAGGCATGGTGCTTGGGTTTGCTCTTTGAAGAGGGTCACGAGCTACATTATGTGTGCAACCTCGCATTTAATAGCCTCCCAGTACGTATGGCTATATGTAACTAATGTAACTGACGGGCTGGCTCCCTTTACACGAGGCTTCTCCATCTCTTCCTCTCTCGTTCTTTTGCTTCTGCTAGCTGCTCTCCATGCTCCTACCCAGTCATGACACCTCTGATCCCGCTGCATACTTCCCCGAAGATGCTCGGTACCATCGTCTAACAGGTTGATATTCAACTACAACATCACCACTTCACTTCTAATTTTCCTCTTCCTCTTCCTCTTCCTCTTCCTCTTCCTCTTCCTCCTCTTCCTCTTTCTTTACCTTTACCGTGTAAATGTCCTCGGCCTCCAATTAAGACTAATATTTTCGTAACCGAAAATGTATTCACTTTTTATTCCCTTTCTACTCATAGAGTGGAAAATGTAATTTTTTATATATCTGAATTTTTAATATATTCTAGTAACCAAAATCTTAATAAAAGAATTAATCAAATCTCTTTTCTATGCTTATAAATATGCATATACTTGTGCTTAAAAAATAAAATTATGTTTAAAATTTTATTTAATAAAATTCTGTTAATTCATCAACTGAGACATAAGTATTAATATACTTTCTCTAAGATTAAATGCATCATTGCAATTAGTTGAATCTGCTTTTTTATTTATATAAAAGAATATGAGGTAATTTTAAAAAGAGTATACGTGAATTTTTCTTAATGATCTTATTACTGCTTCATTGTAAATTAAAACTCCGTTTAATTTTATACCCAAAAAAAAAAAAAAAATCGTTATTTTGCCCAAAAATGTATTATAGAATAAATTATAAAACTGAAAAAGATATAAGTATTCGCAAGCTTCTTAAAAACTATAGGGAAAAATAAATAAAAGTCGTGTTAATAGATAGGAAACCAGCTAAAGCCTGAAATTCAGTCAAAGAATTAAAAAACAAGACAACAACAAGATCTTCCTTGTATGTTATGTTAACAGTCGATGAGCGGCTAGTAACGGAAACATTTAACAGGTATTTATTTGAGAAGGTGCAGAAGCCGGTGCGACCCCTTTAAGAAGATTAGACTGGAAATTCTACCGTGAAGCTGTTTACCGAGTAAAGGAAGCAAAGGTCTGAGACGCATATCGCGACGTCGCCGACCCGTAAACGAATCTTCTATTTTGAAAACGGCTCGTGGGTATAAAGAAGACAGGGGTAGGGCTCAGAGAGAGAGAGAGAGAGAGAGAGAGAGAGAGAGAGAGAGAGAGAGAGAGAGAGATGGAGGGAGTGAGTAATATAGAAAGAAAGAGAATGAAGAAGACGGAGGATTAGTCGGCTGTCTTTCGAAAGTAAGCCGCGCGGAGGAAAGGCCGTGCCTAAGGCTTTGAGGCATCAACATCAACAGCAGCGGCAGCAGCGGCAGTAGCGGCAGCAGCAGCAGCACCAGCAGCAGCAGCAGCAGCAGCAGCAGCAGCAGCAGCAAAGGCAGTAGCAGTAAGCGAGAGCAGCACTTTAGATCTTTGGATTCCCTGAATTCTCATAGTCCATTGAACCAGGTTTTCCAGATTTGTTTGCTACTTTTCTCGGATTATCGGGGTCAGATCGGATTTTCATAAGCGCTCTGTCGCTCCTCAACAAAGTGCAGGAGTTCTCGCTGAACTTTTGCCTCGATCGTACATAAATAAATTTTTGTAAACCATAAACTCTTTTAATATTAATTTTCACTGATGCTACAAACGAATTTGACAATTTTTCTGAGCTTCGCGTATTATTTTATTTATGTTCTATAACGTCCTTCAGTCACATGTAAAATAAGTCCCATTACCGTATTACTGTTTTTTATGGTTTTAACAATATTTATTAATTATTTATTAAATATAATTATACATATATGAGTTGTGTATTCAGTGCAATATTATTTTAATAAGCTACCTTATCTTAATTTTATAAAAATGTTTACAAAGGATTTTGAATATTTATGTATCTTATAAATAAATATCACTTGTTTATTCTTATATTAACAATTATAATAAAATGATTATAATCTCGACAAGAGCTTATGAGCATAAGTAAACAGATATACTTACAGTACGTGTCTTAATAAGTTTTTAAAGTAACAGAAATATATATAATGAGTATATGATATCCTAAGTCAATATTCGCGTACTCCCTTATAAAAATAGTGTATTGTATTCATATATACATGTATTAGTTATTATGGGTTTTATTTATCGTTAAAGAGTATTAAGGGCATTTCAAGTTTCGGTTTAAATATTATTTTATTTCATGAAATATTTAAATGAACAAAGCATTAGTATTTTATAATATTGAAATTAATTTTTTTCTACGAAATATGATGAAAATATTTCTAAATAATGTCTGAAAATTTGAAATTATTATAAATTTGTGTTAACTGAAATTTAAAAAGAAATTTAAATAAATTTACTTAAATCATAAAAGTATTTGAATAATTTGTATTTGGAATGATCGAGAGAGAGAGAGAGAGAGACATGGATTCATATAATAATTTAGTGTATACCGTGATTTTGAAAATATCTGTCATATATAATAACAAGTTCTGAGTAATTTATTTACTATTCAAATAAAATATTGTTAAAAAGTGCTATTGCATTAAGAAAACAATATAAAATATGCATTAACTATTTTCGAAGCTCTGTATTCCAAGTAAGCCTTTGTATTACGAGTACATTGATAGAAAATGCCCTACAGGTATTCATATATAAATAATAGTTGTCTGTTTAAGGCTACAGAGTATAAAAGAAGGAAAAAGTCAAAAAACGACTTTAAGTGTTAGAGAGCATGCGGAGGAGCCGAGGGAGCGAGTGAGTGACAAAGAAGGACTATGAGTGGGGGGAGGGGATTTTGAGAATCATGGTTTTCCAGGTACAACAATGTAGCAGAAGCTAATAACTTAGTCGTTGGTGAGGCAAGCGACGCGAAACAAATACATTAGCATTTTTATAGGTATTTGACGATGTTGGTGACTCTTGCAGTCGTTACGATCGTAAAGATGTGAAAGATATGAAGTTGGGTAGAGAGGGTGGGGGCATTGAGGAGATGGAGGAAGGAGGGAAAAGAAAATGAATCAGGCAAGGGAGCCAAGAAGAACTCTTGCAGGCGAGAAGGACGTGAAAAATAAAAGCGGAGGATGTAAAAGTCGAAAGGCGAGTTTCGGTGTACGGAAAGTGTATCAGGGATTGCAACACCCTTTAACAGTAAAGTACACAAGGTGCAAGGAGAGTCGGTGGGCGCGTGCGCGTGAGCGGTAGCTCACCGCTCCTCGCCTCTCGCGGCTCCTCTCGGGCTCCTCTTGGCCTCCTCTTGGGCTCCTCTTGGGCTCGTTCCTTTTCAACCGGTACATATCTTCACAGGATCTCTATGTTTTACAAGCCAGCTGTGTATCGTGTTCCATATTGTTGGTCCTTTGTGCCCAAGTCCCGCACTAGAGTGCTCAGGCTTGACTTTGCCCGTTTGTTCTTAGGCCCTCAAAGCGCTTCTCTTTTTCTGCGAGAGCGTCGAGGATCATCTTTTTCTTTTTCCTCGTCTTCCTCCTCCCCCCATCCACCCCCCCCCAATCGCCGCGTTCCCGGCTTAGCTTTCCTGGATTACAGGGATTTCTTTAACTCTCGCCCCCCCCCGACCCCCGGCCCCCGTCCCATCCTCCCCTTACCCTTCTTCGCGAACCCCTGCCCCTCAGGGCTTCCACGAATACGGATCTTTATTTTCCTGTCCCAGTGTTCCTTCAATGCCCGTCACTCCTCCTTGTGAGCTATGAGCTCTCCTCGGTGAGCTCTCCTCGGTGAGCTCTCCTTGGTCCCCAATGCTTGTACGTGCCTCTCTACGCGCGTACATAACTTTGCACTTGGCGGACAATTCTAATTCTTTCCTCGACTCTAAGCCCGTCGCAGCTACATTTCGGCTCCGAGGCTCTTTTGCCTTCTTCTCGCGATCTCGACGCATGAAAGGAATCTCGGCTTTCCGATCCCCTTGCCTCCGGCAGGACGCCCAACTAAATTGCTCGATTCGTTTTATTCGGACGACTCGAGCTTTTCCTAAATCTCTCGGATTTCTATAGCGATCACCTTCTATAATGGACCCGGGGCTTTATTATAACTTTATCTTCATTTTGTAAGCTCCTGTTCCCTTTTAAGCGTGACACCGGTAAAGATAATTTTTGTCTTTCGTTTTATAATGCCAATACCTTACTATTCGATTCTCCAACTTATTTTCATCCAGAGCTATTTGATTTGCTGGGACATTTTTTATCCTCACACGTACGTCTCCACGCTTATACAGAACTTCTGCCAATCGAGTTCTCCACAAATACACGAAAAAATTCAATTCCATATTTTCATAAACTAAAGGAAGCTTGTAAAAATTCTATTCTATTTAATAGATTTAATATTTCAATGATTTAAAAATCTAAACAATTATAATATTAAAAGAAAGGTTAGCCTTTTCTTGTTTACACATAATTATATTATAAAAATATTATTTGACGGTTTACTTCAATATTTACTTATTTTGTTTTTGAAAGCTCAATGTCAATATAGAAAAAAAAAAAAAAAAACTTGTAATCCGATTAGTAAAAATAAATGGGAAATTTATTTTGACGGATCAAAAAGTACTAATTGTCGATGCCCGTACAAACGTTAACTTCAGAATTTTAATTTTAATGTCTTTTAAAAGGAATGAAGCAAGAGCCACAGACTTCTCATGATCTGTACATATATCTTTACGAATAATATTTTTGGCTACTGTTGCCGATCCACCTTTTGAGCGCGCGTAACGATAGGTGCAGTTTCACCTCGGAAGGCCTCAGCAACGTCTCTTAGCTTTTCACGGAAGCAGGAAGGGAAGGAAGGAGAGCAGGTCGTAACGAAATCTCTACAACTCTTGGTAACTCTACAACTCTAATGAGATTCGCGCGAGTGATTGAAGGAACGGCTAAAGGATCGATAAGCCCGGATTATCGTCTGCGAGTGTGGCGAAGTGACTGAGGATAAGTATCTCCGGCACCATATTAATCGAAGGGTCTTGCGCCCCGGAGCCTCGGGTGGTCAAGTGCACGAAAAGATGGGCCCGGGGTGGGAGGCAAAGGCTGGCGTTAAGTCGGCGCTGCACTGGCGTTGAATATACGTCGCTGAGCCGTACTTTACGATCCATCATTTCAGTGAATTTGGTTACGCTTCTTTCTACCGGTAATAAATTAGTCGAAAGCACTCATCAATTTTATGCTGCCGTGCATACCGTAGAAAATCTAATCTCGAAGGGGCGGGGGGGTATGACGAGGAGGGGGATGGGAAGGGGTGAAATGCGTCGAACCCGTCCATCAGCCATCTATGGAGGAATGTCGATGGTTTCGAACACTCAGAACGTCTCGAACGTGATGAATGATTTTTCATGAGGAGCGCCCGAGAAACGAGCAACCGCGGGGTCTAAATAATTCTCCCTCAGCCCCTCGCCAGCTCGAACTCTCATCTTCGCGGTCCTGCGCAAGCCCCGTACTCCTTCACGTGCACGTGGATCCAAATAAATGGAACCGCGTATCCGGGGAACCTTCCTTCTTTACATCTTTCGATAGGTGGAAGCTCTGTAGCCACCGATTGTCGGCTGTATTCTAGTTAAATATCCAGTTAAATATAATATAAAGAAATTGCTTGCAATGTTACCCGATAGCGATGACCATCACCGCGTGCCTTCGATGACCACGATGCTGTCTGAAATTTACTAGTTTTCATAAACCTCGGTTCAGCTTATCTAAATTTTATTTCTGCTAAGAAGAAATGCTCTCGAACTAGTTCCTGCTTTTATCAAATTCTCTTACCGATAAAAGACATCATTAAAATGTCAAGCGATCGATTGGCTTTCGTTATACGAATTTGCGATATAGGCTCGAAGCGACGAATTCAAAGAATCCCAACTTATAATCATCCTGGACGCAGTTTCTCCTGACAAATGCACTACGGGGCAAGTTTTATTTAGAATACTAACGCTTCTTCCGCTCCTGCGTCATTTTCGCGCGAAAATTATCGCCCCGAACAGGCGTTCGTCACCCTCCTGTGATAAAATAACAAGTATTCGTAATGTGCGAGCAATATTCTTCTTTCGTATTATATAAGTCATCATCTACATAATTACTTGGAGCTTGTAGTTGGCACTTGGAAGTGTAAAAATGATTTTTTCCCACATCTAATGTATTATGAATTTAATTTTTGAAATTCGTATTGGCGATATTGCAAGTATTGACGAGTGTTTCCAAGGAGCTTTGATTCACGTGTTTTCGCTTTAACTAGGGCCATGGAAATTTATGGGGCCTAAGGTGCGATCGACGTTGATTGTAATTCTTGCATGAATTTAAAATGCAGTTCACCGATCAGTGCTAAGGCTCGTTCCGAGTCCTCGACCTTCTATGAAGTGGCAAGCTAATGAGTGAGCGCAAGCGCGGGAATAAATGAGAGCCCTCTCACGAAATGGGAGCATTTTTGGAAGGGAGCTGTCAAGGAAAGGGTTAGATGGGTGGGTGGGGGTAGGAGGAGAGAAAAGCTTTCGAGTAAACGACGGAGCCAGAGAGAAGGCAATACACACGTTCTCGCGCACACAATGCATTTCATTATGTTATCGTCTCATCTACTCCACGGCTCTACGATCATTTATCATTCTTCGGCCAAAGCTCGCACACTCCGATTAGAAATACACGCGCAAAGATAAAGATGGCGAGAAAAAAGAAGGCGGTTGGGTGGCAGGGAGGGCGGGAGGGAGATGGACGTATGAAGGTGTGTGCACTACACGCACTACAACCCTCCATTATTTTTTCCCTTTTCATTTGGTCTTCCTTTCACTTGAACGCACGCGCTCTACCTGTCCGATTTTCTCGTCTCTGCTTTCTCTTTCTTTCTCCTTTATTTCCTCTACCCTTCCCCCCGAACCGTCCGTGAACGCGTCATCCTTAACCGACACCATCCACCATGTGCTAGCCCCGGCACTCTCTTATTCACCATCTTTCTCAATCTCAATTTCTACCGCACTTTCTCTTTCTTTTTCAGCTTTTGTCTGTTTGATCGACTCTTATTAACTTACTCGCTCTTTCTCACTATAAAATCCATACAATTTTAATTTAAAAAGAATGATAATAAAGCTCTTTTTCTTCTTACAATGAAACACGATTTTTTACCTTCCTATTTATTGTCAATATTTAATGAACCTTAGCTTGGTGTGAATTAATTAAAAATTAATTCATAATACTGAGCAATCCCTTTATTTGCTTAGATATCCGATAATCATGAATCTCTTATTTAACGTATAGGTTAAAAATGAGTTGTATTGGCCTATGGAATATATATTCATAAAAAGTATTAACAACTCTACTCCTTATAAATATATTGAAAAACAATAACTTTTTTACTCTACCGTTGCCTTGAAAATTCATAAAGAATTACGAACATTGCAAATTATTGTAAAAATGTTGAAGAAAATATTTTATTTAAAATTATTTTTAAATTTATTAGATTATCACGATGTCAAATATAAAAATAATATAGTGATTAATTTTAAATTAAAAGTTACACTGTAAATCATTATTTAGCTTAAGTAAGAATTCATTGCGACGCAGCGTAAATTATAATACTTGTATCTTATGAGTTAGCTTATAGAAGGTAAATTCATCAAGAAAAGGTGATATACATGCAATGTTATGCCGTAAGGTTTCTTATTTATAATTTTGGCATGTTTATATCCACTGGATGATAAGCACAAATAATATAATATATTTTATCAACAGCTATAGTAAATACTAATTAGTACTAATAGCTTAAAAAGTATCGATTTATTTATTTGCGGTTTTTAAATTTATTTATGCCTACCGAGACTCATTAAATTTTTTGAAATTTTATATAAGCAGTAATTCTTTATGTTGCTAATAACTGCTGGCATTAAACTCCTTAGCTTTACTGGGAATCCGTTATTATCGATATAAAAGGTAAAATAAATATCCAGATATCGGGACCGAATTATTTAAGTTGGCATTAAAGAAGCAAAATCTAGAGCAAATCTCTGATGAACCGAAAAATAGAAGCGGCACCACGAAAGCTATGGTCGCCAGTTTCCCATCTTTCCCTCAGTATTGGTCAAGTAGTTGGTGGGGCCGTCTTATCCGTCCTCGTCTAGATCATAGTGGCATTGTCCGAACATCGATTGTCGCCGATAAATTAACGGATAACCGCTAATTATTCAAAACTTTACTGCTTTAGTGGAAGGAATTAATTGGATTTTCTGTCAAGTACCTATGAATTTTCATGTTTTTCCTCCTACACTCCAAACATCTGCTTTCTGCGTGCTCTTTAACTAAAAATTAGCTTCTCTTGTCAAGCATATGCAAATCTTAAGGTACACAGTTTCTGTATACAGATGATTTTTTAAGTTATACAAGCACTCAAATTATAAAACATTTTACTCATTATTAAAAGAAAAAAGAAAAGAAAATTTCATAATTTTTTATTTTATGTTTTAAAAAAACACGATTCTCATTTGAAATGTATTAACTATAAATTTAACACTGGAGTCATCCGAACATATCCGACAGTTGTACATTTTGAATGAGATTAATATTTTCAATTAAATACGCAATAGAAATGATTTGGAAATATAAGAGGCTTGTTTTCTGATACTTAAATAATTATGTAAATCAGATATTTCTAATCTAGTACAGTATGAATAAAAAAATAACAAAAATAGTATAATAATAATAGTTGCAATTGAATTGATGTTCGATACTCGAAAAATAAACGAAAAATCATATTCGTTTAGGAAAAATCTGACTGCATAACTTACTATATAATGAAAAAGTTATGAAGGCGATGAATTTTCATTGGTTAAGTAATGTTATTGATTTGAGAAAGACATCATCAGTAGAGTTGGAGAAAGCTAAAAAAAAAAAAAAGGCGAAAAATTTTCTTTGGAGGATTTGCTTGGTAGGAAGAAGGTCCTTATAATTAGATAAATAATAATATAAGTTTAAAATCGTCCTTATGATGAATGTAAAATAAGAAGGCGGTACGATTGCCAAAGGTTAATGAGAACTTGTGGAGAAGTTTTGCGAATTTAAGGCGGAAAGGGAAGCAATAGAATGTTAGGAATGTCGAGAGAACGATTGGCTAATTTGCTTAAGCCAGCTCCAATTTCCATATTAATCAGCGGTCGGCTAGGATTCCGCTTCGGACATTCTCAAGATATGGCAGAGGAGACATGGAGAATAGGCACGAGGAGTAGAAGCTTCCGTGAATTGAGGAGGATGCGTATTAGGTCGAGGAGAGGTGCTACGGAAGAAGAGACGACCGATGCTTAATCGTACGAGGAGAGCTCACGCGGGGGGCCGCCGGGGAGGAGGAGCGGTCGGAGAAGGGACACCTTTACACCCGCTTGAGAATATAAAACACCCGGTAGATGATAGCTCATCTGCCTCTCGATGTTCTCACGTCGGCCGAGCTGATTGTTATTCTCGATCGAATTCCTGTAGACACGAGCCGACAAGCTGATAGGACATACGTGATTCGGGTGGCGGCAATCTTGGCAGCGTGGCAGCGTGGCAGCGCGGGCAGGAGGGTTCGAGGTTGACGCGCGAGCTGCTACCCCGATAGGAGATCCTTGTTCTCCTGTCGCCTGGCGACAGAACCTTCCTTGTCTTTCTGTCACTTCCTGCCTTCGTCATATATATTCTGATCCCCTTCCTTATGCCCTCGTTCAATCATTGCCTTTCACTCTCTCTCTCTCTCTCTCTCTCTTACTCCTCCTCTATCTTCTTCTCTCCCACATAAACGTATACTAAAACCCTTAGCCTCTTTGTACTACTAGTATTTTCAGTTGCTCGATTGGCTCCATTCGAGAAAAGCTTGTACCAATTTGCTATATGTCAATCATAATAACTCGGGCAACTTCGACTTTTTATGTCCTCCGATGATAAATATTCCGATAAATGTTTCGGATAGTTAACCTTTTATTCTGATCCATAAGATCTACCTGTCTCAGGATTTTAATTACTCTTAAAATGCCCTCTTGCCTACTTTGATACAATCATTTCACTCTTGCTTTTTTTTTCTCTTACACATTATAGACAGTTATTAATTTATTTATATTTAAAGTACCCGGGTTTTCATATCAATAAAAATTTATTATTGAAGTTAAATAAATACATATTAATTTAGTTAATTAAATTATTAATGTACGTGTAAATTTATATTTCTAGGCTTGCCAAAAAACATCAAATAATTACTATTCAATTTTATCAATAATAATTTGTATTATAATTTTAAAACTATATGGATTAAGTTATTAATATATGTTCATAATATATGGCTTTATTAAAACATGAAGTTACCATTCCAAATCTCAATTCATTCTATTCTTTTTCTTTTCATTTTTAATACTAATATGAATTGTATTTTTTATTTTTCATTAAAAAGAAACTCTCTTGAAAAGAGAAATAATAAGTAAAAATAAGTAAAAATATAATGGTGAATTAGCAAATATGATGTATCTTTAAATTTCTAAAAATATATCTATAATATAAATCTAAAATAAACATGTCTAAAAATTTTTCACGAATGGTGATATTTAATTAAATTTGAAAATTATATTAAAATACAATTATATGCAGCTGCAAGGATACATTTAATTCTTGAAATTCTCAATCGTTTTTTTTTTTGCATTCCAAACATTTATTTTTAAGGACAGATTGATGAAGGAACTTATCATGTCAGATCGTAATACTTTAAGAACACGACTACTTCTTTTCTTATTAAAGATATACGATAAACATGAAAAAAGAATTACAGAAATAATGCCAAATGTATGGAGAAAAAAATACGTTAAGTTAGAGGTGAAGAATATTGGCGGAAAAATTTGTAGCCAAAAACTTGTAGCCTTTCACTTACAAATCATGATCAGTACCAAAACGTTCTATACCTATGGATAATTCGTCACATAATTCTATCGAAATAAGAACTTTAAAAACTGTTATTAGCAATAGTTGATGGCCGATATTTTACGACAACTACGATGAGCATACGGAAGTAAAACACTTGTGATGGAGTTGTTGAGGTTACGTTGTGTTGTGTTAAACTTGTATTACTGGGAGACATGAATACGAAATCACGAAGGTGAATTCCACGATGAAGTATTTGAAATCAGTAGTAAAAGAATTGCAGGAAGAGTTTAATATAGAAAAATTGATAAACCTTGTAAAAGGATATAGAGAGGCTTGGCCTTGGACAGAGCCATTTTCTGACCTTCAGCCTCCTCACCGAGCCCTTTTTCGTCAAGCTGAGCTCATCCTTCGTTCTCGCTCTATCGCGAGTCCCGGAGTATACTTTGGGACAAGGGTGGGTCGTCATGGCTACGCAGCAGGGGGCGGGGCAATCGATACACCCTCGCTCATGCACTAAGCGGATGCAATGATTTTATAATACAATGAGACAATAACGGCGACCGCAGAACATAGAGGGAGCAACGGCACGCGCCTCTCTCTCTCTCTCTCTCTCTCTCTCTCTCTCCCTCCCTCCCTCCCTCCCTCCCACCCTTCCTCCTTCGCACTGCTCAATTCCTCTTTGTCTTATTCTATTAATGGACACTCAAGTTCGCGCTACTTGGACACGATCGCTCGTTTCGGAAGCTCCATCTCTACTTTGCTCGACTTGTCTTTTCAGGTCTTAGACCAGTGGTTCCCTTAACATCTATCCTTTTAATACCTCACACTCTGAACTCCTCGATATTCTGCAACGCCTAAATAGATTCGACGCGGATATAAAAATTATTGTTATAACTCATATTTACTCATGTTTATAAGGAAAGATAAATTAGCTCGTTGTAATTGTTAGTAAAGGGAAAGAAAATTTTTAATGCTGATAAATCAGTTCTTTTTGAGAACCACGGACAATAATATCGAGATTATGATCTTATGAATGTTTGTAGAGCAATATCCTTTCGAACGCTAAATACTTTCTAACTCATAAAATTTGTATCTCTCATATCTGCCAAAGTGCCCGTCACTAAGATTTTTATGTTGAGTTTCAATATATCCAATGTCTATCAGCCTGAGATAAATCTACTATTTGAATGTATTATTTAAAATAAATAAATAAATAAATAAATAAATGAAAAGAATCTTATAATGAAGTGACGAATTAATTGAAGTAATCAAATGATTTTTTTTTATTTTTATTTGATTGCTGTAACAAAATTGAATGAGAAAATTCGACAGAAACAGCTTTTTCCGTGACAAAAAAGATACAGTAGATGGAATGACCCCTAATGGTAAGAAAATTCCGATAAAATGAATACACATTGTGGCCAAAATCCATTTGCATATTAAAGAAAGGTATCAATTATACGAAGGAGACTCGATAAGCTTCATTTAAATTCCATATAAGTATACTTGTATTTTATTTTCTTTCTTTCTTTCTTTCTTTCTTCAATAATCTCCATTCAGTTGCTGAAACTTAAGGAAATAGGAATCGGTATTGTGACGAGGAAGGGCTTGCGATAAATAAGTGTCACAGAAAATAGCCGAGATCGGGCATAAATTTATGAGAGTATCCTTTTTGCATGTCATTTTCAAGCATCTCAAGGCTCGGTTTTCCTACGGGAGCGGCCTGGTCGCGAGAGAAAAATCCACCAGTTTCCCGCAGACTCATGGTAGACCGTCGCATGATACGTGACTCCCTCCATAGAATGTCCAAGCCTTCTCGGACAATGAATTCTCTCGAGCGCATCGTTTTCTCGTTTATCATCTGACCAAGCACGGGGTTTTCATTCCGTATGCGCAAATTGAGCCAGGAAATTCTCATTTCATTCTCGGGTACCATCATCGTCATCCTCCCGAAAGTGTGAAAGGCGAGAGGGTGAGGACTCGGGGGCCACCTTCCTACCTCCATCGCGCTCTTATAATATAAGAATTACTAATATAAAAAAAGTTCGCTTTTGCTTTCTTCGAACGAAAAATCGAATTATAGAGTTGGCCCGAGAGGAGCCACAGGGTCAAGTAATTTACACCTTGCGGAAAATTTATATAGGCAACAATCAGGCCCTTTAAATGCATTTATCATCCGCGCGCGTGACGTGTTATTCATGGATAAAAGCACGTCTAGAGAATTTACTGCCTTATTGCCTTAATACCCCTTACACCTGAGCTTAATTATCCCTGTCTTCAGTACGGTTTACTTTACAATTACGATATTTAAGTTATATCAGGTCTTTTATAATTAGCTATGGATAATCATTTGACGTACGTACTCATAATTTACAGGCTAAAACGTCGCCATCCCATGATCGAGCGTATCTACTATTAGAATTCAATTAGGTTTATTACATTTTTTTGAAATACCTACATTTATAAATTCTTTGAATTAATCATACCAATGCATATCGCTGGATCTTTAATTTATTCAGTGGATGGAATACCAGACCTACGTTTCAGCTACCTACGTTAAGATATTAACGTAATAATATTATTTGACTACAATGTATCACATTACTTTACACAATAAGTTATGCAAGTATTCTGTATTGGAAACCGTGTTTAATTGTGCAATAACGAAATTTTTTACGAATGACTTTTAAGCACAAAGCGGATCTTTTTAAATAAAAATATATTCAAAGTTTTATTATTTATTATTGCGCTTAGAATATTTTTAATATTTGAAAAATTCTTTTTCAGATAATCATGCTATGTATTCTATTATAGTGTTCGATACTGTATAAAAAAATAAAAAAAATAAAAAAAATAAAAATAAAAAATAATAATAATGATAATAATAATAATAACGACAATAATAATCAGATACGATAAAAAAATTGAATAAATTATTACAAAGTCAAGTATAAAATATAAAATAAAATACATAAATTAAATGGAAATTAATAATACGACATTGAAAAGTAAATAGATGAAATGCCAAGATTTATTGGTTCTTCTAGAAAATTTATTTGTAAATAGTTTCAATAGCCTTATAATTTATGCCTTATACTTATAGTAATTTTAAAATGAAGTTTCACGATTCTTTAGTTCTTGTATAATAAATATATTCTTTCCTATTTCTCTTTAATTTTTTTTACATTTTATAGCTATTATATTCAGCGATCATTAGTATGAAATACTGATGGTGTATTCCATTATTTAGAATTGTAAAAGAAATCCCAGGACTCCGACAACATATAAAATTTTAAAGACATAAAACTGTTACTATCAGTATTATTTAATTTATTTAATTATTATTTAAATTACTATTAATTTTCTTTCTGATTATTATGCTAAATATTGTAAATAACTTTATTGTGCAATAATATTAATTATAGAAGTTAATACATTACATAGTTGAATTTATCTTTGAATGTAATTGTTGTCGTTACAATGAAAAATAATATGAATGGATATGAATTTCGTTGGAGATCAATTTAAAACCACTTGTCCAGTAGATAAATGCGACACGAACTAAATAATTTATTCGACCCTGATTTTTTTCTTTGATTATTCAGCAAGGGAATTAATTTACTAACAACTATTATCTCAATAATACTCGAACGGAATACGTGTTATTTTTGATATTTATAAAAGCACCACTTTAATAAAATAAATATAATAAATGTCATGTTGAACTATTAATAGCAAAGTATGCTTTCGGCAATTGATTCCAAATGAATCGCTATGTGTAGGTTAAAGCAAATAAAATAGAAAAGAAAACATTCGCACGTACAATTTTCAATGGCAAAAGGGAGCTTTAGAACAATATTTTAATTGGTACTGTACTATAGATTACTATATATATATATATATAGTTAGGTAATTTTAAAATAAAATATACAACTCAGCGAAACGTGAAAATCGGTAGAGGCTTAAAAAACGGAGCAGAGGCGCGCGTTGGCATTTTCTTGCATGTAAAGTATTTTCTGCCGAGTAGGTCTCAATATTTTTTATTCCAGAATTTTCTCAAGAGTAGAAGAGTAAGGTCAGCGAAGGAGAAGGAATTGCAGAAAGGTAAAGGATAGGGTGTAGAGGGATTAAAGAAATAGATCTGTCTCTGCAAGGACAGGCTACAAAGGAGAAAAAAAAACCATTAAGCCACTCGGGTAGAACTCAAGAAATACAATAACTTTAGCTATACGTATACGCTCCTGACTTCTATCCTTTCTTTGTATGTGTGTGTCGCTTCGAGATCTTTGAGCATTGGTATCGTGCACCTGTTCAGGTAAAGGCTTCTCTTTCCCGTCCGCGCGAAGAGCAGATCTTTTAAAAATTGGCGATCACGCGGCTCCGGCTTGTCTACCTCGATCATGTTTATTGAAAGTATCATAGAAGCCTTGTCTATGAGGAGTCCCGTGGGGATACATTTAATGAGTTTTCGTCCAGTTAGATGTCGTTTCTCGCTACCACTTAATCACAATTTCTCTAACTCCCTTCTCTTCTATGTCTTTCTCTCTGCCTCTCCCACTATAATGACATCCCTTTAGGTTCACCTTATACCCTACTTCATTTTTCGATAGTACCTTACACCACATGTAGACGAGCTGCTTATCACATACAAACAGAATCTCCGGATGGAATTCAGGAACATTAGCTCTCGGGTGTCTCTTGGCCCCTTATTAACCGAGACCCTACGTATTTTGGGCATCGTTTTTCCTTTCCCGTAAACTTCGAATCCATTGACGCATACTCTTTGAATAAAACGTGCCGTATATACATATATATACACTGTTGCTTAATGTGCCTTAATATGTCACGTTTATCGATGTTACCCAGTCCATTAATCAATTTTAACGATTAGACGTTCTTCATTATGCTCTTTGGGAAATTGAATTATTTTACAGATCCAATAGTTCAGACTATTTTAAGATAAGGTTTTAATTCGCCTTAATGAATTTCGTTTCTCGTTGTAGACCCTCTTTTATTAATCTTATTTTATTATTATTTTGAAAAAGACCACTAATACAGTTCTCTATTTTTAAGCCATTATATAAATTTACGAATGTATTTATTTTAAACTTTATTTTAAGCAAAAATCATTATTCTAATTTATTTGTGAATAATTAAAAATTGACTTTCCCATATATTGATCAATTTACATGGATTCACTTAAATGTATTACTATCACATTATATTCGACAGGTTAGAGACAAACATTTGCAGAATTTCCTATCTCTCTATCTTTTCAGTCAATATTAAGTTAAATGCAAATTGTAATACTTAGTAATAAATAAGTTGACCACATAATATTTAAATTTTTTCCTTGTAATCATATAACAATAATTTATTAATTAATTTATTATATTTATTGTACAAAACTTATATTTAAAATAATGAATAATTTTACGGTTTTACATTAAAAATAATATCTACAGCATTTCAATTGATTTTTTTATTTCATTAAATATGCGATATAATTATTGTAATTCTATAAGGTTTTGATTTATTTATGTATTTTTCTTATCTTGTTTATTTTGCATAACGTTGTGATTACGAAGATTATATTACTGTAAAGTAAAAGCGATTTAAATATTTAGATTTAATTTCTGTTTAATATTTCCTACTATATTTAAAAATATAATAAAATATAAGAATTCTAATCATGTGATCTATGATAAATTTTATAAATATTTTAGTTCTTAATAAATAAAAATGATTCAATCATTTTAAGGTTCTTTTAAAATCATTTTATCGCATTTCAGACGAAGCATATATATCTATTTGAATTATTTATTTATCATTATTTAATATTACAATAATCAAATGACAATAATCTAATGAATTAATATAAATTATATAACCACATTTCTTATTAAAATTAAGTATCTTATTTAATAATTTTACGTCTTAATTAAATAAATTATAAAATTTATCTACAGTTTATGTTTATTGAACGGTGTAATATTAAAATTAAATAATCAATCAACAAATTTCTTAGATACTTTTTAAAATAAATTTAAATTTATTAGAAAATCAATAAATTATATAGAAAAAGATATTAATATTAATGTATGAAAAACAATGTATGAATTTTTCAAGTTTTCAAATATTTGTAGACAGTAATGGACTATAGTATCATTTTTTAAATAAAAAAAAAGAGAGTATTTTAAAAACATAAGAAACTGTAATTTGATGCTAAAATTGAAAAATGATATTTGATCATGTCACAAAAGCTACAAAATGTTTTTGAGAATTCACAACATCTTTTCTAAAAAAATAAAAAAGAAAGAAAAATGCATTTATAACTTATAGGGCAAGCATAAAGAGTTAAAGTAATTTAAGTGCTGCCGCATTAGTTTTGCTCCGAAAAAACAGTCAGACAACTCGAAGTAAATAAATACGTGAGACTAATTTGCTGCCCAGAAACTCACCATTCCTCCTCCTCCTCCTCCTCTTCCTCCCTCCTCTACCTCCTCCTCCTCCTCCTTCCTACCCACCGACCCCACTGTTTCATACACATGCTCGCAGCCGAAGTCCCGAACTCATAATCACGTAAAAGGCTAAATGTGCATTTTATAAGTTAAGGTGTATGCGTGCAGAACACGTAGGTAGAGGGAGGTTGGGTATATGGGCTATGGGAGAATGAGAATGGAAAGTGACGGATGGCCACATTTCGCGATTCTATATCTTCTCGATTTCTCGCGTGCAATTCTCGTAAAGTCATTTCGGCCAGTAAACGCGCACTCACACGTACCCTCGCAACACCTATTCATTTATACATACACGCGTTGCCGGATGTAAGGATGCACGTACGTGCGTATCAACGGACGTTTAATCGCCCTTAGCTCCTCTACTTCTATCGAGTTTTCGAGTAAATTTATTTATCCTCTATCATTCCTCTTGGCTCTCTTTCGCTCTACATGTTTATTCTTTATTTTCTCGATTTCTTAACTGTCTCTCGCACGTGATTTTTAAAACGTTGAAAATATACCGATATATTACTGCCTTGTATTTATAGTTTCAATTTCAGCGAGCTCGATTTATTAAACCCTTCTAACGGTATTACTTTTGCAAGTCTCTCATATTTCTCTGCATTCGCCATCCCTCTATCTATCTCATAAAGCTTTAGAATTTCGAAGAAATTATCTGCATGATCTTAGTAACGGACATTAAAACTGCTACCGAAACGCTGCTGAGAAGCGAGGGCAATGAATTATGAGGTCCGATCGAGCTCGATTCATATTTGAAATACGTTGAAAGGCTAAAAAGTAAATATAAAGCAGATTTGTCATACTTTGATATTATTACAAGCTTATTTGAGTAAGTTCATAGGATTCGGAGCAAGAAAGATAGAGATGGCCACCATCAGAATTTCTGCATCAGCATCAGCATTTTAATGCAAATCTGTGACCGATATTGAGTCGACGCGCTTAAACCGAGATTACATTCATCAACCTCGATATGAGACAGCGCAGGCAAAAAGAAGGAAGAGTAGAATACGGAGTTAGAAAAAAAATTAAACTGATGTATGCACCCAATTAAAAGATTAAACGATATCTCAAAATTCAAACGAACCCTCCGACCTCACCACTCACCCTTCCGCTTCACCTTTTGCTGAACTGTGAGGAAAGAGAGTCGGGCCTTCGTAAGGACAATTTGACTCGTTTCAAACAGATTAACGCAGCGCGGATTAAAAAGAACGACGAGCGAATGACGAAAAATTAAAAGCCGAATAGGTAGGCGCAAGGTGTTGGCCGGCTGAGATACGTGGGTCAAGTGGGGGGGGGGGCAGCGGCCGTAATATTTTATGCAGCCCGAGCGCGGACAAAAAGGGACACAATGCCGAAGCGAAGGATCGATTCTCCTCGCTCATATGTTCGACACACTCTGAAGATGAATACGTACACACACACACACACACACATATATATATATATATATATATATATATATTTAGATATAAGCGCGCGCTCACAGATAGATAGATAGATAGATAGATAGATAGATAGATAGATAGATAGATAGATAGATAGATAGATAGAGAGAGAGAGAGAGAGAGAGAGAGAGAGAGAGAGAGAGAGAGAGACTTGGTAGATGGACCTGTAGGTCGGCCTGTATGTGCGTGCCTCTGGTCGTGAGGAATATGCCGCCGAGCCTCGCTACGATGAAATAAGACAGAAATATGCTGATGGGACCCAGGAGGGACGCATCCTCGATCCGCGAATAATAAAGCAGCAGTCCACCTCTTCCTCGGCTCAACTATACTCCTCGCTCTTCTGCCATATATCGCTTTTGCGGTGGTGAAAAAGACGAGGCACGAGGTCGGTTAGAAGATAGGGAGGAAACAGCCGTGATTTCGATCACAATCGTAATTAATCACTTTTCTTGCGGTCCGGGAGGGGCGGAGGGTTGATCTCGTCTTCCGACAAATTAGCAATAACGAATTTCCGAGAACCTGATTTCCTAATTAGCCTCGCACTTTCAAAAGTACCTTTCCGTGGGATCAACGTTCTTGAGAAGATTTCAGACAGATTCGCCTTTTCTCCACCCGTAATCCACGCGTCCTAGTCGCGCGCACCGCTCCTTTTCATTAATTTTCATAGCTAGCGCAAACGAGTCCAAGAGCTCAAAGTCTCTGGGAAATCTTTTTAAACTAAATCGTAATGAAAGGCTTCTACCAGCTCCGACATTGTACTTTGGTACTCCTGGATCTCGTAACGAGCTTTAACAATAATAGCCGCCCGCTACTTTGCTCCCAGTAAATTCTACCTCTTCCCACGATACTGATATTATCGTTGATAAAAATTCACAAAAATCTAAGTTAGTGTGGGAAAACGAAAGCAAAGTACACGTTCAACCCTTTTAATTTTTATGGTGCGGACTTTTTAAACAATTATTTATTATAACATTTTGCATTATTTTTCTCTCTCTCTCTCTCTCTTTTATAATGGCGCAATAGAATTAACGATATTTTATCTAAACAATATATTTACATAATTTTTAATCATATAAAACATATATATATATATATACACACACATATCCATCCATGTTTATATTTTTCTTTGATTTAAAAGTTTTTAAAACTAATACTAATTTTGTTTAAAAATATGTTGCATCCATAATTATAGATATCTGTTTTACATATTATTTCGTTTCTTTTTTCTTAAAATGTCAGTTAAATAATAATATACATCCTCTGCATTATAAAAATAAAGAAGTCAATTTTATTGAAATCATTATCATTATTATTTACGAAATATCGATTATCTTTATAGTTTAATTGAATTTTTCCACACAAAATATCTTTTTACAAATACACACTTATTAGGTAATTTATTTATATTTGTTTTACTGATAAATATTGATTTATTTAAAGTGCAAAATTTTCCCTTAATTAAGTTCGTTTTGATTGATTTTAATTTACTCAAAGCACGCTATTCTCTATATTCTTTGTACCCTTGATCTTGTAAGTTTGTCTTAAAATAAGACGTTCGTTTAGAAAAAAAAAAAAAAAAAAAAAAAAAAAAAAAAAAAAAATAAATTATTAAGGAAAACAATGACATACACGTTAAAGTAAGCATAATAATTTAAGATTTTGTATTCGTTTGAAGGCGTTAATCAAGTCATCGTTTAAGTTAATCGTCAACTAGTCGAAGAGTTTAAGTGTGTAAATCGCATGTAGGCGAGGGTTCCGCGCGTTATTCAACGGAGCTGGCGAAGGCGGTCAAAGAAGCCCTAAGCAAACTCATAACTACGCCCAAGGGGCTGTTTGTGACACGTCCATCCCCTCGTTCGCTTCCCTTCTTTCGTTCACCGTTTCGACGCGTCAATCGGCCACTACACCCGGCTACGAGATTATGTTTCTGCAAACATTTCTTTCCCGGCTCACGTACACACGGCTTCAAGCCTGTATACGCGCCCTTCTACGTAATACACCGACTTATTTTTCATTTCGGCCAGACTGATTCGTCTAAATTTTTTACTCGAAAACCTTCACCCAAATGCCTCATTCCAAACGGATTTCGTTCTATTCCCGTTACTGTTTTATCCACAAAATTCTGTCCCTTAAAATATTTATTTACCGTAATAATATAAACTTTATTATATATAAAAAATAAGGTTCTGTATTATAGATATAGCTGATGATATTTTTTTAACGGCTTAAATCGTGGCAGCGAACCCATCCTACGCGCGTGTGATTTACCTAATGTTTATACGAGGTACTCGCGCAAGCGCACACGCGGAAATTTAATACCCGAGCTGGGGGCTCGAGTTCCGGAAATCGTCCTAAACCGGAATACTGAATCCGCTTGAGGGGCGATATTGTAAGAAAGAAAGAGGCTATGATTATGTGACATAACTTTGGGGTTCCCGGTCATCGATTAATAATTTATAGCCACTGCTTTTTTCATTTATTCCTTATTCTTCCTTATGTAAGGTTACATTTATGCTTATTCTCATTTATGCTTGGGGTTTCGACTTGACGTTTTATAGTATCCTTATATTAATATTTACTATACAGTAAAAAATAACGTATTTTAAATGTACACAAAACATTTGTAACTTTATTTTTAATTATATAGTGTTAGACAATCGTACTTAATTGTATTATAAGTTTTCGTACTATTTAATAAACTTATATTAGTTAGTATATTTTCTCGTTAACATATAATTAAATATTTATCGTAAAAATTACTGTTCGCCGTGTCATATGATGTGGTTTTTCAGAATTCCAGGTAGAAATTGGTCTTGTAAATTTAAAGCTAAATTTAGATTGGAAATCATGACTGATTAGGAAAAATATTTACGAATATAAGAATATTTTTAAATTTAAAAATAAAATCTTGATCAGTAAAGTTTCGTTTAAATTAAGTGAACGCTCAAAGGAGATAATTCTACGATTTATATATTAAGTCATTTTTATATTTTATATATAATATAAAATTCTCAATTGATAATTTTATTTCATAAAACGAAATGATTAGCAATGCGTTTTTATTCTAAAATTTTCTCAAGGGCCTATAACTAATGGTTTCTTTAATGTCATAGAAACATAATATGCAAACATAATCTCCAAAAGATTTCCAAAATGTATTACTTAACTTAGAATTGAGATTAAAAGTCTAAAAACTTATGAGTGAAAATAAGTATTAAAGAGTGAGAGGAGCAGCGAATGTAATTGGGATGTAACGGGTGACAATTGCTGTTATTGGGGTTATTGGGTTGGCCCCTTTCCGTTCTTACTAATAATAGCGGCCCTGGATTATCTGGAAGTCGGTGTGGCATCGGATGATGATAAAGGAGCTCTACGGAGAAGAAGGGCTAAGATGTCTCATGCCCTCTCTTAAGGACCCGAGCCCGAACTATGTACAAGATAAAGAAAGAGGATGCGTGGGTTAGGGTTCGAAGTGATCGCGTCCGGTGGTCGACGACTCCTTGCAGACAGACGGCGCCCTTGGGCAAAAAATCGCTCACCCCCTGGCATTAAGGGCCCGCGGATTGACGATGTCATCAATAATCAGGTGACAAGAAGCCCGCCAATTTGTTGGTTGACCACGATCCCATGTACAAAACACCGGCTGGAGAAATCGGGGCCTCGATATTGGTTGTAGACTCGATACCGACATTCCCCTACTTTTTCCAACGTTAAATCCGTTCCGGAATGCGGTGCGAGATCTACTCAATGGTAAGACTGTCTTTTGGGGAGAGAGGCTGACGACGATCTCGAGTCATTGCTTTCATCACGCTCCCTTCGACTTGCGATCCGATCTAGCACTGTGCAACCTGAAAGAGGTCACTCGAGCGCACCGAGACAAGTATGTTCACGTCGAAACGACGAATGAGAACTTCTATTTAGGACTTGTATTTTAGCCAACCCGTGATGTCTCACCGTAATTGAGTGCATAAATGCATAAAGGAACTCGAAACTCGATAGATTTGTCGAAAATATTTACTATGGGAGATGCAAGAGCCTCGAGCTATACTCATTCTCGTGGAAATATTTATCTGATGAAATTACAGAAATAACTGATATATTAATAAGGCAAATTAATCTTATTGTGTTACTATTGATCTGTATTTTGTATCTGTCGCTTTTAATATGGCAGCGATAGGTAGGCAAATGGTAATTCATAATATTGTTACATGCTTAGTAATTTAAACAAGCAGGTCTCGTTTGTTATTTTGGCGGACATCTCTATATAGACATGTATGAGCTTTAATGCTCGCTTGCACCCTTCAATAATATTAACAATCACTTGTTTGTTAATTTAGTTGATAATGTAGAATACATTCGCGTAGAATGTATTCGAATATAACGTGCATATAGTCGAGCACATGTCGAGCACATTTGGACCGATTGGGATGCATTGCAGAGTAAAGAGTAAATAAATTAATATTTCAAACGCGGCAATGAACACGTAACTTATGTATTTGATTATAAACCAAATGAAGCTCTTTGATTATGAACGAAAGGAGTTTTCGCGTGAATGAAAATTCATCCGAAACAGAAGTTGTTCTATCATGCGTTATTTAATTGATGATAAAAATCTTTGGCAGAAGAAATTAAATTCTAAGATTCAAAATGATTTTAAGATTGCGTTGAGATTTGATTGACATAGTAAGATTAAAAGAGAAACTTATGGCATGAGTTATGTTACTGAAATGCTTATTAAAGTTTTTCGTGTATTGTCAAGTTTCTCGTGGCACTTAATGTATGTATATGAATTCGGCAAAAAGAAAATTATGGTTTCCTTTGGCATATTCGGAATATATCGATATTTGTATAAAAATCAGTTAATGTGCAGATTAAAAATGCCTGAGAATAATGTATGAATGGTAAGTAACTGATGATGATGGGAGTAGTGGTAAGAAACGAAATGCAGGCCAGTAATAAAACGTCCATAAAGAAAATGTCTGTCTTGATTTTTTGCTTGGATAGTATCGGGAATAAATAATGTCCGAATGTTCCTTGATCACTTCTCGAGCGCGTCTCGGCTACTCCTCTTGCGCCGCCTGTTTCCACGCAGACTGCGATACGTCGACTACGAAGTAGTCCTTGGGCAACCGAAAGCTCGCTATTCCCGCGGATGGTGATTAAATCGGTGGACCTGGTGGCCCTTAATAAAGGGCAGGAAGAGCCGGGTTACGCTCGCCGGGCCTTTTTTTCCGGTAGTAATGCAGGCCTCCGCTTTTGCGCGTCTCAATACGTCTCTTTTTGCCCCCAGGAATCCCTTCACCTTTGAAAAGTCATCGATGAGAAGTGCATGCATATTGCATAGGGAGCCATGAGACATATTTATTGGACTGAGTATACGCGCGCTCAGCCGAAATATAAGCAATCGCTCGAAACAGAGGAGCCCCCTCATCTCCCCGAAGCCTATGAATAAAGTATTTCGTGTTCGTAGTGGCGAGCTTTTTGCGCGCTCGCGTATTATCCCTGCGATTCGCTGCGCCGATGATGGATATCGATATTATTACGCAGCTCCCCGATCTTCCTCTTTTTCCTTTTATTTTTCCCTCTTCACCCACTCGACTTCCTCCCATCTTTCTAATTACTTGACGTTTGTCCTTTCTTACCAACAGTCCGTTATACCCTTTACCTTCTTGTCAACTAATGAATTGTCAACTTTTTAAAATTCCTCCACTACTTTTACATAAATCTTACCCGACGTTCTTTGCCTCTTATATAATTTTTCTTTTTCTTTTATTTACATTTGGATTTACATCTTTTTTACTTATTCATATGAACTTCCTATCTCTCTCTCTCTCTCTCTCTCTCTCTCTCTCTCTCTCTCTCTACACACACGCGCGCGCACATATATATATATATATATATATATATATGTCTCAGATGAGACACTCTGTATTTTTCCTTACTTTTGTACCTTTCCTGATTGACAAACATTGTATTTGTAAAATTAAAATTGACCACCACACTTATCCTTCTCATATTTTATTCTCGATTGTTCCTTTCTTTATATTTTATTTTTTTTTTCACTTCTTTATTCGTATGATTATTCGTGACGTAATTACAAGGAGTAGCTCAGGTTTTAAAATTATCTCTGGAATCATTTATTTTGTATATTGTTGTTATACACCATTGTAATGGTGTAACATTAAAATAATTGAAATTAATTACTTTGCAAAAATAATAATTAATCAATTTGTAAATATGTATATTTTTATTAGGTCAACCGATTGAAATCTGTGATTTTTTTCTTTCTAATACTAACAGTGCACGTGCCATGATTTTTAAATAATAATGATAATACTTTGTTTAATCTATGGTAATAATTGGTACTGCATTCAATTATTATAAAATTAATGATGTAAAATACATACAACTTTGATTCAAATATTTTGGAAAGAAGAAAGATTATAATTAATAAATGCATAAAATGTAAATAAATATAAATAAACATCGATACTTGTGATTAAATCGCATTAGTATAAAAAGTAATGGAAATGCGATAAAAGGTTCTATTCCAGTATCGTATTTATGCTCTTGATGTAAGGCAGAGTTGAAAGTCGCGAAAGGAATATAAAAGTAGCGTTATCGTGACTATGATAAACGGAGCAGCCCTGCTTCAAGTATCAATTTGGACTTGAAATCCTTTGCTCACGGGTATCTGGTCCCGAGAAATGACTTGCATAACGTCGTAGCAAAGATCAAACCGCGGACTGGCGAAAATTCATTCATATTAGAGGGAGTGCGGCATTGGTACTTCGAATCGGGTACAAGCTAACATCGTTATGATAAAGCATCGTTCGACCCGGTATCTGGAGCTGCAACTTGTGTTTCGTATGATAGACCAAATGGGTCTCGTAAGTTCGCGAGACTGCCTTGCGCGCGTGCACGCGCACACAAACGCTACCCTGCGTGGGCCTACGTGTACGGGTGATTTCAGAGTCGACGCGATCCTGCCAAGGACAGGACGTCGCCGCCCCCGCGATTACAGATGAGGACGACGACAAGGAGGAGACCGTGTGGATGGGGATACACGGTTATCCCCGCGACCGTTTCTGTCTGTGACAGCTCACTCCCCTCCTCGCCTCTCGCGCGCGTTCCCTATCTCTGTCCCTCTGCTTCTTCTGACCAAGGCTGTGACTACCTTCCAACGTGCATTATACACTCCTGCCATGATAGAAAGATAGATAAATGGAGAGTGAGGGAGAAGAGAAGGGATGACGAAAGGAGGATGGAGACGCGTTAGAAGCAGAGCGAAGATCGATATCCGCCTTCATTCGCCTCGACTCAAACCTCTGCAATTATCACTCGCTCGGGCTCTACGAGCTTCTGACTGACGCCTATATTTATCAGCTCGGTCAATATCATACCTTCCATTTATTTTTTTAGTCCTGCCCGAGCATTCATTGACGAGAATTTATGCTCCGCTTAAGCATTGATGACATTTTTCCCTTCTTAACACTAACATCGACATGTGTTATTTCAATACAACTTCTTATTTTTATAGTTTTCCTCAATCGCTTACTACATTGGTCCGATATCTGCAAGTATACTTAATATACTTTCTTTTGAAAAGTATTTCTTTCCTCATCAATCTAATATAATTTCATTTAATTTTTTTCTCACGTTTTTTATCCTTAATATAAAATAATTACCATGCCCTTTATACATATATATATACTAATTTCTCTTAAAATAGTTAATATAATACGTATTCGGATAACAATACTTTAGCTTAAAATTTACCTTACATTTCGATTTATATTTCATTATTACCTTTATTGATATTATTTTATTAATTTTAATTGGGTTTTTACATAAATTGTGTATAATCTTTTAATATTATATTTAAAGCTCTATTAGGTTCATGAATTTATTGTGTACATAGTATGTATAATGAATTTGATATTCGAATAATCTAGAAAAAAGATAAAAATACATTTCGATCGATATTTTTTAAGTCAATGTAATTTAACAAGTTTTTGTAAGGGTAAGTTTTTAGTTTTTTAAAAAGTTATTACGAAATGATAATAATGAGTAAATAGTTTTGTAGGGTTATGATTGTATGACACCAGCGACTTTGAATCTTGATAAGTGTACTCGGATTTCTCGTTATCCCGTTAAATAACTATAAATCTTCATAATCTCTTTCAACTATCTAAAATGCATTGTTAAATTTAGAATTACTAATATGCAAGAAGGTGAAATTAAATTGCATATGTTATGCATAAACTATTATTCAAAATATGAATAACTTTATGTAATATGTATTCAGATGGAAGATGTTAATACGCATTAAAAGCGAAATGTTACTAATTTATGGACTTGCACTATAAAGTACGTATTAATCTCAGAGATTGCAGTAGTGTTCTCATTATGCGTATCTTTATCTATCTCTATTTCTATTATTATTCTGATACAAAGTATGCTTATTACAATCTTAAAAATGAACAGTATTTTAAATACTTCTGTTTTTATTTTATAAAATTGTAACGCTTTTTCTGATATTCTTTTACCGAGAATTTTTTATTTATATGTACGATTATATAATATAGTTTATACGACTAAACAACTACAAGAATCATACATATTAACGTAAATACGTACCATGAAGTATTCCTTTGTAGCTCTTAAATTCTAATCCAAGTACGTCTTAATATTTAATAGAATAATTAAAAGTATTGTCACATTAGTCAAAAGTAAGAAAAGTCGTTCAAAAATTGACAAGAACTAAGATAACAATACTAAAGCATCGTATATTATTGCCAAAATAGTGCAAAATAATTATAGCAATTATCCAGTAAAAATGTCAAAGAAAAATAATTAATTGTTGATTGTCAAGGCAAATAGAAATAAAGCCAAGTTATCGGGAGCGTTGAACATAATGTATTAAGATTATAATAATAGAATGTTGCTGCGTCTCCATTTTCTCTTTGTAATTGTAAGTACGAAATGAGTAAAGGTATAACGCTGGCACGAAAGAAGGAGCCTATCTTCATTACTCTCTCTCTCTCTCTCTCTCTCTCTCTCTCTCTCTCTCTCTCGCTCTCTCTGGCTTACTATGATCGTGCTCGGGGCCGCAATAAGTACGTAATTGCCGATCAAGACTAATGTCGGTAGTTATTTGCACTCAAGCCCGCTGAATTAAAAAGCTCGGGAATATGTGAGACATTAATCGCTCACCAGGACCAGTTGTGCTAGATTCCGAAGAAAGGGTCGAGGAAAAAGAGAAGCTACTGTAAGGATATCGCAAAGAGCTCGCGATCAGCTTTTTGCGCGTGGGCCAATGCTCAAGTGGAGGAGGGCGCGGCAGGAGGGACGAAAACTTACCATATCTCGGGCGGTGATTGCCTCCTCAAAGGGGTGATTCAGCTGAGCCAGGAATCCGCAGACTCTTGGACATCGCATTCATTTATTAGCATTCCGAACTCATTTTCTTGCTCAGCTTCTCACCCGTGATAGATAGCCTAAGGGCTCGCGGGCCCCGTCGTGCACCGATTGCTCTTTATTGCTAGCTGACCCCATATCCTCGAGTCTCCACTTCTGGTTCGAGTCTGACAAGATCTGAGCGTCAGTCGGGGCATTAATCGCCACTCTGGCTACTTGGACTTCTCATAGGCGGTCTGATCTTGAAGTCCGCGACTCATCAACCCTCACCGACAATACATCTCTCTCTCTCTCTCTCTCTCTCTCTCTCTCCCTCTCCTCTCCCGCTCTCTTTCTCCCGTTCTCCGTCTCTTCCTCCCTCTCTCTCTCTCCCCCTCCCTCTCTCTCCTCTCCCTCTCTCCTCTCTCTCCTCTCCTCTCCTCTCTCTCTCTCTCTCTCTCTCTCTCCCTCTCTCTCCCTCTCTCTTTCTCCCGTTCCGCGAAATTCCTTTTTAATTATGCTCATACTCTTCTCGATTTCCTTGAATAGGCCAAACGACTATTTTAACAGGTGCTAATATTTATTTATATTACTCTAATTCTGAGTCTACTTTCTTCCATCTGTCTGTTACAATCAACAATGATTAGCATTAGAAGGTACATTAATAAAACTATTTTGTAACAATGATAATAGAAATTATATCCGATTTCTATATACACAGCTATATAATTCAATGGGAAAGAGCTTATAATTACTAAGGTTTTTCGAGTACGAAATCTTTCATACATTAGTATGGGATTACAAAAAGCTTTTACTTCCCTTCATATTTATATTTTCAATCTTCTTTTTCTCTCTAGCAATATATATTTACTACGATTGTATAGGTTACGTCGAGCTTGACTTGAAATAGTCGAGTGACGTCTAATTTGCTTGTAATAATATACACATAAACACATAAACATCTATTTATATTTCAAGAATATTAAGAAATCTAAGCAACAAATCTTTATTCGAGCACTTTTTTAAATTAATGTAAAATCATTCAACTCATATGGTTTAACATATTTATTAATAATAATTATAACTTTTATTTATGTTTACATTTATAACTTTTGTACGTATGCATGCATACAAGAGATAGATAGATAGATAGAGAGAGAGAGAGAGAGAGAGAGTGTGCAAGCTTATAGCGCGTGAGCAGCTAGGGCGCATCCGCGGCGTGTGACAATACATAATGATCCATTATTTCATAAATATTTTTCTTTATTCGTTATTATATGTCTTAAAAGAAGATAAATATTTTTTATTCGTACTACTATCTCTCCATATACTTTATCTTTCTTTGTTTCTTTAAAAAGTATGGTATACATGTATATACATTTATACGTGTGTGCGTATTTGCAAGTACTGAAGAAGGTAGGTTGCTCGACGGCTAAGGGCATATTGGCACGGCGGGATTCGCGTCTTCTTCACTCCCATTCACAAAACAGACCTCTTTCTTCAAATGCATAAGTCTCTCACTCTCTCTCTCTCTCTCTCTCTCTCTCTCTCTCTTTCTCTGTCTGTCTTCTTCTCTTTGCCTTTTACTTTCCCTCTTCGTTTTTACACACGCGATGTTTGCGCATGATTTAATGTTTTTCCCTCTTATCCCCTCTTTCTCTATCTTTCTCATTCCTTAAGTCTTTCAAGGTGGAAAAGATCGAGAAGATGTGAGTACGGACGGGAGCGAGTGAGCGGTTGGAGGCTAAGTTGCATGTTTTGTATTTATGAACTGAATATGGTATAAATGCTTAGCCGAAACGAAATGCACGTACACGATAGTTCACTCGGTACCCTTCCCGCGAGCCTTCCCGTATGTGTGTATGAATTTCGTTCGTAATTACTTGTACACAAGCGTAGGGCCTGTTTGTGCGTGTACGTTATGTCTTCGAAGTCAAGATACATGTACTTGAATATTGTAATACTCTATCAAGGAGAAGCGCTTTAAATATAGAGAACGAAAAGGAAAGAGAAGGAAAGGAGCGCGCACGCGTGCGTGCGTGCGTGCGTGCGTGCTCGTGTGCGGGGCAAGGGAAATGGGATCGTGCAAGACGGAGAAGCTGCTGTTGCCGTTGTTGCTGCCGCTGCGCTACCCTGCATATGGCTATATAAAAAGCTTGTTCGAAATTAGTAACTCGTTGGAATCGCAAATTTCACTTTCTCGCTCCCCGTCAAACCTTCCACTCCTCTTCTGCCCGGTTGTCCTCATCAGCGACTTGCCTACCACCCGCTACCCGACGCCACTCGCTTATTTTCATTTCGAATTCGGCGCCGGACTTAAATAAAACGAAGGGAAGTTTATTTTTAGAGAGGCGCTCGGAGAATCAAGATTGCTGAAAAATATATGGCTTTTTATTGTCGGCCGGAAAAAATGCGAGAGCAACAAAAGGGGCGCATCGGGATCTCTAGCGTGTTATTTTCAATCTATGTTTCAAATATCCCTTCCTTCGCCAAATAACTCTTGAATTATTTATTTTACTGAATTATAATAAATCACATATATTACAACTGTTCAGAGTGGAAAATGAGAAGCAGGAGGTCGAGGGCCCGATCGCCTATCCGAACCTCCACTACTGGACTCCTAAATTTTGGCTGTCGACTATAACATATCGATAAGACATTACCGATTCCCGTAATATTTTATCACCAATTTCATTGTTAAAAATTAAATGCATTAATAATAAACGGCTTTTTAATTACAAATACCTGAGCCGTAAACGAGTGAGGATTTTCGCAGCTTATACGACATATCGTTATATCTTTCAATTGTATTTAAAAAAATAGCCAATATTCCAAAAAATTTATTATTAATATTTTCACTAATTTACTTTGACTAATTTTTACGTTATAATGTTATATTCCTTAAATCCTTAATTCAGCATAAAAACTACATTTTCCAAATCTTACATCGATCTATAGCATATTACGCAGAAATAAAAAATAATCGTGTTTAAATTAAGAAAATTATCTGATACTCTATTAACATGTCATTATTATAAATGGCTAGTGAACTTATTAAATACTTTAAAATATCGTACAGATATTTGTTTCAATGATACAAAGCAGTCTTTTTGAAATACTAAAAAGGAATCATACAATTTTCTAACTCATTATTAATAATATTTGATAACTGAGTGTAACATTCAATGTCGTAATGTAAGGAAATATAAATGGTTTTCAGAGAATGTTTAATTCAGTAAAATATAAATTTTTTTCACAATAAAATTATTATTTATATGCTATTTATATGGATAATTACTAAGCTATTAATTATGTAATGTATTAAAAGAATTTTTCTTAAATAAATTGAAATTTAGGTCTATATATTATTTCTATTAATTTAGAAAGTTATCAACTATTATTACTAATTATTATCTTTTCTCTTACAAATACTTGATTAAATAACAATTAATAATTAATAACTATTTATTATCCGTATTAATATTAATACAAAGAATATATATATATATATATAATTACAATGCATTTAATAAATATTGTTTTATTTTTATCAAAGTATAGTATTCCTAATATTACGTCCCTATTAGACTTGAACAATTTTGTTAATTATAAATGTCATTTGAAAAAACGAGATATGTTAAGTTTGTGGTTTACTTTTTTTATCTGTAAGTACGTATGTGAAGTGTTAAATTCGCCATTGTGAATAAAAATGTTTAAACTTTTAAAGCATTTTTCAGCATTTAATGGAAAATGATGGTAGTAATCATCGATGAGAGAGAAAAAAAATTAATATATATATTTTAAGGCATGGGCAAATAGCGTAATAATTGAGCCGCGTTTTAATAATGAGCTGTCCTCGTGACTTGCCTGAGAGACTTATATCGCCGTCATCCCTCGTAATACAAGTGCCTGGTCGAACCGACGCTCCGATAATTAGTTTTGAATATCATTGCGCGAGCTCAGGAAAATTCCGCTCCATCTCGGGACGAATGAGGATGGCGACGAGGAGGGTCGATTAAAGGGCTTTAGATCGCTTCGCACAAGTTCTTTCTGGATTAGGTAACGAGTCTCGGACACCTCCTGGTAATGCCCGGTTAATAACTCCGACGAGGTGTGTACTCGCGAGGTCGAGCGCTTGTCTTGTGAAGATATCGGCTCGGTGCGCAGTCGTGAAGGTTTTTAATTGCAATTCCGGCTGTGAGGCCCGAGCGGAGCCGGCGGTCCCGAACGAAGGATACGGGGAGAACGAGCGCGCAGGGCTGAGGGGAACTGGATGATAGTGGGAACATGGCGGAGACGGGCGCGCTCGCGAAGAAGAATTTTAATTGCCAGCGGGACCAGCGAGGGATGGGAAAAAACGCGGGCGAACGGGGAGGTGGAAGGTGAGAGTGTAGCCGTCTCGGTAGGGAAGTGTACCCGGGCTGCGGTACTGCGACGCCGACCCAGCAACTTGGTAGCCAATGGGATCATATATCAAGCGAGCGCTCCGCCGTCCGGGAGCCCCGCGCCTTAGAAAATGGCGTGCAGCCTTTCCTCCGCTCCCTCGTTACCCCGTTTCGCCGTTTCGCCGTTTCGCCGTTTCGCCGTTTCGCCGTTCCTTCGTGTCGACGTTCTCACGTTTCTGCGTTCCTGCATTCGTATGCTCCACGTATCGACGTACCGCCCCGAGCTAATTCTCTTCCTCGTCCAGCGCACCGACTCGCTCCCGATGCTAATTCTGACCTATTTCTGCGGGGCACGAAGCTGCCGCGCCATGTGTTCCTCTCCAGCCGGAATGGCTATCCGACACCTGCCCCCAAGGTCCACCTCATCTCAGCTGCTGCCTCCCAACGATCGACACACATCTCGAGGATCGCCCCGGAAAATCGTGCACCCCTTCACTACACGTTGAAGGCCACCCTCGAACAGATTTTTTACCATGCTTTCAATACCCGACGATTCTTCCTGGATAGCGTGTTCGCGAAACTAAGGCCGTACACGAGAACGCGACTCTTCTCTAAGATCTCTCTCTCTCTCTCTCTCTCTCTCTCTCGAAAGAGAGAGAAAGAGAGAAAGAGAGAAGTTCATCGAGAAAATTTACTTTTTAAACGACTATTACATCTCTTGCCACGGCTTTCCTGATTTTTCTCAAAAAATTCATTTTATCTCGCACATGTACAAATACATTTAGAAGACATCATTTAATGAGGAATCTTACGCGAAGTGATTCTATTAGAAAAATATGTAATGACCTCTCGTAGCATTTATATCTTTTTTTCGAAAATAATGACTATTATTATAATTGCAGGTATTATTGTTTCTTTTATTATTAACATTATTAGTTATGATGATAAAGCATTAGTATAACGTATTGGTTTAATCTAATATCTTTACATATCGATGTTTCAATAGGCTTTGATGTAAATATTCGAATCTGCCTGTAATGATCGGCAATGCAATGTACTTTATATGTCAAAGTAAAATTCAAATTAATAAGATTTTATCTTTTTCTTTACAATTGTCAGATGTGTATAAGTAGTAATAAAAGTATTTTATTTTTTTTTTTTATACTTAATATTGAATGAATAAGGTTCATGTATCATTAATCATGATAAGCCATTATTACCTGAAAAAAATTGCTTTAACTAGCAAATTTATGACACGAGCTTCTAACCAATGTTTTTATTTTTCTTGCGCTACAATCATACGCTAAAATTCTGTACAATAATTTTCTTTACATTTCCTATATTTAATTCATGTAAATCATAATGTAAAGCTGTATGTGTATGCTTTAGGTGTATTTGTAAACGCAATTTAACTTCAATTTATATACAGCCGTAAGGTCATTAAACTGTGGAAGAATCTTTATGCTGATAACAAAAGTACCGCTGCCTGAACACATTATAGCCCTTGCAATTGTCTGAAATAACACCTTGCCAACAGCTTCAGATTATCGAAGCTTGAAATAAGAAGAATTAATAGGAATAAATTTTATAAAAGAAATTCATTTAAAACATTTGTGCTCTACTCAGAAATAAAACTTTAATAAATAAATTATAGCCAGATCACAACATTTCTAAGCTAATTACTTACATTTACATAATATTATATAAAATTTGGTAAAAGGCAATCATAATATAATGTCAACTTTTATTCAATTGTATCATATTATTATTTTTACTATTTTATAAATAAATATAACATATGCTGCCTCATTATAATGATTAATTGTACTGAAATTATTGAAAATAATAAATACCTACTCTAGTACTTTTCAGTAAACTCTATTAATATGCTTAATAATAAAAGTTTTAAATTATAGTCGATATTAACGTAAAATTTTTACTTTCTTATTACTTACATAAATAACATTAAACATTAAATTTATGTATTTATTAGTCATTTATGAAGGATTAAATTTTTCTCACTACAATTCATTATATATTTTCCTTATATATTTTTATAAATATTTACATGTTCTTTTAATCTGAAGTAGAAAGAGTTCAATCAATTAATATATTTTTAAATTAATTTTAAACATAAATATATTAAACAATGTTTGTTTTTCTAACTGATTCCCCTGTACATATTCTCTTTTATATTTTAATTAATACTAAAGTTATTAAACAATATTATTAGCAGTCTCAAATACTTTTTAAGAGTCTCAAATACTCATTTTAAGAGTCACATTTAAATAACTTTTACATAATTTATTTGTAAATATGTCAATCTATGGTTTTATTACTTTTTCTAATTCATATTATTATTTGATATTAATATTTTTATCAAAATCATTCTTGATCTTTCTTAATTTTTATTACTTATTTATTTATGTATTTACGATTAATTATTATATAATTAAAATAAAATTGTCGATAAAAAATATTCTATTTATTGAACCATTTATTTATCTAGTTATTATTTAAATAAATCTGTATTATTGATTTCAGATTGCCTCATAATGAATTATATTTTTTAATTATTTAAAATTTTTTGTTATTCATTTCAATCGCCAAATAGAAATATAAATGTTATTAGATAAAAATTACTATTTATTCTAGTACCTTCTTTATTAACTGGTTTAGTTAGTGCCATTTAATTTTATTTCTTATGCATCAATTATTTTAAAAGTGTTTCAAATGTATTATAATAGGTTTATGAAATTTATATAAATTTCCGAAAATATCAATTTTCAACAACAGTTTCCATAATTCGCATACCTATTTTAAAATACTTACTGTGCTTATGTAAACATATAGGTTTCAGTTCATTAAAAAAAAATAGTTTACTTTTTGAAAAATTCTCTAGTCTATTATTTGTATAAAAATATATAATATGTGTTGCTATTACATTTTACATGTTTCTAATGAAAAATTTTATTATATATATTACATTTATATTTAATATAGTTACAAATATACTTAGTTTTACAGTAAATCTTCTTTAACAAAAATTAAAATTTATTTACATTAACTTAAATTATCAAATCAAGTTATTTATCAATTCTAATGAGATAAGTGTGCATGGATATGTATGCATTGATGTAATTATATATGCATATTTGTAGTATTCATTAATGATATAACATTGGGTACTACAGTCTATTACATTATGTTAAAAATATTAGATGTTTTTTATCGAAAATAAATATTAGCAGATTATTTTTTGGCAATTTCATTATAACTTCAAATGATTCTAATTATAAATAGAGATAATTGATTCGCAACATAGTCCCAAATAATTTTAATGTTTCTAACGAACTCTTCATATTATTTATTGTAGAGAAAGAGAGAAAAAGAATTGAGTTATTCCGTACGTAAATATAGACAAATATATATATAAGTTATAATAATATTTTATTTTTACATTCATTAAATCAAAATTAAATCAAAAAGTATATAATAAACTCCATTATTATTTTAATGATCATAACATATTATTATTCAATATATATCTTACGTATTATAATTAAATAAGTTATTAAATACTATATTTAATGTTAATTTAAATGTTTGATTTTTAATAAAACAATATTATAGTTTTTTTGGTTAAACATATGGATATTTCATACACATTTACACATTTTAATCAAAATTTTTTTATCCAACTATTCATTAAATATTTTTTAAATTTAATTGTAAATAACAATTAATAGTAAAATATATTTATTACTTCATATAAATATTTTCACTTTTAACATTTAGAATATGTAGAATCTTACAAAGATAGAAGAATGATTACAATCGCTCGTCAGTATATATGGTTACACAAGCACTTGTACATAAACATAATAATTACAGTCATTGTATATATAAGATTTAGATCTAGATAATATACGTCAATAATTTTAGAATGAAAAGTCGATCAACAAATTAAAGTAAATTATTTTTAAAACTGGCAATTGTAAAAGAATATATATAGTGCATTTATACATTGGTTTCGAGTTATACTAATTTCTTAATGCATAACTATAAACATACGATGCTTTCTATAAAATGCTAAATAGTTTGTTTACCTTGACTCTAAAAAATGTATTGTAATATTTACCTACCTAGTATGACAAATTTTTAATTTAATCATATAAAGGATTTGATAATATATTATATAACCTAGATATTTTTAAATAACATCTAGATTCTTAAACTTTTTTAAAATCATATTGTGATGTAAAAATCATGTTAATTCATAGTTATTAAATATATAATTAACTCTATTTTAAAAATATCTAATCGAATTTTTATAGCATTAGTATTTTAGTTACTGCTAGAGTTCTTACGAATATCTAGTTAAATAATATCACAAACTTATTTAATTTATATGGATAGAAGCATTATCAAATAAATATTATTTCTCCAAACTTATCATAATACTTTATGTAAATTAAACCAATTTTTATACAAATAGCTTCATGTGTTCATAGATTTTTCGACAAGACAAGTTATTTATAAATTCTACGATTGGTATAATAAAATTTATTTGTAAGAGAATTTTCATACAGATGGTTGGAAGTTAAAGTATAAAATGATATTTTCTTTTGGGATTCATCAAACTTTATTATAAAAAGATGAAAAAAATTATTAGCAAATAAAATAAAATTTATTTGATAATAATTTTAAATATTTTAATGTCATTGTGTCGTATCTTTCAAAAACATTAGGATTGATTATTTTTATTATTTCTGTCAGTTTCTATAATGGAAATATATACATTTTGTAATATTGTATAGGAGAATTAACCTAAATTTTAATAATTACAAAATCTTGAAATATTTTCAACACAAATCGATTTATTAAATATATTATATTATATAATATATAATTATGTTTCAATAGATCGCAATGGCAAATGTCATTGAAAATCCTACAGGTTAATTTTAAATATATCAAGATAAATAGTAGTACTCCAGCTGTGTGAAAGTAACTTTACATCCGATAGAGAAATACTTTATATATTAAACGCATTTGTAGTACCTTGATCATTATCTTTTTAATTATTGCATATAGAGTTGCAAAATCAGAACAAAATGGGTTTAAGCATACTTAAAGCGAGTTAATACCAAATAAACATCAATAAAGTAGTCAACTATAATATTAAAATTGGCATTGAGTTGTATCGTTATAATAATGACCATAAATAAATATTAATAATTTTTTATTTCTTGCATATTATGATAATATCAATTTTTAGTATCACAAATGAATGGAATAATGTAAGTTGAATTATTTTAAGTGAACGTTGAATTGTAATTATAAAACGACGTTTTTAAGAATAGTGAAATTTAAATTTATTGAATTAGTTTTTTCGCGATTAAGAGAATTTCTTAAGTAGTTTAACCAACCTTATGTCTAAATGAAAATAAATTTACGTTTTATAAATATCTGTACGCATTTTTTATTTACATAATAGGCTTTAATTGAATTTTCATACAATTTTTATAATTACAAGATATCAACAATTGCACGATGTATTCTCTTAAAAAAATTAATTTCAATTGTTGCAATACAAAGTAAATAATAATATAAAATAAAATTATTTGATTCATTTAATAAAATAAGCTCTGTGAATTGTCGAAACAATGTGATTATTTACTTCTTCGTTTCAAAATTTGTTCGAAAAATTATAATTTGGCAAATGATCTTTGTGCAATTCATAGAAAATTTTTATATCAGTAAAAAATGATATAAATATATCAAAGTTTTTATTAAATTAATTATTAAAATGTTTTGGATGTAATAATTTTAAATTATAGTTTTAATAAATACGCAAGATGTTGCTCGTAGATGTACGATAAGTTCGCGTATAACATCTCATACTCGAAGTTATATAGAATATATAATTTGTATTCAAATAATAATCATGTATGGTTTAGGAAGGACATATTTGTATTCTTAGAATTTTAGGGATTCATTTCAGAAATCGTATATTGGAAAATTTAGTATACATATGAAATTTTTGTCAGTTGACATAATAACTCAAAGAAACTCAATGCCGTATTTTTATAATTCTAGTAGGTCTAAGTCCTTGATTATCTCGGATCGATTAATGTTACTGTTACTCTTTTCAAGTTTTCATAGTTAAAGTGGAAACTTAGAGAAAGCAGGTGCTTATTTTCGGGAAAGTCAGCAGACTGGAGCTAGAGCTAGAGCTAGTGAGAGAGAGAGAGAGAGAGAGAGAGAGTGGGAGATATTTGTAAATCACGAAGTGGCTGTCGCTGGGAGATCGTGCCGGGATTGAATAAATCTAATAAGCATTTTCGCGCTTATGATTAAAGTGCGAAGGGAATACGGCTGATGGAAAGTAGAGGGCCTAATGTTTATTATCCGTATCCTTATCCACCGCTGCTATCGAGCCCCGTGTAATTAGGAGCTGCCGGGCGCACAACTGCGTTGACGTCCGTGAGGGTTATTTGTTGAAGGCCAGTGGTCAAGGAAGAGGATTGCTGTCGAGGCGTCGATGGCGGAGGCGGTGATAAGGGGTGCTGTTGGGAGGGATGTTGGGTGGTGCATAACGCTTTTACGCATGCTCGGGAACAAAGAGGCCGAGGCTGATGGCCTGCTTTCACCTGCTTGAACCCGCGCAGCTTTGAAGAGAGCCCCGGTAAAACGGGATGCGCGGGGGCGTATCCGCAGGATTTTCCTCAAGGTGCGAAGGGCCGAAGTGCGAATTGACATTGAGTCGAGCGCCACGTCGAATTCACCGGGTGCACTCTTTCGACATCCAAGAGTTCAATTCATTGTAATTATTCATACAGTCAGTGAACCCGCTGCACTTACAACACCTGTAATGCACTCGGGCTTTTCGGTGTACGCCTTTTTTCATACATTTACTTTTGTGCAACTCAACCCTTTTATGTAAGCTTGACTGTAAGCCGAGGCTTCAAGAATTAGCAAATAAATTACCGCATACTTTTCCTTACCTGCTAATAAAATTTACTCTTTCGATTTAAGCATTATTCTCTCACTCTTTTAATTCAATCTGCACAACCACAGCTATTTGTCTATTTGTGCTATTTGTTACTTAATTTTCTTGCAATAATTTGTGCAAATCCGTAGTAATTATCAATATAATAAACATTATTTTCAATGTTAAAAAAATTTCTAAAAACTTAATGATCTCGGCGCTAATAGGCTTTCCAAAAACTCTATCCTTGTTCATTTTTCTGATAATACACACACACACACACACACACACAGTGCTTTAAAAATACAAGTCTTACTATAAATATTAAGATACAATTCATTTTTTATATTACAATTTTTCCTTATGCATTTCTTTAAACAAATTAAACATTTCTTTTCAATAACTACTAACATTTAAAATATTTGTAAGGTACTATGTAATTTTTAATGTAAATTATAAAATATTTCATAATTTACAAAAATATTTCGTACACAACATAAAGAATATTTAAATATATTTTAACTTAATATAACTCCTCAGAAGATCGACAAAAAATGAAGCTGCATTTTAAAAGTTTTATAGACGTTGATTACACTATAAAAGATGACTATTACTATATCATTATACAATATTAGACATTTATACGACTATTTTTTGAGGTTTTACCATGGGTAAAAGTATTTTTTCTTTTCTTGCTTTACATATGAAATTACTGCAATACTTTCAAATATTAAATAAAGAATATTAATAAATTTATATACAACTTGTATATTTTTATATAATTAATATGTATTAGAACATTCATTATCAGGTAATAGAGTATCAATTGTTATCTATAACCAACTATTTGTTATTATTAGAACTGTATACTTTTTTTAATATGTTAATAAATTTTTATACTTTTAATTTATGTATTGTTAACTATTATTGCGTAAACATATTATAAGTATATAAGGATTAGCTAGGTAAATAATATGACCTCATATACAAGTAAGAAAAAAAAACTAACTAATAATTGTTGCGTTCTTCACAGAAATATTGTACAGCACGAAGCTGCCTTTCCCAATGTTTTATAAGAAGTGATTTTTATCTTCTTAGCCTAGTGTATTTTAAAAGCCTTGCATATTTATTGATAACGGCTTGCAAAACTTATCCAATTGCCAAGCCATGCAAATATAAATACAAAAGTTATATTGCAAACTGGAGTTATTTAATCCGATAGCAAATAAATGCGTAAATTTTACCAACCTTCAGGCAATTAACGTAATATTCATTGCAAAAAACTTTCATTGCAAAGAAAATGTAAAAAATTCTGTTTTCTTGGAGCAAAATAAAAAATATTATTTACAATGAGACTCTGAAATCAGTTTGATAATAATGTTTGAATGACATTGTCGATAATATTATATTTCATAAAACAAAATCTACTAAGATATATCATTCATATAAGAAGAAAAAAGATAAATTATTTTTCTGCGTTACAATAAGCGTGTATTAAAATAAAATCCAATACGTTAAATATAAAGCATGAAAATCATACTCGATACAATGTCACATACTAATCATGAAATTGCTACTGCACAACTATTAAAAACGACGCTTCGAATTAAAATTGATTAAATTTTAATAGACATAAATTATTATATTTATTTTCTAAAATTTTTGAAAATAAATATTGTGAATACGAACATAAAATTCAATATAAAAATACTAAATTAAGATAATATGAATAATTTTTCTTATATACTTTCATACATCCCTAAGATCGTTCCTGATCTCTAATTAATAAGATTTTTGATTATATTTTTATTTTAAACAATATAAATAGATGTTCATTTATTAAAGTAGTAGAACAATGGTGAAAAAAAAAAGAAAAATAAATATTGAAAAAATTACTAGTAAAAATAACTATATACCATATGCGTGTTATATAATTCAGAGCAAACAATACAGTTGATTGCAATAAAATCGAATGCCAATAATAGAGACATGTTATAAGTGTCAATTTTTAATAACCTAGAAATACGCATCGTTTCTTTTTTTTTATTCTCCCCTCTCTCTCTCTCTCTCTCTCTCTCTCTCTCTCTCTCTCTCTCTCTTTGATGCAAACAATGTGAGAAGATGCAAAAGACACGATTAAAAATATGACGAGCATTCGTTTCCCCAGTCATAAAATCATTAGCATAAGAATTTCTCTACCTGCAATTCTCTTTCTCTCTTTCATTTCTAGTCTTCTTTTTTTGTCAGCCCAAGAGTCTTCCTCGTTGGACTCCCCAGACTGTCCGCGTGCTTGAGAAACAGCCTCCACTATATCTCTCTTGTTCTTTCCCTCTCTCTTTTTGCCTCCCCCTGCCCCTCTTACGGCTTCGACCCATCGTTCTTTCTCTCTCAGTCACTCCCTCGCTCGCTAACTCTTGTTTTGTTTCGCTCGCCCTTTTTACATTCTCCCCGACCCCTTCAGTCTCTCTTTTTCTCCCTCCCCTCTCTCTCTCTCTCTCTCTCTCTCTCTATCTCTCTCTCTCTCTATCTCTCTCTCGGTTATGTGCATATTTCGTATTTTACTCGTTGTCTGTTCTGATTTATAAACATATAATGTGACGAGGGAGTGGTCGCTCGCTACCACATAATGATAGACCAACGTTAATTACGTTTGCGTTGCTTATGACTATCCACCACCCTTCAAGAAAAAAAGCGTGCGAACCTATTTCGCCGTTATGAATCATCCAGGAGCTTCGAGCGTATGCCTCCAATTCTTTTTCGGTCTCATACTTTAATATTTGTTTAAGCACTTTTGGATATAGATTTTAAGCGGCGTGGATTCGACACGTTCACAGCAACAATATCTTTGATAATTTTGAAAAAGCTTCTTTCCGCAGGTGTCTTTTACGCTTTTCGTACTCTGTCTATCTCTCTCTCTCTCTCTCTCTCTTTCTCCTTACTCTTTTTCAGTTTCTCACTCACTACCTTTCTCGTTTCTGTTCGTACTTTTTCTGCTCATCGCTGTTAGTCCCTCTCTTTTTATTTCGAAGAGCAGCTCGCATACAGCGACTTGAAATATCATGCTGGCTCTTTCCAATATGTTAATCGTTGCATTAGCATAATACTGTGATTTTTCAAGGATCATTTGGAAACGCAAATAAATAATTTATAATATTCTGCCCTATTCCATCGGGACGGGCGGCGCGACTCGCCTGGAATCCCGTCTTTGTAACCCATTTACACGCGCGCGCCCAGGCTTTATTCGAATGTTTCGATTAATACGAGATCTTATCTTGTCAAAAATTATTTTTTTCCCGAATAGGAATACCGCGCGCCGATTACGGAATGATGCATCAAATGAAATCATTTGTAGTCGTTAGTAATGGGGGCCCACGTCGAGGCTCGAGTCCCCCGAGGGACTCGAGCTTCGACAAATTGCCCGAGTAATAAAGGCTTTTCCAGAAATAATAAATATTACTTCCAAAATTCATTCCTATAAAAAATTATGAGGTTGAAATGCTTTATGTTTACAGCGATATTTATACCATAGCCTTACACATACGAGTCCGCGGCCCACTTGATTAATAAGTCCAAGCTACTTTAATGTCAGCACATTTCGATAAGAGATTAAAGTACAAATACTGATTGCTTTCACTGTCCTTGTGGCATCAGTGTCTGAAAAATATATTTTTTTACAATTCTTGATGTTTTGAAACGGTTCAATTACCACAAACAAAAAGGTTATATGAATCTGGACCTTTTTGTTTATAGAAGAGTAAAATTAGATGAGATCTTGTGTTTATATTAAATGTATAATGATATAAAGACATATATTTTTAATGATCTAGAAAGAATAGCGTTACTATTTGATTTAATCCTTCTTAAAAATGCCTTTGCTAGTAAAATGGTCGAATGAAAATATAATGAAATTTTTGGCTTTCCAAGATAAATTTCTTGAATTTGAAATCTCATAGAAGCTGCGCCAGTCATTGTAAAAACAAACAAAATAAATAAATTGAGATTGGGGAGTATACGACTGCATGGAAATTTGATAAATATGCTAAGGAGGAGACAAACGTCGGGGTAAGGTTGAATGAATGTGTGGCGAAGGAAGGTGGAGGGCAGAGGTAAATCAACGAAATGAACGTCGAATCGCCGGGCGAAAGAGTCGCGCGGAAGTGATATAGGTGTAGATTTCAGTGACAAACGAGAGCTTGAGCAAATTGCGTTACTCTCACGGCCCTCCTTTGTATTCTTCGCTTTCGTATTCATACGCTATTCCCTGTTCCCTTTCCTGCCGACTTAAGCTCACTTATTACCTTTCTCTTCCACTCGTTCCTATTCGAGAATGTTCCATGTTTACTCATTGAAAATATCGAGCCTGCATAATAAATCTCTCGAAACGCAATATTTACAACGAGCTTATCTGACTCCGAAATAAATAAGATAATTGATAATTCATATTTTATTTGATTTATAAATAGAGACAACCTATTTTCTAATATTTAAATCATTAATCGCTTATAAGATCCGTAATAAGCTGCTGCTGCTGCTGCTGCTGCTGCTACTACTACTTTTATTTAGGAAATAAATGTTTATACCCGTCTACTTCTTTCTTACTTTTCTCTTATCAATGTTGAAATATTTTGTTAAATCTATAAGTAACATTTTCTTGCAATAAATAATTATTAATAATTATAATTTATATTCTCTGAATCAGATTGAAAATTATGATTATGTGGTTAAAGAGTTAAATGTTAAAAAGTTTTTTTTATTCGACCCTAAAAGTCTCTTAAGAACTTTTAGCCAGTTTTTATAAAAAATTTTAATGAAAGCACGAAATATGAATAGAAAAACTAAAGGATTATTGGGTACATTAATCCTTTCTACGTCACGAATCGATGCAAATTCTCTAAAAAAAAAGAGAGAGAAAGAACATATTTTTAAAATATAAATTAAAAATCCTTACCGTTAGATGATATTCAGTACAAAATGAATAAGGTAGGAATATGAATATATTATAATGACAAAATAAATTAAGGACTATACAGGACCGACAAGTTATTAAAGTATTTCGTTGAAAATAATTAATTTTCACGATCTTTCAAATTATTCATGAGAAAATCATATTCTATAATGTATTATAAAATAATTTTAAAAATAAATGTGTAAAAAGGATGTATTATTTGGTACTATAAAATATCGACTGTCAATTTTTAAATATGCTTTTTATCCTTAATTTTTGTTTCACTTGTAAACTTGTAAATAATTGCATACATGACCTAGTGAGTGATGCATCGAGATGCATTCGTATTGATGATACATCTTAATGAGCCTATTAACATTTTCTTATTGATTATACAGGTGGTTGATTAAGGTATTAAGTATTGAGGTCATAATGATTAGACGAATCCTGAAGGCGATTCCAAGGAGAGGGTTATTGGGGTGTCGGGTCGCAGAGCGCCAAAGGTCTTGGCGCGTGCGCCGACTCCGTTGGTGAAGAAACCATGAAAATTCCGTGGCAAATAATAAACATTCCCGTCACGATACTACACTGATGCGACGCTACGGAAACAGACGCTGTTTATGTGGTGTCTGCCCCTCTGTGAGCGAGGTCGATGGATTGGGAGGGTGAGGAGTGCGGGGGAAGGGGGAGGGGGTCTACAATAGGTAGAAGAGAGCTAGCGGCACGAAGGAGGTGGTGGTGTTGGACGCCAGAACAATAAATCAAGGGGCGAATCTCAAAATTTATATCGCAACTAGGCTATTCTCGTTGCCTCGGAATGTTATATCGCGGCCGGGGACTCTTTCCTTGTATGTACTCAGAAGTGGGGAGGGAGAGTAGCGGCGAGGAAGAGGCGCCCGATCATCATGGCCCGCTGCCGTTGTAATAACCCTCGTAGATCATGCACGGGAGCGGGCCGAGGATCCGCTTGTCTCCCCTCGATCCTCCGCCCTCGAGCTCCCTCCTTCTCTTGTGCCCTGTGTACGCGAGTCGAGCGGTCGACGATCTTCCATCGATAAAAGTACACCGCATCCGAATATGCTCGGTCTTCGCCCCCGACTATTTCATTCGGCGTCGTGTTCCAGCTCCGCTCGATTCGTTACGATTTTGGCTCGGCCGATGGCGATGGCACGCGATTTTTCGATTATCCACTTGAGAATCACGCTTTAATGTGTCTGTGTAGACTTTTAGTTGGTATGTTCACATCACACTTACAGATTGAGATATTAAGGATTCAGCCGTGGGATTTTGTTTTTCATTCCGGTTGGCTTTGGTAATTTTTATTTTTGTTTTTTTTTTTTTTTAATTTTTTAACCCGAATTTTCTTATCCAAATAAAGAAATTAATTAATTCTCCATATTTGAATTGCGGGCACTAAATCAGGCTTATCCCGATATTACTATTGTAAAAGCCGAATCAAGTATATATTACAATTGAAATAATAAGCATTCTGAGGATATGAAAGCAATTCAATGATAATTATTAATTTTATTAATTTTATTAGAGCCATTCTTGAAATCGTTAAAAATGAACCTTTACGTTTTTCCGTTTTTACATAAGAATGTATAAATTTATAACTACATTGAAACGTATTTTTAATGAAACATTTGAATCTGTTGGACTAAAGCTCAAATTCTAATAAAGTCGCAATTATAAATTGAATATTAATTCTCTTTAAGTGAGTGTTATTTAATTATAAGTATCACAAAGCTCGCCTTTCGCCTTTTATCATTCTTCTAACTCTTTGTCTATCTTCCGTTTTCCCCATCCATTTTCAACCGACCTTTTCTTTTTCTCTATTTCTCTCTTGTTCGTTTTCTCGATTCATTTTTGTTCTCACCATGGTCTTGTGCCATGGTACAGTGAATGTTAGCTCGCAAGGAAGATCGATAAGACTGAAATAAGGCGAGTGCTGTATTGGACAAGAGAAAGGGAGGAAAAAAACGGCACCGTTTCGCGCGTTGTTACTTGTGGTCGCTATAAAAACAAGGAAATTTATCGAGATTTTTCATGGGCCGGATGCTGCTGTATCCTTCGCGACTGTCCACGTGAACCGCATTGGCAATGTTAGCCTAAGTATATATAAAAAACATTGCTACAATTGCACACCGTAAGACCAAGATAATATCTATTATAATAAAACTTGTTGTACTTTACTGACCATTTTGAATAACATAGACGTATATTAGATCGATCTCGCTGATAAAATGTTACATATTTGATGAACAGTTCAGGACCCGAGCTGTATCCTCACGTATGTTAAATTATAAAATATTATTTGTAAAATACATTGCCTTCTTTGTCATAACCCGAGTCATAACTAAGCAGGAAAGTGTTACATATACATATATGTGTATATATATATAATTATTAAAAATATCAGTTTTACAATATAAAATGAAACATATAATACTTTCTTCTGTATTGTAGAAATAAGAATATTGAGATATAGAAAATAATAATAAACAACAAGAATAATAATAATTTTTTTAAATAAAAACAAATCGAACACAATGTTAGCGAATTAGTTATACACAAACTTAATAAAAAAAATTAATATTAAACATAGGTGTAATAAATATTTTATAAACTTTAAGAATTACTTGAAGAATTGTAGAATGTCGTCTAATTATTTAATATAATTTTCTATCCGTTTTTTTCCTTATATTTCTAACTTATTACTCTATGTTATAAAGAACACACCTTTGGTTTGTTTACTTTTTTTTACGTTTTAAAGAAAAGTGCAGATCATTGTTGTGAGATCCTGGTTAAATTCCAAACATCTAATCTTAATTAGCAATTAAAATGTATCCATTATTTAAATTAATAAATTAGCTATATACTAAAAATAATATAAAAAAAATAATTTAAATTTTTTTATATTATAAATTTTTGAACCGAAATGCATTTAAAGTCAACACTTTTCTTAAATACTCTAATGCAAAATTTCTTTTCTCACTCACATTAGTTAACTCAATCATCATAATAGCATTGAAAATGTATAAGAAGATAAAAGAAGCTATTAAATAAAACTAAATCTGTGTATTATTTTTGTATGTATGCACGATTTTAAATTAAAAGCTATACCCATAAGACCAACACTAGTTCGGGGCAATTCAGTCTTGAAAATACTTAAGGCTATCTTGAAGTAAACCAAAAATTATACAAAATTTTCAATAATATCATTATTGTCTTACATAAAAATTTTATTCATTCTCATTTATTTTTAATTTTACTCTTGAAAGGTACAATTTTTTAGTTATCCTTGAACAGATGCTTCTAATATCGAAGTTGTAGTAGAAAAAGCTGTATTAGATTAAAATCTATCCATTTATTCTGAAAGATCGTTAATCTGAAAGGGCAAGGGTCACAAAAGTTTTTTATGTTTTCATTTTCTTCGCAATAAGAATATTCGCTGGAGAAATAAATACAACAGACTTTAAACACAAACATATACGTTTCTCCGATTATATAAGCTTGTGAGAGGTTACCTTCTTTTCTACTTAACAACAGTGAACTATTTTTAAATAAATAAAATAATTAAGTGTCTTATTTTCTTTTATAATTTATTGCTATTAATTATTCTTATTTTTAATATAGATAAACAGGTCGAGAAGATTTCATCAGTGATTAACAGTGACGTGATAGTTGATGCAATGCATATTCTACAATTTCTTTAAGAATTTATTAAAATGTTACCAAATTAAATTTAATAATATATTATAGATTAAAATTTGCTTAGTACTTAGTTAAATACTGCCTCTTTGCTTTTTCTTAGAAATTTTAAAAACAATTAAAATGAAAATAAAAACTCCATGCTATACTACGAATGTATAGGTACGCGCCTATACACGCTTGAATACACGTACATCTGTGAAATTCTAAAAGGTTTTTATTTTATAAATGTATTTTAACAGTACTATTTCTCTTTCACCAATTTTGTTATGCAAAACTTGTATTCGCAAGTCGTAGTTTAAGAAAACCGTTTAAAACAAGAAGTTGAATTCACTGAATTACATGCTTGTATATATGCAATTTAATTGAATAAAGAGAATATTGATATTTTGTAATTGAATTTATCTATTTTCGTTTCAATAACGAATGAACAGTGGATTAAAAAAATGTATAATATTCTGAATAGAAGATTTACTAGATTAGGTTATATTTTTAATTGTGCCAAAGTATATTTAATTGATTATAATATTTTTATAGCGAACGTGTAATATAAGAACAATAAGGCTTATTCCAACAAGTATTGGGGAAAGCTATTACTAATCCAGGAGCATTACCTTTAATATATTAGGATATTCATAGGCAGTAAAATGTTTAGAAGCATGTGATCAGTATGGTAACTCTATAAGAATGAGATCGTAGAGAAATTAGCGTAATTAGAGAAATTAACGTAAAGTTTTTACCAGATATAATATGATTGCGCCTGTGTCTATACTGGTGAATGAATGAATGAATGAAGGAAAGAAGGAAGGAAGTAAGGAAGGAAGGAAGGAAGGAAGGAAGGAAGAAAGGAAGGAAGAAATGAAGGAAGGAATGAAGGAAGAAAGGAATAAAGGAAGAAAGGAAGAAAGGAAGAAAGGAAGAAAGGAAGAAAGGAAGGAAGGATGCCAATGACTCGAGATAAGCAAAAGCTACGAGAGGCAAGACTTTGGCGAGGCAAGGGCTCGAGATGAGCGCTCGTTCGCGAAAGAGGACGGAAGGGCGAGTAAGGGTGCAATGCGTTTTTCCAAGAAAAGTCCTGATAAAGGGGATTCGTTGGACTTGTGGGGAGCGAAATGAGAAGAGTAGGCGCGCGTGAGAAAGAGACCGTGGTAAGGGGCAGCGACGGGAGCGGTTGCGCTGGCAGGATCGGGGACGGGGCGTCGAATCACGAAATCCCTAAGACCGAGGAGAGCGCGTGGCGTAATCTCGTATGATCTCGTCAGGGGCGTGTCATTCTCTTGTCCCTTCCCCGAAAATTCCGGCGCGCCTGCTATCCAGCCCCGGCTCCGACTATAATAACAGAATCATCCTCTCGGGCCTTTCTCTCCACTCCTTCCTCTTCGGGCCGCTCGGGTTCTTCTCCAGCACTCGATTTCGGTACCCGGATAATCATCTGACGAATTCATCTAGATATCGAGTAATAAAGTCCCCTCCCCCGTCCCTCGACCCTCCCACCGCCGGCCTTCGCTCCTCTCATCCCCTCGACCCTCGCGGTGGCCCGACATTGGAACACACATCCTGACATTCGCACAACTCGCCCGCGAGATTCACGATCTTATCTGCTCGGCATTTTTTACGTATACGCGTACGCGGCTACGTCGTACCGTTTTTAACTTATATACCTCTGCACGAGACGTGTATATATAGTATCTGGTGACCTAGACGGCCTCTGCTTCTTCGGATGGCGCCAAAGCCCGCATCTTTTAATCCTGTTTTCGCTTCGGAGTTAGGACTCCGGGCGCGCGCCATCCGACGTCATTATAAATTCCTTGAAATTTTGACTATCGATCAACCGAGCGACCGCGTGGCTCCGACCCGCTCTAGGCCACGTCTAACCTCTAACTCCCTCTCCTCCCACTCTCTTGAGTCCCGCGCTAGCTCAAGTACCGTGCTTACGATTAATTTTCAATCGACCGCAATGACTAATTCAAAAAGTTGCCAGCAACCGCTACATCGAGTCCGCACTTCGAGCCCTCACATTTTCCCCGTCGGTCTTACTTCCCCCGCAGTATCCTCAACCCAAAAAAATCTGCGAAACGATTCATCTGATTCTCACTCAACTTATGTGCCCGAGTCTCTGGCTACCAGATATTGGGTGCTTCATTCGCCGCCACTAAATAATTACCCACCAGCCAAATAACCTACGAATCCCCTGCATTACAACTGCATTACAATCTGCGAATAATTAGTAAAATATCCCGTGCAGATTCTAATGTCATTTCTGAGATAAAAACTACTGCCACGCCTTCCCTCGACGTAATCTTCGCAAATCATCATGGACGTTCTTTCCAAAGACTGTTCGGCATAAATAAATATATCTACGGGGAGCCCATCCCCTAGAATCGTGCTAAGTAAGACAAAACTGTACGACGGTTGGTGCATTTTTTCATCCCCTTCCTTTCAGCATTCTTTCTTTAGTCTAAGTATAATAGAGCAAATAACTTAAATGTAATGTAAGGGCTCTGACGGGCCGAACAGAACTATGAAATGACAATAAAGCAGTTTCCTATGTTATTTGTTATCAATGCAATTCCCGGGGCGATTCCATCCTCTCTCTCTCTCTCTCTCTCTCTCTCTCTCTCTCTCTCTCTCTCTCTTTCACGCATGCACGCGACGTCGAAATAACTAAAAACCGAATGTCCTCGCGCGACCGCGAGTTAAACACTCCCACTGTTCGGGACGGGGAGAAAGAAAAGGACTGGGAAATATCTATATACATAAAAATACATATGCATAGAGAGAGAAAAAGAGAGGGGGGAGATAGGGAGAGAGGGAGAGAGGGAGAGAGGGAGGGGGATCGGAGAAAGAAAAAATGAAGAAAGGAACGCCGAGGCGCCGAATGCCAGGGCGCATTTTATTATCTCGTTCGTTCATAAATTTCGATGCGAGAATAAAATAAACCGAGCGCGATCCCGTAACGGTCCTAAACAAGTCCCCAACGTTATATTCCTTCTCCTGCCTTCCACCCACCCTTGCGCCCTCTGACGCATACTCGAGCGCTTTTGGATTTGGTTTATTGGGCAAGGTTCAAAGCGCACATAAAAGCAAAACTATAATAATATTGTAGATAAAATCTTTATTCGAGTCGATGTTAGCTTATGTGGACATAATGCGCCCAAAACATTGAATGTGTGCGTTGGCTGTTTAAAATTTTTCGCTAAATAGCATAATCTAACTATCTTTATTCTTATTCGAATGCGTTTTAAAGCATCATCAACGTGTAAATTACAAATGTTTCGGAATATTTCAGATGTCGTTCTCTGAAACTAAGGTATTACAATAATAATCTGAATGATTATCGCAGACTCGATTTCAGGACAAATAGGTAGCAATAATAACTATTATAGCTCGCCGTCGATAAAACTATATGCGCTCAATTTTCTTCTCAATAATCATTAATATTTACAAGTATTATCACACAGTCATAGTCGCGATACATTATACAGAATTAATATTATACATCGAACACAGTTCGCTCTTACATAAACATTTTAACCTAGTACAATCTCACTCTGATTTATATAAGTTACACGATCATGAATATTTATGCATTATTTACACTTTTCACATATTTTCGAAAATACTCGCATCTATTATTTTATACTATAATATTTGAATATTAGCATTTTGTTTTAGTACCTCATTTCGTGGATAAATATAAACATAAAATTATAGCAACGATTTATGCCAACACATTATATCAATTGTTTTTTACTCTATATGGATCATCGTTGTCTGTAAATATCCTTGTATCACTTATTTCTCAGGTATTTGCAGAATTGAAAATTTTACATTTATTTTTAGTATTTTAATTAGCGTTATTTTCTAAATAAATGCTTATATTATACATATACACAGTCTGAAATTTAAAATCTTAAATATTATAATTTTCTTTTATTCAAACTTAAAGGAAATTTGAATTCTATATGAATTCATTATTGTGAAATTTTTGCTTTATCTAGAATTTGATTTCCTGCAGAAAATTTAGAAATATTCCAAAAATTGCTAATTCTATTGTGGTATAGTGATTTAGATCTAAGAATATTAATCTTAATATTATAATATCTAGTTAATTTGCATTAAATTTGAAATTTATTTAACATTAAAAATCTTTTGATATATATCGCATGCGTAATCCTGTATTTAAATAGGTTTTTAAATATTAATAAACAGGAACTAAGATATTTTTATATGTTCTTGTCTTAAAGATCGTAAATTTGAATAAGAACGAGTTTTTATAAAATGTCAAATTCCTTAATTCCATATTTCTTGTTAAAGGACGAAATCTGCTTGGGGAAAAATTACCGTCACCTCTAGCGGTTCACTTCAAAGGAAGTTAATTTCAGTAAATATAATACTAGAAAATTTTACACTAGAATTAAAAATATTATGAATTAGCTACTAATGAATTAAATTAGCCAGCAGCTGGAGAATTTTTATTTCAAGTTAAGTATGAAAAACATCTAAAATGAAGGATAATGTTATTTAAAGAAGAAAACTTCGTTAAAGTTCTTTACAATTATAGATATTATTATTTTTTGTGAATTTATTTCTAATAAATTGTTTATGGGCTTGACGAAACATTTAAAGCCTTAATATTTAACTCGTAATGGAAAAAGTAACATCAAATTGAAAAAATATTTAGTGCACAAATATAGCAACATTTATAGACAAGTATCCTATAAGTGAATTAAAATAAGGTGACGAAGACAAATTATTCGAAAAGAGTGAAGCGCAGAAGTTAATTATATAATATCAATCAATAAATTTCGATTACATATATAACGATTGTTTTCAAAAGACTTCCCAATGTGTATATCGACGAGGCACGTGGGTGTTTTCAGAGTAAATCTGTATTCGTCTCTCTTAATCTTTAAAGTACATGCTACATACGCTTCGCTTATGTGTATATATTTTATTCTCGGTTGTAGGAACGGGAGCGCAATCCCGATCAACGTTTACGTAACTGCTCCGAAGTACCGTTGAATGTTCGAGTTAAATGACAATTTTTATTTACAATTGCTTTTGTGCATCCACTGATAAATTCTAAAACACCTAAACGTTGCATAAGTCTTTGGATGTACGTAAAATGCAAATTACTAAAATAGTCTTCTTCCGCAAGACCTAAATCATTTTTTCGGAAGATGCTGAATATCTTTGGATTTTAAATAATTAATTCCAAAGTCTTTATATCTTGTAGATGACATTTGCTATTACATTAACCCAATTCTAATAACATCTACGAAAAATAATACGAAAGCTATTGATGTTTTTCAAAAATTACAATTTACAGACATTAACGAAAGAGATAATAATGTTTCTTTTAAAAACGGAAAAGCGGTTCATTTAATTTTGACAAATAATTGAGTCAATTATTCATATGGTTTTAAAAATAAATTGTTTTCAATCGAAAATTAATGGGTTAATTTTTAAATCACTATTAAAAAAAATTAATCGAATCAATTATGCAGATTAATATATTGTTCATGGTCCAGATAAATAACAGATTTCTTAATAATATTTCATAAAGCTGTGGAGGCAATTTTTTCGCTTGCGTCGTTAAGGAATAAAAATAGATAGTTGATTTTAGATTTTTTAAGCAATTTTTGAGAATAATTTAATAAGTATGGAAGATTGAGTCTGGTATCGATAATGAATAAATAATGTTGTTCAAAATGGCAGACATGTAATGTTAAAGGGGTAGAATCGACATCAAGTTATCAATGCATGTTCCAAAAGTCTCAATTTAATGATTCTGGTGGTAACCAGGAAGGCGAAAAGGAACGTCAAGGGCGGTAGATTAAATAGCCGAGGAGCCGATCTTCTATTCGTGATCTTCTAGGCCCAAGGGCTTCTTAAGTTTTGGAGTCCGGTCCGGAGATGCGGTGACGAGTCCCCAAGCTACGGATGATCCGTTCAATAGGCCGTCGCCTGATGATGCATCAGTGGATTGAAGTGATGGCCAAGGTGATGCGTGGGCGGGGGTCCGTGATGGGGTAGGGGACTATGCTGGGGCGCCATCGCCGTCGGTGGGCAAACGTACCAATCACCCAGATGATGATGGCTCGTTGGTCCGAGGGTCGAGGCGTGCTGAAGTTGGATGAGACTTCCATTCCCGGCATTACTTGAGGGAGGTGGACCACTCGAGCTCGAGCTCGCAGCCGTGGATGTGGCCACCGGTTGAGAAGGCTGGGGCGACTCCGTGTGACCGGTCACTGAGAGACTGCCGCCGCTGCTGCTGCTCTCCTCGCCTTCGCTCTCGTATCCTCCGCCGAGCTTCCCGTCGCCCAGCGTTACGCCGTGAACCTGAACAAATTGAAGAATCTAAGTGAGCTGGATCTTTTTGATCCTTAAACAGGTGACGGATTTGAGAAGCGACGATCGATATCGTAAAGTCATCTAATAGCCTTACATTATATAATCCTCCACGGTTTCACCGGATTCAAAAACTAATCTAGGATTACATTTGAGTAAGGTAGGGACTTTCATAAGCGGAGGTTATTAACCATTGGCTGTCAATGAAGTCTATCCAGATTTACGCGAGTATGTAATTACTATTACTATCGATAGTGACTTAAGTTTAATTTTCTTCTGACTTACGAATGCCGTGTACATAGCAAATTAATTAATTTTACAAACAGTACTCTGATGATAAATGGTTCGTTACTAAAACGTTTACACTTCACAGGAATAATACGCTCCTATTGAAAAAGAAAGCCAGTGAAGAATGGTATAAAAAAAAAAAAAAAATCCCTAAACTGTTCAAAGTGAAAATAAAATAAATTGTCTCCGGTGAAAATTAATTTATTTCTCTCGGATCGTACTGACATAGACAATAATTCCAAAATATACTAATAATAGCAGTAAATATATGAAATTCACGATGATACTGATGAGGAATCATGGAGAGGAGCATAATAATAAGAGCCATAATGATAATTGGGACGATTGTAGGACTGTCGGTGATACTGAGGAAAGCGGAGAATGTACGGATAGGCGATGGAGGGTAAGGTGTAATAGGACCGGCTAATTTCTCGTTGAGATCTCGCTGCGGAGCGAATTGCCGAGCAGGGGCTCGAGGGACTGCCGCGCTCCCATTTCGATAATTACCTTCATGTGTTTGCGCAGAGAGCTCGGATGAGTGTAGGACTTGTCGCATCCAGAGACGCGGCAGTTGTACGGCTTATCGGACGTGTGGACGTGGCTGTGCTTCTTGCGATCGCTGCTGTTGGCGAATCGCCTGTCGCAAGTCGGGAATTCGCACTTGAACGGTTTTTCACCTGTAATCAAACAAGGGGGAGGGAAAACCTCGATCAGTAAAAGCACCTCGGAGATGAAGGCCTCAGGAAATATAGCGCGTTTTATCTGCTTTCGTCCTGATCAAGCTCGCCGACGGTCGGCGATTCTCTGCATGACGCATGTAATTGTTACGTAATTAAGTCAAAGCTGACCGAGCACGAATCCCCGTCCTTTTCTAACCTTCTCTGGGCGTGGCTCGGACGTCCAGGCTTTTCTCTTGCTTTTTTTTTTCTCGGCCACCAAGGGGGTGCGAGTAGTGAAAAGCAAAAGCTCGAGCCCGTGTCTGCCAGGCCGTATCTATTCTATAGGTGAGAGGGTGACGGAGATAAGAAAGGGGGAAGATCGCGGTGGCGTGACTTTATTTATTTCTACCGGAACCAACAGGAATATATTTTAACGGCCCGACCCCTCGACGCGATTCCTCGTGCACACCGCTCTTACGGACACCCTCTGGGATCTCTGTTTTTCTCGCTCTCGACATCTCTTTCCGTCCCCTTTCCAGGCTTACGCCCACCCCAAGTAAGAGATAGGAAAGGCGGAGGAAACCCATACGAAGGCGCGAAGAAACGGAACAACGAAGTTGGCGAATTTTTTTCTCAAGAAAAAGTCACCCTCCGATGCAAAGTTCGCCAACATAAATTACTGCTCTCGAGAAGCGAACGTGTCCTGTGAGTCAAATATCCCCCTCTCATACACCTTAACACATTATTGACTCCTTTATTTGTTTATTTATTTATTTATTTATTATAATTTTTATTCGTAAATTCAGAAAGTTTCTTCAGTATAATTTCAACGTCTGAAACTTATTATTAAATTATTTTTTTCAAAAATGTTTAAATATATTGAAATATAATACATTGAAAATAATATATTCTTATTGTACCTTAAAAACTATTGTTTATGCCGATGATTATAGCCAGCCAGGCAACATTTGGGATATATTAATTTCCGATATATTCATTCGTTATACTTACAAGAGCAAAGGAAATAAAATAGTCGGAAATTGTTTAATAGATCAACAATATTGGAGGTATCGGTGGACCGATAAATGATCTGTACAATGATAATTTCTATAATGCAGGAATGAACAATTGAAGAATTTTTAATATTTAATAATAGAGTCGTTTGGAAATTGTATAACGATGGCGAGGAGCGTAGAATATTCAAATATAAGAAATAAAGAGGCGAAAGATCGTTTCTGTATTCGGGCTAAGTTATAAGCGTTTGCCGAGTCGCGAAGACGCGCATCCACGAATATAACGAACATTATCTCAGTCTGCCGGAGGATAAGGCGCAATTCATTATGCCGCCTGGGGCCAAGGGTCTCGCAATATTCCGCTCACGTGCGAAAAGTAGGATAATGCATAACGAGCGAGCGTGCGCATATACCTCCTTTGCCTCGTATTAGAATAATCTACTTACAACTCGCGAGCCAGACCCGCTTTATAATATTTATGACAGCTTCTTTACGTGTCATTGATCTTTTATGTGCAATCACTCTCAGCTATCGTTTGTTCTCGCTCTCGGCGTCCGATATCCGGTAGAGAGCCGCATATTTGCGAACCCCGGTGCGAACTTCTCGTTGGAGCTCTCTCTCTCTCTCTCTCTCTCTCTCTCTCTCTCTCTCTCTCTCTATCTATCTATCTATCTATCTATCTATCTATCTATCTATCTATCTATCTATCTATCTATCTATCTATCTATCTATCTATCTATCTATCTATCTATCTATCTATCTATCTATCTATCTATCTATCTATCTATCTATCTATCTATCTATCTATCTATCTCTCTCTCTCGACTAAGTATGACACCAAGAGGAATCTGGCACGCCCGAGAACGACAAAGTCGTTTCAGTTGATCAATTAAGCGTTGATACCCACCCGAGCCATCAACAAAGTAGCAGAAGTAAGTATGAAGTACTGGGACTGATAATAGTCGGGGGTTCTCGCTTGCCGCCTCCACGGGGATAAATCAATCTAGCAGATGCCACCCAGGCTCGCAGAGGGGTAGCGGCGAGGGGATGGGCGAGTGGTGGTGGGGGTGCGGATGTGGATGGGGGTGGGGGTGGGGGAGTTCAGAGTACCACGCAGGCACGCATCGACAATGGCGACAGGAGCGTGGCGAGGAAGCTGACGCCAAGAAAGGAAAAACGAGGTAAAAAGAGACGAAATGAAGGCAAGGAGCCGGCGCTCGCTCCGGAACGCGAGGACGATTAATAATATCGGAAATCTGTCCTCGACAGGGAATCATCGCTTCTCCTTCTCTGCTGCGGAGCTCTCGGTGCAGATGGCAACAATACGCTGTGAAATATTGCGCGAGCGTCGCCAGTTGGCCCTTGCCTTGCTTGCATAACTATCCACTGGATCGTCCTCCTCCAGACACCGTAGCCGTGTGTAAGAGTACGCGCGGCTCTGTCCTGAGCTCTTTCCACGGGGATGTGTTATGACTTTTAGAATGAGGAATACAATGGCCCAGATTCACGCGGGATAAAATAGTTATTATGGACAGGAGGGAGAGAGAAATCGACTCGGGCCTCGTTCATGCAGCTCCCCCGATGCATACGTCTGGGCGCGCACGCACACAGTACGCAGAGGGACCGGCCCGTCTGCTACGTAGAGCTGTGTAGAAGCTGCCGCCCTCCTCTTCTTTCATTCGAACCCTCTTATCTCTGCGTAGGGCTCTATAAGTTCCGAAGAGTCGAACGAGGCCTGAGAAAAGGTATAATATGAAGAGACATTGTCGTAAAGCCGTGGAAGTGGAGGGTGGTGGAGGCGAAGAAGAGAAAAGTCACTGTCCTGGTAGGTCTTATTCGAGATTGGTCCGCGAGCTTATGATTTGTTGCGCGATTCACGATCGAGAGCAATAAAGCTAACCTTTTTCACCGTTTGTATAATAAGCTAAAGCAAACCAGTCGTTATGAAAAAGAAGATTAGTCAAGAATCTCGTTAAATTATGTCTCGTTGTTATAGAAAATCTTTATTAAATTACTTCAAATTTTATATAAGCCCGCTCATCTTGTGCTAGTTAATGAAATTTGATTATAAATATATGCTGCTTTGTCCTGCTTTATTTTTTTATTTTTTTTTATTTTCGAGAATTAATAGAATTCATCAAGTCAAATGAATGTAAAAATATGAAATCGCGAATTATATAAATATCAAGTGGATATGGGATGGTTGATACCGTAGGCTCGGGTTATTCGGTCCGGCTAAGGTTGCGCCTGATAGTAATATAAGGCTTTCCAAGCTTTGATTGCCAGAACTTGTATATTTAATTAAATGCCTATTAATTTAACATCGTAGACGCATACGCCCGCCTGGTCGAGTGTTGTTACGCGTACACGTACACGTACACGTGTGTACCAATGCATCGCGCATTTAACGGAAAAACACCTGTCAAAATAGCACGTGAAGCCCTGCCATTCGTCTCCGAGAGACAAGATCTATTAACATTTCTAAACCCGTGCGTTTAATGGAAAAAATTACCATCGCATAGGACTGTCAATTTGCACTCATCAAGTATGAAAGTCCCATAGTCGAATCCCACTGTTGCTCGAGTTGAAGACAGTCGTCGAAAGTTCTTCGCTTCCTGATTAGGAATTCTCGAGAAAAAAGAAAATGTTCTGAGTCATAATTGCGTTTCGTATCTATTTAGAAAGTATTCGATGTAGAGTATCTTCTGGTGAAACGGTTGGTGCAGAAAAGTTTAGCTATTCGAGGAAACGGTAACGTATGAGTCAACTGCCATTGGAAGATGTTTCGGAAGAAATAAGTTAGCGGTCGCTGATTGTTACCGAGGATTTTACGCACCAAGAGAAATGAAGATCAGCGCTAGTCGGAATTCGTAAATTTCTTGTCTAGCGTTTTGAAGAAATTTGAACATTTAAGGGGAAACGAACAATCATGACGGATATAAAAACTCTCTGGAAAAACAAATTTAAAGCATAATACGAGAGAAAAAGGTCAGGAATAGGTATCCGAGGAGTTTAAAAAGTTCTTGGCATCGACAAAAAGTCCAAGCACATTCACTTTTCGACTTTTGCGTAGAATTGTTTCAAACGACTGGGCCATTGAAGTCATTGTGCCGATCAGCAGCCTCTAATAAAGGCTCGTGAAAAACTCGAGTTTTGGAAAGCGTGTAGCATCGGAGGATTGTGGAGAACAAGAAGAACGAGAGAAAGGACGGTCTGCGCCTCCAGTGGGAGAACGAAAAGACTGAGGTAGATAAAAGAAGAAAGAGAGAAAAAGGGATGCAATAAACGGAGGGGTGGGTTTTTCGAAAGTTCTGTGGACCCGTATAATGGAACGCATGTATATATATATATATATATGTATATATATATATATACATACATACACATACATACGTACATATATACAGATATATGTATGTACACACACACACACACACACACACACACGTATATATATATAGTAGCCAAACGAGAATCTAGTTGGAAAATGGTTAGTTGGGTCTCTTCTCGGTAGCAGGAAGATAGAGAAGGAACGTCAGGAACGTCAGCAGTGTCGGTAACACACCTTCGCAGAGAGCAAGGAGACTCATTGAGCTGCATCTCGCTCGCGCTCGTTCGCTTTTTGGAAAAAGCCCTTGGCCGGAGTGATATATGGGCGTATGCCATTGTCCCGCGTTAGACGACGGGGCAGCCTTCGGGGATCTTGCTCTCTAGAGGATAATGGATGATTTTTCGCGTCTATTGTAAGGCCGAGAAGCGAGACCGGTCGTCAGAAAGAGAGAGAGAGAGAGAGAGAGAGAGAGAGAGAGAGAGAGAGAGAGAGAGAGAGAGACGGTTCAGTGCCAAACATTGTTGCCTGCCTATACGAATGAAATTCTACCCTCGTTCCCCCCTCTCTCTTCACTAGTCCCACAGCCCCTCCTCCACCCACAAGGCTACCTCAGTCATCACGAGCTCTTTGCAGTTTCGGACTAATATAACAGAGGGAGGATAGGAAGGGGTCTAGTCGCGACCTTTAGCCCCTTTTTACAAACCTTCTCGAGTGGATAATTTTCTTCTTATACGTTCCGCATTAGGTTAAAATACCATCAGTACGGGAGACGTGTGAACGTCGTGCATTGTCGACACTTTTCCCCAATAACCATTATATGATCTTTCGAAACTCATGATTTAGTCCTTTATATTGAGTTTCATTTTTCAATTGTCTTCGCAATTAAGAGCTGTCTCTATGTTTATAGATTAGTCGCTTTAGTCCACGACGCATTCCATGCTCCTCGGTTGTAAATTCGAGGTAAACTTTCGAATATATTTATACTCGCTTGTTATTCGGAGTTTCATATGCGGGATTCCACAAAATTATTTATAACGCTCCGAAACAGATATATAAACATTTTTTCTCGTTTTCTCCGTATCTTTTTTTTCCATTTTCAGAGTCTATCTTCCTCGAACTCGGGATGGTCTCGTCTATTATTACAATACCGCCCGACCGGGAGAAAAAGAAAGAGAGACAGAGAGAGAGAAAAGAGAGAGAGAGAGAGAGAGAGAAACTGACAGAGATCGCGTCGATCGATAGCAATCGACTATACGACTTCGAAGAGATTAGGAAGCTTAGATATTGGATTTAGATAAGCGCTCGATCTATTTGTAGATCGATTGATCGATTAGCCTCTTGCAGCTTATACCTCGACCGTTTACCTACCTACGTATATGTAAAGGTATAGTGTATGTATGGACGGAGTTGGGTCTGCATAAGGAGTCCAGTGAAAAAGTTAAACCTTTTCTTCACACTAGACGTCGATCCGAAAAAAGGAACAATAAAATAATAGTATAATTAAGTATGTCACTTTGCAGGGTCCAAGTAACTTTTGATTCCTTGGAGTTCGTATCGATGAGGACAAGCTCAAAGGTAATGGGATAGTGGGCATATACGCGCACGCGTCTGCGTAAGTTATTTGTAAAATTTAACGATCGAGCGAGTGGTTTTCTAACTAATCGAGTGCTTGGGTTATATATATATATAGTTTCCCGAAAACCGTATTTTGATATTACTCGCAATAAATCAAAGACGCGAACAGTAATACTTAGACCGTGAGATACGATCTAATACCTCGTTTTTGTTTTTTTTTCTTTTTCCTCGTCATTTTTTTCCCTTTTATATTCGGAGGCTAAAGTACGCACAAGGGAGAGGGTATAAAGAATTAGAATATTAGAGAGAAAAAATAGTCTCGGAGGTGCTTAATAAAATTTGAGGGGGAAGAAGAAAGAGGCCGTGACGAAATCATAAGTATTCGGAGATTTCAATAAATATCCAGGCGCTCGTCAAAAGTATGTGGGCCGATCGGAGCTTCGCGTGGCGGCACGCAAAATGGTTAGAGATTTACTACGACTGTGTTGGGAGACGGAGGCGGTGGCGGAGGCGGTGGCGGTGGCGGTGGCGGTGGTTGAAGAGGCAGTAAAAGCGAGGCTCGTCTCCTATTCCAATTTTCGTTGGCCGACGGCCGGGAGCTGCTAAACGCCCGATGGAGCCGTATATTAGAGCCATCGGGTGGTTCTCGCGAGGACGAGGAGCGGCGACTAGGAAGGACGGAAGGACGAAACAAGGAGGATGAAAAGGGAACCGCAAATGCGTTCTAGGGTAAGCGTAACTACCGCTCGATACGCACCTAGTGTATACATACACAAAAGCGCCGATCATTCCGCTATGTTGGCTTTGAATGCCGGCGGCGGCCGCTCTTTGGACAGATGTTTCTTTTCCGGAGATAATTCGAGTGTTTGTACACACACGGGCAGTTTTTCTCTCCCTCTCGCACTTTGGCCGTGATTATTCTCTCTCTCTCTCTCTCTCGCTCTCATTTTCTCTCTCTCTCTCTCTCTCTCTCTCTCTCTCTCTCTCTCTCTCTCTCTCTCTCAATCTCTCTTCTCCTTATTTCGCTTACGTTCACTCACCGAGACACTAAGCAATTTATCACGGATTAAGCCTCGCAGTATTTTAAGCCGGTCTATGGTCGCTGGATCCGAGTGCTCGAGGATGATTTATGTATTGGCGAGCGATGCTCTAGAGCTGGACAGAGTTTGATGTGCACTTTGGCAGAGAGTAGAAAAATGAGGATGAAATCGTCCGGCTTGTGCGCAAATAACGAGAGCCAAATAAATAATAATTATCCCTTTACACGCAATGTTTATGCCGTGCTAGGCTCACTGCGCACGCCCCGCTTCATTATCCTGCTCCCTTAATAAAGGGACATTAGGTCGGCCGTGTCTGTATATGCCTGAGTACTGGCTTTGTAAATAACCGCAGGCAGTGCTTAAGACATTGCTCGAGCCTCATTAGCGATTCCGTAACTATAATTACAATAAGAGGACGTACGAAATTAATGTATGCGAAGCAGTGGGTGTGTGGGGCATGCGGCCGAGCCGGTTTCGATGCTGCCGGCCCGATTGCCGGCCGATGGGATGTGATGCTGTTGGAAAAGGCCCAAAGCTCCGCGAGCGGTCCGGAGAAAAGTCGTGCCGGGAGCGACAAGAGAAACGCCGGTAGATTTTATTCTAAGTTTCGGAGCGGCGGAATGGGAAGAGTAGCCTCAGGCGCATTTGGCAAGGCTCGCTCGCGCCTCTGAGAAATTCGCGAGCTGATAAAGCCCTTGGCCTTCTCGCTTCCGGAGAATCATCTCTCGTCATCTAAAGTCGAGGAAATTCGGTAGCTCGTCACGTAGCCGGGGCTCGTGCATGCGCTCACGTACGCACCCGAGACTGGGAGCTCGTGGCTGGGCCCTCATGTTACCCGAGTCGTCCCGCTACCGTCGGCACTTTACACGTGTTCCGGGGCTCTGGGCTTTTGCACTTTTTTTTCGCGCGGCTTATCTCCTGTCGCGAACGCCAGCAGCTCGCCGTAGATCGAGCCCGAAGATTTTGGGAAACCGGCATGGCATAAAATGCCCAGGGGAGGACTGCTCGGAGCGCCAGACTGGTATGCCGATGAGCCCAGCTAAAGTTACCCCGACGTTCTCGCTTTAATCGTCTCCCTCGCCTTCTTCCATTTTTCTCCCCCTCCCTCCTTTTATACCTATCTCTTTTACTCGCTCGCTGCGCTCGCATACATTTTGACACTTCTCTCTCTCTCTCTCTCTCTCTCTCTCTCACTCTTTCCCCTCCTCCCCCAATGACCCCTTGCGCGAAACATCAACATCCCGCGCGCCCGCCTTCAAGGAGTCGTCACACACGGCTCATGCCGAGCGCGCGAGCGGAAATCTAGCCGACTTTCGTGGAATCCGAGCTAGAATCCGGGATGGATAGACCTATCCGAATTATCCAGTCTCAGACGTTTTACATAATTCCGCGCGTCATCCCAATGAGGCCCAACAACCTAGAGCTGATACTTTGATGATCTACGAGCTCTCCGTACTTTAACTAGGATGAACTATCTACGATTGTAAGATCGGACTGTCTCGAGGGACGGACAGATGACAGATTCATCTTTTCGTTATTCACTCTATCTTATCCCTTTGAGTATTTTCACGATTCTTGAGCTCGGAAAAAGCTTCTGGAACAATGTTATTAATTTATTCATTTCAATTTCTTTCTTTTCCTTGTCCCCCATCCCCCCAATATCTATTCTCATGCTTATAATTGTCGCCGTTTACGTTGATATCTCATCCGGGATCTTCTACAAGTGTTTTGTGAGGTGAACTGAAACGAAGGTTATTGGGGATAGAGGGGATAGCCGAGCGAAAGGTAGAAAATTAAGAATCCGACGGGGCGGAGGAGGTGGGGGTAATATTTACGTCTCCTGTCCCTTTATTTCTCCATAAAAATTAGCTACAAATTTTATGCGCAATATTTAAATGACGGTCGTATAAGCAGATTATTTGTAAACAATAGAGGTTCATATCCCTTTAAAGAGCTCCTACAAGAATCCAAAATGTTCTACATACTCCACATAATCTAAAAAAGACATTGGAGGAGGGATGGGGAGGGGCGGGGCGGGGATGGGAGGGGGAAGAGGCGAAGAGGGGATTGATGATGGGATTGACGCTAAACGAATGAAAGAATAATAATCAAAAAAGAAAAAGAAAAAACGAAATATTTTATTGTAATTAATGTTAAGTAATGACTTGGACTTTTTAATTCAGTATAGCTATGTTTGTCTGGATGGTTGTTTAATATATTTTTAAACATGGACTTAGCATAGGATATGGTAAGGTAAATCCGGGATAGCGTAAGACTCAATAGATTTAATTGTTGATCGTAAAAATCTTAAATTACCAACTTAGAATATGAATGGGACTCGGTATAGTTTATTGCAGTATGGGAAAATCGATATGAAGCTCTGGGCTGCAAAAATGGGGAAACGGTTAGATGATCTGAACACGATCCCGATGCGTATTCAAGCCTCGATCCTTAATCCTTTGAAAGACGCATTAGCATAGAGCCTTTTCCAAACCATGCCGAGGAAGGTCCCCGAGTAGGGGAAGGTGAAGGGTAGAGGCCGCGTGCACGAGGCGTGAAAAGCGCGGACTCGGGCCGATTGGCTGGAGCGAAAGCCGGACAATACTTAGCTCGCACGAGACTAAATAGACCGAGGGAGACGATGATGTCTCGGTCCGGCTAATCCCTGGGTGGAGTCCTTCTTGCAGGCTCGAGAGCCATTGAGGCGCGAGCGGGTCCTTTTCTTTATTAGCCGAGGCCAGTTTTCCGGACGCGCGTCCGAGCCCCGAAACGGTCCACTGGATCCAGCGAACTCGAGGATCCGAGTACGCTTGGAGTTGCCGGGGTTCCTTTGTCCAACAGCGCTAAACGCCACGAAATCCGGCTCGTTTGAGGAGGCCCGTTTCATTGTTCCTCGGTTCGGAAGAACCTCGAGGGCCTCTTCTCCTACCGCGGCTTTGTCCTTGCGCGGCTCATCCACGCGCCCGGAGATATTTTTGTATCCCGAGTCCGATCGATTTCCCGCTTTAAGTACTTTTTGATACGCGAGGTGCCTCCTTATTATTATCCAGCTGTTTCGCTCTCCGCCTCATTTTTCCCACTCGGAGCCGCTCGGGCATCTCTTTTTCCCCATTTCTGCTCCCAAGGAATATAATTAATACTTCCCTACCTACAAAGTATCCCTATCCCCAATAAGCCCAGCCTTATATCCTTCTCACTCCTTTGTCTTCGGTGCGAAATAATTCAGAGAAAAACGTATAATATTAAAATCGTTTGCTTACATCGGGTCTTTGATCTGAAACTCTATAATATCTATACGCCACAATATTCATTTTATCTACTCGAATAGACGCTGAATCAATACCTCATTCCTTATCTATTTCACCTTCATGACTAAAGTCCTTTCCAACATTTTATAATCTACCATCTTTTGTTTAAGAGACACGATTCAGATGAATAGTTCAGGCAGATTGCCAGATAAGAGCACAACCGGGAATAAAATACTGCCGAATCTCAGTAAAGTAATTAAAAATCTCAATGTACAATCCTTGTGAGTATTTGCCGAGTTCGCGTAAGCTCACTCAAGAAAATTCATGAAAATTTTAGTAACATCTACATACGGCATTGCCATTATGGCATTATTTCAGTTCACTATATCCGTATGTACGTCTTCCGACTTTATGTTTCCCTGGTCGTCTTCGCACCCAACCGGTGATTCAAAGATTGGAAACCCTAGGTTACCAAGGAGCCTTGCACGTGTCGAGAAGCTTCGATTCTGCTATAAAAGCATGGCTTGTTTTTATCATAAAATGGGGATTAATCGTTGGCAATGGGAGCTCAAAGCTCAATCCGTTATGTTTTCTTGGAAAATTGCCAATTTATTGAGGACGGCGTCAATTTATTGGCTCGACAAGCTTGCAAAGTGATAAAATTTAAGGATCTAATATATAGTATTATGTGTAGCTACATTCAAGTCGGGATAAATAAGTATTTTCTAATTGGATGATTCCACGTCTTGTTTATATTGAGGGATAATGAACGCAAGCGAGGCAATGGATGAAGGTGGCGACGGGGGAGAAGAAGGAGAAAGAGATTAAAAAACACAAGCTTGTAGAGTTTATAATTTGAATTCCGTACGTATAATCCAATGGGCGGAAGGGGGGGGGGCAAGTGGGTGAGATCGTGCATTCTTAAAACAATGCTTGGGCGAAAGTCCGTTAAATGCACTTTAGTCACGGTTAATTTGGTAAAGCCCGACGTTTAATGATTAAGTAGATGCTGTTTCGAGATCGATTGATCGTATTTATTGACTGGCGATGAATCAACATTTTTTCCGTATACCTACTTCTCCTGTTCCTATTCCTCTTTTTCTATGGTGATTTGTTAGCTCGACTCGCGCGACGCAACCATGCAACTCATCCCTCCGAAAGAGCGTGTTTCATTTAATCCCCGGTTTACATGCAACACGCTTACGTACTCATATACGTGTATAAATTTCTCACGCATACAGGCCAGAGCAGAGGATTCTTATTTCTTTGACGGTTTATTAATAAACGATTCCCTAGGATCGCGCCTAATAACTGGACACTGGATGCCCCGCGATGATTACTAAAGCAACTTGGCCTCATTCTTCCTCCCTCGACCTCAACTATCGCGCGTCATCAAATCTGCATTCCAGCTCCCCCTCCCACCCAATAACCACTGTCTAAGCGAGCACGTTCGTATGCCATAGGAGATTTAGCCCGAATTTTACCCGGCTGATAATAAAACGGGAAGAATGGTGGATTGAGAAGAATTGAGAAGCCCGATGGATTTTCATCGGGTTTCTCAATGAGAAACAGGATTTACGTAGTAGAAGCGAATTCGCGAGCGAAGGGAGGGACGCATGTATCGTCGAATCGATTGCTCTATGTTGGCTCGTCGGCGCTCGATTCGCGGAAACCTGCCCTCTGTCCTCAACTTTCTGAAGAAGGGCTCGTCCGTGTTTGTTTTGACGCGGCGAACCTTAGTGAGCCAATTCGGCACTCATGTGTCGAGCGTCGGGGGACTGCGAACTCGAGTCCCCTAGGACTGGCTTCGGTGTTACATGGCACGAGTTGCTGCTCCTGTTTTGCCAGTTGCGACAATGTATTGTCCACCAGCACAGGTCGAGTGCTTTCAGTCGGCGCCACGCCAATTAAGAGCTATCGAGATATTTCGGTAGATGCTGGCTACTCAATTTCTACTTATCACTCGTCAAGGGTCTGTGCCCCGACAGCTTTAACAGTTTTGACTGATTTTAAATTCCTTATCCGTCTTTATCGTCTGTATCTGTAAAAACGAGCTCGATAATTAGCGTCTATGAGAAACATTAAACGGCTGAAGAGCGGTTAATAAAAAAGACTGCAGCACGTGGCAGAGCATACTGGATAAAATTTTAACAAGTTAAGTAACTATTTGACATTTTAGCAGCCGTAAGGAGGTCAGGTACTGTGGCCGATAATAGATAAGCTGCCAGTGCTGGTTGAATTCGTTATTCCGAATCGTTGGTAATGGCCGTTTTCAATTTTTCATCGCGAACCACGACTACATAAATATCTCGGACGATCTTCGATATGCATCTTATTCGGAATTTATTCCGCAATAAAAGTTTTTATGAAAGCCCTATAAAATAACGTCTTATTTTGCAACGAGAAGAAATGGCAGAGCTCGTATCCAATATAAGAGGTCGCGCGCCAAAAAAATAATCGACACGGCCAGAGCTCGACGTCGTCCTCAGGATACTAAAAATGATAGGTGACGCGCGACTTTCGTTCAAGTCGCCGGTAAAGGGCTCGATAAGAGAACTGAAGACAGAGAGACAGAGAGGGGGGAGAGGGGGGAGAGAGAGAGAGAGTTGCTAGACAATGAAGATAAAGGCTCGGCCGAACGGCCACATTTTACAATATGTCTGGAAATTTAACATTTCTCATGCGGAATAATTATTCACTCCAATGTCTATGCACAGAAGACGTTCAAGTGCACCTCGGTGTGATTAGGGCCAGGGGCTCTCGATATAACGGACGATCCCTTTCCGTCTTGATATCCTCACTTTTGCTTGCTCTTCCTTTTGGCACGTCCCGTCCTTTTGCCTCTACGTATCCTACCACTCTCACTCATATCGGTCCTGTTTCAGCTACCGTTTTTCGGCGCCTCCGGGGTCCATTTTCGTCAGTATCAATTAAAGTCCAAAAGTCTCACATACTTAAACAAAATTTTAATCTCCTTATTGTACCAATCAATGTATCAGCGAAATATGCAATGCATGCTGAAAGCCTCAGGAAAATTAACCTAATCATCAATTTCTTTTTGTTCTAATTTACAGAAGTTACAAGAGAAATAAAAGCGAATCGACATTTGTTTGTTGCGCGCATTCTCTCACGAGTCGAGTCGCGACCCTTTCTCATGGATCCGCCGAGAGAAAATCACGTGACGTCTCGCGTCCGCGTCATTTACCCTCTACCGTTTTTTCTATACAATATAATAATAGTAATAACAACAACAACAACAACAACAACAACAACAACAACAACAACAACAACAACAACAACAACAACAACAATAATAATAATAATAATAATAATAATAATAATAATAATAATAATAAGTAAGTAAGTATAGTAGTAGTAGTAGTAGTAGTAGTAGTAGTAGTAGTAGTAGTAGTAGTAGTAGTAGTAGTAGTAGTAGTAGTAGTAGTAGTAGTAGTAGTAGTAGTAGTAGTAGTAGTAGTAGTAGTAGTAGTAGTAGTAGTAGTAGTAGTAGTAGTAGTAGTAGTAGTAGTAGTAGTAGTAGTAGTAGTAGTAGTAGTAGTAGTAGTAGTAGTAGTAGTAGTAGTAGTAGTAGTAGTAGTAGTAGTAATGGTGGTGGTGGTGGTGGTGGTGTTGGTAGTAAAAGTAAAGTAGTAGTAGTAAGAGTAAAAAAATATACATTAAAAAATGAAGGTAGAGGATAAGAAAAAGTTTCGTGGAATGGAGAAGAGCGAGGGAAGAAGAGCAAAAAAGATATCATGTTACGAAATGAAATTACAATACGCTAGGCCCTTTTCTTTCTGCTTTTGACTCCCGGACTCTTATTCCTCCTGATTCTCTTTTCCCTTGTCCCACCCCCACCCCCACCCCTCGCCATCTCTCTCATCATCTCCCTCACCCTTTCCCATCCTATCCCCATTTCGCCGTCGACGTCGACGTCGACGTCGACGTCGCCGTCGCCGTGCCACGATTCCCTCCTCCCTCTCTTCGGCCATCTCTCTCGTGCCCCTTCTCACTTGTGGCATACATTCCTCCTCGCGTGTCGCTCTTGGCGTCTCCTGGCGCGACTCGAGATGTCCATTGATTTTGACGTAGGGTAGCAGTCATGGCGGCATCAACAGCAGCTTGATTTCGGGTCCGTCGACCTTCGGACCTCCGTCTCAACTCTACGACTCCGTGCGCTTCGCGTATAATACACACAACGAATGGATTTTCACTCTCGAATTTCTCGACTCGACTTGGCATTTCTTCGAAATGTACGGCCTTCTCTTTTACTCTTTTTTCTTCTCTTTTTTTTCTTCTTTTTTCTTCATATTACTCCGCGCTTGACAGCTGCTAACTTTAGCAATTTAAATAAAGCGGCGAGAGCAGGAGACATTGAGCAGAGACGAAGATTCAGTTAAATCAAATTTACCTACGATGGAAGGATTAGCTTATTGTCTTTTCACAAATTTCGACTCGTTTCTTTATCATTATTATTCATAAAGTTCTCATTATTAAAATTCGATTTTAATTTTTCTTTTAAACCAGCCATTTGTTGAATACGTCATTACATGAATTGCTTTTGCCATGCTTCCCAGAGGCTACGTTTTACGTAATTTACTTAAGTAATGATAATAATGCAATGTCTTTTTCATGCGAATGTAGTACATAAATCATTAAATATTTATAAACTACAAGAAATTAATGACAACGTATCAATGTAGTATGTGATATAGTAAAATAATTAAATGAATTGGATCTTTAATTATTTTATCGCTACTATACCTAAGTAATGCTGGATATCAGAATAGAAGTATGAAGTTGCAGTTTAGAAGAGAAAAAATGGGAGTGTACACTAAGTAGAATTTTTCAAAAATCAAAAAACCTCACTTGAAAACAAAGTAGATCATATTTTAAATAAAAATTCTCTATACACTTGGAGAATATACGTATAAATATTTTTATATGATTTATATTTGTCAGTAAATCGTCGAGCCTTATTTTTTATTTGTTATTAATCTCTTATTAATATGAAATTGATTTATTTTTATTATTTTTCTCAAGATCTTATAATCCGTCAGATTGAATTTATCATCATTATAATATTTTTTATTAATCCACAATACATAAACATTGATTCGAGAATGAATCTTCTACTCCGATTATCCATTTAATAAATTTGAATTAAGTGTAAGAACTTATAATGTTAAATATTTATACACGGATTTATTATCAGTTTCAACTATTTCTCTACTCATAAGAAATAAAATGAATTCAGTGCTTAATGCTGTTTGCGTATAATAAATAGTTTGACTTAAAAAACCCTGATAAATTCAAGGGCGTTAGAGTGAATCCTTATTCTGGCAACGCATAGATCAAACGAAATTGTCCATCAGTCATCGGAGGAGGAATGATTCGGAACCGTTTCTTACACTCGATATATTGAACGATTCGACGCCCGGGACTCGAAACTTTGAAAAGCATTTGGTCACATATTGAGTAAGGGAAAGACAAATTAATGGGTCGAAGCGAGATAGAAGCCCTTCGAATCACTAGCATTGAATATCGATCGCAAGAAAGGAGCGAGGGCAATTGCTCTGCGAGGCCTGCCATCGTCGAACGCCCATCGAAAATCAATGGGTAAGTCTATTTTTTCAGCTGCCTCCATGAGAAATTAATGAATTTTTGAGGGAGTAATTGCGCGGGTGCATTGTCCGCACTATTCTTACAGAGAAGCCGAATTAGTCGATGAGGCAGTCGTTGAGCTTCGCGGGTACGAGGATCGCGACCCTAGTCCGGCATTTATATCTCATCTTATTGCCTGCACCTCCGTAATAACAAATTCGTAGCCTCATTATTACCGACGAGCAACAGTTTTTCAACCTTTACTCATATTTACTTGGAGCAAGACCCTCCAAATGCAAATTCTTTAATTACCAGCTTCGAATATCTATCTCTAAACTGTGCTCTACTTTTTTACTTAAAAATTAATTTTTTTTTTTTTTCATCAGTAAAATTTTCAATATACTTGAAATATTCTGACGTTTCAATAAATAAACATATAATCAATAATAAACTTCTTCAAATTAAATGAAACTTTAAATTAATGCACCAATTAAATGGTTAAAATAGTAAATTATTGAAATGTTGTGTAAAAAACAATTTTTTTTTTATTCTGGGAAGCCAAAAATGCATTAATCACGGGTTTTATTATACTTATTTTCAACTTATTTTCTTTATATTTTTAATTAATATTTTTTGAGCAAAGTTATTTTCAGCATTCGTGGCCTTTTTACATATAATATCTTTTTAATAACATGTTTAAATTAAAGAATTTTATTCTGATATGTTTATCCGATAATTGTACATGCAATATGCAGCGCGAACTTTACATGTTTAAATGCAATTTTATATTATAATATGAATTACTTATGACAAAAATACATTGTAATAAATGTTCGATCTGAATTATGATACGACCTTTAATAAGGTAGAGTATCGAAATTGCTCACGGCAATATGGCGACCTCAAGTATTTGTAAATAAAATTGAGAAAAACATTCCAAGAATAATGTTTCGTAATAATCTTTGATTGTAGCATGCTAAAGTATGTTTAATTTATTATAAGTGTTACACGAAGTTTGTTTAGCGAGTATAAAATAAGATATTTTAAATTTTTTATTTAACGATATGCCGCTGAAACACGTAAATTAACTTAAAATATCAATGTAAATTTATTTGTTTCGGGTTTCATAATAATACGTAAACTGAAAAATAGAAATTTAACAAAGGTGGTCGTAACGATACAATGAATAAATGAATGTGCATTTTTATTTATGTATTAAATTAATTTTAGATGTAGTGCCTCTTTATGTATATATAAGAGCCGTATCATACTGGAAGCAATGCTGATAAATATTCAATTAAATTTATCTGACTTAAACAATATATGCCAAAACAGTTGGCATTTTAAATACCTAACTCTTTATTTATTTTGTTATTAATTTGTAAGATTTTCTTTTGTTATAAACTGGCAAGAGTAGAAAGTCTCATTAGAAGTTAGCGAAACACTGAAACGCCTTCAAGTAAGAATCGAGCATATATTTTTTTAATAAGATTCTATTTAAGAGTAGTAAGATTTCGTAATATCGAGCCATGTCGATCGTAGTTCGATGAGGAAGGTACGAATGAGGCTAATAAAGGCCGCTCTTACATTATCGAGCATCAAAGAGTGAGAGTAAGAGGAGGACAGCAGGGGAGGAAGAATGAACTGCTAATCGAGCGACTTAGAGAGAGAGAAAGAGAGAGCGCGGGAGAGAGCCCGAGGAGGATAGCGTTAAGTTTGACACCCAGAGAACTCTTCTTTGAAGGATATATAGAGATACTTAGGCTCGAAGAGGTTCCCCTCGTAGGCTTCGTTGTCTGTGTCCCTCCCACCGCGGAGATCAGGCTTAAGCAGCCCTGCTCGAGGAGTTCTGGCCCTCGGGGCCCGGCCTCTTTCTTTCCGCGGCACAAATATATTTGTCCTAAGTGAGTTTAGAGCGAGTGAGAGAGAGGGGGGGAGGGAGAGAGGGAGAGAGAGGGAGAGGGAGAGGGAGAGGGAGAGAGAGAGAGAGAGATAAACGTTTTCGCTCAGCGCTATTTTCAACCCGATTATTCCTACCGTCCTCTATGGATTCCGTTTTTCATTGAATTTTCTCCGGACCTTCTCGAATCTCCTATTCTCCTATACGTATTTTCCTATCTCCTATCTCCTATCTCCTATACGTGCCCGAGTCCATAACTCGAATAGTCTGCACGAAAGTGAGGTAGATTTTTAAATGAAGCTCCGATTCCTAATACGACCATGCGATTATCAATTTTTTTATTAGCGAACGACTTCAAGGACTGATAAGCAGCACGCCTCCTCCCATTATGATTAACCATTGTCGGAAGCACAATTAACCGGCTTTGTTTACGTGCCGTCTTTTTATGAAACATAAAAGAAGACTTTTAAACAAACAAATCTCCGGTGACGTTATTTTATATTTTATGGTTCTCGATTTTGTTCTTTGGCCAGTCTTGGCTACGGCAATTCTACCTACATCCTTATATCGCCTTCCTCTCGAAATAAATATATGCGCGCTTACATATACACCATTTTCCATGCGGTTGCTCTGCTCTAAGGATATATATGCCCGATGGGAAATAGAGATTATTATCCGGGACCTCACGACTTTGGGTCCATCGACGTACAAATTGTCCGCGCCTCTGCTCCTCACGCGGGATCCTGACTTGTGGTGCACGAGCCCGCGACTTCGAGCGATCGTGCCTCCTCGGCAAAGCGCAACAACTATTATCCGCATACTCAACGTCCTGGTATTACGCCATGCTTTCCTGGTTTTTCTTTTCGGCCACCATCGAATTTTATGCTCTTGATAGATATTCGATTCTTCGAAAAGAGTCTTCTTTTTTACGTTGTCGGTAGGATGAAAAGGGAATCGGGAGGCTAACTTTTACGTACTCTTGACTATACGTAACTACTATTTATTGCGATGGCGCGACCTGCGCCCTGTAATCAGTCGTGACTATATTAAAACACTTAATTTTTTTATTTGAAAACATAAGCTATTTGAAATTATTAAAAACGAGGCAGTGAGATATCATTAAAATTGGAATCCCTTTGGTTTAACGAAGTTTTTAGCGTCGTAGAAAATACGAATTTTGAGATATCAAAAGGTTCAATAATATTACAGATTCGTTCATAATGGATAAATCAAACAATGGAGTTAAAAATAAGCGACTTTAGTACTTATACAATTTAATCGCTCAAGAATATTGAATAAATTACGACGTTTGATTCAATTATAGTCTCTAATAATGGTGTCGAGTGTTGACAAGCCATGAATTATCTTTAGCTACTCGTATGAGAGTTCGTAAGCTGTCTCCGTAAATTTCAGTTAAAATTATTATTAATTGAGAACTGAGAAAAAACAGGAGCGGCCAATCCGTACTTAATGCTGCATTCGATTAAAAACTCGATGTGATTTTCTTATAAAATGAACGTAAATACCATATATATATATATAGAGAGAGAGAGAGAAAGATGCTCTGTAAAAGAGAAGCTTTGCGGCCATATTCGCCCAGTCGACGCTTGGTAACCGGTTCGCAATTACCGGTCCCTAGCTGTCGCCATGTTTGTGTCTGTGGCGTCGACAACTCTTACGGGGTGAACCGATGCATCCCCTAATTTTTTCACCCGCCACTCGGCCTGGCCAATGGTGACTCGTAAATGGTAAAGGGGAGCGAGATAGATAGATAGAGAGAGAGAGAGAGAGAGAGAGAGAGAGAGAGAGAGAGAGAGAACAGAGAGAACCCCATTTTTGGTACCCCAGGACCAATGGTACGGGCACGTGTTTCGCCCCGGTACCGCGAAACTGGCTCCCATTCCCGCTAATGGCTAGCGCCCAATATATATTCGCGGGCGGCTGCGCATCTGCGGATTAGACGACACCGAGGGAGTAGTTTTTTTTAATCCTCTATCGTTGCTTTAATAAGCCCACCGTTATTACCGTGTAGAAAACGTCCTTGTAGGACAATAGGGAGAAGGATTTTCACGGGGCTGGAATATGCATCGACTATCAATCAAGGTCGATGGCTCTTTTCTTAAATTAAAAACTCTCGAAAGATTGTCTGTTAATGAAAATCGAGGGCGTTTTTTTTTAAATGACATTGTATAATTTATTTTTTCATAAATTACCATTGAGAATAAGGTTTCGGAAGTTTGTATTCAAGAGGTTTTATAAGAAATAGTTATTGTTTAGTAGAGGGATGATATATATTGGAAATAATTATCTCCAAAGGCTTTTGGTTCATAAGATGTGCGCTTGTATGCTTTCATTCTTCAATTAATTAAAGAACAGAGGGAGAAAGCTAAACAACAACACGAGGGAATGTGTTTGAGAAGGAGATGAAGGGGTAGAAAATCCATTATACCGAACGCCATTTGATTGTCGTTCCAGATTTATTATACAGTCTCCGACAATCGAGTGTGCTCAACACAAACGAAAAAGTACCTCATAAAATGTTAGCTCTCGCGTGCGTATTGCTCTCCCTCTCTCCTCTCTCTCTCTCTCTCTCTCTCTCTCTCTCTCTCTCTTTCTTCTTCAGTTTCGCCAGATTATCCACTCGGAAGCATAGGGTTTTGCGTGTTTTCCAAAGCGACAATTTCATTGCGTAGATATGTCTGCACAGCATCCGCTTGATTCAGCTCCTATTTGATTCAACGACGAGTCATCGAGAGAAAAAAGAATCCAATGGCGTATAGCGTGAGAGGTAGGAGGGGAGGGACAGATTGTTGAAGCGAGATGTGGGGGAAAGCGAGGCAAAGAACAGACTAGGATAAAATAATACAGAGGGAGGGAGAGAGAGAGAGAGAGAGAGAGAGAGAGAGAGAGAGAGAGAGAGAACTGCATAGGGCGCGAAAAGAATGGAGTGGAAAGTAAATCAGAAACCGAGAGTGAAAGGGGTTGTTTTTATGGCAGGGAGCAGTGTGTATATGAGCTTGTGTATGCGTCTGTGTCCTGGGGTGTCGCAGGCGAAAGCTTCGGGTAATGTAGCGGGGCGAGAGGGACGGAGAGAGGGAGAGGGGTCGCTGCGAGAGGGATGGTGGAGCCGTGGGTGAGATGAGGGCGGAGGGTGGTGGGAGATCCGCGTGTCGATGAAGCAATTAATGGGAATCGGACGAGTAAGCCACAGCTTACTCTAGACTCCGGTTACCCGTTGCCGAATATGCTAATGGTGCTGCCGCAGCACCGTAGCCCATGTAAAATATTCGGATATATGGTCGGATAATTTCTTAATTGTGTTCAAGGAGGCGGGATTGCCGATTCGGCGCCAACTCTCACCGATTTTTTCCTACTTTCGCCGGATTATTACTTTTGCTTCTCGTTCTCGCTTCGGCCCGTCCATTCACAAGGCCAATT